>JAYESA010000017.1:97728907-98376407 GCA_036927795.1 Iris macrosiphon
ACATGTGTCCTAAAGACACATATTAACGCATAGATAAATATATATTTTATATTAATATTTCTACTAGCACATTTATCAATATATATTTTAAGTAAAATGTGCATTGATAAATGTACTGGTGAAAGTACTAATATAATATACACATTCATAAATGTATTAACATGTACTTTTAAAACACATGTTCAGAAAATTCATTTTTTAAAGATTATGAAAATCAGAGGGCCATCATCCTCTCATGTCCTATGATGACTTCGTTCTTGAATAATGAAGCTCTGCACAAAAATGCAATGCAAGAAATTAGATTGGTTAATCTAAATGCTGATCCAAAATAGTTTTGAATTTTTTTGAGTTCTCCCACTTGTTTTACCATAATACAAAGTGCACCCCAACGAATTACCATAATGCATGAACACCCCCACTTTTGACGAAAATCGTAAATGACTAACAGTCAGCTCCTTTGACCCCTCCCCCCTCCCCCATTTATGATCAAAATATCCTCAAATAAGTGGGGGTGCACATTGAATTATGGTAAAATAAGTGTGGTGCAACTCCAAATTTCTTTTTTTATTTATGTAGGTCAAATGAGTTGATTGTTAGTCATTGACAATTTTCGTTAAAAGTTAAAAATTTCATGCATTATGGTAATTCAGTGGAATGCACATTGAATTATGGTAAAACAAGTAGGAGACAACTCAAAATTTTTCTCTAAACCCTTTATTTCTTCGAAAGAAAAATAGTAGGCAACAAAAATATGATCCTCCCAAGGAGGTCGAGATGTTTGTGTTGTTCACGTTTTGCTCATTTATGTGATGTTGTATTAAACTCTTCGAGGTTGAGAGCATCTCCAACCCTAGTGTGACTTTGGAAAAAAGTTGTTGCTACATAGAAATGACAAAATTTTATTTAAATTTTTTCTCCGGTACAATTGTCAAGTAAATTATGAAGTTTATGTGACAAAAGTTATAGAATTGTAAAGTTGAGTGTTTAGTTGTAGATAATATACTTGACAATATCTTCATCTCCATGTCATCAATTATGTTATAATAAATATTTTAAAAAATAAAGAAGTTGGTTGCCTTGCAAGTTGGAAAAAAATGTAAGAATCTCAATAGTTCATCTTAAAGGTTGAAAAAAAGTTAGCATCTCAATACTTTTGCATTGGAGAAGACTTTTCTACTTCATTGTCTTTTGTGAATATAGTCTTGCCACCTTGAAAAAATATTGTCTTGTGCCTAATGTCACATAGGAATCACAACACATTACAAGATAATAGAGTCGGAGATGCTCCGAGTAAAAAAATATTGAACTGAGCTCAAGTTTTAGCTTGAGCCTGAAATTTTCTGAGTCATGTCTGTGATCAACTAGGCGCACAAGCAACTGGACAGTAAGAGAATCAATAGTAAGGCTCATTCCAATTTCTAGACTCTAGATTCAAAATGTAGCTAGGAGTTTATTTTGTAGATAGTAAGGTTCAATTGGAGTCACATTATGATTCCATCCAGCCAGATGAGCTACCGTCTGGGCCTAAAAATTTATACATTTAGAATATATAACAATAAGGCTCGAATTGGAACCCTAATTTCTAGATTATAGAATTCATATTATTTTTTGACTACATGACCGTTGTTATAAAATTTTATTTTATGTCACAATAATTTTCTAATATTTTTAGATCCAATCTATTCTAGATTTATTTTTGTATTATAAATTTGAGCCTAAAGATTGCATTGTTCAAATCCATGTATTATGAATGCTATAAAGATAAGCCTATTTTACATGTTAAGAATTCATCAAAATGAATAATCATGTATAAAAATACAGTACTCCTGCACCTTGTTAGCAATCATCCGAATAAAACTCGTATTGTATGCAAATTTTTTTGCATCTTTCAGAAATGTATAATACTTACGTACTTTTAAAGTATTTTGATTAGTATAAAAATTTAAAGCATGTGTGTCACGACCCGCACCCAGAATTTGGGCATGAGTCGTGGGTACGTCCAGTCTACGCCGCAGCATCGGCGGTAGAATGCTGTATATGTCTCTATAATACTATCATAACTCACAACATGTCAATGATATCAACTCCATAAGAAGGACAATAAAATAAACATATCTCAATAGCTCATAATGTATACTCAATCACAATAACTACAAGAATATAAATGATATGATAAAAGATAAGAAAGAATGACATAAGTCAAACACAACTTCTCAAATAGAGATAAACCACAGTCTAGTTGTCCAACATAAAGAGTCTCCACAAGTCTTAATTTAAACTCAACATAAGTCTTGACATAAACTCAAAATAAACCTCAATTGCATAAAATAAATGTTGTCTAAATAGTTGCAGGTAGTGTCTCCTCTACAGGAAGGGACTCCTCTAAGATCTCTGGTGTGTAGTCTGCATCTATACCTGGTCCATAGTGTGTAGGATAGAAGTCCTCAAGATCCTCTGGAAAAAATATCTAGTCATAATTGGAGCGAAGTACAAGCACTAACAACAGTTCCATGTATATTGACAAAAACTATAATACAGTGTAAAGAAATACAAGATGGATACAAATACTGGCAATAAGAAATACTGGTGAATATGAAGTACTGGAAATAAGAAATGCTGGAGCATATATCATCATCAATGGTACAACTAGCAATGAACAGAAATACAAGTGCATACTAGAACAATGAACTAGAATATAAGTGGATACTAGAACAACGACTAGAATATAAGGAAATTCTAGATCAACAAACTAGAAATACATGTATAGACTATCTATCTAAGTGTGTGAAACATCAGCATATCATGTGATCGGTCTGGAACTGATCAGGCTTGCTATGTATGATTAGCTATGATTCATGTAAGGTCAGGCTAATCATCCGGATAGTTATGATACAAGCAATAGTCAGGCTAATTATACATAACAGGCTATGAGGCATGTAATGGTCAGGCTGCACCGACGTGAGGTGTGGGTGAGCTATGATTCATGTAGAGTTGGGTATGATCACATAATCTACTAATATCTTCCCGTCCCCAGCTAGCACGATGGATCCCAATCACGACTCCTCGTGACAGGTCTCGATGATGCCAACTCGTGTATCCACAGTGTCAGAATCATGTACGCTATACAACTCGAATCATAAAGATAATCAATATAATGAAAACTGTCAGAGAATGTACTCGCCTGTGGTCCTCTGCTGGCAATACCAATATCCTATTTTCGAAGTCTTGTCTGAATAATCTAACAGTCCTATAGACATCATTTAATAATAGTATAGCATCAGTCATTACGCTAACACACAATCATAAATACACTGAACTCAGAGACTACGCTAGGGATGACACTGGTCATCTAGTAGGGTCAAGCATACGTCTAATTGCATGGGTGTCATGTCTCAATTGATGTGCATAATCAGACAGTCAATCACTAACACATGTTTAGCCAGTACGTCAGTGTACATAAGGCAGTCAACTCAATAATATTCAGGGTCACATGGTCAATATAAATACGAGATATCCATAATTAACACTTATGGTCTCATAAAATTATACGAGAAAATCCACAGTTAACCTAGGGTCATACATCATATATACACATTATAGTCATAACTATTACTAGTAATTGATTACTTATATATATCCATATATTTATATATATCAACTAATATTATATGCATATGCACACACACATACTAGTTACTAGATTTATTTGCGTGGGGTCTCGCGATGAATATCAAACGTATCATGAAATGATACGCTAAAACCTAACGCTACTCACATACACAAAATCATAAGAAAAAGAACTTCGAACTTTGGCCTCGGCGTGCACGTGCACGAGGGGGTATAATCGACGTCGAGGTGGTGCTGTCACGGTGGAGGGCTCGCTGCTCCTGTGTCTGCTGCTCAGGTGAGGTCGTCGGCTGCGGCTCAGGCGAGGGAGTCATGTGCTGTTGGTCGCGGCGTGGGATGGTTGCTATTGTTGGGGTCGTCGAGGGAAGGTGTCTGCAGTGTCATCGAGGAGGTGTCGTGATGATGGGAAGGTCGTCAGATTTAGGCGGATGGGTGGTGATGGCGAGGGCTGCTGCTCGGTGGAGGAAACCGACGGAGAAGGTCGGGGGAATGGTGGTTCAGTCGGCGGGATAGTGCTGGCGGCGGTGATGGGGAAGTCGTGAACGGTTCAGCGGGGGTCAGTGGGGTCGTGAAGGGAAACGACGGTGGCGATGCTCAGTCGAGGAGGAGGTCGGGTGGTGTTCAGACGAAGTCGTGGGGGTCGGCAGGCGTGGTGCAGCGGTTGAGGGGTCAACGATGTACGGCGTTGGCATGGAAAGATAGAGGAGAATGGGGAGGAAGGCTCTGCTGTCGGGGTGGTCGAGTTCACCGGGGCTCCAGCGAGTTGGAGGAAGGTGGTGACGATGAATTGTAGATGGGGGAGATGGGTTCGGCTAGGTTAGGTTTTGTGATGGTGGTGATGAAAAAAATAAAGAAAAAATTATATATATGTGGAGAAGTAGAGTTGGATGTTGACCTAGGGAGTTGGGCCGGTCAACCACTCCTTGGGATGGGCTTCTTTCTACATATAGAAGTTTAAAGGGCTAGGATGGTTTATTTCAAAAAAATGGATGGCTAAGATTTGATGAGGGGTTGATGTTGAGTTTTACACACTCCAAAATTATGGAGAAAAATTACATGCCCGGTCAATGAAGAAAATTAGTGTTTCTTCATGTGTTTGGTCTAATGGGGTATGGACACCTCAATGCACTTTGCATATAAGTCTCCAACAATTAGAAAATTATACAAGTAGAGTTTTTGGATTAAATTGGATCCTTACATTAATTTAATTAAAATTAATGTAAATGGTGTTCTAAAATTAATTGGAAGTACGTAGGGTTAAAATTATGTGGGACACAAGTGTCATAGATGTAGAAGACTCATAATAGAATACTATTATAATTTGGGTTGCACAAATAGGTCAAGATTGTATCTCCAATTTCGATTGGCATGCGCAAAGATGTAAAGTTAGATTTATTTGGAATTAATTATAATCTTTTGCGATGAATGTTGTGCGACTAAAATGAAGCACAAGAGGGCATAGTTATCAGTTACACATGGATCAAAATAAAAGACTGGCACGTCTAGGACAAGGGTGTAAAATTTGTTGAAAGGCAATGGCTAGTGTAGCGCTCCAATTATCGAAGCAACGACAAGGTACAACAATCCAATAAAATCACAATAATTAAATATACTCCCTAATATTAAATCCCAAAATGCTAATTAATGTCCATAGTCCTATAATTTGGTCAGGGGCTCATCTAATGGGTTTCTAGGTCCAGTCCACTAACTCATGCATTTAAGGAACACTATATATAATATATAAATATCATGCAATATATTAACACATTAAATTAAATAAATAAAAAGATAAAAATACCTCTATTCTGGAATATGGTAGTGACAATGTGAAGTTTTAAGCACGTTCCATACGAATTATTGACAAATTTGGCACAAAAATATGGTGGCAACCTGTTTAATTAACCAAATTTGACAACTTGTTTAAGTATGTGAGGTTTTTATCTTCAATATTTTCGTTTGACGAATATTTGACCGAATTTTTTAACGTATTTAATTTACTTGCACTATGCCGATTTATACTCGTACTTTTGTTGTCCCAAAGTTTTTTCTTTTGCTAAATTACTAACAAGGCTCTGTTAGTCATTAAATGAGTTCTTGCAAACTTTGTATTTAAGAAACAAAAAAATAGTACAAAGAAATCTAAACCGAATTATCTAAGTACAATATTTTGATCTGGGGTGTGACGATGGACAAAGAGCGCTGTAGCGGCTCCTTTACTCCGTTGACGATCCGATGCAGGATGAGGAAGCTTATGTTCTTTCTTTGCTCGTCTCGGTATATTCTCTCTCTCTCTCTCTCTCTCTCTCTTTCTCCCTCTCTCTGTGTTGGGCAAAACCTCTATGTCTGCCCTCTTTTTGGGCATGCCACCCGGGTATATATAGTCTTCCTTGGACGTGCACATGTTGGGCCGCATGGATGCTAGAGGGTGCCACGTATACCTTCTAAATAGGGTACAACTGTAACCGTGAGCTGGTCAGGCTATCACCTGGACGCTTGTTGGGATTTTCTATTGCTGAAGATCTGAGTGTTTTTCGTCCTTTGTGGGCGTGACTTGGTCAGCTTGACACATAGTCTGCACTTGGTTAGAGAGAATCACTCTGGTCGTAACAGCAAGATTCGGTCTTCATGGAGTTTGAAACATATGTAGCCAGAGACACGTGGAGCCGTATAGAGTCTGGGACGCATGGGGCCAGAGACGCTTGGAGTCACCTAGAGCCTGGGATGCATGGGGCCAGAGATGCATGGGATCGCATATAATCTTGGATGCATGGGGTCAGAGACGCATGGGACCGCATGGAGTCTGGGACGCATGGGGCCAGAGCCGCATGGAGACGCATAGAGTCGGGGATGCATGGGTCTAGAGATGCGTAGGACCGCAGGGAACCTGGGATGTATGAGACCATTTATGCTGTACATATGGCGCTTCACATCCATCGAGAGTAAAGTTCTGTGCTGACGTGAGACTTCTATCGCTTAGTGTGTTCCCGTCTTTTGAGGCATTCAGAAAATTATTTTTGTCAGGATTATGTGTCAAAGAGGTTCCTGTTGCTAGTATGATATGTCAGGTCCATCTGTGGCCAAAGCTGCTTCGGCTGATTGGACGGATGGATGTCGCCTTTCTAGGCCGTAGGGTGACTCTGCGGCCTGATCTCTTCTGTGCTTTATTTTAGGACGCATGGCTGTTGGACACATGGATGCATATGTTTCATGCTTCTATAGGACCCCCTTCAAAGTTTTCAAACTAACAAGTTTAAAATACTTTGAATAAGAAGCATGGAAGAAAAAACATATTTGGTCGCATGGATATTGTGTCTTATGGACATTGGGATCGCTTGGTCGCAGGCCGCATGGCTTAGTGCCTCCAGGCTGTCATTTCTACATTAACAGTAGGATTCGATTCGATTCGATCCTTGGGGAGATTTCATGGGGATTCTGGGCTATCTCACGATGCGGAGCCCGGTGCGATGGTTCACTCCTAGATGACAGCGGATCGGGAATTCGAGCGCCATTCTCATCCTAGGTTTCCACGTGGATCGAGACAGTTCAGGCTATAAAAGAGGAGAAGTCAGGAAAGAAAGAGACTCTTTGCTATTTTTTCTCCTCCATTTGTTTTGTTGTGTATGAATTTTATGTGAACTTTGAATATTGTACTAGAGGTAATGTGGACGTAGTACAATATCCCCGTCTGTCTAGGATGTCCCATTGGGGGACTTAGGTGGACCTATTATTTGTTGCACACGTTGAGTACAAATAATATGTTCGAAAACAATCCCTATCAGAGGTAATGTAGACGTGATAGGTTTTGTGGATCCATTACTTTTTGCACACCTAAATGCAAGTAATAGATTCGGAACAAGCCCTACCAAAGGTGATATGGATGTGGCAGGTTTTATGGACTTAACACTGCTGGCGTACCTTGGTAACTACGGGTGATAAGTAGAGATGACAACCGATATCAGAGGTAATATGGATGTAATGATCGATAGCCAAGACCCGGGAGGTTTGCTCAGAGGTAATATGGATATGGCAAACTCAGCCGGGAAAAAAGGTTAGGACAGTAGTTTAGAGGTAATATG
Organism: Iris macrosiphon; assembly: GCA_036927795.1. Taxonomy (NCBI): domain Eukaryota; kingdom Viridiplantae; phylum Streptophyta; class Magnoliopsida; order Asparagales; family Iridaceae; genus Iris; species Iris macrosiphon. Next base: position 97,736,611 of record JAYESA010000017.1, read on the forward strand.
GAGGTGAACTAATGTCCGAAAAACTCATTAAGAAGTGATTGGGTAGGTGTGGTCTATCCAAGAATGAAGATAGACCTGAGGATTGCTATGCTAAGGAGACTAGAGTCTAACGAGACTGGTTTTTGGGTGGTCCAGGCGGGAGTGTGCCGGTGGACCTGAGAACTGCTCTGCTGGAGAGACTTTGAGGATCCATCATCTGTTGCATATCCAGGACTCCTGGATACAGATAATGTCTTTTACAAAAATTTGTAAAGAATGAGGAATGTTGTACATAGGCCCTTGCTGGAGATGAAGAACCAAGAGTATAATGACTATACATCTTGATTTCCCGGCTGGAAAAAAAGGGAGTAAAAGTCTAGCTTAGATGTAGTACTTTTTTAGGAACTTGTCGTTGATAGGCATCACGAGCAATTCGCCATTGGGTTTTACGAGCCGGTAGGCACCGTTGGAGAATACCGATTCTACGACGAACAAGCCTTCCCATTTGAGTTAGAATTTGCCGAAAGTCTTGTGGGTCATAACCATCGGTCTCCTTACAGTTAGGACGAGATCACCCACTTGGTAGGTCCTCTTCTTCACCAATTTGTTGAAGGCTCCCGAAAGATGCGCTTGGTATAGCTCAATGCGCTGTTAAGCTAAGAGACGTTTCTCATCGAGTGCTTCAAACTCTTATAGCCGTCGATGGTGATTGTCGTCGACGGTTAATTGGAGGGAGAGAGCTACTCAGAGTGAAGGGATTTGAATCTCGAGCAGGATGACCGCTTCGCTTTCGGACACCAGAGAGAAAGGCGTATTTTCAGTAGCTGTCCAGACCGTTGTATGGTAGGCCTAGAGACATTCACCCAGCTTATTATTCCAGTCGCGTTTGTTGGATGACACAATTTTTTTGAGTAGCTTTATGATGGTCTTGTTGAAGGCTTCTGCCAGACCATTTGCTGTCGGGTTATAGGCAGTTGACACTATATTTTGAATCTGGTTTTTGTCGCAAAACCGGTAAAATGCGTGGTTTGCGAACTATGGACCGTTGTCATGGATGATCCTGTGTGGCAAGCTGAAATGGTATATGATGTAATACTTGACGAAGTTTATTACGTTGGACGTCTTGACTTTAGCGAATAGTACAGCTTTTGCCAACTTGGAGAATAGACGGTGATAGCCAAGATGAACTGATATCCCTTAACTGAAGGCGGACTGATCGGCCCTATGATATCCATGCCCCAGGCTTCGAATGGCCAAGAATCCACGGTCGGGTGTAGAAACTATAATGGTTGGTGGATAATGTCAGCATAGATTTGGCACGCTTGACACTTTCTTGCGTAGTCAACGGCATCTGCTACCATTGTCGGCCAATAGTAACCCATTCTACGGAGGCGGTCCTATAGCTTAGGCCCTGGCTGATGGCAACCGCAAACCCCATCGTGAGCCTTATGGAGAGCCTGTTTCGCTTCTGTATTCGATAGGCATCATAGCAGAAGACCGTCATAGGAGCGACGATACAATATTTTGGTAGTCGTATCGTAATAGAACATGAGGGAACGTCCTCTGATCGAAGTGGCTTCCTTTGGGTTCTCGAAAAGAATTTCATAGACTGCGTAGTCAATAAATGGAACTCTCCAGTCTTGTAAGTCAGAGATCATCTCTACTGAGTAGCTCAGGCACTGATAGAGGTTGTTCTTCAGGCAGACCAGCTCACGACCGATCACGGTGATCAGTTCATGAGTATTGACTGAAAAAGCTAGAGAGGCTGCGAATCCGTCTAGGGCGTCAGCCTCAATGTTTTGCCGTCGAGGTACATGCTCTATGAAGAACCCTTCGAAGGTGGTGATTAATCCAAGTGCGGCTTGGTGGTAGAGAATTAAGTCCTCGTTTTCGACTTCGTACTCGCCTCAGACATGGTTGATTATCAGTTTGGAATTGTCGTAGGCTTCCAGGTAGTCAACTCCCACTTGTTTAGCGAGTTGGAGTCCAAAGATGAGAGTGTTGTACTCTGCCACATTGTTGGAACATAGCTCAGTGAGGAAGTAGGCGCGGTTTATAACCAGATCATATGGAGAGATCAACATTATTCCGATTCCAGCGATAATGTCGCATTTGGGCCCTGTTCTCGAAGCACCATCGAAGAACATTCGCCAAAGGGCTTCTGTGTTTGTCACGGTGTTGGAGTCTGCGACTTCGTTAGGGATCTCCTCGTAGATTGTCCTTGGGTGGATGATGGTGTAATTGTACTAGTATATCGTGTGTATTTAAGTGAGTATCAAGAGTGAGTAGCCTAGAGTATATGTTGGTACCAAGATACCAAGTGTCAAGTATAATGGATATTTGAAACTGTATCCTAGTGTCAAGATATAAGAGAGTATCAATGTGAGATTGTGTACCATGGTATATGATATCCACATGATACACAAATACTTATTTAATGGACATGAACACGTGACGACACATATTTAATGGGGTTTAAAATTTGTATATATTATACCAATGAGTTGTCCACATGTCTACCAGGTTTCGAAGTCTGGTTTCTTGTTATATACCAATTAACTAATGCTCGGTACAAAGATGAATTTTTTTTGAAATTGCATGATGAAAGTGATAACATATCACATTTTCTGATTCTTCCAGTTTTTTCTAACCTACAACTAACTTCATGAATTATCTTCATTAGAATTACATTAATGGATATGAATTACTACCTACGACATCGTTCGTGGATGTACAATCGTCATCCTTATGACATATGCGGTGTAGGAGATAAATTCATAGAGGGTGTACAATACTTTCTGTAGTTCACCAAGACGTTCTTTCAGTACATGGACGGTACCAAAATTAACTGTCCATGTGTGAGATGTCTAAACTTGAAATATTATCTAGAAGTGCAAGTCACATATCATTTGTACTCGAAGGATTTTAAGTCGAATTACTATCAGTGGATCGCGCACAGAGAACTTGTGTCTTTAGCATCGAAGTCAGAGCCTTATGTGGAGTCGTGTATGGATGTCCATGACCATGCTACTTACAACGACGAGTGGGTGAACATAGTTTTTGATACGTCGGGGCCTAGTTTCGATCCGTACAATCATGATGCAGCCGAGGAGGCACTGAATGCCGATGTTGCGATATTCATGGTATTGCTGGAGAATAAAAGGACTCCATTATATCCTGGTTGTGAGGATCATTCACCGTTGAAGGTAGTTACAAGATTGTTGAGCATCAAGTCCGATTTTAACATATCGCAAGAATATTACAATCGACTGATGAAGTTGATTATAGAGATCTTGCCGGAGGGTGCTAAGTTGCCTAAAGACTTCTATCGATCTAAGAGGATGGTGAGATTGCTTTAGATGGGATACGAAATAATCGATACATGTCACAACGGGTGCATGTTGTACAATAAAGACGACAAGGATAAAGATGCTTACAGATTTTGTGGTGCTGATTACTACAAGGCCACTGGTAGAGGAAGGTCTGTCAGAGCAAGGAAGCCTACCGATTCGATGCACTACTTGCCTTTGACGTCGCGGTTGCAGAGGTTATTTATAGTGAAGGAGACTACAGAAAATATGAGTTGGCATAGGCGAAAACAGATCAAAGGAGTATTAGATCATCCATCCGATGGAGAATCATGGAAGCACTTTGATCGAGAGTATCCAAATTTTGCTTCGGATTGCGTATTATCAAATTGGGGCTCTCCTCCGACGGTTTTACCCCATTGACTTTTGGGCTCCCAGTATTCGTGTTGGCCTGTGATTGTCACTCCGTAGAATCAACCACTTTGGATGTGCATGAAGACTCCATATATGTTCCTAACCATTATTATCCCGGGTCCGAACAATCTGAATAGGAACATCGATGTGTATTTATAGCCGTTGATAGATGAGTTGAATCAGCTATGGAAAGTAGGTGCCAATATGTACGATATTTCTAGAAAGCAATATTTTCAGATGAGGGCAACACTTATGTGGACCATCAATGACTTTCTGTCATATAAAATATTATCGGGATGGAGCACTCATGGCCGTCTCTCATGTCCGTATTGCATGGACCACACTAGAAAAACCCGTCCTTATTCGATTGTCATCGATACTTACTGCCGAAGGATCATCCGTACCGGAGGAACATGAATGCTTATCGTGCCAGTATTGTGGATTAGGCCAATCCACCGCCAAGGTGGCCCAGATACACGATATGGGAAGCAGTAAAATATTTATCAAGTGCTATCGAAGAGCCTGTTAAGGGGAACAAGTGTGACGAATTTAGTTACACTCATAACTGGACGAAGATGAGTATATTCTGGGATCTGTCATATTGGATCACCAATTTGATCAGACATAACCTTGATGTCATGCATATCGAGAAGAATGTGTTTGACAACATAATTAATACTGTAATGGACGTAAAGGAAAAGATGAAAGAAAATCTGAAGGCCAAGTTGGACTTAAAAGAAATATGTAGACGTCCTGTGTTGCATTTGATAGAGGAGGGTAATGGAAAGTTAAAGAAGCCTAAGACAATTTTTTTACTAGAGAAGGAGGATAAAGGAAGACTTTGTAGGTGGATTCAGGGCCTAAAATTTGTAGACGAGTACGTATCGAACTTGAAAAGATGCATCGACCTCAAGGAGAATAAACTGATGGGTATGAAGAGCCACGATTGTCACGTATTTATGGAAAGGTTAATTTCGATTATATTTCAAAAATTCTTACCGCAAGTCATTTGGGATCCATTGACAGAGCTAAGCATATTTTTCAGAGATATTTGTTCTACTAAGTTGCTCATCGATCGTCTAGAAAAGCAAGAGAAGAACATTGCGGTAATACTGTGCAAGCTCGATAAGGTGTTTCCTCCTGGATTCTTTGACTCCATAGAACATTCACCAATTTATCTTTCCTATGAGGCACGTATTGGTGGGCCTATCGGTATTGGTGGATGTACCCATTCGAGCGACATATGAATCACCTAAAGAGAAAAGTAACAAACAAGGCACGGATTGAGGGTTCTATTTGTGAAGCTTATGCTCTCGAGAAGATTACAAACTTTTGCTCGACATATTTCAAATCTTATGTTGTTACTAATAGAACGAGAGCTCCGAGAAATGACGACAAATATTAGAAATCTAATGATGCAATATTGAAAGTATGCAATGGTTCCGGAAAGCCTTCATTGTAAATAAAGAAGAGATATTTGAATGACGACGAGCTAAGGGCTGCTCAATTGTATATATTACTCAATTGCGACAAGAATAAAGTATAGAAGCTAGAGGGGTAAGTAATTAATATGTCCATATTTACTTCATCTCAATGTAATAGTATAAGCTAATATTATGCTACTAATCGGCGGTTGCTTCGTTATTTTTCAGTAGATATAATGATGAGCTGAGGTCGGTTAGACCCTACATAACAGAAGAAGAAGTAAAACAAGAAATGATAAATCATTTTTCTTCTTGGTTGAGCGCATATGTAAGGAGCTCGGTAATTATTTTTTCTGTATGCACTTGTATAATAAATAACTTACTATCTCTACTTTGGTATTTAGGTCGATCATCTAATAACACCCGAGACTGAATCTATTAGAATTTTAGCCAAGGAACCAATTACTACCATCAAAATATGGTCAAGTTACTGTGTAAATGAGTTTAGGTTCAAGTCAATAAATGTTCCGATCAGAGACAGCTTCCTGGATCTTGATTCCACAAAAAATAGTTGTTTGTGTATCAAATCTTCGAACTACAAAGACGTTGATCCAGGCAATTATTTCTTTGGCATCTTACAAGAGATTGTGGAGTTGATATAAAATTACGGCACAGAATCTACTAAGATCGTGTTATTCAAGTATGAATGGTTCGATCCGATTCAAGATCAAGATTAAAAAATTAACAAACATGGTCGTGTGGATATAAACTATAAGTATAAAAATCAAGACTATAAACCATTTATACTATCAATTCAGACTCAGCTCATGTACTTCATAACTTATCCTAGACGTGGAACAACGAGGTTGGACTAGTAGAAAGTATGAAAGACTAAAGCTAAAAACACCTTTGATGTTGACGAAATAGCTTATCAGGAAGATGAACTACCTCTTGTAACAAATATTGTAGATGTGGACTCAACGGAAGTTACTCATTAAACGGCTAATAATGTAGAAGAGATATAATTATCCGAAGAGGAAGACGAAGACAAAGTAGATGAAAGTGAAGATAAGGGGGAAGAGGAAGAGGAGGACGAGCAAGATAAATTTTCTGAAGATGATTAAAAATAAAATAAATCCATTTAGTATTATGACATGTACTACATTTTGACTGTAGAATTTACTATCCATTTAGACTTGTGATATTACTAGTTATTTACTGTGCAATTCTATTAATATTGTGAGTTATGTATAATATTTTGACTATATAATATACTATATATCTATTTATTTGTTCTATCATCATATGTTTTTATCAAGTATGACAGGACGACGCGGAGCGTTCGGCAGGTCCCGAGGTAGACAGAGTGCTCCTTCGGTACTTTCTACTAGTTCTGGATCCTTGTCGCCAAGTACTCCAGTATATCGACTAGCCATATCTCCGGCGACGTTACACGGAAGCACTCCTGGGAAGAGTAGTTCCAGGCTTAAGACTACTCCCTCGTCCAACGTTTCTTCTGCTAACAGAACCATAGAGATAGATGAGAAGATGGAGGAGGCTGAGTCGACACCGTCTCCGTATCAGCAAGATCCTCCATGCACACCTTCGGATGAGACGAGGACGGAGATTTGGGTCGACGGTACAAAGTAAGTCAATTAGTTGGTTTATCATCATATATATCATGTATTTCTTTATTCATCATATATTTATTTTTTTATGAATATAATTATCTCTGTATAGATATTGTCCCTCGTCGGTACAGAGATGCCTGAGCCACTTTTTGAGGTACAACTATGGTGGCCCTAGGATCAACTACTCTGATGCTCCGGACGAGAGAAAGGCATTCTGGTTTGCGCACTTCAAGGTAAAAGTATATTTGGTTTTAATAACAATCATCTAATTTATGCATATTATATAACTTACCAAATTATTTCTTGTAACAAACGTATTTTTATCCACCGTACATGGCCGAGTTGATCGAGCAAATATTTGCTGCCATCGCCGCCAAGGTGATCCGTGATGCTATGGATGACCAAAAGGCTCATGATCACGAAGAAAACCAATCCAAGGTTGGATCACGTCTGAGAAGTGGACTGCGATGAGGGCTAGATTCGATGATCCAAGTTACAAGGAAAGGTCTGAGAAGGCCAAGTAGGTTAGGAAGAAGGCAACAAAGTGGTGTGGTGGTTCAATTTTGATGACGAAACATTTTTGTCGTTTGGTATGTTCTTTATTTCAGATATATTATTTTAATGCAAGTACGATAATATATTTTAGTACTAAATAATATATTTTAACAGGTACAGAGGGGTGAGGATGCCAACATGGTGACCATCTTTCTGGCCACCCATCAGAAGGGCGGGAAGCTTATTGATGAGAGGGTCTCGCAGACCTATGTAAGTATTACTTTGCTTTGTGTTAATTTTAATATAACTTAGGAAATATACAAATAAATATCCATGTAGTTAGTAATAAGTACCTTAGATATTATTAATTATTGAGTAACCATATTTTTTTAGGCCGAGTATCTTAGGCTCTGTGAACGGGCGACTACTAGTGCACCTACAACGGAAGAGGCTGGTACTTTCTCGCAGCCCTCTCCACCTCCGTCGGCGGACGAACTATGGGTGACCGCCGTTGGTGGTCTCCCGAGGGGTATGGGATCCTATGGCGTCTTTGTTGCGGTGTAGTCCTCTAGGGCCTCCTCTGCAAGTGTGCATTCCCTATAGTTTGTCGACTCCTGGAGATCGTTGACCGCCAGATTATTTTACATAATTGCAAGTTTTGTATGTTGACATAACAAACAAAGAAGTAAAAAGAGATTCTAAACAGAAAAATCTAAGTACAATATTTTGATCCGGGTAGTGACGATGGAGCTTGAGCGCGACAACATCTCTTTTACTCCGTTGACAGACTGATGAGGGAATGTGAATGCTCTCTTTACTTCTTTCTCCTGAGCTTGTGTCCACGTACGTAGCTGGCCGGGGGCATTGTAAGGTGTGCTACCCTTGCTATTTATAGTCATCCTACTGATGGGCTATGGGTGCCACATATGTCTTTGTTTGATGGCCGCATAGGATTCCTTCAACAGAATACGGTTGTAACTGCAGTCACATGTCACAGACAGGCTACCATGTAGTATTGGTTACGATATGTTATTGAAGAGATCTCGGGGTTATTATATGCGTGACTAGGTCAGCTGGACACATAGTTAGCACTTTTTGTGCGAGAAATTATCTTCGATTGTAACAGAAGTATCCTACAAGTCGAGAGCCGCATAACGTCTTGGTTGCATATCGTCGTGGCCACATATGTGCTCTCATTTGTCCTTGGTCGTATAGGCACTCTGGTCGTATGGCATTTTGGCCACATACGTGCTCTCGGACACTCTAGCCACATGATGACGAGGCCGCATGAGTATATAATCACATGCAAGCTCTCATTTGGCCTTGGTTGGATGGATATTTTGGCTACATAATGACAAGGCTGCATGGACATATAGCCGCATAAGAATGGGCACATGGCATGGCACGTCTATCAAGGCCAGCAATGAGTTAATGTAACCTTTTATCTTTTTCTGAGCTGTCGTCTTCACGAATCTTGAAGTGTCTCAGTGTGATGAGTGATGTGTCAGAATCTGACAATCATCGAATATTATATCCGGAGGGTTTATGCGACCTCCCTGCTTTATGGTTGTTCAGGCCACATAGAGTATACTATGTGGCTTCTAGATCTTTGGTTGACCATGCTACATATGGCTTCTCTGCGACTTGGTTTTTCAGGCCGCATGTGGCTTCTCTGTGGCTTGGTTGTTCAGGCCGCATATGGCTTCTTTGCAGTTTGGTTTCATTTTTTGAGGGGGCATGACCTCTATGCGACCTGCATAATTTTTTATGCTTCTACAAGATCACCTTCAAAGTTTCCAAAATGACAAGTTTGGAATACTTTGAAAGAAGCATGATCGAGCGCTATTGGTGCATATGCAGGGCATGATGCATAGTTCTGTAGCTGCATAGTTGTCTCTGACAGGCTTTCCTATCATTTAATGAAGAGATTTTTATTTGATACTCGTGTTATTCTCTTGGGATTATGTGCCGTCAGGGGATAAAGTGTCTCAACTAACGAGGAGTTGTCGCTATTCGTTGCCGCTATGTGGATCAAGTTGGGTCAAAATTCGAATAGTCGTCATCATTCATTGCTGCATAGTCTCCCTATGTATAGGGGGAAGAGAGAGAGAAGTATTTTTCTCTCTTCAAACTCTTCTCTCTTCTTCCTCTTTCTAATTTTTGCCATGGCTCCCAAGGTCTCCTCCTCTACCGTTGCTGCCAAGAAGGCCTCTAAGGGAAAGGGCAAGGCTAAGGGGAAGGGTCACGTTGCTGCGACGGACCCTTCGCTATCCCTCGACGTTCAGTTGCCGATCAAGGGTAGATTTTCTGGAGAAGACATTCGAATTTTGGAACACATAGATACATGTGCACGATTGGATTCATGGATGCGTCTATGTGCCAACTATTCACTACCGCATAGCGGACTCGGTCGTATAGGTGCTTAGGTCGCATGGCTGACTCAGCCGCATGGGTTCCTAGGCCGCATGGCTGACTTGGCCGTATGCGTGTCTAGGCCGCATGGCTCACTCGGTCGCATAGGTTTTTAAACTGCATGGCTGACTCGACATCATGGGTTCCTAGGCCGCATGGCTGACTCATTCGTATGCATTCCAAGGCCGCATGGCTGACTTGGTTGCATGTATGCTTAGGTCGCATGTTTGGCATGGCCGCATATGCACATCGCTTTAGAACATTAATTTTGATCTAACTCCTTTATGGTTTCTGTAGTGACTTTGCCCATCACTCCTTCTGGTGAACTGGTCTTTTGGCACAACCCCTTACCCTTGAACATGAATCTCGGGGACCTCGCTGCAGCCATCTAGAAACAATTTGACAAGGATCTCCCGTTCGAGCGACAACAAAAGATCGTCAAGCAGACTCCCTCTTTCTTGTTGCATTAAATCAACTCGGGGAAGATCCCTGCTAAAGACGAAAATCATTTCTTCAAGAAGTCATACTTCTTGTTTGGTGATGCATTAGAGGCTTCCCAATCCGAGATGGGGACGACCAGGAAGAACTGGTCTTTTACCTTCTGCGGGACGGAGATGACTTTGCCCTCTTTCGAACGTCACCTACCTCTGTTGGACCTAAAGGTGATGATGGGCCAACAACGGATGGACTGTAACTTAACCCCTGAGCCTCAAGGGCCCTCCTTAGGAATGTCTGATGTGGGATCGAAAAGAATAAGGGGGATTTTTATAGCGCGAAGGAGTCATTTTCGTACTCCTTATCACGACCCGCACTCGGTTATTCGGGCACGAGTGCGTGGGCACGTCCAGCCTACGCCGCAGTGTCGGCGGTAGTACGCTGTCTAGGTCATTTTCTGGGATCAATAACTATCTATCTCATCCACAATAATAAACAGGCAAAGATAATCACAGGAATAAGCATGCTTGGATTTCATAATATTTAATCTGTGACAATCAAATCCACAGTTAATACAAAGCCAGAAGATAAATCGGGGACAAACCCGAGTATTATGCTGAAAGGGAAAAACTAGCTAACTGGTTGGCTACTTCTCAAAGGTAGCCTCCTGAGTAGGAACCGGCTTCTCAACTGTGTCACCTGCTACGCCATAGGGATCAGAATAGGTAGGGCAAAGTCCTCATCATCGCCTAAAACAACGGATCCAGTCAGGAAAGGAGCAAAGTACACAATGCACAACAAGATTAAACTAAATATTCATGACAATTAAAAAGAACTGACAGGTATCATGCTGAGGATATGTATAACTAAATAGTAACAATAACTAAGAGTTAATTGCTGTAAGACAGGGTCATGAATAAAACAGGAATAAGGGGACAGGAAAATGAATTACAACCAGACAATAGGAACTGTAACCAGACAAGAAACTATGTGTGTGAACTTGTGTATTTAGAATACCTAGTTGGCATGTAGGGGTCTATAAGGTTAAACCGGCCGTCATAGACGGCTATTAATCACGAATAATCGAGATCCGGCTGATGGACAGTCGTGTACCAACAGCTATTAATCATGGCAAGAGTCAGGGTAAGCTACATGCCTTTCAGTATTCTCCCACCCGACACGAAAACGAGACATGAAATCCCGTAATCAAGACATGAAATCCAGCTTCTAACATTACGTGTAAACATTCAATGGTACTAGTGAAACAGGGAATAATTATCACAATATAAAGATTTAAACTTGAAGTGCAGGTACTTGCCTTTGTTTGGATCCGATTAATAGGTCTTCGGGGAAAATATCCAGAGATGAGACCAAATGCTGAAATAAACATTACCATCATGCTCAGAAGATGTCAAATAGCTAGAAATGCCTGTCCTTGGGTCCAATTTGGAGACAAGGGCAAAACGGCAGTTTCGGGTCAAAACGGGGTCCGCCGTTGGGCCCGCTTTGCACCGAAAAACGTGTCCGGGTCAAAGGTCTCCAAATTCACCAAACTTAGTGTCAACAGGTCAGGAACGCTGATACGAACCCAACAAAACTTCCAGATTTGGATTCCGATGAGCCGAACACAAAATCGCCCGTCGAGCGGGGCCTATGGGGCCCACGACACGCGGTTTCGTCAACGTTCTCAGAATCGAACCAAACTTGACCCACAGGACCAGCGTATCGCTACGAGTCTGATGGCGCAAGTTTCGTCTCGATCTGACGAGTGTGCACGAAGTTAGGATGAATTGCAGAAAAGCCAGATACGGGGCGATGTCCGCGGATACGCGTTGATTCCGGTGTGCACGCACACCCGAATCAGCTTCCGCGAAATCTCACACGTCCGTATCGACGGTGCGTACGTATCTGCGAAGACCGCACGCGACCAAGTCGTCCCGTTTGGCGGGGCGTACTCAGTTCCGGAGGTGAAACATGGTCTGGTTTTTCCTGTTTTTGGATCGCGGTGTGCGATCACCACAGGCCGCGATGCCCCGAACAGTTTGTCCGGACACCGAGAGGGTCATACCGGCTTCACAACGCAATTTACGGAATTTAAAACCGAGCAGCGAGGAGCAAGATACACGTACCTGAACTGGCCTCCGAAAACTAGGGTTTTCGTGTCCGTGTGTCGAACCCTGTGTCCACTGCCGTGTCCGACACAGAAGAGGAAAATTAGGGTTAGGGCTTGGGCAGCCAGGCGAAGGACGGCGGCTTGGGCGGCGGGGGATGCCGGAGGCGACCGAGGGCGGCTGGGGGCGACGCCGGCGAGGGCGGCGGCAAGCGGCAGGCGGGCGGAGCGGCATCGGGGCAGCTGCTGGGCTGTTGCTGGAGTCGAGCGGGGGAGAAGAAGGAGGCGGCGGTGCGGGCGGCGCTGCACGGCGGGGAGGCGGGCTGCGGAGGTCTGCGGCGGAGCGGAGGCGGCGCGTGGCGGTGTGGCTGCTGGGGACGGCGGCTGGGCGGGCGTCGCCGATGGTGGGGATACGGAGGAGAGGCGGTGGTCGGGGGGGGTTCTGGCCAGGGGGTTTTAAAGGAGGCGGCCGGTGGCGTGGGGCCGAGGGAGGCGGCGGCCAGCGCGGGGGCGGGGGCGCGTGGCGCTGGCCCGGCGGAGCGGCGGCGTCCGCGGGCGGCGGCGCCGGACGCGGAGGGGGGAACGGGTCAGGGGTGAGAGGGGCCGGGTTTTGGGTCGGGCGGGTCGGGTTCAGGCGGACCCGACCCGACCCGTTAGGGGTTTGGGCCGGGGGACTGGGCCGGGTGTTGGGCCGGGCCGAGCGAGCCGATTAATTAATAAAAAAAATCAATAAATAAATAAATGTAATTAATTAATTAATTAATTAATTAGTAAATAAATATTTTTAGGAGATTTAAAAATAGGTCCGGGGCCCAATAAATTCCAGAAAAATTACCCTAAGTCCAGTTTTCCATTTTACACCCAAAAATATTATTTTCATAATATTTTAATATTATTTATTATCAAATAAAAATCATTTAATAATTAGAAACCCTGATTTTAATTACAGAAAATTCCCAGAAAATTCCAGAAAATTGTGAAAAATCCCAATTTGAAATTCTTGCAAAATCTGGGGGTTTACAATCTACCCAACTTATAAAAATTTCGTCCTCGAAATTTAAAACTTAAGCCATACTCTGTTAATCCTTCACGTACATCAATCGCAATCTCCTTGCGAAAATTTAAATCCTAATCATGTCCACTGCAACCACTTCATGATTAAGGTGACTACTGTTCCAATCAAGATTCAACCTAGAGTTATTACTTCTTACTTCCTCAAATTTCCCACAGGCAGATTTTTTGCGTAAGTCCTTATAACATCTTCAAGGATTGCACATGCTTATGACCTTGCCTCACTATTCTAACTATCATAATTCCTCTAGAAGTGATTCGAGTCCAACAGTATTCCCATTTGTATGCTCCAAAAAAATTCCATTCACATCCTCAATATTCTAACTAGGTAGTCCAACCTTCAAATTTTAATTTGTAATTCAAATCATCCAATTGAAAGATAATTTAAGTGTAGTCCACCAATGTTTAAGTCTGAATTATATCCTCTAAATTCAAATTGACGATTTTACTTTCATTATTCAAAATTTAAATCATGTACCTAAGATACGACTATTGGGTCCTCGATATCAATTCATTAATCATTTTAGTCACTCCTCTAAGTTTTCAAAATTATAATGGCTTGCTTCTTCCAGTCTAACCTTACTCGATCACGATCCAAAAGACATTCCTCTCGAGTTGACAATGTATTGCTACCCAACTTAGAGTTTACTCATTCATCACAAAAGACTATATACCTTAAGAAAAAGTTCCTTAATATGTTTACTTATGTCATTCAATCCTCGAACTTCAACGCCGATCATATCACATATGATATGTCCTCAATTACGAAAGGTTAATCCTCAAGTATGTGATCGGCCTATGTGGCATATCTAGTACTTATCTATGTATTAAACTTATACCAAGCACGAGATTTCGTCTTTCCGAAATAGGGGAGACGAAGATCAATAATGAAGAGTTCAAAGGTGGGGTGATAGAATAGAAATATCGGGGTTAAGGCATTTTTAAAGAATTCAGGTGGGAATTGTCAAGCGATTGTGGATTGAATCCTATCTTGGTAATTCCTATTCACATGCTCGTATTAATACAGTTATACTCAGACATGTCTAGGGCAGGTATACTAGTCATCTGTATATCTCAATCCACGTAAAGTGGTGCGAAGAGCGAATCAAAATGTACTAAGGCTGATCAGACCGTAATACACTGATTCTGAATAGACAATTGTATTAGTGTGTCGACCCACTAATACATATGTCATGAACAAGCTCGATAAAGAGTAAGCTTGCAAAACTAGGCTATAAAATAGCAGCATAAGTCGAGTACATCAAAATTAAGTGCGCTAGATGATGATGAAAGGAGGTACAAAATATTTAAGTTCACAAAACAACCTACAATAAGCACAATAACAAAAGATTCTACAACTCTACAGTTATCAAATATAAAAGCATACCAGGTTATTAGCAAGTTTTAAAGTTACTAGGTTGGGGCTGAGGTCACGAACCAATAGGCACGAGCTAAACAATACTAGGAAAGGCAGCTAAAAGAAATCACTTACGCGCATTAACTGCTCCAAGAGTCTGCGCGTTCTCCACGGTCATGCTGGTAGAGCATCTCGTGGTGATCTTGTAGGAACCTCGTTGCTTGCTGATAGATCCTTTACTCTGCATCCAAAAATAAACGATAAAGGCGCACAGGAATCAAGGCAGGATGCAAGTTCATATTAGTTCGAATACGATACAGATATCAAAAACGATTCAAGCAAGTGGATGAGATCCTATAAACTTATCCTAGCTTTATTGCAGGCCTGTTCGGTCCCTGAGTTGAAACCAAACAATTTAGTCGTTGGACCTGCATGGGCCACCACAAAAACGTGTCACGACCCGCACCCGATTATTCGGGCACGAGTGCGTGGGCACGTCCAGCCTACGCCGCAGTGTCGGCGGTAGTACGCTGTCTAGGTCATTTTCTGGGATCAATGACTATCTATCTCATCCACAATAATAAACAGGCAAAGATAATCACAGGAATAAGCATGCTTGGATTTCATAATATTTAATCTGTGACAATCAAATCCACAGTTAATACAAAGCCAGAAGATAAATCGGGGACAAACCCGAGTATTATGCTGAAAGGGAAAAACTAGCTAACTGGTTGGCTACTCCTCAAAGGTAGCCTCCTGAGTAGGAACCGGCTTCTCAACTGTGTCACCTGCTACGCCATAGGGATCAGAATAGGTAGGGCAAAGTCCTCATCATCGCCTAAAACAATGGATCCAGTCAGGAAAGGAGCAAAGTACACAATGCACAACAAGATTAAACTAAATATTCATGACAATTAAAAAGAACTGACAGGTATCATGCTGAGGATATGTATAACTAAATAGTAACAATAACTAAGAGTTAATTGCTGTAAGACAGGGTCATGAATAAAACAGGAATAAGGGGACAGGAAAATGAATTACAACCAGACAATAGGAACTGTAACCAGACAAGAAACTATGTGTGTGAACTTGTGTATTTAGAATACCTAGTTGGCATGTAGGGGTCTATAAGGTTAAATCGGCCGTCATAGACGGCTATTAATCACGAATAATCCAGATCCGGCTGATGGACAGTCGTGTACCAACAGCTATTAATCATGGCAAGAGTCAGGGTAAGCTACATGCCTTTCAGTATTCTCCCACCCGACACGAAAACGAGACATGAAATCCCGTAATCAAGACATGAAATCCAGCTTCTAACATTACGTGTAAACATTCAATGGTACTAGTGAAACAGGGAATAATTATCACAATATAAAGATTTAAACTTGAAGTGCAGGTACTTGCCTTTGTTTGGATCCGATTAATAGGTCTTTGGGGAAAATATCCAGAGATGAGACCAAATGCTGAAATAAACATTACCATCATGCTCAGAAGATGTCAAATAGGTAGAAACGCCTGTCCTTGGGTCCAATTTGGAGACAAGGGCAAAACGGCAGTTTCGGGTCAAAACGGGGTCCGCCGTTGGGCCCGCTTTGCACCGAAAAACGTGTCCGGGTCAAAGGTCTCCAAATTCACCAAACTTAGTGTCAACAGGTCAGGAACGCTGATACGAACCCAACAAAACTTCCAGATTTGGATTCCGATGAGCCGAACACAAAATCGCCCGTCGAGCGGGGCCTATGGGGCCCACGACACGCGGTTTCGTCAACGTTCTCAGAATCGAACCAAACTTGACCCACAGGACCAGCGTATCGCTACGAGTCTGATGGCGCAAGTTTCGTCTCGATCTGACGAGTGTGCACGAAGTTAGGATGAATTGCAGAAAAGCCGGATATGGGGCGATGTCCGCGGATACGCGTTGATTCCGGTGTGCACGCACACCCGAATCAGCTTCCGCAAAATCTCACACGTCCGTATCGACGGTGCGTACGTATCTGCGAAGACCGCACGCGACCAAGTCGTCCCGTTTGGCGGGGCGTACTCAGTTCCGGAGGTGAAACAGGGTCTGGTTTTTCCTGTTTTTGGATCGCGGTGTGCGATCACCACAGGCCGCGATGCCCCGAACAGTTTGTCCGGACACCGAGAGGGTCATACCGGCTTCACAACGCAATTTACGAAATTTAAAACCGAGCAGCGAGGAGCAAGATACACGTACCTGAACTGGCCTCCAAAAACTAGGGTTTTCGTGTCCGTGTGTCGAACCCTGTGTCCACTGCCGTGTCCGACACAGAAGAGGAAAATTAGGGTTAGGGCTTGGGCAGCCAGGCGGAGGACGGCGGCTTGGGCGGCGGGGGATGCCGGAGGCGACCGAGGGCGGCTGGGGGCGACGCCGGCGAGGGCGGCGGCAAGCGGCAGGCGGGCGGAGCGGCGTCGGGGCAGCTGCTGGGCTGTTGCTGGAGTCGAGCGGGGGAGAAGAAGGAGGCGGCGGTGCGGGCGGCGCTGCACGGCAGGGATGCGGGCTGCGGAGGTCTGCGGCGGAGCGGAGGCGGCGCGTGGCGGTGTGGCTGCTGGGGACGGCGGCTGGGCGGGCGTCGCCGATGGTGGGGATACGGAGGAGAGGCGGTGGTCGGGGGGGTTCTGGCCAGGGGGTTTTAAAGGGGGCGACCGGTGGCGTGGGGCCGAGGGAGGCGGCGGCCAGCGCGGGGGCGGGGGCGCGTGGCGCTGGCCGGGCGGAGCGGCGGCGTCCGCGGGCGGCGGCGCCGGACGCGGGGGGGGAACGGGTCAGGGGTGAGAGGGGCCGGGTTTCGGGTCGGGCGGGTCGGGTTCAGGCGGACCCGACCTGACCCGTTAGGGGTTTGGGCCGGGTGTTGGGCCGGGCCGAGCGGGCCGATTAATTAATAAAAAAAATCAATAAATAAATAAATGTAATTAATTAATTAATTAATTAATTAATTAGTAAATAAATATTTTTAGGAGATTTAAAAATAGGTCCGGGGCCCAATAAATTCCAGAAAAATTACCCTAAGTCCAGTTTTCCATTTTACACCCAAAAATATTATTTTCATAATATTTTAATATTATTTATTATCAATTAAAAATCATTTAATAATTAGAAACCCTGATTTTAATTACAGAAAATTTCCAAAAAATTCCAGAAAATTGTGAAAAATCCCAATTTGAAATTCTTGCAAAATCTGGGGGTTTACACTCCTTGCTGGGACTTAATCCTAGTCTCATCGACAATGACCTGGAGCCGAACCTCAGCGTATATGCGGCGGGCACCTTCCTCCACCAAGTTGCTAAGAAGGGGACCTACCCCACTGGACAGTTACGGGCTCTCAGATGGTCGCATTACAACGTCTCCAGGTACCGCCTGACACAGTGGATCTTGAAGAAATACGAGCGGGAACTCAGAGCCGCCGACTTGTTATTTGCCGTAAGGGATACTTGTTATAGCTTGGAGGTGAACCATCCCCTGATCGTCGCCCTGATGGAGCTGTACAACCTTCGTACGGGGACCTCCTTTACACTCGACGGCGAGATAGGACTGGCCTTACATGAGATGCATGCCATCTCAAAACTCCCTTGGGGCGATAAACCCTATGAAGAGTGTACCCCGAGAAATAAAAAGCTTGAGAAATTGGAAGCAGAGGACCCAGAGATCTTGGCGGTGTACCAAAAGTTTCTATGCCATCATAACATATGCCAGAGGTCTTCGAAGTAGAAGAAGAATACTGAGGGATCCTCTCCTCACATTATGACCTGGACTCGCGACATCTTTCTGGAGTCGAAGGAGTCCAATAGAGTTCATGTTCGGGCGTCGCGGACCAAACATGAAGTGGCTGACTCTATCCATGAGCTGAAGGACTTGGCCGTGAGGGCAAGGAAGTTGAGGGCTCATCGGGGGAAGAGGGCGAACCCCTTGACGAGCTGAGTGGACTGGAAGAGGAACTCAGCTATTTTTATATGGATATACACCAGTTGTCCCCTAAGGCAGTGCTAGAGGGTTACTTGATGCTTTGGTTGCACAACTGCGTAGTCTTGGACAAGTTCGGGACAATAGAAAGGATCAGCCACACTCTGATCTTACCTGCCGTAAAGTTGGCTTCCAGCCACAAGTTGGCCCTTCTACCGGCCATGGTGTGTTGCATCCATCGTGGTCTCCTCAACTTTACTGAGAAGGTGGACAACCATCCTAGTAAGGGGTATTTCAACAGGGTCGAACTTCCTTACCACTACTTGATGGGTTGGCTTCTCCTGCATTATGGGTCTTTGATGAGCCCTGGGACTGACGAGGACATGGTGGTCGTCGATGTCCTGATCCGTAGGTATCAGATGATGAAATGGTGGTGCGATACTGTCCCTGCTGGTAGTAGGGAGCTCTCCTTCATGACTGGTTGGACCTTTTTTCACGTCCGAGCCAGAGTTCACCATCGATGGAAGGAACATCAATCATTACGTTGACGAGGGGGGGGGGTCTCGAAGCTTGTTTGAGAGGATCTTTCGCTAGATCCAATCCATCAGTACCTCTCACCAGGTGTATCAGAATAAGGCTATCGTCTTCGTGAAGCCTTACCTACCCAGATGGTTTGCTCGTCAGTTTGGCTACACTAAGCTTTTACTGGGTCATCTGAGCGCTTCTCTCGGGTATAGTGGTAGTTTGCTCGACGGGGCCCGAGCATGGAGTTACTATACTACTGTCGACACCCGGGTCAGGTTCTAATTGCCAATAGCCATAGTCGTACCCAGAATGTTGTACACCACGATAAAGTATTATCGAAGGGATCCGGAGAGAAGTTATATCGAAGGGACCAAAATGATGCCTCTGGATGCCAAAGTGCGTAGGACGCTCAAGAAGGGCAAGGGAGTGGCCAGGCCCCTAATCGTAGAGCTAGACCCGTCAACCGGAGAAGACACAACATCTCCGTCTAATGATCCCCTACCTGCCAAGCGCAAACCAAAGATGAAGATGCCTCACGCTCGCTGCTTTAAGATGACGAGGACGGATATGGACCCAGAGCCAGAACCGGCAGTGAAATTGAAGTCCCCTGCGATGGGGATTGCAAGCAAAGAGGTAGGATCCCTTGCACCAGTGACTTCTGAAGCAGAGCCCACTTTAGATGCTATGGAATTATCCGTAAGCCTTCTTAGTTTGATTCTGCCTGGTCCTCTATTTAAATATCTTGGCTCTGTTCTATTTGAATATTTGCAGACACATGAGAGAATGGACCGTCCTTGGCGAGCAGCCGCTTTGGTGGTTTTTTACGCCGAACAGAAAGAGAAAACCTCCCCGGAGTCCGTTGTGGGTGCCGCAGAATCGGTACCTGAGACCTCAGTAGCTCAGGACTTGGGTGCATCTTTTGCGGAGCTGCCTTATACCCCTTTGGAGCACATATCTATGGAATACATGAAAGCCATGGGGGAGGCTACGAGAATACTGGATGAGTCATAACACGTGCTATCTCCCTCCGGTAGTGCATTTCTCAACTTTACAAGATCAAAAAAAAGTTGAATTCATCTTTCAATTCTTCGGATGAAGTTGATTACTTGTTGTTTTGGTTTTATAGGCCCTGTCTCTCCCTTAAGGACCATTGTCTTGGCCGCCGAGGAGGATGTCCTAGAAGAGGGGGGGCAGTGAACTTGTTAGTAAGTCCCCCCGGTCTCTCCCTAGTTCTGGTGACGGACGTCCTGCAGTGCCCCTACAGAGGCTGCAGTGGACGAGGTCTCTAATATTGTAGGCCCTTCCGGTGCGGCGGCTGCTTTTCTAACTATTGCTGTTGGAGATTCGATGGTTGAAGCCTCTCTAGATATTGGGGTTGCAAGTCGTCGTGAGGAGGCTGTTCCTGATGTTCCCAGTACTGTGGTTGCTGGGTCACCTTTTGAGGCTGTTGTAGCACAGTTTGGGGTTGGCCTACAGGAGGGAGCCGACGTACCAGGATGCCCCGGTAATCCTATCCCGAGTTACGGTGCCATACTAACATCTGTTGCTCATTTGTCGGGCTTTCAGGCATTCCGTGCATCTATGAAGGATTGGATCACAAGCTGGACCGTCGGTCGCTCCTCAATTATTGTTTCGCCCTCAGGATCTTCGATCATCACCGCACGCTATCGAGCCAGTGGCTTCTTCCACCTTACAACCCCCTTTGACACCGGCTACACTAGAATAGCTTGACGAGAATATTGGACTCTCCATTCGGAGCTTCTGTATGTTCCTGAAATAAGGGGTCGAGGTCATGCTGGAGCACAACAAATCCTTCGCCTGGGCCAAGCACTTTGCCGAGGACCAGGTCCACTCTCTGAAGG
Organism: Iris macrosiphon; assembly: GCA_036927795.1. Taxonomy (NCBI): domain Eukaryota; kingdom Viridiplantae; phylum Streptophyta; class Magnoliopsida; order Asparagales; family Iridaceae; genus Iris; species Iris macrosiphon. Next base: position 97,757,553 of record JAYESA010000017.1, read on the forward strand.
ATCTACCTGGTTTCGAACAGATGGCTGACCTCCTGGGCCAAAGGTTGGTAGAGGTGGAGCAATGCCTGATGGAGCTGCAGCAGTACCAACAAGCAGATATGGGGATGTTAATATCCCATGAATATAACGAGTTCTCGAAGAAGGTGGAGATGGAGAAGGCCTCAATTACTTCTTCTATGGAAACTTTGCAGCGCGACCTCTTGGACTTGCAAGAGAAGCGTGATCGGCTAAGCGATCTCAGGGAAGGGTGTCTCTCCTGGCGGAGGGACCTGACTGAGACCATTAGGAAGCTGTAGGTCGAGCTTGCTGTACTGGACAATAGGCTGTAAAAGACCTAGCAGGAAGAGGAGGCAATAAGGGCTGAGGTGAGCCAAGTGGAGAAGAACACGGTTGGTGTCGAGGTTATGGTTCAAAACCTCGAGGAAAGCTATGAGTCCTTTGCTCGCTACGAAGATTCCGAAGTCATGGCCAAAGCGGTTGAGCATCGGGATTAGGTGCGCCTGGATGGACGTATAGCCCATCTCTTTGAGCCAATAACAGAGTTATTCTCTAACACACAACACCGGTAGCTCTTCCTTTGCTTTTTGTGTCTTTATTTTGCATTCGAGCTTAGGATCTTGACAATTCCACAAATGTAGTTTGCTTTCAATTTCTCTTCGTGAAAAGTAATAAAAGTTATTCCATTTGTTTTCAATTGTTTGTATGAGCTTTGGATACCGTACTAGAGATAATATGGATATAGTATAATATTATAGTCTATTTAGGATGTCCCACCGGGGCACTTAGGTGGACCTATTAGTTCTTGTGCACTGGAGTATAAGTAGTAGGTTCGAGACAAGCCCTGCTAGAGGTGATATGGACGTGGCAGATTTTGTGGACTTAACACCGCTGGCATACTTAGAGTTAAGTATGGGTGATAATTTTAGATGACAACCGATATCAGATGTAATATGGACGTGGTAATCAATAGCCAAAGCCGGGGGATTTGCTCAGAGGTAATATGGATATGGCAAACATGGCCGGGAAGAAATGTTAGGACAATAGTTCGGAGGTAGTATGAACGTGAAATAGCGTCTGTGAAACTCACTAGGAGTGGTTTGCTGAGTGTGGTCTGCCCAGGAAAGTAGAAAGACCTGAGGGTTACTCCATTGGGGAGATTGTTAGGCCGATAGCTCAGAGGTAATATGGACATGGCTAGCATCTAACGAGAGTAGTTTTTGAATGGTCCCTGCGGGAGTGTGCAGGTGGACCTGAAGACTGCTCCACTGGAGAGCTTTTGAGGATCCATTATCCATTGCGTATCCAGGATTCCTGAATACAGATAATAACTTTTATAATAATTTGTATAGAAAGGGCAGTGTCGTATATAGGCACTCGTTAGTGATGAAGAACCAAGAGTGTAAACACTTTTCCTAATGTGGATAGGAAAGTAGCAGCCTAGCCTTAGACATAATACTTTTTCACGAACTTGCCGTTGATGGACATCATGAGCAAGTCGCTATTGAGTTTTGCCAGTCGGTATGTGCCGTTGGAAAATACATATTCTACGACGAACGGGCCTTCCCATTTGGGTTGAAACTTGTCGGCCGTCTTGTGGGTCATAACCATCGGCTTCTTACTGTAAAAAAAAAACCATATGGATTTACTTCGTGATTATACGGTTTGATGAATTTAAATTTTGATGGTAAAAAAAAAACTATTGAGAATTTTAAATTTTGAGGACATTTTTTTAAGGTGGGTAGACTTGTAACCTCCGTATCCTGAAATTCGTGCTTAAATGTTGTTACTAGGTTAATTTGGGGCTATTGGAATTTTTTCACAATTTTTAGTTAATTAAAAACTAGTAACCCTAATTTACTAGGACTTTCAAGAATTTATTTTAGGGTCAAACTTAATTAAAAATATTCCAAACTTTAATTTTAGGTTCTAAATAATCAAATATATTTTCTAGAATTTTCTGGAAATTTTCTGATTATTTTTAGCATTTATTTTGAGTTAATTAGGGAAAACTGAATTAAAAACTATTTTCTGAAAATAAAAACCCAAAAAGTAATTATTTTTGCCCAGTCAGCCAACCGGGGCCCACCCGTCAGCCTCCCGCAGCCAACTGGGTGGGGCCCGCCTGTCAGCGACCGCGGGGTGGGTGCGGGTGCAGCCGACATCGAGCCGAGCCGAGTCCTAGTCCGAGTCGGACTCAGTTGAGCCGAGACTGGTCAATCCCTGACCGTTCGATCCGAGCGGGCAGCAGCGGATGGCTTCCATGTGGCGCTCTCCGAGCCGCGGCTGCTCTCTCTCTCTTTCCTCTATATATAAGGTATTTAGTTTATAATTTCTAGGGTTTTCTTTTAGCCTATTTTGGGGAATTATCATCTAGGGTTTCCTTCATCTTCTAGGAGCCATTACTCATAGCTTCGGACTCCAAACGAGGCCCAGTTTCTTGCGTTAGAACCATATTGAGGTTAGATTTCTGAATATATAATTTTTTTATGAAATTATGAGTATTAAATTCTAGAAAATTCGTAGAGTACAACATGTCCAAAAATGGATGCGTCTCGATGTTTTCGCGATTCCGGGAGAACCAGGAATCAGAATCATGACCCGTTTGAAGTTTCGAAAAGCTAATGTCAAGATCATTGACATAATTTTTACCAAAATTTATTTTGAAATATTTATATACTGTTAATTCTGTAGAACTTCTAGGTTAGAATTTAACCATCGGTGCACGATACGAAATTTGTATGTGCCATAATTCCCAAACGAATTTAAATTCGAATGAGCCATAAATTCCAGCATGTTTTTGATGCTAAAATCTACAAGAAATCATGCATGAAAGTCGAGTTTGTTTCGGTTGACTTTTTGGTCAACATATCGCCTCGATTTGCATGCTATGAGTCTCGAGTCGATAAATTTTAGGTTCTTTTGAACAAAATTTAGGAATTAACATAAAAATAAGAATAATAAGATTAAAATAGGATTTTAGAGTAATTATTCCAGAATTAAATAAATTAAAATAAATTATCTTTTGACATGGTAAATTTATAATACATAGGCTATTTGGACTGTGACTTGGATTCTGATTCATACCAGCTAAGGACCACAGGCGAGTACATTCTCTGATAGTTTTTATTATTTAATATTTTCTATGATTCATGTTTATAGTATTATTTTACTTGATTCCTGACACGATGGATACACGGATTGGTATTGCATGGATTCATTTTCGTGAGATACATATTTTCAGGCCTATTGACTTTTTCTGGACTAATGAATTACTGGACTAATATATTTTTTGGCCTGTTGACATCTTTCGGACTATTGAGATTATTCGTGTCTGGACTTGGATCCATGAGTACTAGTCGAGCGGGGAAATACCTAGGAGACGTGTGAACTACCCTTTCCATCCCATGGTCTTTGTGGAATAATAGCAACCACACACGACACGTGTGGTTTGCCGGATATTAGTCCCTAGCCGTTCACATGTCAACTTGGTATTTCAAAACACTAGTTAGATGCAGTCATTCTGGATTAATCTATACTTGCTGATTGTACACTTGCATGACAGGTTTTCTAGCTCACATATATGTCTGTCTATACATGCTTCTCTGTTCTTATTTCTTATCTTTCATTATTTCTTTATTTAACTGTTCCTATATGATGTAACCTATTCCATTATTATATGCTCATCAAGTATTTTATAACTATTAACTGTTCATAGTACTTGTCAATTAACTGAAACTGCTATTGGGTTGTACTCGTTCCATCCTGACTGGATAAACTTTTTTAGGTGACTTGCTATCTTGCTCATTGGATTTGGTTGGAGACCGAGATGCTTATGGAGGCCAATATTAGAATTTAGATAGTTTAGCAACTTCTTTGGATTTGATGTTTAGCGGTTTTGTTCCCGAGTTATGATTTAATTACAAATTAAGAATCTTGTAAAACTATATAAATGTTGTGAATGAGCAATAGATTTAAATTTGTGAATAAATATTATCTATTTGGATTGATGGACCATTATTATCATAGACAACGTACTACCGTCGATGTTGCGGCATAGGCTGGGCTTGGCCACGTACTCGTATCCGAAAAGCGGGTGCGGGTCGTGACACCTGAGGACTGCTCTACTGGGGAGCTTTTGAGGATCCATTATCCATTGCGTATCCAGGATTCCTGAATACAGATAATGAATTTTACAATAATTTGTATAGAAAGGGCAGTGTCGTATATAGGCACTCGTTAGTGATGAAGAACCAAGAGTGTAAACACTTGTCCTAATATGGATAGGAAAGTACCAGCCTAGCCTTAGACATAATACTTTTCTAGGAACTTGCCGTTGATGGACACCATGAGCAAGTCGCCATTGAGTTTTGCCAGTCGGTAGGTGCCGTTGGAGAATACATATTCTACGACGAACGGGCCTTCCCATTTGGGTTGAAACTTGTCGGCCGTCTTGTGGGTCATAACCATCGGCTTCTTACTGTCAAGACGAGGTCACCCATTTGGTAAGTCCTCTTCTTGACGCATTTGTTGAAGGCTCCCGAGAGGTGCGCTTGGTACAGCTCAATGCGATGTTGAGCTATGAGACACTTCTCGTCGAGTGCTTCTAACTCTTGTAGTCGTCAGCGGTGATTATCGTCGACGGTTAGCCGTTTAGAAAGATATTTGAAGTGAGAGAATTTGGACCTCGAGGGAAAGGACTGCTTCACTCCAGTAAACCAAAGAGAATGGCGTGCTGCCAGTAGGTGTCCGGACCGTTGTGTGGTAGGCCTAAAGACGTTCACCCAGCTTCTCATTCCAGTCTGGTTTGTTGGATGACATAAACTTTTTGAGTAGCTTTATGATGGTCTTATTGATGGCTTCTGCCAGACCATTTGTTGCTGGGTTGTAGGCAGTCGAGGCTACATTCTGGATTCAGTTTTTTTCACAAAATCAATAGAAAGCATAATTTATGAACTGTGGACCATTGTCCTAGATAATCCTTTGTGTCAAGCCTAAATGGTATATGACGTGATACTTGACGAAGCTGATTACGTTTGATGTTTTGACTTCAGCGAGTGGTACAATTTTTGTCCACTTGGAGAAGTAGTCGTTATTAGCGAGAATAAACCGATGTCCCTTATACGAAGGCGGATTGATCGGCCCTACGATATTTATGCCCTAGTCTTCGAACAGCCAAGACGCAACGGTCGGGTGTAGGAACTTCGAGGGTTGGTGGATAAAGTCTGCGTTGATTTGGCACGCTTGACACTTCCTTCTATAGTCAACGGCGTCTGCTACCATTGTCGACCAATAATAACCCATTCTTAGGAGATGGTCCTGTAGCTTGGGTCTGGGCTGATAGGCACTGCAAACCCCATCGTGTGCCTCGTGAAGAGCTTACTTCACTTCTGTATTCAATAAACATCATTGCAGAAGATCTTCATAGCGTGGAGAGCATCATAAGAGTGACGATACAATATTTTGGTAGTTGTATCGCAATAGAACTAGAGGGAACGTCTTCTGATAGAAGTAGCTTCCTTTGGGTTCTTGGAAAGAATTCCATAGACTCCATAGTCGATGAATGAGAATCTCCAGTCTTGGAAGTCGGTGCTTGTCTCTACTGAGTAGCTTAGGAACAGACAAAGGTTTCTCTTCGGTCTGACCAGCTCTTGACTGACCATTATGATCAGCTGATGGATTTTGACCTGGACTGCTAGGGAGGCAGCGAGGCCGGCTAGGGCGTCAGCCTCAATATTTTGCAGCCGAGGGACGTGCTCTATGAAGAACCCTTCAAAGGTGTAAATTATTTCAAGCACGGATTAGTGGTAGGGAATCAAGTCTTCATTCTGAACTTCGTACTCGCCTCAAACTTAATTGACTATCAACTTGGAGTCACCGTAAGCCTCCAAGTAGTCAACTCTCACTTGTTTAGCGAGTTGGAGACCAATAACGAGAGGTTTATACTCTGCCACATTTTTGGAGCATGGCTCTGTGAGGGAGTAAGAGTGGTTTATGACCAGGTCGTACGGGGAAATCAATACCATCTCGACGCCAGCGACAATATCGCCTTTGGGCCATGTTCTTGAAGCACCGTCGAAGAACATTCGCCAAACGGCTTCTGCACTTGTGGTCATGTTTGAGTCCGCTACCTCGTTTGGAATTTTCTAGTAAAGCTTTGAGGGTTCTAGGACTGGATGGGCAGCCAGGAAGTTGGCCAATGCATGACCTTTAACCGCCTTCTGTGGAACAAATACCATATCGTCTGATGATAGGAGTATTGCCCACGTAGCCAAGCGGGAGTTGAATGCCCCGGGTTTGGTCATGAGGACCCTGAGGGGGTTGACCCGTGAGATCATATGGATCGTTTGTCCTGTCACGTAATGCCGAGTTTTCTGGAAAGCAAAGACTAGAGTAAGGCACTCATTCTCGACGGGATTGTATCTGTGCTCCACATCGACCATAATTATGATGGGGTAGTAGATGTCCTGCTCATGACCTGTGTCACTCTTTTGGGCTAGAAGAGCACCAAAAGAGTGATCCATTGCTCATACATAGAGCAGAAATGGCTTCCCTACTACAGGGGCTACCAACAACAGAGGGTTCATGAGGTATTCCTTGATTTCATCGAATGTATGCTGGCACTCTTCGTCCCACACAAAGGAAACTTCCTTCTTCATGAGCAGGGTGAATGGCTGACAACGTCCAAAGAGATTTGATATGAATCTCCTGATGTATGCCAGTCTTCCTTGAAGGCCATGAAGTTCTTTAAGGTTATTCGGTGGGCGCATTTAAAGGATTGCTTTAGTCTTATCAGGGTCTATGTAGATACCCTTCAAAGTTATAACGAAACCCAGGAACTTACTTCTGGAGACTCCTAGAAAAGACTTGGTAGGATTCATCTTGAGCTAGTATGCCTGTATCATTTCGAACACAGTTCTTCAGTCTTGAAGCAACTTTTGACGACGATGTCATCAACGTATCACTCCACTGTCTTGTCCAGATATTTACGAAAGATAGTGCTCATAGCTCGCTGGTATGTAGCACCTGCGTTCTTTAGTCCCAATGGCATGACTGTGTATCAGTATACCCCTATCGGTGTCCGGAATGACGTATGCTTCTCGTCGTTGGAAAATATCTTGATTTGATTGTAACCCGAGAACCCGTCCATGAAGGACATGTGCTCGAAACCGTATGTGTTATCGATCATTATGTCCGTGATCGGAAGAGAAAACTCGTCTTTTGGGCATGTCGCGTTCAGATTATGAAAGTCTATGCAGATTTGAATCTTTCCATTTTTCTTGATGAAAGGCAAGATATTGGCCATCCAATCAGAATATTGTTCCTCGCGGATGAAGAACTAGCTATAAGTTTGTTTACTTCAGCTTCGATGGCGTTCATGATATCCTGACGGAACCTCCGTTGTTGTTGCTTCACCGGCTTAGCATTCGGTAAGATGTCGAGCTTGTGGACCACGATCTGAGGGTCCAAACCTGGCATGTCTTCATAGCTCCAGGCAAAGATATCGATATATTCCGGTATGAGTTATAGCAGGGATTCACAATCTTCGTCGGATAAGCTTTTGCTGATGAAGATAGGTTTGGGGGCAGATTCCTCGCCCAGGTCGACTTGTACGACCTCATCTTCGGTAGGAGCACTACAAGAAAAATAGCTTTTTTTGACGGTTTTCCCCCGTCAAGAAAGGCATTTCTTGACGGTTTTGGATCCGTCATCTAGGCCACAGTCAAGAAAAGTTGATACTTTTCTTGACGGTTTCTGTTTTGGTTTTCTTGACGGTTTTAAACCGTCAAGTATAAAACTGTCTTGACGGTTTTAAACCGTCAAGAAAACTTAGCAAAAAAAAAACCGTCAAGGTAAATAATTTTTTTTCTTGACTGTGGCCTAGATAACGAATAATGACAGTCAAGAAAGCCCTTTCTTGACGGAGAAAAACTGTCAAGGAAAATATTTCATGATGTTTAAAAATCGTCAAGAAATAACATTTTGTTGGCATTTTACAACCGTCAAGAGAAACCTATTTATATAATATATTATATGCTTCCATTTGCCAAATACCAAACAGACATAATATCAATATATTCCATAATATCACAAACATCAAAGAACTATAATAAACAATTTTTATATCAACAAAAATGCGTTCGTACATCACAAATATCCAACCACTTATCCAAATAAATCAAATATAGAGTTTGTACAATATCTTAAACATCTAAAACCTATATATACAAGTAAACCACAAAATATCTGAACCCGAAGCACATCCCATCACAACCTTCATTTTTTATATTTTCCTGAGCACAAGTTAAACAATTTATGTTAATGAGCTTGTTGAACAAGGAACAAGAAAACAAGTTAAATCGATATACATTCAATCAAAATATAGAGACTTACTCATAATGCTGAAAGAAGAAAGAAGATTTACATGGATATAGAATTAAACCTTGTATAAAATACATTAGCTGCACTACTCTTAATGGAGGAAACCACTTTTTAATTTCTCAAATTATACAATTCCTTGATCTGTCATCACATGAACAACAACAAAATTATGAGAAGTACTGCTCTAACATATACTTCAAATTTAAGTACTAAAAGATGATAAGGGATAACTAAATTGTTCCATATTACATCTCTTGGTTCTGGAACAAATTTAAGTCCAAAAGATGACAAGGGATAGCTAAATTATGAGAAATAATGCAAATAAAGAACTAGTAAGAGAGAAGTGATATATAATTACTACTAGTTAAGCACCCTCAACCAGCTCAAAACTTTATTTGAAAAAATTACTCAATATGGAATATGATGGTTCCCTGTGGCATAGGTATTTAACTGAAACCATTATATGAAAAGTGCTTGTTTTGTCTCTGTCTGCTAGAAAAAGAGTTTCATTCATTTCAACAAGTATTGCCAGTAATCTAAACCTACATAACTTGTTTTAAGGATAGATGTAAACAATACCCAAGTGTACTTTCTAACTACTTGATGGCGGCAATGACAAAAAAATGATGTTTCAAAACATAGCAATACTTATTAAAGAATGCAATGAAATATACCATTGGTTTTTGTATTTTTTCATGTACATAACAAATATTTCTAAAGTTGGGATACTTTTCATCTATGCTGTGAGAGGAGCTTCTGTGTGGAATATTAAAAAAAGAGCTAATTTATGAGTTGTGAGTAACAAGTATTATCGCCTATAAAATGGACACATAGCCATGAGAGAAACATAAAACAAAGCTTTTTAAATTTGTGGTACATGTATAATATAATTACAAGGGACTACTATTTGTTATAAATTACCTAATAATGAATATGCAACTGAAAACTAGTAGTGTATTTTTAGTTAATTATGGTTACCTTAACATAGCCGATACCTTAGGCCATCTCAAATGAGGATTTTTATCTTCCCTATTTCTATTGTAGAAATCTATTTTAGAAAAAAAAAACTTATCCTAATGGTGGTTTCTATTCTAATTTCTATCCTATATAGCATTGATATAGGATGAAAAATTTCTATGAGGGTTTCTACATATAGAAACTCTTATAGAAATTCTCCCTCTTATAACAATTAATAGTGGACCCCACACCATTAAACTGATCCTTTTATTTTGTGACACCTAGGCTAGAAATAGAGAACCATTGGAGAGTAATTTTTTTATTTGTGTAATTTCTATGTGGAAACTCTACCAACTAGGATATAAATTTTCTTAAAGTATAATGACAACTAGGATAGAAACTCAATTTTAGAAATTACCATTGGATATGGCCTTAGCATGCTAAAAGTAAGTTTCATGAAATATACTCACAACCATAATACATGGTGAATGATCGATATCTTAAGCAATCCCATACGAAATGTGTGGCATACTTCTAACTATCAAACATGAGTTTCATTGAGTGATCAACATGTGTACCTCCAATAAAGAAGTGACTAGTAGCAATTAGGAAACCATCTTGCATGAACAAGGCAACAAAAACCAATTTGTCTGAAGGTGATCTAATGGATGTAAAGAAATGAGGAGCACACATGGTAGAAGCTAATATCATTAAGGAATTTATATTTATCAAAAACTGGGAGGTGAAACCCCAAACCCCTTAGAATTGATCAAAGTACATATCTGCTATATATTATCTAAATTTGTCCTAAAATTTTCTATGCTTCTAATCAAGATATATAATTATATATTACCATTACAAAATGAATACTCAAATAATATCACACTTCTAACACATGATATGCATATGACCAACTAAAAAAACTGACAAAAAGAAAATAAAAAAATGGACAAGAACTTTGCATACCCCTATTGTTGTCTAAGAAGAGAGAGCCCACAAGATTGCATAGCTCTATTGGGTGTTCCTATATAACAGTAGCTGAAAGCTGCTTCCTGAGGTCCTTCACAGGCACTTATTGAGTTTCTGCACCTGCTTCAATAGCCTGACACAACCGTGACACAACCCATGACCAGATGCTAATAATCAGAAATGAGAGAGAAAATTCCAGTCATAGCCCAAGTATTGGAAGAAAAGCTAGAAATAAGTATCTATATAAAGTAGAAATTGTGTACCAGAAAATCTCTTGATGATAGATACAAAAGAATAAAAATGGGTACTTTAATTGAGAAGAATCTAATTGCATAAGACCATTCAACAATTAACAATTGGCAAATTTTATGTTATGACTTCACAAACTTATATTTCCCACAAACAAGAATTACAAAAAGAACACAAGTCATTTAAAGAAAATTTTAAGCACTTCCTTGAAATAGGACTAGCAAGAAAGTATATGTCAATTAACTATTATGATTTCACAAACTCGTAGTTTTTGTATGGAGGTCCAATGAAGTACTTAATTCTTTCACCATGCAAATGCCCTGTTAGATCCAATATATCCATTTGTTCATGTGATATAATCTACAACCAAGAGTACCTATATAAAGAAGCTTTATGAAGTTGTCATAGAGATGCCCAATAAATAAAGTATCCATTTTCATTCCAATTAACAAGGGTTAATTTTATATTCATGTGATATGATAAAATTGTAATAGAATTACTATATCAAGCAATAGGCTTAATAAACTTAGGGCAGCTTTCAGAACCCCATGTCCGAAGGTCATGAATTTGTTCAACCCCATGTACGAGCCTGTGCACATCCTAACAACACTTCTGATACACAATGATTTTAAAAGAAATCCTTATCCTTTCACTTAAAAACACATACTTTCGTAATGACTCCAGCCTCAAGCTTAAAAGTTGTGCTGGTGGCACATGGCACCATTTTTTAGTGGGAATTATAGTTCCAAATTCCAATAACATGCTTGTTCTTAGTTAGTTGAAAAGTTGAAGAGGGTCCTCCTAATTATTTATAGTCAAGTCCCTTCAAATTAGGTTCAGTAAGGTAATTTCAGGACAAACATAGTAAACCAGGGTACTTCCTGAGATATAGAAAAGTAATTATTACACCATTATAGATGCAAAAGTCATAAAAAAGTGACGACGGAAAGAATTAATCAAGAGATCATATTAGCATTTGTACCTGGTCTATGTTCCGATCAGAAGCAAGCTTTATCATAATATCTAGTTTCTTCATTTTAACATAAATTGGATCATTGTACTTGCAAAAGAAGACCTTCAGACCAATATTGAGAAGAAAACTAATTAATAAAAAAATAAAAATAACAAAAATAATCTTTAGAGAGTTTACTAAGAATGCTTATTTGAGTTCACCTTAATTTCATGGGCCAGTATTGTAGGCCATTTCTGCATAATGAGATTGATGTTTCGCAAGGCTACATACTGTATTTCAGACTTTGCAGAAAAGAAGAGTTACAAAAGGAGGTGCCATTTTCTTGCAAAGATTATGTACTTGCAAAAGAAGACCTACATACCAATACATTTAAGCTACATTTATAAAGGTTTAATTCATTGCCTATGAAAATATGTTGTAGTACCTATAAGGTCACTACACCTTCAAAAAAATATCTCAAGGACTGCCCATCACCCATATCAATACTAGATACAAAAATAAAAGAGAAAGCACAAATCTACAAGAAGTAATCTTTTTTTCCAGAAGGCAACAAACAATAATAGTTTTTATATATGGATACAAATGATCTAGGAAGCTAGGACACGCCAAAGCTTTTAGACAAATAAAACTACGTCTATCATAAAAGAACTGCATATGCTAAGCATAAACACAATGAAACTTAAAATAACAGGAAGCAGTGCTATCTGTTGTCAGAGTAGAGAAATCCCTATTTAGCTTCAACCGCATGTGGTATAACACCATCCTTCGTATGTTATAGAATAAAATTTTCATGAATAAAATAAATAAGGAATTCATATAGTTACCCAATATGGGAAACATACATCAAGATGCACATCTTTTAAGTTAAAAGAATTTTTCATGAACAAAATAAATCAGCAATTTTTCATGAATAATATTTGTTAGATATATATATAGCATATACATGTGCTTATTGTTATTTGTTTTTCTGTTTCAAAATTTTGCCTCAAATCTCATTGATCCCATAAAATTTCTATTTTGTTATACTTAGAAAGTTAAAAGAAGACATTTCTTTTGATGTCATCCATGCACCAAGGGACTATGATAATTACATGCAAAGCTAATAGAGGGTACGAGAAGGGTCAAAATGTACCGGACTTGAACAAAGTATATAAATAGGATTTTTTGCGGCTTGAACCAGTACCCTTATCAAGCCTTACTATTTTGACATGTATATAAGTAATTGGTATACATAACAAAAAGTTTGACGAACGTCATCATATGAAACAATATGTGTAAACTAACAATCCAGACACAATCCAAAGTTTGCCTTAACATTGACCATGGAGAATATTTCTCCTTCCTTTTCTCTGTAGTCACATGGTGTCAGAGCTAAACTCATTTTATCCAAAATATAGGGTCAACTAACAACCATGACGATAACCAAAAAATACAATACTCAGATCGACAATTAAATTTATCCAAAAATATGTACTAGATTCAATTTGTAACAGAATGACCAATGAGATTAAGAAAAAGAGATATGACCAGACCTTGAGAGCACCAAATACATGATTTTTGGTCGTTGTCATGATGAGCCCAACACCAAGAAGAGCACAAAAAGGCCACCTTCTCTCTGAAGGTTGAACAGAGTAAACTTTCCCAGTAGCCTGACCATAATTCATTTTATGTTAACTAATTATCCTAGAAGAGATCCAAAGAACCTAGAAAAGTTAAAACATAAAATCTCAAAAGTTGTACCTCAATATTTTCCTTATATTCTATTGACCTGATGTAAAATTACACAAATATAGAGAACCATCTCAAGGTTGTGAAATAAAATCCAGCCTCAATCCATGGTTATTAAGGAGTAAAATAGGTAGTGTCCTAGAACTAGTTAGTTAACTGCCAATAAGACCATAAATTTATTCCTCAAATCATAAAATAAAAATAAAAAAACTTTAAGAATAACAGAGAAAACAAACAATACCTATAGGTATGGCAACTGGAACTAAACTAACTGCATTCTAAGAAAATTCAATCCATGGAAACAAATAATACTTATGGGGCCGGTGAAGTGGTTGGTAGTTGAGAAGTATCGGAGCAACGGTAGAGGAGAGGACGGTATGGCCACAAGCTACATTGTACATAGCGGAAGCTTCGATAAGTCGGTGAAGGTGTGGAGAGTGTTTGAACAAGCGCCGGAGGCTCTTCTCCAGGGGCCATAAAATGTTCTGATAGTCAAATATTAATGGTATGTGCATGGCGCATACTTGCCTATAGTGATCACTGGGAATATGATCGAGCTTGGATGACGAGCTCGACTTATACCTTGATGGGGAGCTCCATGCCCCATACAGAAGTATTACAGCAAACACTTTGTGGGCATACTTGTCATCTACTCCAGAGATCCATAGGTTGCGAAATATATTAGTAATTTACTCTTCATTATCCAAGTATAATGCATAATGGAAGAAAGGGTTTTCTTTCATCTTTAGCTCAAAATATTTCAAAATAAATTAAAGAATGTTGGCTTCGGCCCAATTCTTTTTGTCCACATGAGTGATTCCAAGGAAGTCGAACCCCCCTGCTCATGAATTCATGTTTTATCTTTAACTAATTCCTGAATCGACTAAAATTTCAAACAAAATACCAACATACCATCTAGATCTGGAAAAAAAAACTCCAGTCCTAATAAAAATCTACAATCCATCTAGAGCTCGACAAAGACGAAGGCGGTCGTCGACCCGTAGGTGAAGAGGTCAATGATGCCGATGTCATCATACTCGGCTAGAGGAGCTCATATTCGGCCGATATAGTTTGGGTGGTGGAGAGGAGGTGGAGGTAGATAGTTTGGCGATGACCTTCATGGCTACGGATTTAGGGCTCGAGGGATTTAAAGAAAGAGAAGAAATTAAGAGGGGGAGAGAGAGGGGGGGGGGGATAAAAGAAACAAAGAAAAAAAATGCTTTTAAGCTTTAGGTCGGGAGGAATATGTTTTGGAACTTGCAGCTAGGATCTAGAGAAAGAAGATGAAGAGGCGAAGGAAGAGGGGTCTCCTCCAGGTATCTAGGGTTTTCGGCTAGGGTTTGGAGGTCGATAGAGGCTAGGATTTCAGTAGAGAGTTTGGGGAGGAGGGAGAGGAGGTCGCGGAGGAGTGTAGCCATGTGAAGAAATGGAGAGAAAGGAGAGGCTCGAGAGAGGAATGAAAAAAATAACTAAGCAGCAGCGATTAAATTGACCGCGGAACCGTCAAAATAGAACCTATACTAGAAAATTTTCAAAAAAATAATGCAAATGCCATATGAAATATGCGCGGCAATTTTTTTGCACATTCATTACTTGACAGTTATTAGCAAACCGTCAAGTAATATAATGGCTTTTCTTGACACTTCACCTAAAACCGTCAAGGAATATGGTCAAATTTTAATACTTAACAAAAAAATGGTATTTTCTTGACGTATGTCTAAAACCGTCAATATAACTGCTTTCCTTGACTGGTTTGGCCATACGTCAAGAACTTGACCGTCAAAGAAAGGCCATTTTTGTTGTAATGGAGGTTCTCGCTGCTCGAAACGTTGCTCTTATTGCGAGTCTAAGTGCTGGGCCAACGGTTCCACTTCAAAGAGTTCCGGTGAGTCCTCGTTGTCTTCCTCAGGGTCAGCTGACGCCATGTTGACAGACAACGTTCGTCTAAAGAGGTCTCTGATACTGGCGTCGGAGTCCCACTAGAAGAATTTTGAAGAGTGTGACTGTGACTTATCTTCTTCCTCCGAGGCTTTGGGGGTTGATGGAGGTGTTACGTACCCCAAGCCATGTCGGGTCTTATGGTAGTAATCCTCGGCTTTGCCTGCCGAAGTGGTGAGGCACAAGGACAGTTGTCGACCTTTGCCGTATTTCAGACCTCGGTCACTTTTAAGATCATAACCCATCTTCTGGATGAGGTGTTTGGCTTGACAACTTAATCGGTAAAGTTGTATTTTGTCGGTATCAGGTTCTGGCTCTTGTTCCTCCGAGATGAAGGACTGGGGGCATTCAAACATGCCGAAGATGATGGGTTTGTCTCTCCTCTTTCTCACTGGGACCGTGAAGTAGAAACTTTGGTTAAGAAGGATATGGTTTACTGCATAGGTAGTAGTTACCGGTGTATACAGTTGCAGGCCTATACCGTGCCCTAGGGAGTACAATATTCTCAAATATTCGACATCGAAATAGTTCAAATATAGCCCTTTATTCATAAAGTAGGGGATCTTTTCCAAAGGAATTACATCGTCTAGGGATAAAGCGTTAGCATGAGCCGCTACGTACTCATTTAGTTCGTCATCCTCAGGATTGTCTCTAATGCGAGCGAGGGATTTGGAGGCCTGCTACGAAGCTTGACCACCAAGGGTTCGGGGGCAGGAGTCGGCACTGGGTCCTTCTTCCGACTTGGTAGTCGTACCGTCAAAGGTTGCGACGTCTTTCTCTATATCTTCACAACGAGAGAAGGGGTTGAATCACGAGCACGTCCCTTGAGGTAGACCGTCAAAGGTTTTCCTGATGTTACGCTAATTTCTGCTTCATCATTGGCATTATTCCCTCCTTTGTCCTAGCGGACTTGTTTGTATAGGAGTGAATCAGAGTAGTAGGCCTTTACCCCCTTTGAAGGGATCAACATCAGCAAACTCTATTTTAACCATGCCATGGTCGTCAACGTACTTTAGGCACTGGTGTAGGGTTGACGGTACGATCATGTATTTGTGTATCCATGAACGCCCAGCAGGACATTGTAGGATACATCTACATCAATGACATAGTATGTGAATTATGTCTTCAAGTCGTCTATTTGACATTTTAAGCGAATCTTGCCCAGCGGGTAGCTTCTTCCAACATTGAAGCCACTGATGGTAATATTGGTGGTCACCAACCGATGCATTAGGATGCCCAAGGACTGAAGCAGACTTCGGAGGATGATGCTGATAGACGAACCTGGATCGATGTGAATCTGGTCTACCTTGATGGCGCTGATGTACCCCGTGTAATATAAAAGATAATCTTGCCTATTATTTTTCAGCAACATATCTTGTTGCGAGAATGTGATACTGGGTATTGCCTCCGTCACATTATTTCAGTGGGGGGCATACCGCAGGATCTTCAGCTGACGACTTGATCTACACCAAGTAGGTGTCGGCGTTCTACAATGCCTTACTCAAAGTGTCCCGAGTGTCTTTGGAGAGTCGGAGAAGCTTGAACAGTGACAACTTCGCCAGAGTATTGGAAAGTTGCGCCATGATATCGAAGTTATAAGGTTTCTCTAGCCCATGCTACGTATCTTTGAGCAACGGTTTATCGAAGAGAGTTTTTTTGCTTGGACTTATCGCAGCTAGAGGTTGGGACAGACTCGGATTTGATGTTGCAGGTGCAGTGAGTACGACGATTGGCAGAGCATCTTCGTTGGGAGTATTACCGTCCCACTGGTAAGTAAGGTCCGATCTAGTCGCCCTTACCATAGCTTCTTCCTTGGTGGGGGATACCATATAGCAGGACTTGGACTTTCGTCCTTTGGACTTGATGGCGGAAAGTGTCGCTTGCTGCATCAAGTCTGGAGCAAGGTCTGGATGAACCCACATGACCTCGTCCCTTGGTGTGCTGAGGGGTACCAGCCCGATAGTTTGGTCGCGAGCTGGTGGAAGATTAAACACCTCCATGGTGGCCTTTAGGACTGGTACCACCCCGTCTCGGTCTTCCGTTGTCGGGAAGTTACCAAACTAAAGGGACACTATGTTGGCGGCAACCATTTTATCCTCAAAATCCAAGTTAGGGGCCTTAGAATCAAGTATACACTGGATGTACTGCTTCAGTGTATAGCAATCTCGAATTATATGATGGACGTACAGATGATAGTGGCAGTACTTGGGGTTATTTATGTCTTCTACCTCATCAGGGCGCTTGATGTTGGAGAGGCGAAGCTTGTTCCCCTCAATCAGTACGTTAAAGATTTCCATGACGTCGTCATCCTCGAAAGAGTAAGTCTCCTTTGGCTTTGGAGCCTCGGTCGAATTATGTTCTGACTTTTTGGCTATATTGGCGACAAGGGCATGCTTCCCTTTACCGTCACGGCCACTATTACCGTCGTTGTTTTTTGTTGTTGTAAGGAATCTTCTCCTATCATCAACGACGAGGATTTATATTTCCAGTAGTCGTACGTCTTTTACTTTTCTCTCAGCACCGACGACATTTATGATAAATGACGTCCAGTCTTTGAATTGGGTGTCACCCATCCAGAGCATGTTTGCCGAAAGTAGAATCTTTCGGTACATGTCCATCAGTGTGGATTCAGGATTACTCGGGGGCAACTTCAGCGTGACTTACCTGTAACGTTCGACGTACTCTCGTATAGGCATCTTTTTTTGTATGATGTCCAGCAAGGAGGACATAGTCATGTCACATCCTCCGTCATAGAATCGGACGAGGAAGAGACTTTTAAGATCGTCGAATGACAATATACAGTTGTCCTGGAGGCTGCAGAAACAATCGAAGGCCACCCCAGATAATGCTCCGACAAAGAGCTTGGTGAGAAGAGCGTCACTGCAGGCTAGATGCCATATTGCTATCTCAAAGTAGCTCATGTACTGACGAGCAGATGTCTTTCCTTCAAATGGATTTAAGTTGAAGAGCTTGTATTTAGGTGTATAGGCACGTCTCTCCACTCGAGGAGATATGGTTGTCGAATCCCAAGCTCGCACAGTAAGTCTTTATTACCCATTTATTCCAAGCAGGCTCGCAATTCTCGCACCTCCTGCATTGCTTCCCTCTCATCTACTACGGAAGGAGTAGATGATCCGGGCCTAATGTGATCTCCATTGATGGGCAGAGTGGTGGCGTTTGAGTCTTCATTTGTCCCAGGATCTTAACTAGCTTGTCCCGAGGTTCTTGGTGGCTGTGAGGTCATGTTTGCCTTGATCTCTAGCATTATCGGGGTCAAGGATTGCATCGACGCACTCATAGTGTGCATCATAGCCTCGAGAGTCTAGAGGCATTGTCGGTCGCTAGGGCCTTTGTGATTATTCCCCGCCATGTACACTATTCTTATATGAGAGGAAGTAGATAGAACAGTGGACGTCGTACTTTTTGTCTCATATGCTTGCAGCGAATAGTCCTCGGGAAAAGTTGTCAGTGTCGCATCTTCTTCGAACTAAGAAAGATTACTACCCCCAGCGTAGGAAGATGCGTCTTCCTAGTGAGAGTGACTACCCCCGGGGATCTCGACATATGTTTCTTGAGAATCGGTGCCCCCTCGGAATGCCGGGTTGTCATAAAGTTCTGGGGGATTGCTACCCCAGCTTGTAGAATCACTAGGGGTATTAAGGAAGAACCACCCCCAGTAGCTGATAGTTTCTTCTTGGAGCGGGTGCCCTGAAAAACTCCTTCTGTAGGTATCGTTGTCTGCCCTCCTTGGGCTCGCCTTCTCGATACGCTGGACGAAAGTGAAGGGTTTGTGGCACTAAACTTTTGACCTCCCCTTGTGGAGGGAGACTTCTAAGAATAATAGCACGAGGCGAAGGGCAGCTAGCTCCTCTTTCTCTAGTAATTACACCTATTTTTTGGGACACTGTTGGGTAGGTGCCGTTTGTTGCAGCCGTTGGAACGTCGACTGCATGTTTATTGGCACTACTGTTTTAGCACAACAACAGTTGATGATAATGCTGGCGTAGGGGTATCTTGGAGGGGACACCTCATATGCCGTGGTTGCTTCCCTCATTTTGCACTTGTAGTTTATCACATTGCACAAATCAAACGATGGCTGATCCATATTTACACCCTTGTTATGATCCCGGGTAGACCGAGCACATGGTTGTGTAGGTATTGTCTTTGCTCCATGTCCTGGGGTTCGTACAAGAACTCTCCCCAAGTTGTTAATGGAAGACTTTTGAGACTGACCCTGTCCGTTTGCCACTGCAGGTTGGACACATGGGTCCGTCTTGTACAACTTCCCGTCGGGGGCTCGTATAACAGCTAGCGGAGCCTGCTGCCGGCCGGCAGTATGAGCAGTTGCTTGACCTTGAAAATCTTGCATTGCCCTGGACTCCTTCGACCTAGCACGCACCGGTGCGTAGTATGAAGAGTCCAAGTTCACATCCTCCTATTTCTCAGCAAGGCGCATGGAGTCAGCCTACATGAGATTCGGTCGAAGATGAAGGTTCTGTTATTGTGCTGGCCGCATATGGCCATTTATCTGTGGCCAACAATCAGTGCCGCATGTTAACTTTTGCCTGCGGCTACCGACTTATGTGGCTTCTACTGTGGCCGCATGGGACATGTCTCAGCACCTAAACTTCTGGCATCGTAGTATTTTATTTTGCCAGAGTTTGGGTGCTGAGCACCTTTTCCGACTGCCGTATGGATAGGGTCAGCCTGGGTAGACGTATGATGTGCGTCTACGGAAACAGGAAGATAAGTGGGGAGTGCATGCTCCACAGTTGGGTGAGGCACATCGGCCTTCGCTACCCATGTCCTGCGGGTCATCTTTGCTTGCCTTGGAGAAGGACTCGCGCTATGCCGGAGAGCATATTCTCGAATGCTTGTTGGTTGAAGCGTACCACCAGCATCATTTGGTTTAAACCCAGCTTGGCCGCATCAGACTGCGTTACTGTCTTCTCATCAGAGGAGAAGTTGGTCCCCAGCAGAGTCGCCATCTTGTCCGCCATTATAAATTTTAAATATTGAAATAACAAACAAAGAAGTACAAAGAGATCATAAACAGAAAATTTTAGTACAATATTTTTATCTGGGTACTGACGATGGAGCTTGAGCACGACAACGTCTTTTTTACTCCGTTGACGGTCTGATAAGGGAATGCGGATGCTCTTTTTTTCTCCTGAGCTTGTGTGCACGTACGTAGCTGGTCAAGGGCGTTGTAGGGTGTTCTATCCTTTCTATTTATAGCCATCCTGCTGACGAACTATGGGTGTCGCATATTTCTTTATTTTGCATAGGACTCCTGCAATCGCATACCACGGACAGGCTGCCACATGGTCTTGGTTATGATATGTTATTGAAGAGATCTCGGGGTTGTTGCGTGCATGACTAGGTCAGCTGGATACGTAGTCAACACGGTTTGTGCGAGAAATTATCTTTGATTATAACAGAAAGATCCTGCAAGTTGAGAGTCACATAACATCTTCGCTGTATTTCGTCGTAGTCGCATATGTGCTCTCATTTGGCCTTGGTCGTATGGACACTCTGGCCGTATGGCATTGTGGCGACATACGTGCTCTTGTTTGGCCTTGGTCGGATGGATACTCTGGCCGCATGGTTACATAGCCCATGCAAGCTCTCGTCTGGCCTTGGTCTGATGAATATTCTGGTTGCATGATGACGAGTTCGTATAGGCATGTAGTTGTATATGAATGGGCACGTGGCGTGGCACGTCTATTAAGGCCATCAATGAGGTGATATGACCTTTTATATTTCCTGAGTTATCGTCTTTATGAATCTCGAAGCGTCTCAGTGTGATGAGTGATGTGTCAGAATCTGACAGTCATCGAATGATGTGTCAAGGAGGGTTTATGCGGCCTCCCTGCTCTGTGCTTGTTCAGGCCGCATAGAGTACTATACGGCTTATAGCTCTTTGGTTGACCATGCCGCATATGGCTTCTCTGCGACTTGGTTGTTCAGGCCGCATGTAGCTTCTCTGTGGCTTGGTTGATTAGGCCGCATGTGGCTTCTCTGCGGCTTGGTTTTATTTTTTGAAGGGGCATAACCTCTATGCGGTCTGCATAATTTTTTATGCTTCTATAATTGCGTCTCTCTGTAACGAGTTACTGCGAAGGATGGAGGAGTAGCCACTGTCTCAGCCGTAGACGAACGATGTGACACTTATTGTACGATTTGATACGCTCGAGTGCAGCATCATAGAGCTCAGGGATATGACCGAAAGGACAGAGCATGGCGTTATTGATCTTAAAGTGTCGACAGAGCACAGCATGACAGAGTTACAGGCATCATGGCTGTCCATGGGCGAGAGGCTAACAATGATGTAGGATTCAATGGCTGATAGTAGTACGAGGCTGTTATCTACCATAGATTCGTACAACCATCGACTAGCAATATTGGAGCAGATATGTCCTACTGGTGCGCCTTCATCGATACCGACTCTACCAACAGAATTGTCTTCTTCATCGACATCGGTGTCGACTTCACGGGAGCTGTATGAGTTCTTCTTATCCCTGGTATGCGTTGGTGCTTATCCTCCTCCTGATCCGCAGTAGTCCTAGTTAGGACAGTTTACTATTGTTTATGTTTTGACCCATGATATTAGGTCATTTATGAATATTATACATTTATTGAGGCTTTCAGACTTTATTTCTTGCACTCAGTTGTGTGAATATTTATTGTATTCTTTATGATGGGATTTTCTTGAGACTCGATTTGTAATTCCAATGTGTTATTTTCTTCAAAATTTACTTTATTATTCATATTAAATGTATGCGAATTTACCGGTGTTGAGTGTTCCACCGAAGGGGTCGATGAACCCAGGAAATTCAACAGAGGGTTGCTCTGGGTCTATTTATATAAATTATGAATTCATAAATTGCAGGAAGATTGGTTTGGAAACCAGTTTATATTCTCTCTTTTTTTACTGAAAATTTAGCGACTACTAGCGACGTTTAGCGACACAATTAAATGTCGCTGATGTCAGACAGTTTAGCGACGTTCAACTACTCCGGAAACGTTGCTGAACATCGTTAAAATTCGCTAAGCGTCGCTACTTTCAAAAAATAGTACCGACTCTTGCCGACACGTTTTGTGACTCCATTAAACGTCGTTAAACGTCGCTGATTTCAGAAAATAGTACCTACTTTTACCGATATTTTATGTGTCGCTAAAATTGCGACAACACGTCGATAAACGTCGCTAAAACTGTGAGGCAATAACGTCGCTAAACTATGTCGCTATTACGACGTTTAGCGATATTTTTGTTGTCAGTGACTTCATAACATGCGACTAACCTTAAATGTCGCTAATATTAATTAGCGACGTTTTCCCCCAATTTAGCGACATTTTTAAGCATCATTAATTTGACTTAGTTTGGTAGTGAGATATTTGGAACTAATGGCTGGTGATGTCTTTACTGCCAATTTTATGAGAGAGCCTTCCCGTCGTTAGGGGAAGGAAAATAATAAATTATTCATATAGAACAACCCATTGCTAATGAACAGTGTGAATTGACATATAATATGTCTACTCTATCTCATCAAGATCTAAGAAATCCATAATGTGATTATAAGACAAGAAAAATGATACATTTCTACGAAATTGCAAATCAATTACCTGATGTATTTAATGATTCCGCAAATGTAATTAGATTACATGTGCCAGCTATGAATGTGCTAGATGTAGTACCCCACTTCCAACGGTTCACTGACGTAATACCCGTGACGTTGATAATCGAGCATCGAAAAAACCTTATGACCCAATCGATAACGGACGAAGTGCAATGAACCTTTCCAACTCATGGATCGGCTTCTATTGAATTGAGTCTAAAAGTTTTCGTTGGATGTTTACTGCTTGGTTTTGTTGATTTGCATTTTCGTGTTGCTTTGGATGATTTAATTTTAATAGTTCATTTCTCTCGCTTGCGCATTCATTTTGAATCGTAAGAGAAGGAGATCGAATCATGCTAACCAAGTATTGGTACAATTTCAGGATGCATAACCAAGGAGTGATCGCTGCGTGAGGCTTCCCCATTCTTTCGATTTGATTCAATCGATGACTGTCTTTGGACCTTCAATGAATCATTTTGTCTTCATGCCTTAATAAAAATGATCTCTATTACACTCAGTTATATGCCCCTAAGATCAATGTTGCCACATTAACAAGATAAGCTAAAAGAAATAAATTATATGCTTGGAATATATAACTGCTACTTTACTAGTTTCATTATGAATGATTATCTGCTCCTGATTGTATGCTATGCACTGAGAAACACCACTGGAAACCTCTTGGTTTATTCCTGAATCGAGATATAAAGATAGAAATGCTTGCTCATTATTCAACTGTTGTATGATAGTATTGTATCTGATATAAACTTGATTCATTCATTTGGTCTGGACAACTTGTGCACAAGGATAATCTCTTGAACGGTTCCTGTGGCACTAAAAATCGTTCGGCTTTGGAGAGAACTGGATACCCTTGTAACGCCCCGCTCCGCGCCGGCATTATATATCAAGGTGAGTGGGCAGAACTTCGTTCTCTGATTCTTGCACGCCTTAATAATAACCTGTGTTTTTGCTTGCAATGTTTTCTTAAGAGAATGATAGAACCTGCCTTGCATGTTAATGAACGAACTCACCTAGCTTGTCTTTGAATAAATGCCTGCTTAACGAGAATCCTGAATCGCCTGCTTAGAGTGCATGAACATGATCACTATCGTCTATGCTTCGAGAGAACCATACTGTGCCTGAACGTGTTCAAGTGATAAGTCGGATTGTCCTGCAACAACGATTGTATTCTGATGGTTCGTCTCGTCTGCATACTAGAGTTTATTTGATAGTGTTCCATACATTCGCACGCGATCGGACAATGGCTTTTGGTGGAGAGCTGAACTGCATGCGTCATAGCCACCATGGGTCACAGCTGCCATTAGCATTAGAGAATGAGTCATTGGTACGCTGTTCCACCAGCTGCCGATCCTGAGATACTCGGGGACCGCCCTGCATATAGCTAAGTCATTGTGTTGGCTTGGATAGTGACTGCCCCTAAGAATGTGCATTGTGTGTCTAGCTTTGCATCTGACCCTGGAGTCGCACGAGACACGCTGCGCACACCCTGAAACATGAACGGTTTGCTTGCTTGCATATTCAATACGAAACTCTGTTACCAAACATGTTTCCAAATAAGTAAATCGACTCTGCTAGAACTGCATGAAACGAACCTAGGTAAAACTAGAAAGATCACTAGTAATGTAATGTTTTATAACATGATTACTTAGTGCCTGTTTGAGTGAATGCTTGTTTCTGTTCAGTTGATTTATCTCACCAGTACTTGTATAAAGTGCTGACCCACCAACATTTTACTTGCTTGCAGGTACTGGATCGTCCGAGGGAGCGATAGGCGTGCCACAGTCCCGAAGACCCGGAATCCTGGTTTCGATTGATGCCCCGAGAATGCTATCGTATAAGGGGGCATAATGTATGGAACGAACATGTGCCTTTGCTAAAGGAAACCCAAGTTGCCTCGATTGTCCCGAACACTCAGTTGGCTAATGCATTGCATTGCAACAAGTCCCTTTCCGCTGCTTACTCGATTGATGCGATGATAGCCAACTATCAACTTAAACGATTGGCCTTGCACGGGCGCAACCCCAGGCCCGTGCGGCATCACGTCCCCCGAAGGCTCGAACGGGCCATTCGGTTGGCTTCCTCCTCCCTCGCACCCTCGGGACGGGCGCGGTAATTCGCGTCCGGCGCGCCGAGGCACGGTGATTCGTGCCCGGTTCATTAATCCCGGCCGCACGGGGTGGGGCAGGGCGGAGCGGCGGCCCGGGCGGGACCGGGGCGTGACAGAATGGTATCAGAGCGAAATCGATTCTCTGGCCCAAAATCCGTTGCTATGACTCTGAGATATTATCGATATGGTTTTGCAAAGAGCGTTCCATACAATAAGTCCATAGATATTCTCAAAGTGCAAAAATGTTTCCTGAACTTGAATTGCTTGACTGTTTCGAAAGAGTATGGCGAGGGACGGCACTATCGCTACTCGAAATATCGAGAAGTTTATCCTTGAAGTTTCGAGGACGAAACTTTTTGTTGGTTGGTAACTATGTAACGCCCCACTCCGCGCCGGCATTATATATCAAGGTGAGTGGATAGAACTTCGTTCTCTGATTCTTGCATGCCTTAATAATAACCTGTGTTTTTGCTTGCAATATTTTCTTAAGAGAATGATAGAACCTGCCTTGCATGTTAATGAACGAACTCACCTAGCTTGTCTTTGAATAAATGCCTGCTTAACGAGAATCCTGAATCGCCTGCTTAGAGTGCATGAACATGATCACTATCGTCTATGCTTCGAGAGAACCATACTGTGCCTGAACGTGTTCAAGTGATAAGTCAGATTGCCCCGCAACAACGATTGTATTCTGATGGTTCGTCTCGTCTGCATACTAGAGTTTATTTGATAGTGTTTCATGCATTCGCACGCGGTCGGACAATGGCTTTTGGTGGAGAGCTGAACTGCATGCGTCATAGCCACCATGGGTCACAGCTGCCATTAGCATCAGAGAATGAGTCATTGGTACGCTATTCTACCAGCTGCCGATCCTGAGATACTCGGGGACCGCCCTGCATATAGCTAAGTCATTGTGTTGGCTTGGATAGTGACTGCCCCTAAGAATGTGCATTGTGTGTCTAGCTTTGCATCTGACCCCGGAGTCGCACGAGACACGCTGCGCACACCCTGAAACATGAACGGTTTGCTTGCTTGCATATTCAATACGAAACTCTGTTTCCAAACATGTTTCCAAACAAGTAAATCGACTCTGCTAGAACTGCATAAAACAAACCTAGGTAAAACTAGAAAGATCACTAGTAATGTAATGTTTTATAACATGATTACTTAGTGCCTGTTTGAGTGAATGCTTGTTTCTGTTCAGTTGATTTATCTCACCAGTACTTGTATAAAGTGCTGACCCACCAATAGTTTACTTGCTTGCAGGTACTGGATCGTCCGAGGGAGCGATAGGCGTGCCACAGTCCCAAAGACCCGGAATCCTGGTTTCGATTGATGCCCCGAGAATGCTATCGTATAAGGGGGCATAATGTATGGAACGAACGTGTGCCTTTGCTAAAGGAAACCCAAGTTGCCTCGATTGTCCCGAACACTCAGTTGGCTAATGCATTGCATTGCAACAAGTCCCTTTCCGCTGCTTACTCGATTGATGCGATGATAGCCAACTATCAACTTAAACGATTGGCCTTGCACGGGCGCAACCCCAGGCCCGTGCGGCATCACGTCCCCCGAAGGCTCGAACGGGCCATTCGCTTGGCTCCCTTCCTCCCTCGCACCAGCGGGACGGGCGCGGTGATTCGCGTCCGGCGCGCCGAGGCACGGTAATTCGTGCCCGGTTCGTTAATCCCGGCCGCACGGGGCGGGGCAGGGCGGAGCGGCGGCCCGGGCAGGACTGGGGCGTGACAGAATGGTATCAGAGCAAAATCGATTCTCTGGCCCAAAATCTGTTGCTATGACTCTGAGATATTATCGATATGGTTTTGCAAAGAGCGTTCCATACAATAAGTCCATAGATATTCTCAAAGTGCAAAATATTTCCTGAACTTGAATTGCTTGACTGTTTCGATAGAGTACGGCGAGGGACGGCACTATCGCTACTCGGAATATCGAGAAGTTTATCCTTGAAGTTTCGAGGACGAAACTTTTTATTGGTTGGTAAGTATGTAACGCCCCGCTCCGCGCCGGCATTATATATCAAGGTGAGTGGGCAGAACTTCGTTCTCTGATTCTTGCACTCCTTAATAATAACCTGTGTTTTTGCTTGCAATATTTTCTTAAGAGAATGATAGAACCTGCCTTGCATGTTAATGAACGAACTCACCTAGCTTGTCTTTGAATAAATGCCTGCTTAACGAGAATCCTGAATCGCCTGCTTAGAGTGCATGAATATGATCACTATCGTCTATGCTTCGAGAGAACCATACTGTGCCTGAACGTGTTCAAGTGATAAGTCGGATTGCCCTGCAACAACGATTGTATTCTGATGGTTCGTCTCGTCTGCATACTAGAGTTTATTTGATAGTGTTCCATGCATTCGCACGCGGTCGGACAATGGCTTTTGGTGGAGAGATAAACTGCATACGTCATAGCCACCATGGGTCACAGCTGCCATTAGCATCAGAGAATGAGTCATTGGTACGTTGTTCCACCAGCTGCCGATCCTGAGATACTCGGGGACCGCCCTGCATATAGCTAAGTCATTGTGTTGGCTTGGATAGTGACTGCCCCTAAGAATGTGCATTGTGTGTCTAGCTTTGCATCTGATCCTGGAGTCGCACGAGACACGCTACGCATACCCTAAAACATGAACGGTTTGCTTGCTTGCATATTCAATACGAAACTCTGTTTCCAAACATGTTTCTAAACAAGTAAATCGACTCTGTTAGAACTGCATGAAATGAACCTAGGTAAAACTAGAAAGATCACTAGTAATGTAATGTTTTATAACATGATTACTTAGTGCCTGTTTGAGTGAATGCTTGTTTCTGTTCAGTTGATTTATCTTACCAGTACTTGTATAAAGTGCTGACCCACCAACAGTTTACTTGCTTGCAGGTACTGGATCATCCGAGGGAAAGATAGGCGTGCCACAGTCTCGAAGACCCGGAATCCTGGTTTCGATTGATGCCCCGAGAATGCTATCGTATAAGGGGGCATAATGTATGGAACGAACGTGTGCCTTTGCTAAAGGAAACCCAAGTTGCCTCGATTGTCCCGAACACTCAGTTGGCTAATGCATTGCATTGCAACAAGTCCCTTTCCGCTGCTTACTCGATTGATGCGATGATAGCCAACTATCAACTTAAACGATTGGCCTTGCACGGGCGCAACCCCAGGCCCGTGCGGCATCACGTCCCCCGAAGGCTCGAACGGGCCATTCGCTTGGCTCCCTTCCTCCCTCGCACCCGCGGGACGGGCGCGGTGATTCGCGTCCGGCGCGCCGAGGCACGGTGATTCGTGTCCGGTTCGTTAATCCCGGCCGCACGGGGCGGGGCAGGGCGGAGCGGCGGCCCGGGCGGGACCGGGGCGTGACAACCCTGAGGCTAGAAGTCCTTACGAATTGGAGGGTATAAGTCTATTAGTGGACTGGACATGCAGTTCCAGTTGCTAATCCCGGTGACCCAACACTCGGTGACCATCATGTAGTTAGGTCGGATGCTAGGATTTTCCTTCTTGCAAAGATTGATTCATGGGTTTATATATATATGCAAGTTGCTGCTAACTTGTGTGTTTATTGCAGGGATAACAATTGACTATGGGTAAGAAATCACAATCAAGTGATACTGTTTATTGTTTATATTTCTTTGCATGAATTGTTAAAAAGAACCTAAAAACTAGAAAGATCACATATTAATAACTGCTAGATTCACATGCTTACTTAGTGTTGATTAATAGGTGAGTTTGGCTTCGATCGTTCACTAGTACTAGATGAGTACTGACCCACGTTTGTGGGCATCTTCAGGTTCAGGTAGCGAGAGTTTGGTGAGCATCTTGAATCTATAGGAGTGCGCATCCAATCCAGTGGAACTGTGCTCGTTGCTTCCAAGTTCCTTCTCCAGTTTGCTAGTTTTTCCTTTCAAGGTATTTTATTTACTGTCCTAGTAAAATGATATGATGTATGGACGTTGTGGCTAGTTTTGGGTTACAAAAGAGATGTAAGCCAACTATGACATATTTTGTAATCAGCCAAGCAAGTACATTGTAATCCAATTTTAAGTTTTCAATAAAGAAAGTATTTTGTGTTCCTATCAAATATGTTCAATCTTTGGTTTTCTGCAAATAAAGTTCTTTGTTTATGTATTTATTATCTATTTTGTGTTTTGTGCAGGTACTATGCCTTATGCAAGTAAAACTTAGGCTTGTACGGCATCACGTCCAGCAGTGACTTTCGATCCCTCAGGATCGGGACGTGACACCAGCCAGAATCACTATTCCAGTTGGACAAAATCTAAACAAGGCAGTAAATGAATCTACTACTACACGTCAAAAGTGAGGTAGGCCTATATGTTCCAATGATAGTGCTCCTAGAAAGTGGAGAGCTAATGAAACATCTTGTCCTGATAAAATCCCGATAGTGACTGGAACTCCGAAAATAAATAATAAAGATGTGCACGTTTCCAAATTCACTAAAATGTCTATGGATGTCTCTAGAGTAGCACATGTACCTGAAAATAAAAAGATCTTGATATTCCATATATGTTCTGGTGAATTATGGAATAGGAAAGTACTTATCACCGATGACATATTTAGCTATACAGTAGCTACTGAAATATCAAAAGACAATGATGATTGTGAAAAATGAACCACGTAGTATAAATGAATGTCGACAAAGAAAATATTGGCCAATGTGGAAAGATGATATTCAAGCAGAATTAAAATCTTTAAAAAAATGTGGTGTGTTTAGACCTATATCGGAAACACCAAAGGGCATAAACCATGTTGGTTTTAAATGAGTGTTCATGAGAAAACGAAATGAGAGGAACAAAGTTGAAAGATATAAAGTCCGACTTGTTGCACAAGGTTTCCCTCAAGGACCTGGAATTGACTAAGTGGAGACATACTCTCAAGTTATGGATGTCATTATTTTTAGATATCTTATTAGTCTGGCAGTTTCTGAAAATCTTGATATGAGACTTATGGATATTGTAATTGCATATTTGTACGGAGACTTAGATACTGACATTTATATGAAAATTCCAAAAGTATTTACAATACAGAGACTAAGTCAAAGGGCATGTGTTCAATTAAACTTAGACGAGCATTAAACGGGTTGAAACAATCTGGAAAAATGTGGTATAATCGTCT
Organism: Iris macrosiphon; assembly: GCA_036927795.1. Classification (NCBI taxonomy): domain Eukaryota; kingdom Viridiplantae; phylum Streptophyta; class Magnoliopsida; order Asparagales; family Iridaceae; genus Iris; species Iris macrosiphon. The sequence goes on from JAYESA010000017.1 coordinate 97,787,635, forward strand.
TAGTATATATTTGACTAAGGAAGAATAAAAAAAATAGTCAAATTTGCCCGTGTGTCTTCATTAAGAAATTCGAGAATGGATTCTCTATAGTAGGCTTATATGTTGATGATATAAACCTGATCGGATCTCCTACAGAATTGGAGAAAACTGTAAACTATTTGAAGAAAGAATTTAAAATAAAAGACTTAGGAAATACAAAGCTTTGTCTCGGTTTGCAAATAGAACGTAACTCCAGTGGAATATTAGTGCATCAATTTCGATATATTGAAAGAATTTTGAAACGGTTCAGAATGGACAAAGCACATCCACTTAGTACACCTATGGTTGTACATAGTTTGAATTTTGATAAAGATTCATTTCGACCAAAGGAAGAAGATGAAAGAATTCTTGGTCATGAAGTACTGTATTTAAGTGCTATTGAAGCACTACTATATCTAGCACAACAAACAAGGCCATATTTTACATTTTCTGTTAATTTATTGTCTAGATATAATTTTGCACCTACACTTAGACATTGGAATGGAATTAAACACATATTTAGATATCTTCGTGGAACAACTGACATGGGATTATTCTATTCCTATGATTCCACTAACAATTCTCGTCTAGTTGGTTATGCAGACTCGTGTTATCTTTCTGACCCTCATAAGGGTTGCTCCCAAACAGGTTATGTGTTTATTAATAACCATGCAGCTATATCTTGGCGATCAACAAAGCAAGGTTCAATAGTAACTTTCTCTAATCATGCATAATTAATTATACTACATGAAGTAACAATAGAAAGTGTCTGGTTAAGATCGACCATTCATCATATAAGAATAATTGTCAACTACCTACAGTTATAAATGAGCCGACAAAAATGTTCGAAGATAATACAGCTTGCATTGTCCAAGTCAGAAAGGGATTCATCAAAGGAGATTGAACCAAGCACATTCCACCAAAGTCGTTTTAGGCACATGAGCTACAAAGGACGAAAGAGATCAAAGTCAAGTAAGTAAGATCAAATGAGAATTTAGTCGATTTGTTCACCAAGGCACTACCAAAGATCACATTTCAGAAGTTGGTACACGGAATAGACATGTGATGACTTAATCATCAAACCAACTACATGTTACAGATCCATTATATCGAGGGGGAGTATGATTTATAATTTTTTTTTTAAGTTTTACGCGTTGTACTCTCTTTTTTAACTAAGATTTTTTTCTACTGGATTTTTCTTAGTAAAGTTTTAATGTGGCAACAAATGCGTATACACCACCAAGTAATTAATGGTGAATATTCAAGGAAAAGTGTTGTAAATATGAATGGTTCACCGTAATTACTTGGTCTACATAACTTATGTCTTTTGGTTATTCATATAACCTATGTCTTTTGGTTATCTCTAACCTATGTCTTTTGGCATTTCTTCTCTTAATTGCCATCATGATGTAACCTCAATTGTAAGCCTATATAAATGACTCTTCTTTAGTTGCTTAAGTGAATAAAGAATCAAAAATTTATTCCATTTTCTCTATCTTATTTTTTTCTACTTTACAAAACTTCTTAAATAATAATAATTTCCTATTCTTTTCAACAATATATTCTAGGATTATTATTGGTCAATGCTAATTAATAACACTCAAAATTTTCCACTACTAAGATCAATGATAGTTGGTGAGGAAGATGTAGGATGCTCACGCCAAAGAAACCAGAAAAGTAGTGTGTACTAAAGTAGATAGGAACTCACACAAATTGTGGTGGTGAATCTTGTGATTAGTTTTGACATTGCAAAATGATGACCACACTCCCAACATTTATTGGTAAAACAAACCAAATATACTCGCCATATCAAAAGATTCAAATATCATGTTTTAAATATGAGTTCGACTGCATAACTCAAATAACAACTCAAAATAAGAACTTATAATAGAAATATGACAAGTAGACTTAATTTTCTATTTAGGTTCTTGTATTTTATTTTTTTTAGATCCTTAAGAAAACTCAAAAACTAAGATATATGTAATCAGCAGTTTTCTTTGATCCTTTTTAAAAAATCAAGAACGCATTGTAATCAAACTCTTTAAAATATTGGTCATGTTTGAAATATTATAGTGTCTTCTAGAATACTTGTATCACATGCGAAACAAAAATATCTATATTTTTTAAAGCAGTATGCTTATACAGAAATATTCAAATTACATCGAACTCGAGTGGTTTTTATGGTTATCAAGGATAGGTATAAGATTCTGGTTGGATGGCAGAAGATCAATGGATCGAACTACAAATACGTATTATTTCTTTCATTTATAAAATGGTGGAAGTTGGAAGACAGTGGGCTAAAAAGACATGCAATACAGTGTGCACAATTACGTCTGATCCGAGTGTTATGTCGGAAATTCAAAAAAAAATTCAAATCACGCTTATTAATGTAATCACTGAAATAAAGTAGATAGAAATAATTTGGACATATGTCTACCTAATTTTCTTTTTGATAAAAAAAATTGGGTGCAGAGACCCAAATCAATATTTAGTGAATTTAAGACAAGTTTAGTACATTAGAGAAAAATGAATAAAGAAACAAAGAGAGAACCATGGCACAATTGAAAGTTTGAAACGTCAACTTCTTCCACATAAACCAGCATGCATGCTTGTGCGGCTATTAGTTACAAGCAAAGTTATGCTATTTAGGTGTTTGCAACAACAATATAACATAAAAGTTTCACGAGGTAGCACTTCTATGAAATCTACTAAATTTATTCTAGGATGCTAAAACATTTTCGGAAACGTGAACTCCTACAAAAATATTTGAAATTGTACATTCAAGATAGAGTCGGCAAGTTAAAATATTTATAAATAATTTTCACACGTTTTACTAATAATTATTTTCGTATTTTAATTATCAATTCTTTGTCTATTAGTCCTTTTTTTTTTAGACGATGACTTGTTAATCATTGCATCTTTCTCGAGCCCAATTAAGAATTCAAGTTCAGAAATACAATGAAACACATGTAAATGAATCATAGTTGCTTGGATACATCAATTTTTTAATACACAATTTAGAAATGGTTCAAAAATTAAATTGTCTAAATTATTTATAAATTTTGTTATTTATTTAACTATTTAATATGAAAATATTTTTCTTATTTGATTGAAGTTCAATTTCTACTGATGATAATATTTATAATAATTTATGTTAATAATTTTTTTATAATTTTTACGTTATTAGTATATATATAATCACCTAGAAAATATAGAAAATGCATGAAAATTAATATTGTTTAGGTGTCACCTAAGAAAATAATTTAAATTCGGAGTGGGCCAAGGGAATAAAAGAAGGGGCTGGTATTGTAAAAACAAGAGAGATGACGTCCTGGTTCCGTAATTGTTTGAAAGGGACACGACGAGGAGGGAAAGTGCAGAAAGAAGTGAGAACGTTATCCTCCGTCAGCGATTCTCTCTCGTGGTGGCATGTCCGTGACGGAAGCACCGCCGTTTTCTTTGTTGCAACCTCCAATTACGTAAAAGCCCTTCACATGTTCTACCCTCTTCCTTATTATTAGAAAATATTTGAGTTACAGTTTATTTTATTTATTCATATTCATATTCAAGATATAACCCAATTGATTATTAATGTATGATATTTTTATTTTGACGGAAATCGTTTCCAACTAACGGTCAACTTCTTTGACCAAAAATTTTGGACAAAAATATCCCCCTTCGTACACGACAGAGGAAGGAGGAAGGTTGGAAAGAAGGAAGAAATATTTAGGTAAAAAATAACAGTCAAAGTAGTTAACTGTTAGTTTCCGTTAAAAGTTGAGGTATCATACATTATAATAATCGCGTGGTGTAAATCTTGAATATGGATAAATAAAGTGAAATACAATTCAATTTTTTTTTATTATTACTGAAAATTTTGCTCAAATATTTGAATAAAATTAAACTGACTGAACAAGTCGAAATTTTGCATGTCCTTCGAAATGGCGTTGTGAGTGAGAATATAAAATACTCATTTTGAATGGGTATTTTCAATGAAAATATGTGTGTTTAAAAAATAATTTTTTATTAAGCTTTGTTGGAAAGGAAAAAAAAAAACTTTCAATCCAAGGATGTATTTGTGAAGAAAATATTATTTATATATAAGTTTTTATTTTTAAGTGAAAAACGTCATTTGCACGAGTATTTTTACTTTTCAGTGAAAAATGCATGAAATGGACGTTTATTTATTTATTTTTTATTTACTTTTTATGTTTTATATTTTTGTGTGTTAAAAAAAAAAAAATTTTGTAGTCAATGGATATAATGTATGGGTATTAGAGAACATAAGTGAAAAAGAAGGGGTGTAACAATTATATTTAGAGTTATTTAGTTTTAGGGGTCTCATATAATATTAAAATTTTACATTTATGTCTTTATATTGTCCAGAATAGTGTTTGGGTCTCATTCTAATGGTTGATTTTCGATGATAGTCCAAAATGGAGATCCAAATTCAAGTTTTGAATATTATACGATGTCCTAAAACTAAATGAAAATATATAAGGGTTATTTAGTTTTGCACAGTGAGGGTTATTTGACTAGGATTATTTAGTTTTGTCAGGGTTAATCGAGAATTAGACTTGTGATAATCTGATTTGTTTCTATTCTGATCTCAGCAGGCACGCAACTCTCGAAAATTCTTGAGTTGCTACCATTCAACATTTCGATAGGGACAAGATACATCTGATGATACAAGATATCCATGAAGTTGGCTCTATCGAAATTGTCGCCAAGATGGTTGTGTGGCTGTAGAGATCATGATAGAAGTAAATAACAGTATCGTAAGTCTCATTCTCGATTTGTCGTGACATAAAAATAAATAACACAAGTTATACAACTCCCACCATGCAAACTAAATAACTCTCACATATTTTCGTTTAGTTGTAGGAGCTCGTATAATAATCAAAATTTGTATTTAGAACTACATTTGGATGGTTAGCCAAGTCCATCATTAGGACAAGATTCAAACCATATTCTGGATAATATGAAGACATAAACTATATTTTTTAATATTATACGAGACCATAAAATTAAATAATCCTTATATTTAGAATGGATAGTTTCCAACGGTTAGATTCTCTCTGAATTCTTTATATTCTCTTTTTAAAAAACCACTCACTAAAGTTCATTCTCTTCATAGACTTTATATTCTTCTCTAAGCTCTCTACAAACTCTTCTTATATTTGGAAGCCATTTTTTTCTCTGCTATATCAACTAGCTCTTTCTCCTATAGCTATCAAAAGTTCTTTGTTCTATTATCTCGTGCTTTATTCAGAAGCTCTTAATCATGGATCAAATTCTAACCAATAATTTGCTACCATGGAGGTACACTACATGGCTTATCTTACGAAGGTTGTACAACTCAACTTCTTTCCACGTATCAGAATATCATATTAGATCATTTACGGAATATTATTAGGAAATATTTTTCTATCAGATATGAATTCATAATAAGATAATTTTACAATACTTTTTATTAATAGATAATAAATAAGTATGAGATTGTATTGTTTAAAATAATTTAGGTTCATCTTGTATAAATATTTATATTACTCAATCATTATCAAATATTGACACAAATATCATTTCAAGTAGTCAACATTTTTCTAATAACCAAAATTTTAATGTTGGACCTAGTTCTTCAAATAAAATTAAAAATAATATTAATGATAAAAATATTAATAATTTAATTAAAATTTTAGATTATTATTTAGATGATTATGATAATAATTTAGATGCGCGCACTCCAATTATTTATTGGAAAAAAATGTTTTATTCTCGTTATGAATTTAGAACTTTTATTAGTGATATAGTAGTTGGAGATAGCTTTAGTTGTTCATCTAAAGTTAACAATTTCTAAAGAAATGTATATACTTGCGACTCTCCAAATTATTGTTAGAGAGTATACGCTAGAGCAATTGGTGATGACAGAACATTTATTATTCATATATTAGAAACTCGACATTCATGTTCAGGAAGACTTATAGGAGGACGTTATCCACCGACTACTGCTGCATGTATTAAAAATAAAATAATTGGTAATATTAGAGTTAACAACTCTTATAGTCCATCACTCATTGTAAATGATATACTTAGATATCATCGAGCACATATTACATATTCTAAATCTTGAAAAAATTGTATTATATGAAATTAATGGTATTTATGTTGATGCATATGGTAGTCTTAAAAATATGCTTTTACAATTATTAAAACAAATTTTTGGAGAAAATATTTTTAAAGACTATAGGAAATAATATCTTTCGAAGAATTTTTTTTCCCAGGTATGCATGGATATGATTTTTAATTATTTGTTTACCTATAATTAATACTCATGCAACTTTTCTTACATCTAGATATCAAGATAATTTATTTATTGTTTGTGTTGATGATCCTAACTACCAATTATATCTAATTTCTTATTGTGTTGTTGAAAATAAAAATATTGATTCATGGACATGCTTTTTGAGCAATTAAAAAAAGTGGAAGTTTTTTTTATGAATGAGAGTATTTCATTTAGAGTTATTTGTATTTACCCTCCCCCCCCTCCCAAAAAAAAATTTTGCTAATCATATCTCTACTACCCCTCATTTTTATTTTAATTAGTGTTACCCCTCATTCCTTTATAATCTATTAATTGTAATTGTAGTTACCCCCCCCCCCCCCCCCCAAAGCCTATTTTTAAGAATTTGGGATAGTACCACAACAACAAAAATGATCATTTATTGCACGCGAAACACGCCGTAAAAGATCTTTTACGGCGCACATTTTTGGTGCTATAAAAGGTCATGACATAAATGATCCTCTTTTTTACAATGTGCATTCGAACGCTGCGCGCATCAGAACGTTGTAAATCACCCTCTTTTTTACTACGTGCATACGAACGATGTAAATGACCCTCTTTTTATGATACTCATTCGTAAATAAGTCTTTATTTACAATGCACAATAATGCATGCCATAAATGAGTCTTCAATTACAACACGCAAAAATGCATTCTGTAAATGAGTCTTTAATTATGCGTGCATGTCAAAAACACCGTAGAAAGACAAAAATAACTCTTTTACGGCGCACAGATTTGCACGCTGTAAAAGAGTATCATTTACAACGCGCAATAACTGCATGTCGTAAATTGTGTGCCTTAAATGCTATAATTGTATCATATTTAACGCGCAATAACTGCATGTCGCAAAATCAGAGAAGTGATCTCAAAATAAGGGGCTAACACTACCTCTTGCTAAAATACCACAAAATAAAATAATACTACGAGGGGTGGAGGAAGGAAACCCACTCGCGAGCTTCGGCCGCAGTCCTACGAGTGCGAACCATCTAGTTGGAAGTGCGATGGACCTGGTTCTCCTCGGGGAAATCTGGCCATACAAAACTAGTGATGTCACAACCCCAAGCAATAAGTACCACAAAGGAGCTCAAGGTGATAGACCAAACACATCACAACATACAACAGAAAAAAGACATAAAAAAATATAAATCGAGAGTTGTACGGTACCAATGTACTTGTCTCAAGAATATAACTGGAAGAACTGATACAAGTGCTATAAAGAAAATTAAGGCAACGAGCGGCGAGAGGGCATAGGAACTACTCTGGATCGGGACCACAACCCTTAAACCAAACAAGGGCTGGGGTTGTAGACTTTCACCCGAGCAAAACTTAGCACCCTAACCACGCATCGAAAGAATGAATTAAAAGGACAAGCTTAGCGAATAGACAAACATTCATTACACGACAATGCCTACGCCTTGCTATAATTAACTAAATTGGGTTATCACAAACCCAGTTACTAACAAATGCATGCTTTGAAGAATATTGCTACCATCAGCACTGCAGTCAACCCGGATGGCCAAGGGTACGCTTGTCGAGTAAACTTAAATGCACATTAACATCACTACATTATAACTTGTTACTTTGTCATAAACATAAATTTGAACTTGTAAGCATAACCTTAAACTTGTGATCATAAACTTGCTTTATAAACATAAACTTATCTTGTAAACATAAACTTGTATATAAACTTGTCTTGTAAGTGCCACAGCGCGTAAACTTGGTCAGTCATGGAGCTCTTACTTAGCATGGTTGTTCCATGCTGCATGGGGCCATTAGAGATCGGGGTAGCCGGTAGCGCAATATTCTTTCCTCCCAATGGTCTAGGTAAATCCTATCTTGTTTAAATTATTACTAAATTATTTCAAGTTCTCGAGTCGTGGACACTTGAGAACTTCCCTAGAATGACGAGTCATGAGTACGAGCTTTTCACTAGTTATCATATTCGCGACACACAATATATTGGAAAATACTCACACTCGATTGCCCGATGCCAAATGCAATAGATTTTCATACACAAATATTTGCACGGTGTCATGAGGATTGAGAACTTGTACATAAACTTATCTCGTAAACTACATGCAAAACTTGTCTGATAATATAAACTTGTATCAACATAAGAAAGCACACAACAATAATCACTAAAAGGAGTTATTAAATGAACATAATTAAAAGGAACAAAAAATATGCACAAGAATTCTTAGCCATATGCGCTCACTGGCCGCATTCACCCACTGATCGCATGCACCCAAGTCCTGAGTGATGGGTCATAAATGCATGTCGGAGAGAATTGACTAAAGCTGATTGATGTGACATACCATAAAAATGCGTCAGGGAGAATAAGACAAGAATCATAAAAAGATGTGCAAGGGCAAAGCAGAGTTATGCGTCCACGAAAAAAAGTGGCGCATAGGGGCACTGCCACATAAGTCCGCTTGCCGCATGCTCTCTCGGCCGCATGGGTATTTTCTTTGGACTTAGCGAATTTCTCATTCGTTCAGCGAATGAATACACAAGGAGTTCAAGGACTTATTTTCAGAACACTTTGTGTAATAAACAGTCATGCATCCAACAAGATGGACGCATACTGGTTGGCTATGCGGCAACGAGTCCAGACTGCATAGAGGTCAGGCCGCATAGGACTCTCTCGGTCGTATATTATGCTGGCCCCATGAAAACTTCGTCTTCTCCAAACAACAGGTTCAGCCATAGCAAAAATTCCAAAAACCCAAAAATTGTTTCTCCATAAAACTTTATTTTAACTCCGAATTAAGTGAATCAAGAGCCAAAATGCTCGAAATAAAGTGCTCCATCAACCGCAAAAACTATTTTTTTTAAAATAACATATTTTAGTATATCAAAACCACAAAAAATACACGGAACCCATAAAAATCCTAAACTTCAAATTCAGATATACTCAAATATACTCATCAAAATCCAAAACTCTAATATGATTAACAACTCAATGAGAACATTTTCTATCAAATACATTTTAAAACAACATATATATACAAAAAAATCCAAAAATTAAGGCTTCACCATTGAGGAAGATGTACTTGCCTTGGGTGGCTCCTAGCCTCTATCTCTCACGGTCTAAGTCACAACAACTTCTCCCTAGGGCTAGGGTTTGGCTAGAGGGAGCTTGAAGGAGAGGGGAAAGAAGGAAGCAAGAAGAGTGAAATAAGAAAATAAGTGAGGAGAGAGAAAATACTCATATATATACTAATAGGAGAGGAAGATGGTTTAGTCATGGGTTCAATCAAATAAACAGAACCAAGTATCTATTCTATATGGGGGTCCTAAATTGGGTCTATGACAATGCCAATGGGTATTCTAATGGTCTCGGGTAGACTCTCTCAATAACAAGAATACGTTATCAGGAAAAATTAAATTCTAGAAATTCAAGAAATACCAAATCTGAAATCCCGTGTGACATTATGCTCTGTGTTCGAGATTAGATATTAACACATCAAACATTTTTGAATGTTTTAATAATTAGATTAATAGTTTGTGTGATAAACCAATAACAACATTGCTCGATAGTATTAGAGCCAAAGTTATAACAATTCAAGTCACGCACCGACAAAATATTGAAAATATAAATACAAACTTATGTCCACGAATGCTTAAAACTATGAACACATCAAAGGAAAGACACCATTTTCAAATGTTAATGTATTGATAGTTTTTTATTTGAAATATTTGATCATAAAACAAGTATATATAATGTGGTTTGTCTAAACCATAAATGTTATTTTTGTCGGTGGCAATATACTCTACTATCATGTGTACATGCTTGATGTGCATGTCAATCTTCTAATATACCAATTGAATATTTATATCATGTTGAATATTCTATTAAAACACTTAGAAGTGTATATGCTCCACGTATGAAAATAATTACATCCCCCTTTACCCCTCAAAGTGAATTAGTAATAGGTCAAATTGGAGTACTAATTGTTTGATGAAGCTGGCAGACCAAAAAATAATATTATCATAACGAAGGATATGTCAATAAGGTATCTTCATTGCAGTAATTGTTGTAGGTTGTAACATACCTCATAAAAATGTACAAACCAACCGACAAAGTATATATTGCAATTTGACTCCAAATTGAGGTTGTAATTAAAGTTGTAATCAAATATTTGTTTCTATTGAATAAATGATTTTATTGTAATTTGATGCCAAATTAAGGTTGTAATTCAAATTATAGAAATTTAGAGAGATAAAAATCATAGGTACTTAAATTTTAGAGTACCAAAAGTGTAGATATTGGCTACAAATAAACTGAAACATGTCTAAATAACTGATACATGAATTACTTCAACATGGAAATCTTTTATAATTCTTATGAAGACGATCCCTAAGGCCTAGTTGCGCTCTCTTTTGCGTTGTATCTTCTGTGATCTCCGTTTGTGTTATATCCTCTGCGATCTCTTCCATAGCCATATCATAATCATCTTGAGGTCCTCCACAAGAGTAGGTATCAGCGCTGATGGTGTTATATACATCTGACTAGCTACATCAATCCCAGATGAGCTAGATAAAGAAGAAGAAGATATCATTTGTATATAATAATTCCAATCAAATTCCTGGGTAAAAGTCATCTAGATCAAATTTTTTGAGTAGAATCCAAATATAAAAGAAGCTACCATATGTATATAATAATCTAGATCAATCCCGGATGAGTCAAATATATAAGAAGTTGTCATCTGGAACAATCACGGATGAGTCAAATATAGAAGACGCATTACCGACATAGGCACACTACTGGGTTTCCATTGAACCTATTTGACGTTCAAAAAGTAATAAATGATAAGCATTCCAAATTAAGATGAAAAAGATTAAGTAAACATTTAACTATTTACCTCAAAGTTTTTTAATGTGTCAAATAGAGCCATGTAAATAGAGAGCACCTTGTAGACACAGTGATGTGAATCAATATTACCCGTATTCTACTGAAAATCTCCCGGAAAGATCTGCTCCTTATCACTAAATCAACTAACTAGCCTACCAATACTGAAATGCTCACAAGACTAGAATTACAAAGAAAATTACACAAATAAAATGATACAAATTATCTAATGTATATAATATATATTAACAAAATTAATTCATTCAAACATGTATAAGTGTTATATACCACATATGTTTTTGATGTTTTAAGTCCATTACCCACAAAATTTGTCATTGAGTACTATAAATGGACTAACATTGTTGGCCTTATTTTTCGTTGCGTCAAAAAATAGAAAGGTACCATATAGGCCGAGTAAGTAAGCTCCATTGCAACATATGACCCTAAAACATGATTAAGGATTAATATCATCTATAGTAAACAGATAATAATAATAATAATTAATTCAAAAAAATAGATATCCATGAATCCTCAGCTTAAACTGTTGTATCGCCGATGCGATCAATATGCATGAATGTGTACTGGAGCTAAGTGAGTCTGACGCTGATAGTTGCTAGTAAATTCGATGGTGGCTCTACACCAAGGTATGTCCTAATAAGATCGAAAGGCGATAACCACTCGTTAAAATATATTGGGTCACCAGTAATAGGTAACCCTAAAATATGTGCCATGTCAGCTAACATGATTGTCATCTCTCTAACAAGTAGCTAAGATGTGTTGTGTTGGGGCCACTGATGAGAACATAAAATATCATATCTTTATTCCTTAATATATACTCCTTTATGCTCATTTGATGTCTAAAGATACTCATTATTTTTATATTTTGATCTATGATGCAATTGGAGTCACTAAATACAAATTGGAGCTGAATTAACCATTTTCTTACTTGTTCAATAATTTTATTTTATTGTTTGGGGTGTTGTAACTCTTAGAGGATTTGTGGAAAGATATTTTGGGCTTCAAACAACTAATTTAGAGTGTATAAAAGGGGGAAAAATCAAGAGAAAAAAAAAGACAACACACAACTCTTTTTCTTCTTCTCCAACATTCTTTTGAAGTTTTCATAAACATGCGCAGCTAAAAGTCTTGTTGGTCGAAGAAAATAGAAGCCTTGGAATCAATAAACTTGTGAGATATAAATTATTTTCATATGTTTGATTTATGCTTTGAGTATTGAATATTTTTCTATGCCTACTTTCATGATTGTTTTGTTTAATTACTAGGAGGCATACTAGTCCATTATCCATTTCGATCTAATACAAAATTAGACATCAAATCCGTAATTGTTTGATTTTTTAATTTGTAAAGCAACCAAGATTTAATGAACTGCTTTGTTTTATTAGATCTTAGGAGAAAAACTTTTGACAAAATTAAATGCAACCGCTTGTGCTTGTGTTATTTTGTTTCATCGATCTCTTGGTTCTTTAAGAAATTACTAGATTAAATCTTCAGCGCTTATCTTGGATTATTTAGTAATTAAAGCTAATTATATCGCTTGTTTCTAATTATCTAAGACTAAGAGAGAGATGAAATACTTCCAACGGTGAATATTCAAAGTATGAGTTACTTTATGTTTGCATCAATGATCAATTTTAAGATTCCAATGGTGGATGTTGACTAAGACCAACATTTGTTTCTTTGATTGATTTTAATACTTTAATTGATTTTAGCTCTTCTAAATTTTCTTATATTCAAAACTCCTCCCCCATCCTATTTCACATAGCATAAAGATTAACTAATTACTCTCTATGGGATCGATCCTTACTCTCACTACTACAAATAATTATAAGAGTAAAAGTTTTATAATTTGGGTGCCTTCGACAGCATACCAAATTTTGGCACCGTTGTCGGGGAGTAATTTTAGTTTATTTTTTGTGCTTTTAGTGATCTCTATTTTGTTCTTGCAATTAAATAATTTTTTTTATTTATTAGAGCAAAAAAAAAGTTCGATAACAGGAAATGGGGGCCAATTCTCAACTATTTGGCACTTGGCTAGATCTTCCATCTTGGCATGCAGATGAGGAAAATGTTTCTTCCCTAGAACAACAAATTTCTAGTTTAACTTCTCTTGTTCGTCAGATGGTTGTTGGTAACATGAAAACAACAAAGGCTTGTGGGATTTGTCTAGTAGCAGGACATCCAACCGATATGTGTCCAACTCTTCAAGAGGAGTCCAATGAACAAGTGAATGCGGCATGTGATTTTTTTGGACTACCACAAATGAATTATGATCCCTATTCTGACACGTACAACCTAGGATGGAGAGATCATTCCAATTTCACCTATGGGTGTCCACAATTAAATCATCCCCCAACTTAAAATTGCCAAAGTTACAAGCAATACCTACAACCGATCCAAACTTCTAATTCTGGTATATCTTTAGAAGATATTGTTAACTCTATTGCCATTAATACCTTGCAATTTCAAGAAGAGACAAGAACTAGTATCCAAAGTTTGAACAATCAAATGAGCCAAATGACAACTGCAATTAATAAGCTAGAGGCACAAAGCTTGGAGATATTACCATCTTAAACAATAGTAAATCCAAAAGAAACTACAAGTTCAATCGTTTTGAGAAGTGGTAAAGAGGTTGACATTCCAGAAAAAGAAGCATATGCATCGTCAAAACAAGAAGAAGAGAAAAATATCGCTGCAGACATGAACATTCCTAATGACGATGTTGTACCGAATACAAAAGAAGTTTTTAAACTTGTTGGAAAAGAAGGAGTAAAAATTGCCATTAATGAGAATTTTGAGAAAGAACATGAGTTAGCTTTGAGTACTAACTTACATGAAACTGTTGCAGTGTTGAACGATCTTCCAAAACGACAACAGTCAGGTAACGTTCCATATATTTTATTACAAATTTCTTATAAGAGGCCTTTATCCTATGTTTTGTAGGCATCTATTCTAGACTTGAAAACTCTGCCTAGTTACATCAAGTGTGCATAGAGTCGAGCCAACGACAATATTAAACAAAGACGCTGCTTGGGAGGCAACTCAAGGGAAGTTTGTTTTTATTCTCGCATTTTATTTTTGGTTATTTTTTCTTTTCTTTGCATTTAACCATACATTGGGGACAATTTTTGTTTTAAGCGTGGAGGAGGAGTTTTTTTTTTTAAGCAGTTTGAGTTTGTGTTTTTCTAAAAAAAAAAGAATTTTTGTTTTCTTTTAAATAAAAGAATTTTGTTTTTATGGTTTTTAATAATTTTTGGTTGTGTATGTCATGAGTAAGATTCAACTAAATTTGAAAAATTCATAACATGATTGAATAAGTAATTTTTTTAACTTAGAATTAATTAGTCTAGTTATTTTTCTTGAAAATGGTAGTATCTAAATTTGGTAGACAAAAGCCAGTGAGATTTTGAGCCTTTAGACTGATACATCAGTCTCATTATCCTTCATGAGAGATATTCTTCCATGGTTTTGTTTCCCTAGAACTTGTTTTGATTCTCTTTGAGGTCATATTGCCACATGCATGCATAAACATGATTAAGGCCCTCTTTGTTATGCGCTACATAAGCCAAATAGCCTACCTTATAATTAATTTTCCCTTTGTTGAACCCCTTTGCGACTTATTGCTTTTATTTTTGGGAACCCACATTACAAGCTTTATACCTGAAAAAAAGTATATATACCTTTACCCAAGCCGCAAAGCTAGTGGAGCATTGTTTATCATTAATGATATATATTAGTGTGCAAGAAATAAGTGTGGGGGTGTCTTAATTAGTGGTATGGCTATGATTAACAAAATGGAACATACTCTCATTCTCAATTTCCTATGTTCTATTATTGTTAAAAAAAAGAAAAAGAAAAGGGTGGAAGTTGTTTTACATTGTTTAAATGCTTTAAAAGTCAAATTGAAGACGTTGCAAAATGGAGTGATTGATTTTACATGTCTCATATATTAAGTTTGAGTTGATTCATTTTTGCTCCACTAGTTTTGATGGCTTTTGAGCTACACTCCCAAATATATTCCACCTTAATCCTAAGTCACGTTACAACCCATGAAAAGCCATTATGATTTATGTTATTCATGTGATCCCAGTAGTAGAGAATGAGAAGATATGCAAGCTTATGGTAGATCATTTCTTTTGGAATAAATTTGAGTGAAATATATACCTTCAAACACATGAGAGTTGAGTGTTTATTCCCGTGAGGGTCTACCTATTTAGTTTACTCCATTTTCAAGTGAAAATACTTACTAAGTAAATAGAAGTCGTTTAAGAATATATGTTCATGATATGTTATGAGTTTTGAAGATCATGGTTATTTTTTATTTATGATATTGCAACCTTGATTTCTTTTTGGAAAAATAAATTAGAGTTTCGCCCGTGGACGAGAAAAGGTTAAGTGTGGGGGTATTTGATGAGAAAATAAAATATTATATTTTTATTCCTTAATATATACTCTTTTATGCTCATTTAATGTCTAAAGATACTCATTATTTTTATATTTTGATTTAGGATGCAATTGGAGTCACTAAATACAAATTGGAGCTGAATTAACCATTTTTCTACTTGTTCAATGATTTTATTTTATTGTTTGGGGTGTGGTAACTCTTAGAGGATTTGTGGTAAGATATTGTGGGCTTCAAACAACTAATTTATAGTGTATAAAAGGGGAAGAAATCAAGAGAAAAAAAAAGACAACACACAACTCTTCTTCTTCTCCAACATTCTTTTGTGCGCAGCTAAAAGTCTTGTTGGACGAAGAAAACAGAAGCCTTGGAATCAATAAACTTGTGAGATCTAAATTGTTTTCATATGTTTGATTTATGCTTTGAGTATTGAATGTTTTTCTATGCCTACTTTCATGATTGTTTTGTTTAATTACTAGGAGGCCTACTAGTCTATTATCTATTTCGATCTACTACTAAATTAGACATCAAATCCATAATTGTTTAATTTTTCTAATTTGTGAAGCAACTAAGATTTAATAAACTGCTTTGTTTTATTAGATCTTAGGAGAAAAACTTTTGACAAAATTAAATGCAACTGCTTATACTTGTGTTGTTTTGCTTCATCGATCTCTTGGTTATTTAAGAAATTACTAGATTAAATTTTCAGCTCTTGTCTTGGATTATTTAGTAATTAAAGCTAATTAGATCACTTATTTCTAATTATCTAAGCCTGAGAGAGAGAGAGAGAGAGAGAGAGAGAGAGAGAGAGATAAAATACTTCAAATGGTGAATATTCAAAGTATGAGTTACTTTATGTTTGCATCAATGATCAATTTTAAAATTTCAATGGTAGATTTTGACTGAGACCAACATTTGTTCCTTTTATTGATTTTAATACTTTAATTGATTTTAGCTCTTCTTAATTTGATTTTATTCAAAACTCCCCCCATCATATTTCACATAGCATAAAGATTAACTAATTACTCTCCGTAGGATCGATCCTTACTTTCACTACTACAAATAATTTTAAGAGTAAATTTTTTATAATTTGGGTGCCTACGACAACACACCAGCCACCATCTCTAAATGAGACTCAATATTAAATTTCTATCATGACGTCTAATTCGTATAGCGTTAATATAATAAAATTCAAAGGCCTACACCAATTTCTTTTGCCTTATATATATATATATATATATATATATATATATATATATATATATATATATATATATATATATATATATATATATGGAAGAGGTAATTGTGTTACTGACTCCTGGCCCAAAGGCCTACAAACTCGGCCCAAAGGCCCAGCACATCCCGGCCTGAAGGTCCCACACATCTCGGCTCGTAGGCTCGCACATGCACTGCACTTGAATCGCACCTGCACTACACTTGAACCGCACTTGCACTGCACCCATCACCAACTCACCACTTAATTCCCACAAAGGGCAATTAAATGGCGTCTAGGAGGCTCAAACCCGCAACCTCCTGGGTAATATGTATCGGTCTTAACCACTAGGCTAGACGTCACACCCACCCTCCCACACACACACATGAAGCTCTATCCTAGTGGTTAGAGCAGGGGGCACCGGGCGTGGTGACCCGGGTTCTATCCCCCCCCCTTCGCCCTTGGGATGGCTGGGTGGCTATTATAGCCACGGTCCCAAGGGCGAGTTCTAATATATATATATATATATATATTAGTATGTTTATATATATATATATATATATATTAGTATGTTTTTATTATAATAAATACTAATAATGTTAATTAATTAAAATATGATTATCTATCCAAAACATACCAAACTAGATAAATGAGTCCCTCACTGTTGGATAATGACAGGAGTAGTGGGTCCACCTGGTATGCATTTGTCATTTTGACCAAAAATCTGTAAAATAACAGTTATCAAAATAATTATTGCTAGATATTTTAATTTAAGGGTTAAGTTTAGGTTTTTCAGGTTTAGGATTTATCTTAGGGTTAGGGTTAGATTTTAGTGTTAGTGTTTTTGGTTTTAGAGTTAGTGTTAGCGTTTGGGTTAGTTTTTAGTGTTAGGTTTAAAGTTAGGGTTAGTATTAGGATTATGGTTTGGTTATGGTTAGAATTTATGATTTTAGGGTTAGATTTTAAGGATTTTTAGGGCTTGGTTTTAGGATTAGGTTTAAGTTATAGAATTAGTGTTAGGGTTATGCCACGACCCGTGTCTGGATGATCTGACACGAGTGCAAGATACGTCCAGCCTGAGCCATGACATCGGTGGTAATATGCTACTAGACCTCAATAATCATCAACATTTATCAATTTACTAAATCACAACAATCTATAGGAACATACGAGCAGGAATGATAACCCAGTCACACACAATCACTATATTGTACAAAATTACTATCAAAGTTTTCAGTACATCATACATGACAGATCTCCGAAGACAAATCTAGTAAAATAACCACATAAATAATTATACACATGCCACATCAAAAGAGTCTATCCTAATCTTCGAGTACCTCTAGGAATTGTCATACGATCCATAAGTATTATCTCCATGTCCTCACATAATATGTCAACTATCCAGTCAGAATTAGAGCAACGTACAACGATACAAAATATTACATAATACAAAATAAAGCTATAAAAAAAATACAGTAGATAAACCAACATTGAATGTTGTAATAAAAATAAAACATACAAACCGAGAAATCATAAAAAATAGACTGTAAACAAGAATGACCATGAATAACATGTACGTGTGTTTAAAATACTGTTTTCGATACGTGGTCGGTTAAGGTTTGGATTCAGACAAGTTAGGCTCGAATATACGTGAGGTGTATGTTGGGCTATGCTTCAGACTTCAGAAGGTTTGACCGCATATATACTTGGTATTTCCTCTCCCCAGGATTCATTAATCAATATCATCAAGATTCAAAATTTATATCATTTAATGCAGAGTCAGGAATAAATATCTATTAAGTCAAGTACAAGTATCCCTTCATGCCAGAATCGTATCGCAATATGACACTAGACTAGAGAATAACGAAATCAGTATTTATAAGGTACGAAGAAACGTCTAGTAAAGTGTAATTGCCTTAGGTCCAAAGTTTGTTGGAGTTGCTCATAGTCAAAACCTCAAGCATACTGAGGCGATTCCGTTGATGCCGCCGGTGAGGAAAGCCTGGAGGTGTCGATCAGACCGAGATCAGGGAGGATTAATGTCGGAGACGAGGATTTGGAAGGTGACACTTGGAGGAGGGTTGCCAGATAACTCGTGGGGACCGAGGAAAGAAGCGGCAGATCTGGAGAGTCGGTCGTCAAAAACCTCGAAGTAAATATCGGAGGCAGATATGGAGAGTCAGTCGTCGCTCGATGGCTACGACACGAGATACTGTGCACTGGTCTGAGGAAAGAAGCGGTTACCAAGAGGTACTCTAGTGAGGCTTGAGGCACTGCGGCGCTTGGATCTATGACGGTTGGAAGGCACGGACTAACGACGCCAGGAGGAGATCAACAACTGAGGCACCAAATCTAGGAAATCCCAATGGCACAAGAAGGAGAGGCACTTCGATTCAGATAAGAGTGACTGGGGAGGTCAAGAAATAAACGACAGGGATTGCCTCGAGTCAGACCCAAGGTGGCCTGACACAGGAATGTGGGTGTACTATTTTGTGTCTAGAGGATACGAGGACAAAGGAATTATAGGGGTGTGTCGGGAATTTTGTATCATCAGATTTCTAAATCTATTTCAAGCTAACATTATGGAATTTTAGTGAAATCCAAAAGTAAGGGAGCCACTATAAGTTAGAAGTGTTTAGTAGGCCGTAATTGAAATATATGTAATATTTGTTTTATTATTTCTACCAATTTTAATAATTTATTTCATATAAATAGTAGAATTGGTGCAAAAACAATTGCGACACCATGCATAGTAATTATATCATTCCTAACAACTGATTTATAAATATCAAAACATCATTTATATGCTACTAAATAATAAAATTGCAACACCACTTAGGGGTTGTTTGGTTACTTGAAAGTAGGCATGATGTGAGCCAATTGTTGCATATGCAGACTCCTATTGTTTAGTTCCACTATTTTGTTGCATATGAAAGTGGAAGTTGAAGTGGGATGATACGCCCCGTAACATTTCTTGTCTACTGCTCTTTACTCCATCTTTACTTTATAAAAAAATAAAATGAGAGGAACTCATTCTTTCCTCCAGTTCCAGCGCAAAACCGCGTCGAAGTAATCTCCCTCTCTGATCACCATTGTAAGGCCATATTTCGATCTTTAAGCCCTTCCTAAACCGAAACCTCTACTATTATGTGATGTTCTTTCCCCAATTTCTTGAGATTTTGAAATTTCCTTCGAATGGAAGTTTTGCATTCGATAGTAATTGGTACATATGGTATATTTTTACTACAAAATATATTTATATAGCGACAAAAGCAACCATTGTTAATTCGTTACTAAAACAAAATAGTTATGACCGGGGCACCCAAAATGGGTCGTCTGCAAATATGTTGTCACAATACAAAGAACGTCATTGATAAGTTGCCAGCCCGACTACATAGTGCCTAGTGAGCAACGAATAAATGGAAGCATATCGACGTCGGCCGACGACACACAATATAGGCGACTAATAATTGTTCACTTGCATATAACCGTCTCCCTTATTCTATGGGATTCGGTTGTTAGCCAAGTAAGATAGGTTACCACAATTATAGGGCTAACAACTAAGCTCCAACAGATTCTTCACTGGTATATATATTCTATTGAATACATGAATAAAACACAACCTTTTTCAGCCATCTTTCATATTATCCTCTCCTAAAACATAGTATCAGAGCCAGGTTTCGTCTCCAGAGCCTGCTGGTGGGTCGTGCGTCGATCACCGTCAGCGTCGAGACGCTGCTGAACGCATGCGCCTCCGAGCTCGATTTCGTCTCCAGAGCCTGCTGGTGGGTCATGAATGTGCACCCGTCGATCTCCCTTCCGCAGTTGCTTCGCCTTTCTTCCGTGTTGATCTGCTTGGATCCGTCGACCAGATCCGGTTGGGATCTAAGGCAGGGTTCGGCCGCCCCTTTCCTCAAGTTGCCATCTTTCCCTCTATCAGGGTTTGTAAGCTCTCGATCAACCGTGACGGCTCCGACTGAGCAGCACGTCGAGACACCAACCGATTTGCTGATTCTTTTCTCCACTGGATTTTATGGGTGACGAAAAGAAAGCCATTTCCTCCAGTGGTGCTTTCCCTGTTGTCGTTTAAGCAGAGAATTCCAACTTTAATATTGAAATACTGCTCGATGAAAGCAACTATGATCTATGGGCTCCGCTCATAGGGATGCATGTCACTGGGAGAAAAAAAATAGGGTACCTTCAGGGTACGATCAAAGCCCCACCTGAAGATGATCCTACTTATGAAGATTGGTATTCTGAGGATCAAAAAGTCAAGAGTTGGCTTCTCTCATCCATGAAGCCAGAAATTATGAAGCGCTACATCCGCTTACCGAGTGCCAAGGAGATTTGGGATGTCTTGAAGACAGTCTTCTTTGATGAGAATGATGAAGTAAGGGTGTATAGTTTGACCCAGAAGGCCTCTCACCTCAAACATAATGGTAGGCCCATATCCGTCTACTTTGGAGAACTGACTAAAATTTTCCAGGAGCTGGATCACTACAGCAAGATTGCTTGTGACAAAGATCTCAAGACCTACCTGGAGTCAAAGGATAGACAGAGAGTCTACTTATTCCTCGGAGGCCTAGATGATGATTTTGAATAGGTTCGTGGTGAAGTTCTCCGGAAGGATCCTCCGCTTGGCCTGCTGGTTTCCTATGCCTATGTTCGTCGAGAATGTGATAGGAAGGAAGCCATGAAGACAGAAGGAGATAAGGCTGAAGCGATGGTGGCTCGATATCGCACTCCACATAACCGTTCAGGTTCATCTACTCGAACCTTCTCTGAGGAAGCTAGACAGTATAGAGGTGTTCGATCCGGACGCTCATATAATCAGTCGAGTAGTGATCATGCCTCACGTCAATATGGTAAGTGTGAGCATTGTGGAATACCTGGAAACTCCAAGCAAAGATGCTACGAATTGATTGGCTACCCTGAAGGCTGGGACAAAACCCGTGACTCTCGCTTCAACAAAAATTGAGCCTCTGTGACTAACGTCAAGGATGATATAGAATTGATAGCTGAGAAAGCAACTGCTTTAGTCACGACAGCAGGTAACAAGGGTAAGGCTTTAAAAGTTTCTGATTCTGTTATGAATAATACATGGTTAATTGACTCGGGTGCTACGGCACATATGACTTTTGATTCCAAACTTGTTCAGACTTTAAATCCTTCATCTCAAATCGATGTGACCACCGCAGATGACAGCTCTGTCCCTGTTATTGGGGAAGGCACTATTTTCCTCAATGACAATATCAATCTTGATACTGTCCTTGTAGTTCCATCCATTGATTATAATCTATTATCTGTTGCCCAAATAACTATTGCTCTAAACTGCCTTGTCATTTTTTGGCCTTGTTTCTGTGTGTTTAAGGACATCCAAACTCGAAAGACGATTGGTTATGGCACTAGACGGGACAAGCTCTACTACTTGGACTTAACATCAGACAGTAATCATCAGTTGATAAAAGCCCTTTCAGTTGGAGGTACACAAGGGAAGCAGAAAAAAAAATGTTAATGATATTTGGTTATGGCATCGTCGTCTTGAACACGCCTCATTTGGTTATTTACAGAAACTTTTTCCTAGTTTATTTGCAAAGAGTAATGTTTCTCATTTTAAGTGTGATGTGTGTGAATTAGCACATAGCCATCGTAGTACTTTCTCTCCAAGTTTAAAAAAAAGTTCTGTCCCTTTTATGGTAGTACATTCAGATGTATGGGGTCCATCTAAAATTGCTACTTTAGGTGGTGCCCATTGGTTTGTAACATTTATTGATGATTGCACACGTATGATATGGGTGTCTCTTTTGAAATCGAAAAATGAGGTGTGTTCTGCCTTCAAAAAATTTCACAAAATGGTTGATGTCCAATATAAAGCACAAATACAAGTCCTTCGTAGTGATAATGGGCGTGAATATGTGAATTCAGATCTCCATAAGTTCCTAGATCATCATGGTATTGCTCATCAAACGACATGTCCATATAAACCACAACAAAATGGCGTGGCTGAGCGAAAGAATCGTCACCTCCTAAATGTGGTGCGTGCCTCTCTACTTGAAGCTAACGCCCCGTTGTTCTATTGGGGTGAGGCCCTTGTCTCTGCTGCCTACTTAATCAATCGTGTGCCATCCCGTACAATGAATTTTTGAACACCCTGCCAGGAGCTCTCTGCTCTTGTCACCGCACCACCTAGTCCCAACTTGCCTCCTCATATGTTCGGGTGTGTAGCCTTCGTTCATCTTCATAAACAACAATGAAGCAAGATGGAACTTCGTGCCCTGAAGTATATGTTTGTTGGGTATGCCTTACACCAAAAAGGCTACCGGTGTTATCACCCACCTACCAGGAAGATGTTCGTCACCATGGATGTGGTATTCCATGAACATGATATGTATTATTTATCGTCCGATTCTTCACCTCAGGGGGAGAGGAAACAGGAGGTTTAGACTCTGGATTATAGTAAAAATTCACACACAATTGAAGCGATTGTTGATATCAGTGATGAAAAGACAACTGGTTATACACCCCAGGTTGAAGAGCCAACTGTTATGGAGCTACAAACACAGGAGTCACCAGTGCCACAACCTACAGTCGTTCAGGGGGCCCCAGTACCAACGCCTACAGTCATGCCTGCTTCCTCCTTGCCAACGGGCAATGAGGATGATAATTCCAATCGTCTCTAAAGTTGGATGTTCCACAACCACAACGTCTTCCATCACGTCATAATCGAGGTATTCCTAAACCCACATATGAGCCCGATCCTAAAAATAATGTGAAATACCCTATGAGTAACTATGTGTCTACCGATCATCTGTTAAAATCAAATAAGTCATTTACTTGTCAATTATCCTCTGTATCTATTCCTAACAGTTTGCAGGAAGCTTTAGCTGAACCTAAATGGCAGGCAGCGATGAATGAAGAGTTGAACTCATTGAAGAAAAATGCCACTTGGAGGATAATTGATTTACCAGCTGGAAAGAAGTCGGTAGGGTGCATATGGATTTATACTGTAAAGTATAAAGCAGATGGTACTATTGATCGTTACAAAGCGAGATTGGTGGCGAAGGGATACTCACAAAAATATGGGATCGACTACACAGAGACGTTTGCACCTGTAGCAAAGATCAACACAATTCGTGTATTGTTGTCCCTAGCAGCTAATTGTGACTGGTCTCTACATCAACTCGACGTGAAGAACGCTTTCTTACATGGAGACTTGACGGAGGAAGTATATATGGACTTGCCTTCAGGATACAATGTTCCATTATCACATAGAAGAAAGGTTTGTAGACTACAAAAATCCTTGTATGGTCTCAAACAATCTCCAAGAGCCTGGTTTGGTAGGTTTACAACAGCTATGAGAAAGTTTGGGTATGAGCAGAGTAATTCCGACCATACTCTGTTCATAAAACGAAAGGGAAGTAAAATGACAGCCCTCATTGTGTTTGTCGATGATATGGTGGTTACTGGAAATGATGAGGAAGAACGTTTAGCACTTCAAAAATATTTATCAACCGAGTTTGAGATGAAAGATCTAGGATCCTTGAAGTATTTCTTGGGAATATAAGTATCTAGATGCCAATCTGGAATTTTCTTGTCTTAAAGAAAATATACTCTGGATTTGTTACGGGAAACAGGTATGTTGGGTTGTCAACCAGTTGATACTCCATTAGAGGAAGGGTTGAAGCTTGGAATGAATCCAAATCAAGTACCAGTGAACAAAGAAATATATCAGAGGTTAGTTGGCAGGCTAATGTACTTGGCACATACCAGGCCTGATCTGGCTCATGCGTTGGGAGTGGTTAGCCAGTTTATGCATGATCCTGGAGAACAACATATGAATGCAGTGTTGAGAATATTACGATATCTTAAAGGAAGTCCAGAAAAAGGGATACTATTCAAGAAGAATAATCATCTCAGAGTCGAGGGATATACAGATGCAGATTGGGCAGGAGCGATTGATGATCGACGTTCTACATCAGGTTACTTTACATTTGTGGAAGGTAATTTAGTTACATGGAGGAGCAAGAAGAAAAATATGGTTGCTCGCTCGAGTGGAGAGGCTGAATATCGTGGTATGGCATTGGGGATTTGTGAAATATTGTGGATCAAAAATCTGTTGAAGGATTTAGGCTTCGATAATACGGAACCGATGAAGTTGTTCTATGACAATCAAGCTGCCCGTAACATTGCACATAATCCCGTCCAACATGACTGGACAAAACATGTTGAAGTTGACAGCTTCTTCATCAAAGAAAAGATCGATAAGAAAATTATTGTAGTACCACCAATCAGAACAGAGGACCAGTTAGCAGACATACTTACGAAAGCAGTTGCAGGTCATGTTCTCTCAAAGTTTCTATCCAAGTTGGGAATGAGTGATATATATGCACCAACTTGAGGGGGAGTGTTCGCTTGCATATAACTGTCTCCCTTATTCTATGGGATTCGGTTGTTAGCCAAGTAAGATAGGTTACCACAATTATAGGGCTAACAGCTAAGCTCCAACAGATTCTTCACTTGTATATATATGCTATTGAATACATGAATAAAACACAACATTTTTTAGCCATCTTTCATATTATCCTCTCCTGAAACAATAATGACTAACGTTTAAAAATATATAGAACGATCACCCGTAAGATGACGATGATCATTCCTCCCATTTAGTGCCTGTCGATTAGAGAAGAGACGATTTTGATGCCCTAACAACGAACCGTGTTTTCTAGTAACTAGGTTTTATTTCTAATACTCAGGTAGCGACAAAATAAAATATCGCCCAATCGATACCGACCATTGTCAGTCCGTCGCTAAGCTGAAAAAATTTGAATTTTTATTTAAATATAATCAAAGCACTGATACATAATAATATATATGATACCTGATAGAACACATCGTAGAGTTCTGTCCAATCAGACCTTCAACGACACAAAATGCTCGCTAGAAACCCAGAAACACAATAATAATATAATATGTTAGACATGATGCAACCCTCTATATACTTGTCCAATCAGACCTTTAATGGCATAAAATGCTCATTGGAAACCCATAATAGAAGACACAAAATATAATGGTGCAACCCACTATAGAAATCGCATAAAACATCCAGTATAATTATAAATACAACAAAGTCTCGTCCAAACATAATAAAGTATAAATATAAACTAAATTTCTCCTCCTCGGGTGGTGGTGGTGGTGGTGGCGGCGACGGGGCCTGCATACGATTTACGACATTCGGTGGGAGTAAAGTCATAACATTGTTCAAAATAAGGAGAAATTTAGTGCAAATCCCTAAAATTTCTAAGAAACTCAACGAAGCTCATTCTAGGGTTTGGAACCATGGTTGGGACATTAGAAATTTTCTGAAAATTTTTTGTAATTTTTAGTAATTAAATCTATTTTCCTAAGAGTTCTAAAAAATTTTGTGGGAAACCTAGAGGCCAAATTTGACTCCAAACATTTTTCTAGGGTTTAATATTCAGTTATATATTTTCTACAATTTTTCCATAATTTTTTGATTTTTTTTATATATTTATTATGAGTTATTAAACTAAAAACTGGGTTAAAAACTGTTTCTGATTAATAAACTAAAAGGATTACACAGTCAGCAACCCCCGGGCCCGCTTGTCAGCCTTCCGCAGCCAATTGGGCTGGGCTTGCCTGTCAGTGACCCGCGGGCGTGGGTGCGGGTGCAGTTCAGGATTCCAAGCCGAGCTGAGTCCGAATTTGACTCGACCGAGCCAAGTCATGCCGAATCGAGACCGTTCGATCCCAAGCGGGATTACTCGGATGCTCACCACGTGTCCATGTGAGCCACGGTTCCCTCTTATATATATATATATATATATATATATATATATATATATATATATATATATATATATATATATATATATATATATATATATGTGTGTGTGTGTGTGTGTGTGTGTGTGTGTGTGTGTAATAGTATAGTTAGGGTTTTAGTTAATCTATCGAATTAAGGGGAGAGAGAGAGAGAGAGAGAGATTGTGGAGGTTGTCATCTAGGATTCGTTCGACTTCGCGAAGCCATTAATCCTAGCTACGAAATCCAAATGCATATGTGTTTCTTGCGCTGGAACCGTATTGAGGTATAGTTTCTGAATATATAATTTTTTTTCATAAATTTTGAACCTATATTTCTGAAAAATTCATGGAGTGTCAGTCGTCCAAAATCTGACACATTATGGTATTTTTGAGATTCCAGGAGATCTCAAACTCGGAATCATGAACCGTTTAAAGTTTTGAAAACCTAACATGATAAACCAAGACATATATTTTTCTCAGAATTAAATATGCTATTTTACTATTCTGTAAAATTCGTGCAACCTATATATAGTTAGGGAACCGACGAAAGTGTCATCTGAGTGCCATATTGGCCATAATTTTTTACCAACTTGTGAGTTTGTGAATCCTTCGATTCTAGTGTTCAATTAGCGCTAAAATCTATAGAAATCTACATAAAAATCTGAATTTTATATTGGTTGACTTTTTGGTCAACATAATGTCTCGATATGCTTGCCCCGAGTCTCAAGTTGGCAAATTCTGTTTCTTTGGACAAAAAATGAGATTTAATCTAAAATTTAGAATAATAGAATTAAAATAGGATTTTAGAGTAATTATTTTAGAATTTAATAAATTAAGATAAATTATCTTTTGGCATGGTAATTCGTACTACATAGGCGATTTGGACTCTGATTTGGGACATGATTCGTACCATAGATAAGGACCACATGCAAGTACATTTTCATGATTATTTTCAGTACATGATAGTCTCTATAATACATGTTTAGTATTAATTATTTGATTCTTGACACTCGTTACACGGATTAGTAAATGGTGGATTCTTGTATGAGATATGTGACTTTATGGACTATTGTTATTTCATCGTGTTTGGTTCGAAATCTATGTTGTACTAGTCGGAAGGAAAAATACTTAGTAGACGTGTGAACTACAATTTTCATCCCATGTTAATAACAGCCATGTACGATACGTGTGGTTTGCTAAATTTTACCCTTAGCCGTTCACATGTCGACAATATATTTTAAATCACGTAGATTAGTTTATTCCTATTTATTTCTCCCATACTTGCAGCTATTTCCTATGATTGAGTGTGGTTACTGTACATCATTGCTATGATAAGACTTCAGCATTTAGTTATTCTGGTTTCCTTATTGTGATTTCAGTTTTGTTGCCATCATATATTCTTTAGTATTTATTGCCGTATAGCTTCTACCATATGTTGGAACTATTTTCACTGTGATGTACTTGCTCCAATCCTGGCTGAATAACAATATTTTAGGTGACTACGATAAGGATGAGATCCCTGCACATTATGGATCGTATGTTGGCGACATAACTAAGCCTGATCTTGCCCTTCAGGAGGATCAAGGAGAGTTAGCAGCTCAGACCCCGGCTGCGATTAAGTAGTTTAGTAAAGTAGTTATTTTAGTTATTTGTTTGGCACCGGATTGTTCTTTGGGATTTCTAGTTATATTTTGGATATTATCATTTGGATCTTTAGTATTATTTGGGTATTATTTGGACCAATGATTTTGAGACTATTATTTGATTATCTCGTTATGATTTCCTTATCTCAGTGTTTATGATTGAGTTTAGTGTGGATATGTATATATGTGGTGAGGTTTAGATTATACTGGTGGCGTTTGGTACAATGTTCTACCGCCGATACTGTGACGTAGGCTGGGCGTGCCCATGACTCATGCCCAAATTCAGGGTGCGGGTCGTGACATCAGGCACATGGATGGTTCATATATTACAGATCACTTGATTGAGTTCTAGGGCATGGGCATGGTTAACCAGTTATCTATTATAGGAGTAAAGTTTGACGACAAAGTACATAGACTTTGGTTGCTATGTACATTGCTAGACTCGTAAAAAATCGTACAAGTGTCCATGATCACTTCTGCTCCAGAAGGCATAGTTAGTCTAGAGTTTGATAGGAGCTGGGTATTAAATGAAGAGATGTAGAGAAAATCTCAAGGCACTTTATCTACATCTTATTCTAAGGCGCTTAGTTTGGAGAGCCAAGGCAGGAATAAAAGCAAGGGTCCGAACAGTAGAAAAGATAAGAGCATAGAAAGGTCCAAAAGTCAGTAAGAGGACTTCGAGTATTACCATTACGGCAAGAAGGGCCATATCAAGAGAAAGTATTTCTCTTGGAAGATAGAGAAAGAAGGGCGAGAAGGGGAAGAAGAGTGAGTATAAAGCAACGGTCATCTCAACATATGAAGGCGATGTCATTATTTTAGATGGTGAGGTGATCATGAACCTAGCCTTCAATAAAAATTCTTGGCTGGTAGACTCAGGGGTTTCAATATACGTACCTCACAACGTAGCACTATTTTGCCACATACAAAATAAGAGATTGGGGAGTGTTGAAAATAGGCAACATGAATGTGTCAAAGCTTGTTGGTATAGGAGATGTACGTTTAAAGACAAGTATATGAGCAACTCCTGTGCTCAAAGGTATTCGTCGTGTCCTCGATATCCGTTTCAACCTGGTATCAGTTGGAAGGTTGTATGATGAGAGATTTTTCAATCTCTTTAGGAACTATGGGTGGAAGCTTTTCAGAGGTTCCTTGGTGATTTCTAGAGGAAGCAAGAAGTCTGATCTCTACTATATAAAAAGGAGCATACATGGGGCACATGAGGTGAACACATTTAGTGATGCGTCTACCGAGTTGTGGCATAGACAACTTAGCCATATCAACAAGAAAATAATAAGCTACTTGTTGAACAGAAAAGTGATTATGTGGATAAATTCTACAAAAATAAAATAGAGAGATACACACAGTACATGGTAAAAAGCAAAATATTGTGTTTTTCCAAAGTCACACAGCTTCAAGGAAACCGACATTTCTAAAGTTAATTCACTCGGACGTGTATGGTCCAATGACGGTAAAAACTATTGTTGGTGCTTCTTATTTTATAATATTTATCGATGATTGTTCCAAGAAAGTTTGGGTCTATGCTATAAAGACCAGAGATCATGTGTTGCCTACTTTTAAGGAGTTTTAGGCCTCCTCCGAAAGGGAGATGGGCAAGAAGTTGAAGTGTGTTCTATCCGATAATTGTGACGAATGCATTGGTCATTTTGATGCATATTGCAAAGGACAAGGGGTTCGACACCAGAAGAATCTGCCAAAGACACCCATCAGCTCAATGGTTTAGCGGATCATACAAAAAATATACTGATGGAGAGGGTACGATATTTGTTGACAGAAGCAAACTTACCGAACATTTATTAGGGTGAGACTATCAATACTATTGTTTATGTTATTAATTTATCTTCCAGTGCTCCTTTACAGGGTGATGTGCCTGATAAAGTATGGTATGGCAATGAGCTATCATACAGTCACCTTCAAGTATTTGAGTGTAAAGTCTCCATGCATGTACTGAAGGGCGAGAGGTCTAAACTTAAGTCAAAGATGAGACAATGCTTCTTTATTTATCAGCTATGGTCTGGATGAGTTCGGGTATAGACTATACTACCCAGTGGAAGAATAACTCTGCAAAAGTTGTAACATGATATTTGTCGAAGATTGGACCATGACTAACACTAAAGATTTCGAGATGCCTTCTGAGGCCGAGTATTTGTCTGAGTTAGAGTCATTCCTCTTCGAGTTGTTTCCAAATAACTGCAGAGAATCCAATTATGCGAGAATCAATACTTGAAGATGCTTCCAACGTTTGTCATTAGCTTGTTGCTGATGATCAGGAAGAACCTCGGGGGGATGAGCATGCCGAGGATGCAATTCCTAAAAGGAACTATAAGTACACAGCCAGCACCAAAGATTCCATTGAGAATGAGCACAAGAGATCATCGACCATTCATGGGATACTCTTCAGATGAGTATGTATTATTGATTAACAAGAGAGATCTCGAAAGCTTCAGAGGTGATGAAAGACGAATATAGGCAAGTGTGGATGCAAGCCATGTAGGAGGAGATGAGTTCCTTACAGGTAAACTCCACTTTCAACCTGGTACGGTTATCAAAGGAAAAGAAGACTTTAAAGAATCGATGGATGTTCAGAGTGAAGCAGACAGAATATGTTACACATCTTCAATACAAAGTGGGGTTGGTGGTCAAAGACTACAATCAGAGGAAGGACGCAAATTTTGATAAAATTTTCTTATCGATCGTCAAGTTGTCATCTAGCTTGGTGGTGCTAGCTTTAACAAGCAGTTTCAATCTAAGGACGGACAATTTATAAAAATGCAGCAACAAATTATAAAAAAAATTGTCCTTAGTAAAGACTAAGACGTTTTTGTTGCTGCATACATTTCAAACTTCCTTACTAAGAGCACTTTTGTTGCTGCATTTTTTCCTGAACAATCAGATAAAACATATTTAGCATGTGAGTTTTAGTTCTTTATTTAGAATATTTTTTAAATTATTTTCTCTCACTGCAATATGAAAAAAACTTCACTACTTTGGGTGAAAAATTATGTACTAAAAATATGACAACAACAACAACAACAACAACAACAACAACAACAATCTCACAAACGATTGTCACGTACAAATACCAATAATACCATACAAATAAACACATCGGTCATAAATTAGAGACGCAAAATTTACAAACTATGAGAACCATTTTAAAGCATGCAAGGATACTCAACATATATAAATAACAATATTGATCCGAAGAAGAGACCTTTGGGTCATCATAACCAATACTAAGAGTGACCACAAACCATGAAAATAAAAACGAGATCTTACCCGTCCCAAAATGATATCTAAGCATTATAATAGTATAGAGACCTCACCTTCCCAAAATAAGATCTTAGCGTTATCATAGCACATAGTACGACATCTTAATGTTATCATAGTCTTAGATATCACCTTAGATGAACCATAAAAGATCCTAATAAACTAAATCCTCGTCCAAGCAACTATGCAAAATAATATCCAACAATCTATTCATAATCTACCAAAGATCCAATTGGCTATATACATACATAGAAAACATTATACTAAACAAAAGAAGGAACAAAACTAACTCAAAAATTCTACATTCCTTCTGGGTCGACTTGATTGTTAAAACACTAGGACCAACACAAACCTACTTACAAAAACTAGTAAACTAGAAGAATAAGAAGAAAAAAAGAAAAGAAAACCACCACCATAAAGAAAATTGCAAATAGAAGGGGCATTTCCCCCTCTTCCAAATGAGTCACTTAATTATTCCTAATTATAGGGTGCTCACTGCATATTTATATATCATATATTTTCTCATAAAGCCCCTCCTGGTAATTCTCACATTACAGAACAGGCATTAGGGTTCTCATCACTGAACATCTGAGGGGGATATGCCACCGCCGCCGGAGGCGGCGGGGCGTAGGCCACCTGCTGGTGGTACAGCTGCGGATACACAGCCGGGGCATACTCCATCGGATATCTCGGAATGCTCGGATAGTAGTAGTAGAACTCGTTCCTCTTCTGCTCCATCTTTGCTCCGGCTGCGGCCGCGGCGGCTGCGGTTGCGGCAGCCACGGCTATTTCCTCAGGTGACGACTCCTTTTTCGCTTCCTCCTTGCTGTCGCCTTCTTTGTCCTTCTTGTCACCCTCGGGTTTGGCTTTGTCTCCGCCGCCCTTCTCGTCTTTCGCCTTCTCGTCCTCCTCCTTCGCCTTCTCGTCTCCGGATGCCTTCTTCTCGACTGGCTCGGCCTTGACGATCGCGGCGTGCTTGCCGGTCCTCTTGTGGACGTACTCGACGAGCTTCGGTGGGTCGAACACCCCCTTCACGGTCACCTGCGAGGCCTTCAGATCCGATTCGGCTGACTGGACACCTGATCCAATGAGAATATGCCTATCAGAATTTAAAATTCATGGCGCGGGGCTAATTACGAAATAAACAAATTAGGAGAAAAGATTCATCTTTTTCAATATTATACATCCAGATTCCATACTGTAAATTAGACAAATAAAATAGCAACAGTCCAATGCAAACTGCAAGTTAGACAGTTGTTGTAGCTAAAGCTATTACACAAACAATTGTAAATTTGAAAGAGAGAGAGAGAGAACAAACCTTTCATTCTAAGTATTCTCTTCTTCATCTCTTGAGCACATGCCTCACAGTGCATGTGGACCTTCAGCACCACAGAAATCACCACAGGCTACATTACATACACAAGAACAATCAAAATTAGCAGGAGACAAAAGACTGGCAGAGCTAGCATCTAAAATAAGAGAGACTGAAATTTTGATATAGTTTGAACGACACGATAACATTAGCATAACATTAGCATCGCACAACCTAAAATTTTTCCTTTCACTTAATTGTTGCGAACTTCAGATCCAAAGACGATGAGATAACTAAGAAATTTTTTTAAAACATAATTTCTTTTCAAAATTTTGGAGTGGACTACAGTCAGACCGGTCCCTTGTGAAGCTCCACTTCTATATCACAGTTTTTTTTTTTTTTTTGTCCAGTCTGCTCTTTCAAGATCATTTTCTTCCATCCAAGTTGATAAGTACCAGCATCTCTCAATACTGTATTATGTAAGAATTCATTTCATAGAGATTTGACTATAGTATCAAATATATAGTAGTTTTGGCATGTATTTTGTAAGGATTCAATCCACAGAGATATGAACGGTGAAAAAATAAGACATTAAGCACAACACGGACGGAGTTTGTTAAAAGTATATAAATTGCGTGCCAACAATTTGTAGTTTACCTCCTCTTTCTTCTCTTCTTCCTTCTTGGGCTTTTCCTCTTCCTTCTTCTCCTCCTCCTCTTTCTTGACCTCCTCGGGTTTTGGTGGCGGCAACGGAGTGAGGAGCTCCACTTTCCTTCCGGTCTTCTTCTGGACCCTCTCCACCACCTTCAGGGGATCCTCCGCTGCCTTCTTCCCCTTCACCACCACCTTGTGGCTCCTGCAGTCTGTCCTCACTTCCTCCACACCTTTTCATAAAAACCCACCATCAAAAAGAAAACTAAAAAAAAAAAAAAAAAAATATCTCAAGAACTACTTCTCTAGTAATTTGCAAATGAAAAAATAAAAAGTTTAACAAGGATTAGTTGTCATAGCAAAGTTATTTTCACAATCGTTTAGAATCACAACATGATCACTTAGACCCATCACAAATAAAAAAATGGGAACAATTAAATTAAAATAAAATAAAATAAAATAAACGGCTTGTTTTTGTACCAAAAAAAAATGTAAAAAAGTAGTATATTACTAGTGAACCATTTCGAGGGCGTTCACTTGACCCATCCACCACATTATCTTTTAGAAAAGGCAAGAACAACCACGTAATTGCAGAAAGAGAACATAAAGATGACATCTTTACTAACATAAAGCCCAAAACAAATTAAAAAAATTGTAAAAACAAAGAAAATTTTGAATAGGATTTAGTTTGTTTTTTTTTTAAGAACAACATCCCATCATATTGAGGATATTCTCATGACCCACCCGAGAAGAATCTTTCAGAAAAGCCCAGGAATTTTTATTTATTTGCAGAAACTTTTTTTTTTTTTTTACCATCGAAGCCTTTGAGGGATCTCTTGACTTTGCGAGCGCAGCCTTCGCAATGCATGAACACCCTCAACTCCACCTCCTCCGGCGGCGGCGTCGGCGGCGCCGCCGGCGCCGGAGCTTCTCCTCCTTTCTTCTCCTCTCCTGCTCCTCCCCCTTCCTTCTTCGGCTCCTCCTCAGCCTTCGGCTTCTCCTCCTCAGCGTCGGGCTTCTTCTCCTCCGGCTTCTTCTCCTGGACAAAAATAAAGACTAAATTTTTAGGACATTTTGCTTCATTTGTAGCGTTAATAGTCAATTTTTTAGGAGATTGGCTCCTTCTCTAGCAATAAAAATCAAAATTTTACAATGACCCAATAATAAAAATGGGGTTTTGAAGGAGGTTGGCAAGTTCTCCTGCGATAAAAATGGAATTTTGGCAATGACCCAATAATTAAAATCGGAATTTTAGGAGGTTTAGAGAGACGAGAAGAGACCTCTACCATTTTTTGAAAGCTCAAAAGAATTTCTCTTCAAACACACTCTCTCTCTCTCTCTCTCTCTCTCTCTTCTCTGTGTAGTTTTTATAACGAGAAGAGACCTTTACTTTTATATAATTTTTTTTTTTTTTTTTAAATGTGCTCCGTTAACTCCGTTAACGGAAAAGCACAAAACGCCCTTCCAAAGGGCATTTTGATGCTTTGAATGTAAAATTGTAAAATATAATGCTTTTTTTGGAAATATATTAAATTATTTTGCTCTGAACGAAATTTTCCGTTTTTCTTTCTATGAAAGAGAGGTGGGCATTTTATACATGGACACGTGCTACACCCACGTGCCAAATGGCTGCCACGTGTATGTGTCCCCACTCACTGTAGGCGTTTCTTATTCTGGCCCACTCTATTATATGTTCCATCTTTTGATTTAGGCTTTGATAAAGACACTACGGCTAGAGATGGGAGTCTGGTCAGAAAGAAGTAAGCTTGATTCAAGCCACGAGGTCTACAAACGGTCCAAATTTTCACAATTAATAAATATAAATTTATTAATTTCAAAAATTATTTATCGGACTGTCGACTTTTAATTAATTTTTTTTATAATCAGGACTATCAAAATTTTGACAGTTCTAATAATTGGTTGACAGTCCTAAAAATATATGTTGATTTTTTATGACTGTCGACAGTCCTATCAATTGGAAGGACTGTCAAAATTTTGACAGTTCTAACAATTGGTTGACAGTCCTAAAACTATATGTTGATTTTTTAGGACTGTCAAAATTTTGACGGTCCTTTCAATTGGTAGGACTGTCAAAATTTTGACGGTCCAGAGGGGAGGGCTACGCGAGGTGACATGAGGGCGGGGCTGCGTGGAGGCCGGAAGGGAGGACGAGACGGAGGAGTGGGAGGGGGAGGAGAAGGAGGAGGCGACGGCGGGAGGCGGGGGAGGGGGAGGAGGCGGAGGCGCGCGCGGTGGAGGACGGGGTCGCTGTTGCGTAATGGGACGGCGGTGGAGGACGTGGCCGCTGCTGCGTGCGGAGGCGGCGGTGGAGGACGGGGCCGCTGCTGCGCATGAGGGCGACGGTGAACGGTGGAGGCGGAGTCGAGCGGTGGAGGACGTGACCGCTGCTGCTCGCGGGGACGATGACGAGCGGTGGAGGCGGTGACAAGCGATGGAGGAGCGGAAGGGGGAGCAGGAGGAGAGAGCTGAAGAGGGTGGGCAGTCCTAGTAAATTTTGGACTAGCCTAAGTAAAATTTCTTTCTAACATCAATACTGGACTAACCCCGAGTCATTTTTGTAGTGTCTTTATCAAGAGCTTTGTTTTATATGACTAGAGTCCATATGTAATAGGGCAGATATAGAATATAGGAAAAAAATATTGTAATAGCATATCTTGTCTTGCTCTCTAACTAGGAGCTGTCATTTGTAACCGACAGAGCCAATAACCCGATCCGAATTGTTTTACTGCTATTGGGTTTTGGATGTCCAAAAGTAGACCCGACAAAATGCTTGATGGTTACGGGTCATCTCAAAACCCGATAAGAAATCCAGAATCATTTTTTTTCCATTTGGTAGCAAGTTAATTATCTGGATTAAATACTTTAGAAATTAGGACCTTAGACTATAGTTTAAATCTCTTAAATTTGAGTAAGGATATTAAACAATACTATGGAATCCAAAACCGGGCTGTGAAGAAAGAGACGCAACATAAACCGGAATATGTACGACATGAACCCGACCCATTTAACTTGCTGGTGAGGTTTTTTTCCTTTCCTTAAAGTGGTCCGCGAAGCAGTGGAACAAGTGTAATTAGAGTGAGGAGAGCGAACGAATCTCAACCTACTAATCACAAGAATGGTGAGGTAGAGTATTTATTGTCAAACAATCCACTATATTTATTGTATTTTGTTTTCATTCCTAACAGTTGGTATACTTTCAATACCTTGAACAATTCAAATAGTAGTATATATGGATGCGAGTTGTTACTTTCCATTTTCGATTTCTGAATTTATATATTTACCTATCATATATTTAGTATTTTTTGTATCCTATTTTGATACAGTATCTTGTATTTGTATTGCTAGTATCTGTATCTGATACTTGATTCCTGTATTATGTTATTGATTTTTTGATTTAGTATCGAGAACCGTACGGATGGATCGCTTGTAAGATAATCGACATATTTAAAACTGATTAACTGACTTATATAACCTAATTTGGATTTTGGTTTCTCAACAAGATAATGATATGGCGGACTACTCTATACCCCTAGATATACCATGGGAATTGTCCTAGATCCGTAATAGGACCCGCATATAAACCTGGATACCTAAAATCTTTCAAATTATAATTTTTTTTCCCTATGCAGATAGTATACTGCTAGTATACTGCATGCAGTGTAGTTTGTCCAATTAGCCTGCTAACTTGGCTAAGTCATTAACCATTGGTCATTTGGTTTTTCTTATGAAGGCTAGGATTGGTTGGAGGAATGGATTGCTGAATTGGCAACATCTTAACGGCCAAGAATAGTCCCTTATCTCTATATATAACTCATTTATTTCTCTCTTCTTCTCTTTTCAGTCTTATTCGTTTTCCTCTTCACTCTCTTATCTCATCTTCGTTTGGGCGACCTAGGAGCTCTAGGATCTTGATCTTGAGACCAAGGGTATGGTGTCTTACCCTCCTAATAAGAGTAGTAGAAGAGATATATTTGGGACTTGAAATTTGAGACAAGTACATCTAGCCATTGTGATTGAAATTGTAGTTCTCCTATTGTTTTAATTTCTATATTTTTTGTTGCTTATTTTTATCCAAACATATACACTTTCTTCTTTATATTTATCATGTGTTTCATATTAATGCTATGGGTATTGGTTTGGGTATGATGTTAGAATTGAATTGGAAAGAAATCCTATGATACCAGGGTGTAACTAGGAATTTGGGCATGATATCTAGATTTTTGCCTCTATATTAGCTTACAACATTGTATTAATTATGCATTAACTACCCACAACCCCTAGACATCAATAGAGAGTAATTTCCACATGTTTTGATACCTAGAAACCCTAGTCTGAGTTATTTTATGTACAATATTAGTGCAGACAATATATTGACAAAATATTGTGAATAGACTACCATTATATTGTATGGTACGTTTATTTTTAGCAAGTCAGTGTCATGTTCTAAAAGACAGGAGTATATTGTTAGTATATTTTGCAACATAATATTTTTCCAGCATGTCCAGTGTACTGTTCTGCATGGCAGAACAATATATTTGTAACACTTTTTTTTTTCCTAAAATCAACAGAAATTTCACATGATTCCTTTAGTAAATAATTCCTACTTAATATTGTAAGTAAATTACTAAGTAGCCAATTGGGTGAATACCAGATGAATACTTATACTTATCAATATAAATTAACCGAAACCATGGGCCCTGCCCAAACCATAATCGGTCGGCCCTAGAAAAACAAATGGCAAATTAAACCCGACCTAAACTCTTTCGGCCAAAAACCCATGGACCCGACCTACTAACTTATTCCAGGCCCGCTTTAGTGACCGACCTCTATTATAACAACCCCTCTTCACTGTTCTTCTTCTTCCACTCCGCTCAACCCCCTTCCCCCGACTTGCCAACCACCGATGATTTACGAACTTTCTCAGAGATCCCCAATCGATCTAGAAGCTTCACTCACCGACATGCCTCACCGCCTCCAACCGACATTCTCGGCGATTCTCGAAGGTTCCTCCCAAACCGCCTCACCCATCGACTCAATTCCTAACCGTCGGCGATTATTGGCGACTCTAGAAGCTTCACTCTACCGCCTTACCCGACCTAGACCACCGCCTATAAATAAGACCGACGTCCACTACTTCTCATCATCACAGTACCACGGCCGAGCCCTGTCAAATCCACCTTCAACCTTCCTCGGCCATGGCGAAGACGTCTCCAATATGGCGAGCTAAGGAGGCACTTCATCGCATTCCAAGCCGATTATCAAGACTGATCGAAAGATCTACTCCAGAGAAGAAGTGGCAATCTGACTTGAACTTCGGTAAGTTCGTCGACTCCTCTGTTCTTTTTTATTGGTTTTCTTCTTTGATTATCAATGGATCATGACTGATCATCCCTGAACCGACATAAATTAACATTATCAATCATCTGAGTTAGATTCTGGATCATCGATGATCAACAGATAGATATGGATCGGCCAACAACAGATCAGTGTTAGAGTAAGGGTTCAATTTCAGTTGTGGACACGATAAGTGTTGATCAAATTCTTGTAGGTCTGATTCTTGATTTGTTTCTCTATTTTGATTGGTTCTGATCCAGGAATAGAGGTTAGTTTGGTCAATGGAACAAGTTCGAGCCCTAGTTTGGAGGAAACTTTTGATCAGTAAGTTTCTTATCACCCCTTGCTCCTTCAGTTATATTATACAATTCGATTGATCTCCTTGAATCTCGAGTTCTCTTCTTAAAAACCATACTCAAATTTCAAATAATGCTAAGAACTTATTTCCATTGTGTAGCACGTCAACCATTCGACGATTTGTCAAGAAGGAATTCAATGTCTTTGGATCAGGAACAAGACACGTATACTTGACCGGTCGAACAGTCCTTGATCATATTCCCCGAGTTCAACTTGGATATGATTTCGGTTTGGGAAAAACTAAGGTATCAACCTTCCCTCTTCATGATTCAGCTATGCACCTATACTGATACATTGGGTTCTGAACTCAGAGTGACACAAGGGTTATGTATCACTACTTTTGGCAATGAATCTGTGCTCTGGATATGAACTGAGGACCCTGTGTCTGGAAGTGACATTGTACGATAAAAATTTGGTAAACATGGGTTTTGGAGGAAGTTTTAGGAAGAGTGATTTCAGGCGGAAAACTAAATTTTTAATTCATTATTCCAAGTGATTAGTCAACTACAGTTGACTGTAGGGGATCGATTCAAATAAAACCTTCACTGTAATGGGGGACCAGTAAGTGGGCTTTGGTGTCACGACCCGCACCCAATGTAGGGATGCAAGTCGGAAACAACGTCCAGCCTACGCAGCAGAATCGACGGTAGAACGCTGTTAGGGTAATCTATCTAACAATATAATAAGACACCAACAATATCAATATACTCAATCACAGATCTAAGATGGAGAATAGCCCGAATATGATAAAAGGATAGAATAGTCACAATACAACTCATGAGTCAAAATAATAACATCAATGAGTCTGAGAAAAAATACTAAAAGATAAGCTGGAGACAAATCCAGTACAAGAGAATAACTAAGAAGCTACAAGTCCCGGGTCATCTATCTCAGTCGGGATGAGTCCCTCCTAAGCCAGAGTCTCTGACTCTAAGCCCACAACACCCTGAGGCCCGTAATGAGTAGGGTACCACTCCTCAGTGTCATCTGGGAAAAATATATCCAGTCAGGAAAGGAGTAGAGTACATCTCTAACAACAGTTCTAATCAATAATATAAACTATGTAATAGTAAATAGATGCAACAATAGATATAAGATATATACAATAAAGGAAATACTGGAAATAAATACAAGAATGAACAATATGACAATGAACAAGAATACTAAATGACTAAGTGAGTGAGTACTAGCTTTAACATGTGATCGGCTTGGGAACTTGATATAAGATTTATGGCCTGGCTAATCATATGTGCTGTGTATGATTAACACTATTCAATAAACAAGAATTGATACAAGGAGGGTATGATCACATATCTATACTACATACTCCCTAACCCCGACTGGTATAGTGGATCCAACTATGGTACTCTATGACAGGTATTCTCTAGGAATGTAGCAAATCTCTCCGAGAATCAGTGTCTGTACATGTAGAAGAAGAACAATAAAACAAGGCTTGCACAAGATACACCATATATACCAAGGAATAACATCTCATGATGAGATTCAGATATACTAATCCGTGTAACCATCGTGTCGAAAAATCAAGGATATCTACACTAGATACAATGAACATAGAGGATATCATAAATAAAAAACTATCAAAGAATATTGTCACGCCCCAGTTCCAAAATACACGGGACAAGGCCACGTGGCAATGACCAGCTGGTACGATTCCGTAGGGCTTTCCAATTTAATGGACCCGACGAAGTGCACTTACGCTGTCCACGGTTAAGTGATCAAGTTAATAATCTAATTCTAACATGCAACAACTAAACTAAATCTCAATCCATGGTAAATAAATCTCAAGAATGAACGATACGCATCATCAGTCTGCAGCCCAATAATACATTCGTTCGAATAGGCTAAAAGAATAATATAGGCCTATAAACACTAGGCTATAAAAGCAGAATCAAAAATGGAAAGTAGTACATGACTGTAATAGCTAAAAATATAAAGATACCTGCAACGATGTCCACACTCCACTAGATCAAGCATCATGCAAACTGCACAAATAACCTGGAAGGAAAGCAGGTCCTCAGAGGAACGTAAGTAAATACTATGTAAAGTAAATCAGGGTGAACTATCCTCTTAAGTGAATGCAATTTGAGGACAACTTAGTGTGTATAAGAAGTGTAGGCTAGACATATACAGACGTAATTCACCAATCGTCGTGACTGGCTAGTATATGCCACATATGCCCCCATCTTAGGGCACTCTGCATATATAATAACGTCCAGCTCCGAGGAGCGTGGTATCTGCATAAGTAATAACGTCCAACGTTCTCTAGAGAGTGGTATCTGCACAACTTCCAACGCCCCGAAGAGCATGGTATCTGTACAAGTAACGTCCAACACTCCAAAGAACATGGTATCTGCATAAATATATACGTCCGTATCGCTTCGAAGAATGCGGTATCTGTATAAAGGAGGTGGGTGTTCCATATGCCTACTAGTCGTCCTCCCCGTCCAATGTCAATGTACAAATCTCAAGTGAGACGTGGACATCTCGTACTATAATGCAAGTCAATAAAGAAATATACAACTAAGCTAAATACCGTCACACGTGCTGCTCACACCGATGGCCAATCAAGCATGAAGCATGCGTCCCTACATAAATTCACTCTGTGACGTATAATGATACGTGTCAAGGCCTTGGGAGTCATATTAATAACTCCACAACTTTAGGTGCGTCCACTAGACACTAGGTCAGACATAAGTCCTAACGTCAACGCCTTCGTTGACTGCACCCGAGTCTTTCTCGGACGCGCACAACTATATGATATTTAAATAATAAAATATATAACTAATAATAACTGAATTTAAATAGTACAACAAGGTTAGGTATACTTTTCTGGTTCCTCTAGCTACGAGTACCAATATCTTGCTCCCGAAGTCTCGCCCGAAAGGTCCAGCGACTCTATAATATAATATAATATAATTTAACATCAGTCGTTACACTAGTACGCACGTAAACACAATTACACTGCACTCAAAAACTATGCAAGGGTGATAACTGGTTAACTAGCAAGGTTAAGTGTGCGTGTCTAACGCACATGTGTCATATCCTCGAATACTGTGCATAATAAGATAGTCAACTAACATTAACACTTGTCTAAAACTCTAAATCCCGTGTAACACCAACACATGTCTAAGCTAGTATGTTAGTGCACACCAGGCAGACAATTCACTAACACTTAGGGTCATACAAATATATAACTACGGGATACCCACAACTAATACCTATGGCCATACAACATATGAATTACTAGCAACCAATTTCCCATAAAGTATATACATATATTAAACCTAATTATCATACACACATGCATACACACACATACTAGTTATTAGGTTTACCAACACAGTGTCACACAATGCACACACGGAAGAAGGGCAAGTTACAAACCTTAGCGTGCACGTGACCGGGGTGTGGGGGTAGTCGATGTCGAGGGAGGTCGCTGACCGGAGTGACGCTGCTCGGGGAGGATGGGCTGATGAAGGTGATGGTGGCCGGGCTGTGGTGGTCGAGGTATGGTGCTCCGGTGCTCCGGTGGTGGATGATCGGAGGTGGGAGAAGGAGAACAGGAAAGATGATGCTATTGAGGAGGTGGTGTCATGCCCCAGTCCTAAAATACGTAGGACTAGGAATACGTAGCACGCCAACCGTATGTATACGAACTCCAATATATGAAAACCATATACACACGTACGTTGTACATGAATATCCAATCCACCAGTGGTAATATACTTTCAACAAGTCACACGCAATCTATATCTCATCCACAGCACAAAAAGATAAATAAATGGGAATAAATAACTGAATATCAAATATGAGTATGAAAGTATGATAGTCGGATGGAAACAAATCCACTGCAAATCGACTATACTAAAACTACTAAAGAGAGAAGAGAATCCAACTCTAATATAAGAATAAATATCTCTAAAATAAATATCAACTAAAATCTCTAATAGATGCAATGAATCACAGATACTCCGAAGTTAAGACCTTCTCAGTCTGATAAGTAGCGTCAGGTCCAGGTCCATACTCCTGCGGATACTCCTGCTCATCTATATCTGGAAAGGTACCAGGTCCTCACAGGGACGTAATAAGATACATAATAATATGCCAATAAAGTACTGAAATATAAACATCCAATGGGGTTGCCTAAC
Organism: Iris macrosiphon; assembly: GCA_036927795.1. NCBI lineage: Eukaryota > Viridiplantae > Streptophyta > Magnoliopsida > Asparagales > Iridaceae > Iris > Iris macrosiphon. Next base: position 97,831,085 of record JAYESA010000017.1, read on the forward strand.
CGTCTAAGTGAATGCAGTTTGAGAACAACTTTCCAATACGTGGGCTATCTGGCTAAAATAGGATTGGCATGGTTCTCTTAAAGATCCAGGGGCCTAAAAAGTATGTCGTCTTTTGAACGCCAGAGGCCGCCTGATAATATATAATATATAGTGGTTATCACCACCCGTCGCTCCGGCGGAGCGTCCGGGCGAACAAAGGAAAGTGCAAAGGAGCCCAAATGCCTTACTTATTATTCTTCTCACCCCATGCTCTAAGCATGTCACGTCCATGACACGATAAAACCTCTAAATAACTGCCAGGTCTACTAGCATATAAAGTTTCTATCGGCAGTTATCCCTATCCGTCGCACGACCTATACGTACCAGTGGCCAGTCGAGTACGCAAGTTCGTGTCCTACATGTGACTCACACTCGTGTAAGAATAGTGTCATGGCCAATAAAACATAAGATGTCTCATGATAATGGGGTGGTCTCATAAAGTAGGTCCAATGCATATACATAAATAAAAACAGAATATGACGACACCGTCGTTGCACCCAAGTTTCCTTGGATGCAAATTTTATATAACAGTTAAAATATATGAACTAAAGTAAGCAGAAATAAAACATGCATGCCTCACATGGAATGTAAATACAGTACAATGGCAAGGTATACTTGCCTGACAAGAAATTTATATGGTGTAAGCGTCCAAATTTCAATGACACGGGATCAGAAACTAATGGCTCCGAACAAAATTCTCCGGATGCTGAAATAGATATCATCAACGTTTCCAGAATCAGCGATATAGCTAGAAATCACTACCCTTTCGTCCAATTTGGACACAGGGGCAAAACGATAATTTTGGATCAAAGTGGGGTCCACATGTGGCCCACTTTACACCGAAAAGTATGTCAGGGATAACAGTCTCTAAATAGGACAAATTATAGGTCAAACGAACTCTAAAGGTCAGTACGAACTCAACGGTATGTCCAAATATGAATTCGGGTAAGCAGAACACAATTTCGTCCAAAAAGTCAACCGTGGGGCCCGCCAATAGGCAACTTGGTCAATTGTCTCAGAATTGCGTAAAAATTGGGTCGCAGGACCAATGCGATACCACGAGTCCAGTGGCATAAGTTTTGTCGCATTCTGACGAGCGTGCACTAAATGGCGTAGGGTTTTACAAAAGTTGTGACACGGGGAATTTCTGCATATACGGGCTGATTCCGACACGCACACGCGTCCAAATCAGTTTCTGTGAAAGCCCACACGTCTGGATATATTGTGCGCACCTTTTGGTACATTTGGTACACGACGGAGCGGTCCCGTTTGGCGGGGCGCGCTCCGTATTACAATTTCTAGAATTTGAAAAAAGTATATTTTCGGGATTTTCTATCTAATTTAATTTAACATACAACAGTAAATAAATTATTGTATTTGACACAAAATAAACTAGATTAGGTGGTCTTCACATACCAAAAAGAAAAATCGAATTCGGATCTTTGTGGTGGGAGATACGAATCCGTGAACATAGGTAGTTACCAAAGTTTTCTGCGATCCCAGAAGTTGTCAATTTTTGCCAACTTGGTCACTGTTTTCGCCTAGGTTTACGCGCTGTTTGAGGTAAACTAATATACAGATATGGAAGGGTGTTAAGTTGTGAACATACCGATGAAGGCGAGGTCGAGTTTGGTTGAGCAAGGAGACGGGAAACAGAACGTGAACACTGGTACGCTGCAGATCAAATCCTGTCGCGGCGCGGTTGATGCGGGCTTCCGCGGCGGGCGGTTGCGGACGCTGGTGGTCGGCGGTGGTCGGCGTTGTACTCAGGCGGGGCGGCGGGCTCGGGGTTGAGGTGGTTTAGATTTTAGGGTTAGGGTTTAGGGTTTTTACAATGGTATATATATATGGCGAGATGAAGAATGTGGGGGGGGGGGGGGAGGGGTGAATCGTGCGCGCAGGTAGAATTAAACTGTTGCTGCTGCTAATTCGTTTATACGCGGGTGCGGGCCGGGCTAACGGGCGGGTTTGGTTCACTAAGGGTTTAGGTTTTATAGGTTTTCTAATTCTTATTCTTTTTCTTTTTTCCTTTCTTTCTCTTTCTTTTTCTTTTCTAATAATTCTTTTCTATTTCTATTCTAATTAATAAGCATTATATATATATATATATATATATATATATATATATATATATATATATAGAAAAATTCTAGAAATTATAATAGTGCATACCATTATTCTATCAGCTGTCCACAGGGTCTCCTATATGGAATAAATTAAGAAAAATTTATAATTGCTCCATAGATCCTCTAAATACACCATCACGTAAAATAAAAATTAAATAAATTCTATTTCCTCTATTTAGCTCATAATTACTATTAAATAATTAATTAAAAAGGTAAATACGGTTTTTAGAATTAGGGGTCTTACATTCTACCCAACTTATAAAAATTTTGTCCTCGAAATTAAAACTAAGCCACGATAGAAAGTCAAGGATGGTATAAGATATAAATTAACAAAGTAATTTCATACCTTGGTCTGCGAATAGGTTCGAAAAATGCTTGCGCATGTCGATCTCGCGCTCCCAAGTAGATTCTCCTGGAGCGCCATGCTTCCATGCCACGCGAACCAAGGGAATAGACTAGTTCCTCAATACTTTCTCTCGATGATCAAGGATTCCCATGGGTTGCTCTTGGTATGACAAGCTCGGCCCAATGGTGATCTTCGAATAGTTGAGAACATGACTGTTGTCTGCCATATATCGCCTGAGCTGCGATACATGAAATACGTCATGTACTCCCTCCAGTGAAGGTGGTAGCGTAAGTCGATATGCCACTTCTCCCACTCTCTCCAGCACGTCAAATGGTCCAATATACCTTGGACTCAACTTACCGTGCCCTCCGAATCGAATGGTGCCTCAGGTAGGTGATATCCTCAAGAAGACATGATCGTCCTCTTTGAACTCCAAGGGACGACGATGAAGGTCTGCCCACTGCTTCTGCCTGTCTTGCGCTGCTTGCAAGTGTCCTTGTATCTTCTTAACTGTCTCAACGGTGTTGACCACCAACTCTGGTCCCAGAATCTGACGTTCTACCATGTCACTCCAACACACAGGAGACCTATATTTTCTTCCATACAATGCTTCAAACGGAGCCATCTAGATACTCGCTTGATAGCTATTGTTGTAAGAAAACTCCACAAGATATAGGTGGTCCTCCCATGATCCTCTAAAGTCTAACATACAAGCCCTCAATATATCCTCCATTGTTTGAATAGTACGCTCTGACTGCCCATCTGTCTGCAGGTGATAAGATGTACTGAACTTCAGACGAGTTCCAAGACTCTCTTGCATGCTCCTCCAAAAGTGCGATGTGAAATACGAATCCCTGTCTGATACAATGCTGATTGGTATGCCGTGCAATCTTACGATCTGCCTCATGTATAAGTTAGCCAAAGCTTCTGTAGACTGGCCAACTCTAAAAGGTAAGAAATATGCTGACTTGGTGAGTCGGTCCACTATTACCCATACTGTATCTCTCCCACTTGGACTCTTGGAAAAACCCGTGACGAAGTCCATAGTGATGTGCTCCCACTTCCACTCTGGAATCGAAAGTGGTTGCAATAATCCTACTATTCTCTGGTGCTCCGTATTTACTTGCTGACATACCAGACATTTAGCTACAAAGCGAGCTATCTCTTTTTTCATTCCATGCCACCAAAAGTGCTGTCGTAAGTCATGATACATCTTGGTACCTCCAGGATGAATAGAATATATCGAACTATGAGCTTCTGTCATCAGCTCCTATCGAATCTCTCTATTAGGAACATATAGACAATCACCACATCCTAATGTCCCATCTTCATGAATGCGCAATCCTGTCTGCTCTCCGGTCTTTGTCCTTTCTTTCAATCTCCAGAATCTGGCTTCTGTAGGCAAAGCTGCCTTGATCCTCTCTACTAGTAATAATTGTACTTGCAATTTGGCTAGTGTCCCATCTGCTCCGGGTAATATCACTTCAATGCCAAGCTCTTGCAAGTCCTCCAATAATTCCTTCTGTGTTATCAAGAAGCAAGCTGCTAGTTTTTGGCTTAACGCATCTGCTACAATGTTAGCCTTGCCTGGGTGATAATGTAGCTCTATCTCAAAATCTTTCATCAACTCAAGCCATCAACGTTGCCTCATATTTAACTCCTTCTACATGAAGAGGTACTTGAGGCTTTTGTGGTCTGTATAGATCTTCACTCGTTCCCCATATAAGTAATGTCTCCATAGCTTCAGAGCAAATACAACGGCTGCAAGTTCTAAGTCATGAGTTGGATAATTCTTCTCATGCACTCATAACTGCCTAGATGCATATGCAATCACCTTGCCATAGTGCATCAATACGCACCCCAAGCCTTTCCCTGATGTGTCACTGTAGATCACATAACCTCCTGATCTTGATGGAATAGTCAATACTGGTGATGTGGTCAGTCGCTTCTTCAACTCTTCAAAGGCGGCTTGACACTCGTTGGTCCATATGAATTCTTGATCCTTGCAAGTCAACCGAGTCATAGGTGATGCTGTCACCACCCTATTTCCAGAGCCGGGTATTTTTTTATTTTAAATTGGTTAATTGTGTATTATTTATAATGATTTATATTTATATTTAATTAGTGATTGTATTATTTTTTATTGATTATTTTAGGATTTTGGCTAGCCTGGACCCATGTCAGACCCTAGTGGACCCATGTCCGACCCAACCCACACCCTTGTGAGACCTATTTTTGGGTTTAGAATTATTATTATATTTTTAGTAGGTTAGTTGGAGTGATTGGGAGTTAGTTTGAGTGCTTTTGGAACCCAAAATCCAAACCCAAGTGAGTGGAGGGCATTTTGGTCATTTGGAACTATTATAAACCCTTCTTTATGGTGTGGCCGGCCCCTCCTTTCCCAAACCAGCAGCATACACAGCAGCCCCCCATTTCTTCTTCATTCTTTTTCTTCTTTTTCTTCTCCACTCTTTCTTTCTTCTTCTTTCCTTCTTCCAAACTCAAGCAAGTAAGTTTTCTCCATTTTTTTCCTTCCTCCTTCTATTTCTTCTACTTATGTAAACCCTAACCCTATATTTTTCCCCAACCTAGGTGGGTAGAGCTTAGATTTGGTGTTGGAGCTTGGATTGGAAGCTTGGAAGCTTGGTGTGGTGGATTTGGAGCTTTTTGGAGACTTTAGATTGTGATTCCAACTCCCAAGAGCTAAACCTTGATTTTCTCCCTTGTAATTACTCTTATGTAGTATAATTACTGGTTTAGAATCTTCCTAGACCTTAGGGCTATCCGTGGGAGGAAGTTGGAACAAGTTTGGTTGTGTTTGGAGACTTTGACACTAGGTTTTGTGTCAATTTCAGATGAAATCCAAGATTGGCCCAATTTTGGATGATGCCCTAGGTTAGACGGACCTAGGTAGACGTTGTCGGGTGTCTTGAGGGTTAGTATGTGTCTCCGTTCGGACACGTGAAGTCGTGTCGCAGAGAAATGGGCGTTCGGGCATTTTAGGAGTTTTTGTCGTCACCGATTCTATATGCGTGCGCATTTTTGCCACGGACCTAGAATCAACGAGTTAGTATTTTTTCTAGGATATAGACATCATTTAGAACCCGTGGATAAATTTTGGGCCGATTCCGAGTTGGTTTGGTGTACGTTTCAGGAGGTTTTGTGAACCGCACACCACGTGTTCGTCGAAATGACCGAATGACCATTTCGACTTGGTTTCTTAGTTTCGGGCTTGTGCGCGCGTTGGGTTAGCTTCGGGGAGTGTGTGCTAGAGTTATCGGGTTATATTATATATATATATATATATATATATATATATATATATATATATATATATATATATATATATATATATATATGTGTTTGTGCGTGTAGGGGTGGTTGTGCGCGTGTTGGTGGTGTGTTGTGAGTGATGTGTTGTGTGTTAGAGTGTGTTTATATATATGTATATAAGTTTATATATATATATGTATGTGTTTCTATATATATATATTTGTGTGTGTATATATATATATATTTATGTGTGTAGTTGCGTGTGTGTAGCGTGTGTGAGTGTGTGTGTGTGAGAGTGTGTGTGAGGGTGTGTGAGAGTGAGTGTGTGTTTGTGAGCGTGAGCGTGTGTGTTTGTGTATATATATATATATATATATATATATATATATATATATATATATATATATATATATATATATGAGTTGTGTGTATATACATATAGATAAATGTGTTTATGTATATATATAGATATGTGCGTGTATATGTATGTTTGTGTGTGTGTGTTCATAAGTGTATATGTGTATGTGTTAGTATATATGTTAGTGTGTGTGTATATATATATATATATAGTTGTATATATATATATATATATATATATATATATATATGTATATATATGTGTGTATATATATATAGGTGTGTGTGTTTATGTGTGTGCGTGTTTGTGTGTGTGTGTGCATGTGGCAGTGCGAGGCAGCGAGGGGGGCAGCGGAGTGCGCAACGCAGCGAGCAGTTAGCTATATATATCTAGATTGATAGATATATAAAATAGATAGATATCTAGGTAGATAGATAACTAGATAGATAGATAGATGAATAGATAACTAGATAGATATATAGATAAATAGGTAGATAGATATATATATATATATATATATATATATATATATATATATATATATATATATATATATATATATATATATATATATATATATATATGTTATAGCTAGATATGTATATATTTAGGTAAGGGATATATATATATATATATATGTGTGTTGTGTTTGTGGATATATATATATATGTAGATACCTAGGTATATGCATATATGTATTAGATATATATATTTTAGCCTAATTATTAACTAGGTATATATCTATATTAATAATAGTTAGCTAGAGGGGTAGTAGGGTTGAGTTTAGAGAGGTATCTCAATACCTTGAGATATCCAAGGTATTGAGTTTTGAGCGGGGTTTTTGAGCAAATGTCTAGGTTTGAGTTTAGAGATAGATTTTTATGTATATGTGTATATATTTACGCGTGCTAGCATAGGTATTAGCGGGTATTGACGGGGCGTATAGCGTAGGGTGAGGTATCGGATACCGAGGGTATCCCGGTATCTCAAGGAGGCGAGTTTGAGGGTTTATTAGCTTAATGACCTAGTTTTGACCTAGAATTTTAGGGGCACCCTAGTTTGACCTAGAGTTGACCGTAGTTGATTCGGTTTACCGCCAAAGTCAACTTTTGACCTAGTTTTGATCCAGAGTTGACTTTTTGGACCAAGAGTTGACTTTTTGACCCAGATTTCATCGGTTTGACCCGTTTGACCTAGAACGACCCTAGAAGCCTATTTTTAGTTATTTTATATCTGTTTAATACATTAGAAACCTGTTTAACCTTGCTTTTCATAATAGGTTCTTGCGACACCAATTCGGATCGCTAGTTGCTCAAGACGTCAAACGAGTACATTCTCTAATAGTTTTCATTATCTGATGATTATTATGATTCAGCTTCTAGTATAGTATCATCTAATTTTTCTGGCACAACACAGGACACGGACTAGTATTTTTGGATTCATTTACTTGCGACACGTATATTTTATGTTTCTGGCCTCTATTCTGGAATCACCTATTGGCATCACCTACAGGCATCACTACAGGCATCACTCATGTTTCAGGCTGGACTCATACTTGATTTACGTATCGGGTCTTGGATTCACTTGTACTAGTCAGGACGGGAAAATACTCGAGTAGACATGTAAATATTCTCATCTGAAATTATCTGGAATCACCCCCTCTGGTATAATCTGGAATGATAGCAGCCGCACACCCAGTGCGCGATGAGCCGTACTTACCCCCTAGCCGTTTACATGTCAAAACAGGTATTTCAAAGACACCGAGTTCATTTTTTATAGTCTGGACTCTCTTGTATTTCTTGCTGGTCTCACTTATAGTTTCTGGACTTGACTTATTATATGTATTTCATGCTGGACTCACTATACGTTCTTGTGCACATACTTGATCTTAGTTTAGATTTTTTGTATCTTACAGTCATCACTATCTTGCTTCTGATATCCATGCATCTTTACCTTTATGCACCAGTGATATATATATTTCTTGTTTCATACTTTATTTCCTACACCTTGCTACTTGCTACAACTGTTTTATAGTTTTTATCATTTAACTGGAACTGCTGTTAGAGATGTACTTGCTCCAGTCCTGACTGAACATAATTTTCCAGAGTATCCGGAGGATTGGTGTCCGACGTTTTATGGACCTCAGCCTGTCGATGGTGCAGACAGGGACCCCTAGTTTAGGAGTGATTTCCGGGTTGGTAGCCGGGATCACTAGGACCTGTTGTTGTTTTGATTAGCATTTAGCACTGGGTTTGTCCCCGGTTTTGGATTGAGACCTTGTATTGTATATTATTCAGGATGTTGTATTATTATTATTATTGATATTGTGGTAGTTTTAGCAGCAGTTGTTTAGACTTTGTAGTTGTTAGCCTTCTGTGTTATCTTATCGTGCTTAGATCCGTGATTGAGTACTTATGATTATCATTATGATATTGCTCCTCCGTTTGGAGTTGAGATCTTGACAGGTTTATATATTGATTGCGTGAGATTGTTAGCTAGATAGTAGACCTAAACAGCGTTCTACCGCCGATGCTGCGGCGTAGGCTGGACGTACCCACGACTCATGTCCGATTTTTCAGGTGCGGGTCGTGACAGCTGCTATCCTTGAGAAGTTTTCTACGAAACGTCGGTAATATCCCGCAAGTCCAAGGAAACTCCTCACCTCCGATGCTGATTTAGGAACAGGCCATGTCTCGACTGCCGAGATCTTCTATGGATCAATAGAAATACCATATCCTGTAATGACATGCCCAAGAAATAAAACTCTGTCCAAGAAGAACTCATATTTACTAAGCTTTGCATATAACTGCTCTCTCCTCAAGGTCTCTAGAATAATCCGCAGGTGCTTCTCGTGCTCCTTGTGGCTCTTCGAATAGACAAGTATATCATCTATGAAGACGACCACGAACTGGTCCAAATACTGGTGGAAGACTCGATTCATTAAGTCCATAAAGATAGCTGGAGCATTGGTCAATCCAAATGGCATGAACAAAAACTCGTTATATCCATACCTTGTCCTAAATGCGATCTTCGGAATGTCCTGCTTTCATACCTTCACCTGGTGATATCCCGATCTCAAATCTATCTTCGAGAATACCTTGGCTCCACTGAGCTGATCAAATAAGTCATCAATGCGTGGCAAGGGATATTTATTCTTCACAGTCACTGCATTTAAGGCTCTGTAGTCAATGCACATACGCACTGACCCATCATTCTTTGGTACAAACAACACTGGTGCTCCCTAGGGTGATGCAATTGGTCGGATAAAACCTTTCTCCTCTAGTTCTTTCAACTGTGCCTTCAGCTCATCCATCTCCTTCTTCGCCAATTAGTAAACATGCGATGCTATGGGTGCTGCTCCCGGTATTAATTCAATTGAAAACTCTACGTCTCTATCTGGGGGTAGTCCTGGCAATTCCTCTGGAAAGACATCTTAAAATTCTGAAATAATGGGATGATAGATAACATCGTCCATAGCAAGCTGCATACCCTCAAGGATTTCTGTGGATCCTCATGCAAACTCAAGTTCAGGCTGGCCTGGTACCTTAAAAAGAATGCTTCCTCCAAAACAATCGAAGAAGGCGTGGTACTTGCTCAGCCAGTCTATTCCAAGCACAATATCAAAAGTTGGCATAGGAAGGACTAAGAGTCGGACATTCATCTCTCTGCCACGTATCACTATAGGACACGATCTACAAATTTGACTAACAGGTACAACTCCTCCTCCGGTAAGAATTCTAACACAACTAGGTTAAGGTGTAGAGGCAATATTGTGTTTGGCAATAAAACTAGATGATATAAATGAGTGGGTGGCTCCCGTATCAAACAATGTCACAGCAGGAAAAGTAAAAGCAAGAGTAATATCTGCTATGACATAAATCTCTTGATCCATGTCATCCCCTTATAATACAAAAGCTTGCCCATTCCTCTGTGGTTGTCTATGTCTGGCCCTCGTGAACTGATCCTCCTGAGTTGGTAGCGGTGGTCCTCGCTGAAACCCTCCTGCTGCTGGAGGTCGAGGTGCTCCTGGTCTAGCCATCTGTTGAGCTGGCTTCGGTGCTGGAAGCGCTAGTCTCTGTACTGGCGGTGGAAATGTCAATGCCTGTTGCATATGGCAGTCTCTCGCCAGGTGCTGTCCGGAACCACATCTCATATACTGTCCCAAGCGAGTCCGACAATCTCTCGAAATGTGTTCGCATCTGTAAACACCTTGATTTTTCAGAATAATTTTAAATATAATTTTTTCGAATTTTCGGTATTTTTCTGGAATTTAAAATGAAGGTGATTGTGATTTAAAGAATTTTAAGTGTGGTTAATTGATGTTAGAATATTATGAAAATAATATTTTATGGTGTAAAATGGGAAACCGGACATGTGGTATTTTTCGGTGAATTTATTGGACTCCGAAGACGCGTTTAAAGCCTTAAAAACTATTGGATTGTTAAACCGAACCTAAACTCAAATTAAACCAAACCAACCCTGTTTAAACCAAACCAAACCCAGCTTATTGGGTCGGGTCGGGTCGGATCTGAGCCAAACCCGACCCGGACCCAAACCCGCATGGGAAAGCCCTAGCCCGCCGGAAATACTGTAGCAGGGTATAAATCTCCTCCTTGGCGTGCGTGCCAGCCGCAAACCTAGAACTCCGCGGCGCCGCCATCGACCTCTCCCCCGATCAACAACCCGATCCGGTCACCGCTCCGATCAACTCCACCCTCCACCGCCCGCTCGACGCCGAGTCCGCCCAGCCCCTGCACCCTTGACCCCGACGGCTCTTTCCCCCTCCGTGCGAGTGCCGCCACTCGACCCCCGCCTCAGACCCCAACGACAGCCCATCTTCGCCGATCCCCCTTTGATCTCCGCCGTTACCCCTCCGCTCAGGCCGATATCTCCTCCGCTCAGGCCAACGAGCGACCCCGCTGCCCTCGTTCCCTCGACGGCAGTTTCCCCCATCTCGAGCGACGCCGACCCCTTCCGCCGAGTCCAGCACGACGCCGACCCGCCGGCCTGTGCTTCCCCTACTCCACGGGACAGCCACCCGAGCGCCGCCCTCTGCCCTAGCCCCGGATGCGGCCAACCCAGGATGCAGCAGCATCCCCATGACCGAACACAGCAACTCGATACGGACACGAAGTTGACCATCGGACACGTGGAATTCAGCGTTCACGGAGCCCTGTTTAGGTACCATTTTCTCTCACCTCGTAACTCCATTTTAGTTTCCATCAGTTGCTACTCGTAGACTGTATAACCCTCTCGGTGATCGTACAACTCGTTCGGTGCATCGCATCCTGTGGTGATCGCACACCGCGATCCAAAAACAGGAAAAATAACGTCCTATTTTACCCCAGAACTGAGTGCGCCTCGCCAAACGGGACGACTTGGTAGCACGCAATCTTTACCAAAACGTGAGCGTCGTTGATACGGACGTGTGAGATTTTGCAGAAGTCGATTCGGATGTGCGTGCACACCAGAATCAACGCGTATCCGCCGACACCGTCCCGTATTCGTCCTTTCTGGAACATGTTGTAACTTTGTGTACACACGTCAGATCGAGACAAAACTTATGCCATCGGACTCGTAGCAATACGCTGGTCCTGTGGCCCAAGTTTGGTCCGATTCTGAGAACGTTGACAAAATCGTGTATCGTGAGCCCCATAGGCTCCACTTGACGGACGATTTTGTGATCGGCTCATCGAAATCCAATTCTGGAAGTTCCGTTGGGTTCGTATCATCGTTCCTGACTTATAGACACTGAGTTTGAGGAATTTGGAGACCTTTGACCCTGACCCACTTTTCGGTGCAAAGTGGCCCACATGTGGACCTCGCTTTGGCCCGAAAATGTCATTTTTGCCCTTATGTCCAAATTGGACGTAAGGACAGGCGTTTCTAGCTATTTGATATTTCTTGAGTCTATTGGTGATGTTTATTTCAGCTTTTGGAGGAGTACCTACAGGATCCACTGAAACAGGGACGACTGTTGGTATTCGGACCCCAGGCAAGTGTACCTTGCCAAACTCTGCAGTATTGTTACATATTTTCCTTGCTTCCTTTATATTGCTGTGCATGCTTAACCTAGGACCGTGTGACGTACTTAGCATCCAATTATTAGTTGGGTGCCAACATCGTACGCGATGTTGTGTATTGTCATCTAGAGATGGATATTCGTGATACTTTATCTTCTCGTACTTGTCTTATCAAGTACACTTTGACCCATGACACTTGACACTGCTCATCAGACAGGATCTTCCTGAGATATTCATGGTGATTCTGTATAGGATACAGGACTTGACAGAGATGCTATATTCTTAGATACATTATGACTTGTTGCATTAGTTATGATCCCGCTGACATGGACATGAGACGTTATGGTCATGATATGTGTGGTTACATTGGGTGGGGAGACACACACAGGCTATAGGCTGATCATATATATATACCCCTATTATTGTGAGGCACAAGACTCTGAAGCCCGAGCTTGGCCCATTACTCATTATTACTGCTGCTACCGGCTCCCCGACACAGAGCTTGTAGTGGCTTCAGCTTGAGTTCTAGTGCTGCTCTCATCTTGCATATCACTTAGCTGGTTATTTAGTATTCCCTTATTGTTCCATCTATTGCTGGAGAGACCACCAGGCTACAGGTTGACTATGTTATGCCGGCTACTCAGTCTCCCGCTGAGCTAGACCACCTCATGATATCACTACTACCAGCTCCCCTACACAGAGCTTGTAGTTGTTTCAACCTGAGTACTATTGATGTTCTCTCTTGCATTTCACACAGATGTTTACATACTTACCCTATTATTCTCATTATTTGCTGTACTGCTTATATTTTGGCTTGTATATTTTCTTGTACCTTGCTATGTCCCCTGAGGACCTGGATATGGATTATGTCCCCAGGATTTGAGGATGAGATCTATCCCGAGGTATACGGGACCGCTGCAGGAGCTGATCTAGGAGCTGTACCGCCATCTGAGGACGAGGTGTTAGCCGAAGACTTTTTCTGAGCATCCATGTTCATGCTCAGTATTTATTTATTTATTTCAGTCATTTATTTCTGGTCTGTTGAACCATTGTATCATATATTTATCGGGTTGTTCCCCGAAGCACTATGTGAAACTAGCTGATGATTTACATTCTTTATTTATTCTATGGATCATATTTTATATCTTGTGTGGATGAGATTAGTTGTACCATATTGTCGTAGACTTGATTTTACAGCTTAAGTATGCCCTGATGGATCCATTAAATTGGGGTTGTCCATCGGTGCGTACTGCTGGCCATTGTCACGTATCTGGTCCCTCAGTATTTTGGGACTGGAGCGTGACAGCGTCTCCCACAATAACTGTAGTGGGGCTTCTCCGTATTCTGGTACGGTCCTGCTCTGTGTTGGTACTGTTGTTGCTGTGCAAAAGGACGTCTGATAGGTCCTCCTTATTGTGTTCTTGCTGGTCCTTGCTGTATCCTTGCGGGTCCTTGTTGTGTCCTCAGCTAACCTCCCTTTCCTCTGCTGATGGTTTCTTACAATCTGGCTTCTGTCAGTAATTTAGCATAAGAGATCCGGGACTGTGAGCTAGTGTAGTATTGGAGCTCCTGAGTCAGCCTACGATAAAATCTCTTAGCCTTGGCCAAGTCATTCGGTATCAGGACAGCGCCATATTTACTGAGACGACTAAACTCGACATCATATTCGTCAACTGTTCGGTTTCCCTGCTCCAAGTGAAGAAACTGATCGTACAATGCATCTCTGACGGTGTCCGGGAAGTACTTCCTTTCAAAGCACTCCAAGAATTGCTCCCAAGTCTGGTATGTACCCAACTGGCACTCCATTGATTCCCACCAGTGATGATCATTACCATCTAGAAGCGTCCTTATACCTGTCATCTATAGGTCTGTAGGTAACTGCGATACTTTCAATAGCTTCTGCGTGTGGGTGATCCAATTTGTAGTCTCCTCTGAGCTCTCAGTGCCTTTGTACGGCTTGGGACCCATCTGTATAAAGTCCTTTACTGAACCAACTCTAGCTCGAGGTACTAGAACTAGTGCTTGAGCTGGTACAGTAGCCTATGCAGCCATCCTCTTAAGTGCTGCTAGAAATTCTTGCCTCTGCTCTGTTGCTTGCTGCCTTTGCTCTGCAGCTAGTATGGCGGCCTATTGTCTTTGTTCCTGCATTATCATCTGAAAGAATTAGAACAGTTGTGTCTGGCCATCCTGCGGTGCTGATGAAGCTGGAAGGTTCCCATTAGGTGAAGCGGGAAGATCAGATAGGACTGGATTGTGAGTCTGTCCATCTGGTCCCGGAAGTCTAGGAATCATTGAGGTCCCTCCTTGAGTCTGACCATTAACTCCTGAAGGTGTGTCGCCATCGGCGGCAGTACATCCATTTTACATATCTATATCTGTCAGGTGATGTACGAAACGATTAGAAGAAGTACATAAATCAAACAAGATGCAAGCATTGAATATGATAGTTGAAAGGAACATGAGTTTTAGTCAAGCGTGGATGAGATCCTTATACTCTATTCCTATACGCATGCTTGTTCGGTACAGTGACGTAACCGAGACAATATATTCTTGACCTGCATGGGCCACCACAAAAATATGTCACGTCCCAGTCCCAAAATACGTAGGACTAGGAATATGTAACACGCCAGCCGTATGTATACGAACTCCAATATATGGAAACCATATACACACATACGCTGTACATGAATATCCAATCCACCAGTGGTAATATACTGTCAACAAGTCACACGCAATCTATATCTCATCCACAGCACAAAAAGATAAATAAATGGGAATAAATAACTGAATATTAAATATGAGTATCAAAGTATGATAGTCGGATGGAAACAAATTTACTGCAAATCGACTATACTAAAACTACTAAAGAGAGAAGAGAATCCAACTCTAATATAAGAATAAATTTCTCTAAAAGAAATATCAACTAAAATCTCTAATAGCTCCAATGAATCATAAATACTCTGAAGGTATGACCTCCTCAGTCTGATAAGTAGCGTCAGGTCCAGGTCCATACTCCTGCTCATATATATCTGGAAAGGTACCAGGTCCTCAGAGGGACGTAACAAGATACATAATAACATGCCAATAAAGTACTGAAATGTAAACATCCAATGGGGTTGCCAAACCGTCTAAGTGAATGTAGTTTGAGAACAACTTTTCAAAACGTGGGCTATCTGGCTAAAAAGGGATTGGCATGGTTCTCTTGGAGATCTAGGGGCCTAAAAAGCATGTCGTCTTTTGAACGCCAAAGGCCGCCTGATAATATATAATATATAGTGGTCATCACCACCCGTCGCTCCGGCGGAGCGTCCGGGCGAACAAAGGAAAGTGCAAAAAGCCCAAATGCCTTACTTGTTGTTCTCCCCACCCCATGCTCTAAGTATGTCACGTCCATGACACGATAAAAGCTCTAAATAACTGCCAGGTCTACTAGCATGCAAAGTTTCTATCGGCAGTTATCCCTATCCGTCGTACGACCTATACGTACCAGTGGCCAGCCGAGTACGCAAGTCCGTATCCTATATGTGACTCACACTCGTGTAAGAATAGTGTCATGGCCAATAAAACGTAAGATGCCTCATGATAATAGGGTGGTCTCATAAAGTAGGTCCAATGTATATACATAAATAAAAACTGAATACGACGACACCGTCGTTGCACCCAAATTTTCTTGGACACGCATTTTATATAACAGTTAAAATATATGAACTAAAGTAAGCAGAAATAAAATATGCATACCTCATATAGAATGTAAATACAATACAATGGCAAGGTATACTTGCCTGGCAAGAAATCTGTATAGTTTAAGCGTCCAAATGTCAAGGACACGGGATTAGAAATTAATGGCTCCAAACAAACATCTCCGGATGCTGAAATAGACATCACCAAAGTTTTCGAAATCAGTGAGATAGCTAAAAATCACTACCCTTTCGTCCAATTTGGATACAGGGGCAAAACGATAATTTCGAGTCAAAGTGGGGTCCACACATGGCCCACTTTGCACCGAAAAGCGTGCCAGGGATAACAGTCTCTAAATGGGACAAATTATAGGTCAACCGAACTCTAAAGGTCACTACGAACTCAACGGTATGTCCAAATATGGATTTCGGTGAGTCAAACACAATTTTGCCCAAAAAGTCAACCGTGGGGCCCACCAATAGGCGACTTAGTCAACTGTCTCAGAATTGCGTGAAAATTGGGTCACAGGACCAGCGCGATACCACGAGTCCAGTGGCGCAAGATTTCTCACATTCTGACGAGCGTGAACTAAATGGCGCAAAATTTTGCAAAAGTTGCGATATGGGAAATTTTTGCGGATATAGGCTGATTCCGATGCGCACACGCGTCCAAATCAGTTTTTACGAAAGCCCACACATCTGGGTATACTGCGCGCACCTTTTGGTACACTTGGTACACGATGAGGCGGTCCCGTTTGGCGAGACGTACTTCGTATCGCAATTTCTAGAATTTGGAAAAAGTAGGTTTTTGGGATTTTTTATTTAATTTAACATACAACAGTGAATAAATTATTGTATTTGACAGAAAATAAACAAGATTAGGTGGTCTTCGCATACCAAAAAGAAAAACCGAATTCGGATCTCTATGGTGGAAGATACGAATCCGTGAACATAGGTAGTTACCGTAGTTTTCTGTGATCCCAAAAGTTATCATTTTTTGCCAACTTGGTCTTTGTTTTTTCTAGGTTTATGCGCTGTTCGAGGTAAACTAATGTACATATGTGGAAGGGGGTTAAGTTGTGAATATACCGATGAAGGCGTGGTTGAGTTTGGTCGAGCAAGGAGACGGGAAACAAAACATGAACACAGGTACGCTGCAGATCAAATTCTGTCGCGGCGCGGTTGATGCTGGCGTCGACGGCGGGCGGTTGCGGACGCTGGTGGTCGGCGGTGGTCGGCGTTGAACTCAGGTGGAGCGGCGGGCTCGGGGTTGAGTTGGTTTAGATTTTAGGGTTAGGGTTTAGGGTTTTTATAATGGTATATATATATGGCGAGATGAAGAACATGGGGGGGGGGTGAACCGTGCGCGCAGGTGGAAATAAACTTCTGCTGCTGCTAATTCGTTAGTATGCGGGTGCGGGCTGGGCTAACGGGCGGGTTTGGTTCACTAAGGGTTTAAGGTTTATAGGTTTTCTAATTTCTTATTCTTATTCTTTTTCTTTTTCCTTTCTTTCTCTTTCTTTTTCTTTTCTAATAATTCTTTTCTATTTCTATTCTAATTAATAAGCATTATATATATATATATATATATATATATATATATATATATAAATTCTAGAAATTATACTAGTGCATACCATTATTCTATCAGCTGTCCACTGGGTCTCCTACATGGAATAAATTAAGAAAAAATTATAATTGCTCCATAGATCCTCTAAATGCACCATCACCTAAAATAAAAATTAAATAAATTCTATTTCCTCTATTTAGCTCATAATTACTATTAAATAATTAATTAAAAAGGTAAATACGGTTTTTAGAATTATGGGTCTTACAGGTGGTCCGACGGAGGGGAGGAAGTCGGGGTGATGGCCGACTGCTGTATGTTGGTGGTGAAGGGGTGGTGGCTTGCTGCCGGCGGGAGGAAGGTCAGTCGTAGGTGAACGAGGAAGTCGGGATGGCTCGGGGATGGCTGGGATGAGGGGTGGCTGTGGTGATCGGTTGGCGGTGTCGATGATGTTAATGGTGGCGGTGGTGATGAAGTCCGCTGGTCGAGTCGGGGACGTGGGAAGGTGGTGGTAACGATGGTGGAGACGATGGTGGCGAGGTTGAGGAAGGTGGTTATGATGATGATGATATCGGGGATGATGGATGAGGGTGGTAGTTCTGTGGAGATGATGACCGGGGTAGGCGGTTGCGGGTGATGTCGACTATCGTGACCGAAGAAGAAGGGTTGGAGATGGGGAGAAGTCGATGGTGATGGGGACTGCGCTGGTTGCAATCGGCGGAGGAGGTATCCCAACGTTGGTAGTGATGGTTGCTGTGTGGCGGGTGGTCCTGACCGGAGGAGATGTTCGGGAAGGTGAAGCTCCGGCGGTGAACAGTAGAGGGGAGAAGAAGGTGATGGAGAGTTAGGGTTTCGGTTTTGAAGAAAGGGTTGATGGTGATAAAAAAATAATGGGGAGGTGATAGTTTTTGTATGAGGGAGAAGAGTGTGATGAAAACCTAGGGATTTGGGCTGGCCATGTACTCCTTGGGATGGGGTTGACTTTTTCATGAAGGAAATTTGATGGCTATGATGGTGTGTGTGTGGATGGAGGGCTAGGATGGCTAGGGGGAGAGGTTTGAGTGTTGCACACTCCAAAATATGGGGAAAAATTATATGTAACCGGTCAATGATGGAGAGGGATGTTTCTTCATGTGTTGGGTCCAATGGGAGGTGGACACCTCATTGCACTTTTGCATAAAAGTCTCCAACAATTAGAAAATTGTACAAATAGTAGGATTTGGGATTGGATGAGGAAAAATACCATGTTTGGTGTGATATAGTGGATAAAAAGGGTGTGTGGTATTTAGTATGAACCTTGAGGGGGTGAGTGGGGGTTTGGGTTGGTGTTGGGTCTAGTTTTGGGTTAGGTTGGGTCCTTATTCCAATTTAATTAAAATTAGTGTAAGTGGTGCTCTTTAATTAATTATAAGTGCATAGGATTAAAATTGGGTGGGACATAAGTGTCATGGATGTAGTAGACTCAGAATAGATTATTGTCATAAATTGGGTTTCACAAAACAGGTCGAGGTTGTGTCTCAAATTTTGATTTAAACGGACAAAGATACAAAGTTAGATTTATTTGAATTTAAGAATGGACGTTTGTAACAAATATTGTGCAACTAAAATGAAGCACAAGAGAGGGTATTTATGAGTTACACAAGGGTCAGAATAGAAGGCTGGCACGTCTAGGAAAAGTGTGTAAAAATTTTTTGGAAGCAAATGCTAGTGTAGTGCTCCAAATATCGAAGCAACGGTAAGGTGTACAAAGTGATACGAATATTGTGTACATTAATCTAAAACATTATGTTCTAATTCTAAATGGCTTCAAACTAACCCTAGTCTCTCTATCTAAGCCAGGTAGACCTAAATTTGGTCGAGGGATTTTACAATCTACCCAACTTATAAGAATTTCGTCCTCGAAATTAAAATAAACACATAATAAGCTATAAATTATCAAGCAATGCTACGGACATACCTAGGACCAGTGGAGTTGGCCTTTGCACTATCTGTTGGGCTCTATTGGCACACTGGGAATACTCCTGAACCTGATGTTGGTTTGACCTACACCTCAAACACTGTCCTAACCTTCTTCTACAACTAGGACGGTTAATATCTCAACATTCTTTCATAGGTATAATATCATCATCCTAAAATATCCATATTGAAATCCTGCATCCCAACTTCTTATAATCGCTCTTAGCAGCAACAAGTCTAATCTAGCTAGTTAGTCATACCTAGTCTAGAAGCTCAATTCAAACAATTCCTAGCAGAAGTATATGTAATAAAATACAACATACGTCTCTACTCAATACATAGTAATAATAATATATAGAAATTATGTAATAAATATCTATTTAATCATTCTAAATATCCTAGAATAAAATATAACCAATAATAATAAGAATACAAATCCTAAAATCTGAAAATCCACCAGCTAGGGTAATTTGAAAACATGTTCCCATATAATCACCTACTACTAAGGATTAAGTTCAGCAAGCTCATGTCCTATTAGTCAAAAGTCTAAATCTCTATCCCTAAGTAGTTTATGTGTAATCCACAATATTCAGCTCCCATTCCTCTCAGACTTCTATCTTCCATTTACACCCCATACTCACGTATCAATATATAATCTAAGAGTCTAGTGGTAGTCCTCTACCAATTGACCAATGAGTCAGCGTGTGATCTAAACCTGTATTTCGTTCCTTGAAATAAGACCTCCGTAGACTATCCAACTCTGAAAGGTAAAAAGTGAACGGTCTTGGTGAGTCGATCTACGATCACCCATACCGCATTATGACCACTGGGACTCCTCGAAAAGCCCATAACGAAGTCCATAGTGATGTGCTTCCATTTTTACTCAGGTATCGGGAGTGGATTTAAGTAAACCTGTAGACCTTTGATGCTCAGCCTTGACCTGCTGACACACCAGATACTTTGCCATAAAGTGGGCTATCTCCCTCTTCATTCCATGCCACCAATAGTACTGTCTCAAATCTCTGTACATCTTGTGTCTTCTGGATGAATAGAGTATGATGAACTGTACACCTCCGACATCAGCTCCTGACGAAGTTCTCCATTCAGAACATAGAGACGATCTCCACATCTCAAAGTCCCGTCCTCGTGTATGCGTAATTCTGTCTGCATCCCGGCCTTTATCCTCTGTCGAAGCCTTTGGAATCTGGCATCTGTTGGCAAGGCAGCCTTGATCCTCACAACCTATATCGATTGCACTTGGAAACTCGACAACTGGTCGTCTGCTCCGGGCATAATGACCTCTATACTCAACTGCTCTAGATCTCTCAACAGGTGTTGCTGGATAGTCAAAAAGAATGTCATGGGTCTCCTGCTCAATGCGTCAGCTACTATGTTGGCTTTTCTCGGATGGTACTGTAGCTCAATCTCAAAGTCTGTCATCACCTCGAGCTAACATCTTTGTCTCTGGTTCAGGTCCTTCTCTTGATTTTTTTTTAAAAAAAACTCAAGATCAGGTACTTATCGTGAATCTCATCTTGTTGCCACTCTACCTTTTTACCTTGAACCTGAGGTTTCTCCTAGTTTACTCCATGCGTACCCTTCATCCAAGCTATATGGGTACCATTTGTTTATAACTGGCCATTCATTATAGGTAGTTCACGATATCTAGCTCAAGGCTATAACATCTGTCGATACTCTCATCCTTCAATCTAATTGCTCTATTCCAGATACTAGCTTAACTAATCGAATGATCAATAGTAAAAACACGAGCCCAATAGACACTGACAATCAAAATAAGTCAAGTACATCTAATCTAATTTAAAAGCTACAATATAGTACTCAAGTTATCTCATCATCCAAATATTGGGTCTAGCAATCTATGTCTAGCAATCTACCTATCTGTTTTAGCTTAGTCGTAATCATTATTATCTAAAGGGTGGAAGAATTTCTAGGTCTGATACTGTAAGTCACAAGGTAATTAGGGGTCAACCACTATGGTTTGCTACCTAAAGTGCTATTTCATACCATATTTTTATTAGTATCCGATAATCTTCTTCTAGATGTGAGTCTAAAATTCTATCTTGTCATTCCTTGTATCACTACCATAAGACTACAACTAATTCCTTGTATCATTATCATAGGGATACAACTAACCCTAGTATCTAGCTATGTCTTCTTCAAATTATTCTAGAGCCTTAGAATCAAACAATATTTCTAGCTTCTAATACTTACAAATCAAGGCTACCTTAAGTAAGGGTAGGGTCTAATTTTAAGTCTCTACTTCTATGTCTAATTCTTACGCCAACAGTCTATACTAACTCTAGCAACAAGAAATAACTTATTATCAACCTTCTTTATCATGGTTAACCATCTACTCAAACATCCTATCAAATATGCCTTCTTCGTCTTGACGAGGATCTGCTCCTGGAGGAAATCACCGTACGCGAGCATCCATCTTTCCGAAATAAGGAAGATGAGAAACAATAATAACGATGTCGACGCTAAATGAACGAATACAATATTGGAGTCCAATGGCAAAAATTGAATACAAGAGGAGTTTTAAAATCAGTTATGGATTGAGATCTTATTCAACCTTAATCCTAAGTTGCAGCCTCGTTCGGTATAGTAACATAACCAAAATGATATGCTCGGACCGGCACAGGCCACCACTAAAACCATGTCACGCCCCAAACCCAAAATACACAGGACCAGGCCACGTGGCAATGGCCAGCTGGTATGACTCTGTCGGGCTTTCCAATTTAATGGACCCGATGAAGTGCACTTACGCTCCACGGTTAAGTGATCCAGTTAATAATCTAATTCTAACATGCAACAACTAAACTAAATCTCAATCCATGGTAAATAAATCTCAAGAAGGAACGATACGCATCATCAGTCTGCAGCCCAATAATACATCCGTTCGAATAGGCCAAAAGAACAATATAGGCCTATAAACACTAGGCTATAAAAGCAGAATCAAAAATGGAAAGTAGTACAAGACTGTAATAGCTAAAAATATAAAGATACCTGCAACGATGTCCACACTCCACTAGATCAAGCATCATGCAAACTGCATAAATAATCTGGAAGGGAATCAGGTCCTCAGAGGGACGTAATAAGATACAAAAATACATGCCATAAAGTAAATGCTGTGTAAAGTAAATCAAGGTAAACTATCCTCCTAAGTGAATGCAATTTGAGGACAACTTAGTGCGTATGGGAAGTATAGGCTAGACATATGCTGACATAATTCACCAATCGCCGTGACTGGCTAGTATATGCCATATATGTCCCCCATCTTAGGGCACTCTGCATATATAATAACATCCAGCTCCGAAGAGCGTGATATCTGTATAAGTAATAACGTCTAACGTTCTCTAGAGAGTGGTATCTGCACAAGTAACGTCCAACACTCCAAAGAATACGGTATCTATATAAATATATACGTCCGTATCGCTCCGAAGAATGCGGTATCTGTATAAAGGAGGTGGGTGTCCCATACGCCTACTAGTCGTCCTCCCCGCCCAATGCCAATGTACAAATCTCAAGTGAGACGTGGACATCTCGTACTATAATGCAAGTCACTAAAGAAATATACAACTAAGCTAAATACCGTCACATGTGCTGCTCACATCGATGGCCAGTCAAGCATGAAGCACGCGTCCCTACATGAATTCACTCTATGACGTGTAATGATACATGTCAAGGCATAAGGAGTCATATTGATAACTCCATAACTTTAGGTGCGTCCACTAGACACTAGGTCAGAAAGAAGTCCAAACGTCAATGCCTTCGTTGACTGCACCCGAGTCTTTCTCGGACGCACACATTTATATAATATTTAAACAATAAAATATGCAACTAATAATAACTGAATTTAAATAGTACAACAAGGCAAGGTATACTTGCCTGGATCCTCAAGCTGCGAGTACCAATATTCTGCTCCCGAAGTCTCGCCCGAAAGGTCCAATGACTCTATAATATAATATAATATAATATAATATAATATAATATAATATAATATCATTCGTTACACTAGTAAGCACGTAAACACAATTATACTGCACTCAGAAACTATGCAAGGGTGATAACTGGTTAACTAGCAAGGTCAAGTATGCGTGTCTAACGCACAGGTATCATGTCCTCGAATACTGTGCATAACAAGACAATCAACTAATACTAACACTTGTCTAAAACTCTAAATCTCGTGTAACACCAACACATGTCTAAGCTAGTATGTTAGTGCACACCAGGCAGACAGTTCACTAACACTTAGGGTCATACAAATATATAACTACAGGATACCCACAAATAATACCTATGGCCATACAACATATGAAATACTAGCAACCAATTTCCCATGAAGTATATACATATATTAAACCTAATTATCATACACACATGCACACACACACATACTAGTTATTAGGTTTACCAACACAGTGTCACACAATGCACACACGGAAGAAGGGCAAGTTACGAACCTTGGCGTGCACGTGACCGGGGTATGGGAGTAGTCGATGTCGAGGGAGGTCGCTGACCGGAGTGACGCTTCTCGGGGAGGATGGGCTGATAAAGGTGATGGTGGCCGGGCTGTGGTGGTCGAGGTATGGTGCTCCCGTGGTGGATGACCGGGGGTGGAAGGAGGAGAATTGGAAAGATGATGCTATTGAGAAGGTGGTCCAATGGAGGGGAGGAATTCGGGGTGATGGTCGGCTGTTGTATGTTGGTGGTGATGGGGTGGTGGCTTGCTGCCGGCGGGAGGAAGGTCGACCGTGGGTGAACGAGGAAGTCGTGATAGCTCGGGGATGGCTGGGATGAGGGGTGGTTGTGGTGATCGGTTGGTGATGTCGATGATGTTAATGGTGGCGGTGGTGATAAAGTCGGCTAGTCGAGTCGGGGACGTGGGAAGGTGGGGGTGACGATGGTGGAGACGGTGGTGGCGAGGTTGAGGAAGGTGGTTATGATGATGATGATATCGGGGATGATGGATGAGGGTGGTAGTTCTGTGGAGATGATGACCGGGGTAGGCGGTTGCGGGTGATGTCGACTATCGTGACCGAAGAAGAAGGGTTGGAGATGGGGAGAAGTCGATGGTGATGGGGACTGCGCTGGTTGCAATCGGCGGAGGAGGTATCCCAACGTTGGTAGTGATGGTTGCTGTGTGGCGGGTGGTCCTGACCGGAGGAGATGGCCGGGAAGGTGAAGCTCCGGCGGTAAACAGTAGAGGGGAGAAGAAGGTGATGGAGAGTTAGGGTTTCAGTTTTGAAGAAAGGGTTGATGGTAATGAAAATATAATGGGAAGGTGATAGTTTTTGTATGAGGGAGAAGAGGGTGATGAAAACCTAGGGATTAGCGCCGGCCATGTACTCCTTGGGATGGGTTGGCTTTTTCATGAAGGAAATTTGATGGCTAGGATGGGGGGTGTGTGTGGATGGAGGGCTAGGATGGCTAGGGGGAGAGGTTTGAGTGTTGCACACTCCAAAATATGGGGAAAAATTATAAGTGGCCGGTCAATGAGGGAGAGGGATGTTTCTTCATGTGTTGGGTCCAATGGGAGGTGGACACCTTGTCACTACCCAAATTCTAGAAAATAGGGTATATTTTTTTTTTTTGATAAATAGTGTATTGTATTTAATTATTTATATTTATAATTAATTAGTGCTTGTCTTATTTTTTATTTTGATTGTTTTAGGGTTTTGGCTAGCCTGGACCCATGTCAGACCCTAGTGGACCCATGTCCGACCCAGCCCACACCCTTGTGAGAATTATTTTGGGGCTTAGAATTATTATTTTATTTTTAGGAGGTTAGTTGGAGAGTTTTGGAACTAGTTTGAGTGCATTTGGAGACCCGGAACCCAAAACCGAGTGAATAGGGGCGTTTTGGGAATTTGGAAGTTGTAAAACCCCATTTATTAGCTAGGCCGGCCCCTACCTACCACCCCCACACCCGATCACAGCCACAGCAGCCCCCCTCCTCTTCATTTACTTCTTCTTCTTCATTCCTTCTTCTTCTCCACTTCTCCTTTCTTCTTCCTTCTTTCTCCAAGTGAGTTTTCTTCCATTTTTTCTTCTTTCTTCTTCATTCCTTCTTCCTTAAGCTAACCCTCACCTTGCATTTTCTCTAACCTAGGTGTGAGGAGCCTAGATCTAGTGTGGGAGTTAGATTTGGAAGCTTGGAGCTTGAGGGAGTTGTTTTGGAGGGAATTTGAGACTTTGGCCTTGGGATTCCAACTCCCAAGAGGTAAAACCTAACTTTCCCCTTCCTAATTATTTTTGTGTAGTGTAATTAGTGTTGTAGAACCCTCCTAGACCCTAACCCTACCCGTAGGAGGAAGTTGGAACTAGTTTGGGTGAGTTTAGAGACTTTGACATTAGGTTTTGTGTCGAATTCGGGTGGAATCCGAATTTGGCCCAATTTTGGGTGATGCCCTAGGTTAGATGGACCTAGGTAGACGTTGTCGGGTGTCTAGAGGGTGAGTGCGTGTCTCCGTTTGGACACGGGAAGCCGCGTCGCGGAGAAACGGGCGTTTCGGACGAAATTGGGGCTTTTCGTCGTCGCCGATTCTAAGTTTGTGTGCGTTTCCGCCACGGGCCTAGAATCGACGTGGGAGCGCATTTTCTAGGATCTAGACATCGTGTAGAGCGCGTGGGTAAATTTTGGGCCGATTCCGAGTTCGTTTGGTGTGCGTTTCAGGAGGTTTTCCGAGCCGCGCACCACGTGTTCGTCGAAATGACCGAACGGCCATTTCGACTTGGTTTCCTCGTTTCGGCTTTGTGCGCGCGTTGGGTTAGTATCGGGGAGTGTGTGCTAGAGTTTTCGGGCTATATTTTATATATTTTAGGGTATTGGTGAGTGTCGGGGTCGTTGGGCGTGAGTAGGGCGTGTGGTTTGAGTGTTGTGTGCGTGGTTGTGTTTGTTTTGATATGTGTATATATATATATATATTTATATATATGTATGTGTGTTATATATATATTTATATATATATATGTGTGTATTTATATTTATGTACTTGTATATGTATATGTCTATGTGTATATATATATATGTGTGTGTGTGTATATATCTTAGAGTGTGTGTGTATTGATATATATATATATATTTGTATGTGTGTATATATATATTAATATGTGTGTTTATATATATATTTATAGCTATGTATATATTTGTATGTGTGTGTGTTTTAGTGTGTTTGTGAGTGTGTAGGTGTGTGTGTTAGTGAGTGTGTTAGAATAGATATAAGTGTATATATATATATAGAGATATGTGTATATATATATATCTAGTTATATATATATATAGAGATATGTGTATATATATATATATATAGTGGTATATATATATAAGTATATAGGCGTGTGTGTGTGTGTGCTTGTGAGAGCGAGGGGGGGGAGGCAGCAGCCAGCGTGCGGGGGCAGAACCTGCACAGCAGCAGCAGCGTACAGTGCGCTGCGCACTGCACTGTGCAGCAGCCCAGCTGCAGCAGCAAGCAGCAATGCCAGCAGCAGCAAGCAGCAATGTAGCAGCAGCAGCAGCAATTCTTCAGCAGCAGCAGCAGCATTTTAAGTAAGCTAGCAGCAGCAGCAATGCCAGGAAGCAAGGGCAGCATGCAGTGAGGTAGTAGGGAGATAGATTGATAGGATGTATATATATATCTAGATAGTTAGATAAATAACTAGATAGATATTAGATAATGAATAAGATTGATAGATAGGTAGTTGGATAAATAGGTAAGATAAGTTATGGATAATTAGATATATAGATAGATAGATATTGATAGATAGATAGCTAGGTATTTAGATAGATAGATAGATACTAGATAGGTAGATAACTAGATTCTTAGATATACCTATCTAAGAGATATAAATATCTATATGCCTAAGTTATATACATATATAGGTGTATAGGTAAGATATGGGTAATCGGGTAAATGTGTGTGGATATCTATATACATAGGTATATACATACTTAGATGTATATATATATGGTAGATATATATATTACCTAGCCTAGATTAATAACTAGGTATATAATTAATAGCTAGGTAGCTAGTTAGAGGGTTTTAGAGCGAAACCTCAATACCTTGAGATACCGAGGTATCTCGATACCTTGAGATATTCAAGGTATTGAGTTTCGAGCGGGGTATTTGAGCTTTAGCCTAGGAAATGCTTGGGAATAATTTTTATATGTTTATATGTATATAATTACGCGTGCTAGCATAGGTTTTAGCGGGTTTAGGCGGGGTGCGTGGCCTAGGGCGAGGTATCGGATACCGAGGGTATCCCGGTATCTCGATTAGGCGAGTTTGTGAGTTTAGTGGCTTTATGAGCTCGGTTTGACCTAGAATTTCAGGGGCACCCTAGTTTGACCTAGCTTTGACCATAATTGTCCCCGTTGACCGTAAAAGTTAACGTTTGACCTAGTTTTGACCTAGAGTTGACTTTTTGGACCCCGGGTTGACTTTTTGACCCGAATTTCACCGGTTTGACCCGTTCGACCTAGAATAGCCCTAGAAGCCTGTTTTTAATTATTTTATATCAGTTTAAATGCTTAGAACCCTGTTTAATCCTTGCTTTTCGCATTAGATCCTTGCGACACCGGTCCGGACCTCGATCCTCATCAGTTGCTCAGGACATCAGGCGAGTACCTACCTCTGATAGTTTCCATTTCATGATAGCGTTTATATCACCTGTTCTAGAACTGTAATACTTGATTCTGACACTTTATTACACGAGCTGGTACTAGTGGATCCCGTCATGAGGTGCTATCCCCCTTACCGTGTTCAGCGGGTACTCTATCACGTGTATTTCATCATGTGCTTCGGGTATTGATTATCATGTGCTATCATGTGCTTCTTGTGCTCTCGCCTTCGTGTGCGCGAGCTATTATCATGTACGTAACGTGTTGTGGTTGGATCCAATGGTATTAGTGGGGGAGGGGAGTAGTGAGTTGGTTATATGATCAAAGCCAAACAGTATTCATGTGTATGTCGGTTATGCAACTCACGCATAACGGAGTTATCGTAGTGACTTTCATGTGCAACCTAAGCCGATCATATAACGAACTTGTGCTCAAGGCACTTAGCTAGTATTCATGTTTCTCACCTGCAGTTACTTTTCCACTACTTGTATTGTTCTCCAGTTTACATTGCAGCTATTTATTGTGCTCCAGCATATATTTATTTCCTGTGCATCTTGATTACTTTTCTATTGCTCGTCATATACACCTTACCATGTATTTGGAGTTGCTTTCAGAGTTATGTACTTCGCTCCAGTCCTGACTGGGCATATTTTTTCCAGAGGATCCTGAGGACTATTGCCCTACGTTCTACGGGCCTGGTGTTGACGACTGTTGTGACCCCGAGGAGGAGTGCGCCGAGGAGACGCCGATAGCACCCTAGTTAGCTAGGTGGGTTTCCTGGGTTTTCCTTGTGGTCTGTATTTTGGATGACTGTACTTATTCTTTGTTGCTTGAGATGTTGTAGCTATTTGTAGACTTGGACTGTATTATTTTGGATTGTCTTGCCCTCTTGGTTCTGGTTTTCTTTGTTTATATCATATCGTGCTTATTTCTTCCCCTAGATTTTGTGATTGAGATTCATATATATATATTGCGTGGTTGCCCTCCTTCGGGAGAAGATTATTTGATATATATTGCGTGGTTTTGCCCTCCTTTTGGAGAGGTCATGCCGGATTTTTCAGTGAGATATAGATAGATATGGTTGACCTAGAACGGACCTTTACAGCGTTCTACCGCCGATTCTGCGGCGTAGGCTGGACGTACCCACGGCTCATGCCCAATTTTCGGGTGCGGGTCGTGACACGTTTTTGTTGGTGGCCCATGCAGGTCGGCTTTTTAGTTTACCTGCAGTAGGATATAGGAGATAGGCTGAGAGAGAGTGTGCTCAATCACAACTAGGACCCCTCCTGATTTTTCTTGCTATCTTAATTTTTCCTGAAATTGTTTCTTTTGCAATATTACTGTCCTTCATTGATGTTATCGTTTCTTGCACTATATTGACTTCTTTTGATCTGTGTTCAGGATGCCTCCGAAGACCAGATCTCAGCGTACCGCCCCAGCAGCTGCCACCGAGAGGTCTGCCACCTCTCGACCTGCTCGACTTCCGGCAGCCGCTACTGCTCCACTCGCCACTCCTGCGGTTGAGGGAGCTTCAGTTTCTCTCGGAGATCCCCTTACTCCCATTGATCCGAGAGCCACCCCAGTTGTCCCGGTGGTACCTCCTCCACCACCGCCTGCGCCAGTAGATGCTACGCAGTTGTTCGCATTCTTCCGAGAGATGATGGATGCGCAGCACCGCCAGGCAGATATTATGAGGATGGGCATTGAGAATGCTCATCAGGTGGCTTTGACAGCTGTCGACAGAGTGGCTCAGATCCAGCCAGAGCAGGCTCAGTATCCTAGGCCGGGTACTATCATCGATTTTCAGAGGATGCGGCCTAAGGAGTTCCGCGGCACAGAGGGGATCCTGTATGCCGACGACTGGATCGAGCATATAGAGGGCATTTTCAGGCTGGCGATGATCCCAGCCAGCATGCAGATAGAGGCAGCGGGCAGCCAGATGTTCGACCTTGCCCTCACTTGGTTCCGCACGGATACGCGGATAGCAGCTCCGGGATTGACTTGGGAGGCTTTCAAGAAGCTTTTCAAGGAGAAGTTCTTCCCGGACGTGGCTCTCAGTGCCTTAGAGAGTCAGTTCGAGGCGCTCGTCCAGGGGAGTATGCTAGTGGATGAGTATGCAGCGGAGTTCTGCCGTCTGGGCAGATTTGTTGAGGGGTTGTCAGAGGCAGCGAAGGCGCGGAAGTTCCGCAAGGGCTTAGTCATGGCGGTCAAGTCCTTGACTAGGAGCGACCGCGAGGCGACCTTCGAGCAGATTGTCAGCGATGCTCAGAGGGCTGAGGATGATTTGGAGCTGAAGACGAAGAGGGGCAGAGACACTTCCGGAGCAGGCAGCAGTGCAGGCCCGGCCAAGAGGCCATTCCAGCAGACCCAGCAGCACCAGGGTCAGGGTCGGGCGCCCTTCCGGCAGGCGCCCCAGCAGCAGAGGCAGGGTCAGCAGCAGGGCCAGAGGCAGCCCATCGTTTGCCCTTTCTGTAAGAAGCCAGGGCACGGATGGGACATATGCAGAAAGAGGCTGGGCAGATGTTTATTGTGTGGCGCCGCAGACCACCAGCTGAAGGATTGTCCTTCAGCGCTTGCCCGTACAGCTCAGGGCGGAGGAGCCGCTCAGAGGGCACCAGCCAGAGCACCTGCAGCGCAGCAGAGAGGTCAGCCTTTGCAGACTCAGCAGCAGAGGTTCGCCCAGCACCAGCAGCAGCACCGAGAAGGACAGCAGGGGCGAGCTTTTGCCCTGACAGTGGACGAGGCCGAGCCAGTTGGTGATGTTATCTCAGGTTCTGTTCTCCTTGATTCCATTCCAGCACTTGCTTTATTTGATTCCGGTGCTTCCCATAGCTTTGTGTCTGTATCTTTTGCTGTTAGACACCATCTTGTTACTGAACCTTTAGCTAGACTCTGCAAGATCACGACCGGGGGTGGTATCATCCTAGTCCGTGATGTTTGCAGAGACCGGAGAGTTACCTTGGGAGGCCGGGAGTTGAGTGTGTGCCTACTCGTAATGCCACTTCCGAGCTACGATATTGTACTCGGGATGGATTGGTTGAGTACGCATTGTGCTAGTATAGATTGTCGTGGAGGCAGAGTTTTGTTTAGTCCGCCGGGTGAGCCAGAGTTTCAGTTTGCCAGAGGAGCAGCGGAGCAGACCGAGGGAGTCTTCTGCGGAGCCCTGGTGGTAGAGCCGAGGTCGCTACATCCACTGATAGAGGAGTATATAGATGTCTTTCCGGAGGAGTTGCCAGGGTTACCTCCGGACAGAGACGTGGAGTTCTCTATAGACTTGGTGCCAGGCGCGGAGCCGATATCCCAGCACGTCTATAGAGTCAGCAACAGTGAGCTGATAGAGTTAAAGAAGCAGGTGGATGAGCTTCAGGACAAGGGATTTATCAGATCTAGTTCTTCTCCGTGGGGTGCTCCGGTACTTTTTGTGCCGAAGAAGGATGGGTCGATACGGATGTGTATCGACTACAGGGCTCTGAACAGCCTCACAATCAAGAACAAGTATCCGCTGTCGCGTATTGATGATCTTTTTGACCAGTTGAGCGGAGCGAGGGTGTTTTCCAGGATTGATCTGAGGACAGGCTACCACCAGGTGAAGGTCAGGAAGGAGGATATTCCGAAGACAGCTTTTCGGACCAGATATGGACAGTATGAGTTCTTGGTGATGCCGTTTGGGTTGACTAATGCCCCGGCAGTGTTCATGAATCTGATGAACAAGGTGTTCCATCAGCATCTGGACAGGTTTGTGGTGGTGTTTATAGATGACATCTTGGTGTATTCGAAGACCCCAGAGGAGCACGAGGAGCATCTGAGGATAGTGCTGGAGACTCTCAGGAAGGAGGAACTTTATGGAAAGCTTTCGAAGTGTGAGTTCTTCCTTGACAAGGTTGAATTCCTTGGTCATGTGGTGACTGGAGAGGGTATCTCGGTGGATCCGAGAAAGATCGTGGCAGTTGAGGCATGGAGTGCTCCGAGTTCAGTAGCCGAGGTCAGGAGTTTCTTGGGACTGGCAGGCTACTACAGAAGATTTGTTCAGGATTTTTCCCGGATTGCAGAGCCGTTGTCCAGGCTGACCCGGAAGGACGTGGAGTTTGTTTGGTCAGAGGAGTGCCAGATCGCCTTTGATGAGCTGAAGAGGAGGTTGACGACAGCTCCAGTGTTGACGTTGCCATCAGGTTCTGGAGGATTCACTATCTATAGTGATGCATCGGGGAAGGGACTGGGTTGTGTGTTGCAGCAGAATGGGAGGGTGATTGCCTATGCTTCCAGGCAATTACGTCATCATGAGAAGAATTACCCTACCCACGATTTGGAGTTGGCAGCGGTCATCTTTGCTCTTAAGTTGTGGAAACACTATTTATACGGAGAGCGTGTGGAGATCTTCACAGACCACAAGAGCTTGAAGTATGTGTTTACCCAAAAAGAGCTGAACATGAGGCAGAGGAGATGGTTGGAGTTGATGAAAGACTTCGACATATCATTGCAGTATCATCCAGGGAAGGCGAACGTAGTTGCGGATGCATTGAGCAGGTATCCAGTAGCTATGTGCCTGACTACAGATCGTTATCTTCTGGCAGATCTAGAGAGCTTGGGCATTGAGGTGATAGTGCCTGGAGTTGAGATGCAGATGTGGGGACTGCAGATTCAGTCAGAGTTGGTAGACCGGATCAGGGCTACACAGTTTGAGGATGAGTCCCTGAGGAGCATCAGGGAGCAGGTTCAGATGGGTTTAGCAGACGACTTCACCATTGCTGATGATGGTTCCTTGCGGCACGGTACCAGGTTGTGTGTGCCGAGTGGGTCGTTGCGCGAGGAGGTTCTCCAGGAGGCGCATCGATCCCAGTACTCTATGCATCCAGGTGCCAATAAGATGTATAGAGATCTGAGACAGCATGTATGGTGGTACGGGATGAAGCGGGAGGTAGCACGCTTCGTATCCCGATGCTTAGTGTGCCAGCAGGTGAAGGCGGAGAGGCAGAGGCCAGGAGGTTTACTCCAGCCGTTACCCATTCCGGAGTGGAAATGGGAGCATGTGACCATGGATTTTGTTTCTGGACTTCCCCGTTCTCCAGGCGGGAAGGATGCGATTTGGGTCATCGTGGACAGGTTGACCAAATCGGCCCACTTTCTACCGTTCAAAGTGGGTACGTCTACAGAGAGACTAGCAGAGATGTATGTGCGCCAGATAGTCAGACTGCATGGAGTTCCAGTGAGCATAGTATCAGATCGGGACAGTCGCTTTACTTCGCATTTCTGGAGGAGTCTGCAGGCTAGCTTGGGCACCCAGCTCAAGTTTAGTAGTGCGTATCACCCGCAGACAGATGGTCAGTCAGAGAGGACCATTCAGACACTTGAGGACATGCTTCGCACTTGTGTTTTGGATTTCAGAGGCTCTTGGGAGGATCACTTGCACTTGGTAGAGTTTTCTTACAACAATAGCTACCAAGCCAGTATCGAGATGTCACCTTTTGAGGCGTTGTATGGACGGAGGTGTCGCACTCCGTTGTCATGGGATGATGTAGGTGAGAGAGCTTTGCTTGGCCCGGAGATGGTGGTTGATGCAGCGGAGAAGGTCAAGCTCATTAGAGATAGACTTCGGGTGGCGCAGGACAGGCAGCGGCATTGGGCCGATAGCCACCGGAGACCTTTGGAGTTCGAGGTACAGCTTAGAATCTAGATTTTGTTTTTGTGTTTGCTTGTGATTGCTTGTTTTAGACTAAGTGCAGAGACCTTGTTTGTGCTAGGTTGGAGATCTGGTGTTCCTGAGGATTTCTCCGACGCGGGGCACTATTCGCTTCGGTGGAGGCGGGAAGCTTAGCCCACGTTTCGTCGGACCCTTCCGTGTTCTTGAGAGGGTCGGCGCCGTGGCGTATAGGCTTGAGTTGCCGCCTACGCTGGAGGGAGTACATGATGTGTTCCACGTGTCGCAGTTGAGACGGTACGTGGCGGATCCCAGTCACGTATTGGATCACTCGGAGATCGCAGTGGGCCCTACTCTTAGCTATCCAGAGCAGCCGGTGGAGATTCTGGATCGGCGGGAGAAGGTGTTGAGGAACCAGACTATTCCCTTGGTTCGCGTCGCGTGGAGGCATCACTCTCCAGGGGAGTCGACCTGGGAGAGGGAGGATGAAATGCGCGAGCGATACCCCTATCTCTTCGAGCCCTGAGGTATGGTTCTTTCTTCGCATTCCTGTCCTAGTTTCGTCTTTTAATTTCGAGGACGAAATTATTTTAAGGAGGGTAGGCTTGTCACTACCCAAATTCTAGAAAATAGGGTATATTTTTTTTTTTTGATAAATAGTGTATTGTATTTAATTATTTATATTTATAATTAATTAGTGCTTGTCTTATTTTTTATTTTGATTGTTTTAGGGTTTTGGCTAGCCTGGACCCATGTCAGACCCTAGTGGACCCATGTCCGACCCAGCCCACACCCTTGTGAGAATTATTTTGGGGCTTAGAATTATTATTTTATTTTTAGGAGGTTAGTTGGAGAGTTTTGGAACTAGTTTGAGTGCATTTGGAGACCCGGAACCCAAAACCGAGTGAATAGGGGCGTTTTGGGAATTTGGAAGTTGTAAAACCCCATTTATTAGCTAGGCCGGCCCCTACCTACCACCCCCACACCCGATCACAGCCACAGCAGCCCCCCTCCTCTTCATTTACTTCTTCTTCTTCATTCCTTCTTCTTCTCCACTTCTCCTTTCTTCTTCCTTCTTTCTCCAAGTGAGTTTTCTTCCATTTTTTCTTCTTTCTTCTTCATTCCTTCTTCCTTAAGCTAACCCTCACCTTGCATTTTCTCTAACCTAGGTGTGAGGAGCCTAGATCTAGTGTGGGAGTTA
Organism: Iris macrosiphon; assembly: GCA_036927795.1. NCBI lineage: Eukaryota > Viridiplantae > Streptophyta > Magnoliopsida > Asparagales > Iridaceae > Iris > Iris macrosiphon. The sequence goes on from JAYESA010000017.1 coordinate 97,865,930, forward strand.
GATTTGGAAGCTTGGAGCTTGAGGGAGTTGTTTTGGAGGGAATTTGAGACTTTGGCCTTGGGATTCCAACTCCCAAGAGGTAAAACCTAACTTTCCCCTTCCTAATTATTTTTGTGTAGTGTAATTAGTGTTGTAGAACCCTCCTAGACCCTAACCCTACCCGTAGGAGGAAGTTGGAACTAGTTTGGGTGAGTTTAGAGACTTTGACATTAGGTTTTGTGTCGAATTCGGGTGGAATCCGAATTTGGCCCAATTTTGGGTGATGCCCTAGGTTAGATGGACCTAGGTAGACGTTGTCGGGTGTCTAGAGGGTGAGTGCGTGTCTCCGTTTGGACACGGGAAGCCGCGTCGCGGAGAAACGGGCGTTTCGGACGAAATTGGGGCTTTTCGTCGTCGCCGATTCTAAGTTTGTGTGCGTTTCCGCCACGGGCCTAGAATCGACGTGGGAGCGCATTTTCTAGGATCTAGACATCGTGTAGAGCGCGTGGGTAAATTTTGGGCCGATTCCGAGTTCGTTTGGTGTGCGTTTCAGGAGGTTTTCCGAGCCGCGCACCACGTGTTCGTCGAAATGACCGAACGGCCATTTCGACTTGGTTTCCTCGTTTCGGCTTTGTGCGCGCGTTGGGTTAGTATCGGGGAGTGTGTGCTAGAGTTTTCGGGCTATATTTTATATATTTTAGGGTATTGGTGAGTGTCGGGGTCGTTGGGCGTGAGTAGGGCGTGTGGTTTGAGTGTTGTGTGCGTGGTTGTGTTTGTTTTGATATGTGTATATATATATATATATTTATATATATGTATGTGTGTTATATATATATTTATATATATATATGTGTGTATTTATATTTATGTACTTGTATATGTATATGTCTATGTGTATATATATATATGTGTGTGTGTGTATATATCTTAGAGTGTGTGTGTATTGATATATATATATATATTTGTATGTGTGTATATATATATTAATATGTGTGTTTATATATATATTTATAGCTATGTATATATTTGTATGTGTGTGTGTGTTTTAGTGTGTTTGTGAGTGTGTAGGTGTGTGTGTTAGTGAGTGTGTTAGAATAGATATAAGTGTATATATATATATAGAGATATGTGTATATATATATATCTAGTTATATATATATATAGAGATATGTGTATATATATATATATATAGTGGTATATATATATAAGTATATAGGCGTGTGTGTGTGTGTGCTTGTGAGAGCGAGGGGGGGGAGGCAGCAGCCAGCGTGCGGGGGCAGAACCTGCACAGCAGCAGCAGCGTACAGTGCGCTGCGCACTGCACTGTGCAGCAGCCCAGCTGCAGCAGCAAGCAGCAATGCCAGCAGCAGCAAGCAGCAATGTAGCAGCAGCAGCAGCAATTCTTCAGCAGCAGCAGCAGCATTTTAAGTAAGCTAGCAGCAGCAGCAATGCCAGGAAGCAAGGGCAGCATGCAGTGAGGTAGTAGGGAGATAGATTGATAGGATGTATATATATATCTAGATAGTTAGATAAATAACTAGATAGATATTAGATAATGAATAAGATTGATAGATAGGTAGTTGGATAAATAGGTAAGATAAGTTATGGATAATTAGATATATAGATAGATAGATATTGATAGATAGATAGCTAGGTATTTAGATAGATAGATAGATACTAGATAGGTAGATAACTAGATTCTTAGATATACCTATCTAAGAGATATAAATATCTATATGCCTAAGTTATATACATATATAGGTGTATAGGTAAGATATGGGTAATCGGGTAAATGTGTGTGGATATCTATATACATAGGTATATACATACTTAGATGTATATATATATGGTAGATATATATATTACCTAGCCTAGATTAATAACTAGGTATATAATTAATAGCTAGGTAGCTAGTTAGAGGGTTTTAGAGCGAAACCTCAATACCTTGAGATACCGAGGTATCTCGATACCTTGAGATATTCAAGGTATTGAGTTTCGAGCGGGGTATTTGAGCTTTAGCCTAGGAAATGCTTGGGAATAATTTTTATATGTTTATATGTATATAATTACGCGTGCTAGCATAGGTTTTAGCGGGTTTAGGCGGGGTGCGTGGCCTAGGGCGAGGTATCGGATACCGAGGGTATCCCGGTATCTCGATTAGGCGAGTTTGTGAGTTTAGTGGCTTTATGAGCTCGGTTTGACCTAGAATTTCAGGGGCACCCTAGTTTGACCTAGCTTTGACCATAATTGTCCCCGTTGACCGTAAAAGTTAACGTTTGACCTAGTTTTGACCTAGAGTTGACTTTTTGGACCCCGGGTTGACTTTTTGACCCGAATTTCACCGGTTTGACCCGTTCGACCTAGAATAGCCCTAGAAGCCTGTTTTTAATTATTTTATATCAGTTTAAATGCTTAGAACCCTGTTTAATCCTTGCTTTTCGCATTAGATCCTTGCGACACCGGTCCGGACCTCGATCCTCATCAGTTGCTCAGGACATCAGGCGAGTACCTACCTCTGATAGTTTCCATTTCATGATAGCGTTTATATCACCTGTTCTAGAACTGTAATACTTGATTCTGACACTTTATTACACGAGCTGGTACTAGTGGATCCCGTCATGAGGTGCTATCCCCCTTACCGTGTTCAGCGGGTACTCTATCACGTGTATTTCATCATGTGCTTCGGGTATTGATTATCATGTGCTATCATGTGCTTCTTGTGCTCTCGCCTTCGTGTGCGCGAGCTATTATCATGTACGTAACGTGTTGTGGTTGGATCCAATGGTATTAGTGGGGGAGGGGAGTAGTGAGTTGGTTATATGATCAAAGCCAAACAGTATTCATGTGTATGTCGGTTATGCAACTCACGCATAACGGAGTTATCGTAGTGACTTTCATGTGCAACCTAAGCCGATCATATAACGAACTTGTGCTCAAGGCACTTAGCTAGTATTCATGTTTCTCACCTGCAGTTACTTTTCCACTACTTGTATTGTTCTCCAGTTTACATTGCAGCTATTTATTGTGCTCCAGCATATATTTATTTCCTGTGCATCTTGATTACTTTTCTATTGCTCGTCATATACACCTTACCATGTATTTGGAGTTGCTTTCAGAGTTATGTACTTCGCTCCAGTCCTGACTGGGCATATTTTTTCCAGAGGATCCTGAGGACTATTGCCCTACGTTCTACGGGCCTGGTGTTGACGACTGTTGTGACCCCGAGGAGGAGTGCGCCGAGGAGACGCCGATAGCACCCTAGTTAGCTAGGTGGGTTTCCTGGGTTTTCCTTGTGGTCTGTATTTTGGATGACTGTACTTATTCTTTGTTGCTTGAGATGTTGTAGCTATTTGTAGACTTGGACTGTATTATTTTGGATTGTCTTGCCCTCTTGGTTCTGGTTTTCTTTGTTTATATCATATCGTGCTTATTTCTTCCCCTAGATTTTGTGATTGAGATTCATATATATATATTGCGTGGTTGCCCTCCTTCGGGAGAAGATTATTTGATATATATTGCGTGGTTTTGCCCTCCTTTTGGAGAGGTCATGCCGGATTTTTCAGTGAGATATAGATAGATATGGTTGACCTAGAACGGACCTTTACAGCGTTCTACCGCCGATTCTGCGGCGTAGGCTGGACGTACCCACGGCTCATGCCCAATTTTCGGGTGCGGGTCGTGACACACCTCATTGCACTTTTGCATAAAAGCCTCCAACAATTGGAAAATTATACAAATAGTGGGATTTGAGATTGGATGAGGAAAATACCATGTTTAGTGTGATGTAGTGGATAAAAAGGGTGTGTGGTATTTAGTATGAACCTTGAGGGGGTGAGTGGGCGTTTGGGTTGGTGTTGGGTCTAGTTTTGGGCTAGGTTGGGTCCTTACACCAATTTAATTAAAATTAGTGTAAGTGGTGCTCTTTAATTAATTGGAAGTACATAGGGTTAAAATTGGGTGTGACACAAGTATCATGGATGTAGTAGACTCAGAATAAAATATTGTCATGAATTGGGTTTCACAAAACGGTCGAGGTTGTGTCTCAAATTTTGATTGGAACAGACAAAGATACGAAGTTAGATTTATTTGAATTTAAGAATGGACGTTTGTAATGAATATTGTGTGACTAAAATGAATCACAAGAGAGGGTATTTATGAGTTACACATGGGTCAGAATAAAAGGCTGGCACGTCTAAAAAAAGTGTGTAAAATTTATTTGGAAGCAAATGCTAGTGTAATGCTCTAAATATCGAAGCAACGATAAGGTACACAAAGTGATATGAATATTGTGTACATTAATCTAAAATAATATGTTCTAATTCTAAATGGCTTCAAACTAACCCTAGTCTCTCTATCTAAGCCAGGTAGACCTAAATTTGGTCGAGAAATTTTACAAATGTACTCGCCTGAAATCTGGTGCACAGTATCACAGATGTCCGGTACGGTGCCTCGAAGACCTAAATAGGGAATATAATATCAATACAAGATTTCGAAATAAAAATAAGTTAAACTAGTCAACATCTAGGTCAAAGAGCCATTTCTAAGTCAAAATAGTCAATCTAGGTCAACTCTAACTCAAATCGGTCAACCTTGGTCAAACTACCTATTTCTAGGTAGCATGAGTCTATCTCTAGGGTATTGGGTCCATATACTATAAAACTAGGTCTTAATAGTTAAATCCAAGATACTAAGAACACACTAAGATACCGTATCTCAGGATACGCAAACGAGAGACATGAAAATAGCATATATGCATATTCAATCAATAATATATATATACTAATCCTAATTACAATTACTAAATGGATACCTTGGTTTTGAACCAACTCGGTATTGCACCAATAAACACTCATCTAGATACTCAAACCCAAATACCTTGAGTATCGGCAAATACCTTGACATTTACCTTGGTATCTCAAGGTAGTGTCAATTCCTCATATATATTAACTACCAAATATTAATCATATTCTAATTAACTAACTACATAACATACTAATACATATATACTAACCTACAATACAATACTTATAAGATACATATAGTTTAAGAATCTAACTAATACCTTATGTACATATAGATACTTACTAATACCTTACATACATAGATATATGTATAGTTACTAACCATTACACACATCTAACTAACTTATTATACTAACAAAGCATAAACTACTAACCCAAGTAGCTAACTCACACCTTGTTAGCCCTCCCCGATACACGCTGCTGCTCTCCTTGGCTTGCACTTGCTGCTGCTGTCGCTGTTGGCTGCTGCTGTCGTTGTTTCCATTGCTGTTGCTGTTTTCGTTGCTGTTGGCTGATGTTGTTGCTGTTTGTTGCTGCTGTCGCTATTTCCGTCGTTGTTGTTGTTGTCGCTGTTGGCTGCTGCTGTTGCTATTTTGTGTCCGAGCCCCCTTCTCTTATACACACACAACCTCTACATCTCTCTCTATATATATATATATATATATATATATAACTACTACCCACATAACACCTATGTACATATATATACCAATATATATCAATCTCTATATATACCACTCCTCTCAACTATACATATGTGTATATATATATATCATCGCACACATAATTACATATATACAACATAAATGTATACATATAATATAACTATTCAATTAGCTATACATATAGATGTATATCCTCATATAAACACATATGTATATAGATACTTAGTATACTAGTACATCTACATCTACATACATATATCCATACATATATACATAAATATCTATATACATATACACATGTGAGTTTATATATTACAAATAGTTATGAACAATGGAAATTGGAACTAGAAATGAAATACAACAAACACGTGGAGTGCATTGCACCCGTATCATACTAGATCTATGATACTCTTACGACACGAGTCCATCACACAACCAAACATACCCCGAAGGACACGAGAAAGTCTAAAATATTATTTATGAATAATACAAAGAGTCAAACATACATCTACATGTCCGTGTCAAAATATGACATGCACAAAGTACCGTGTCGGAGGGAAACCCCCAAATCGACCATATCACAAAATTGTTGGGATACGACCTATATGTATCCAATTATGGATACGATACTAGCCACAAACAAGCAAACACATGTCAATTTGGTTTACATGACCAATTGACAAACACAACAAGTGTCAATCTCGGAATTCTCCCAAAATTGACACAAAAAATACCATAACTTTCTCAATAGGCCTCCTATGAACCTAATTCCAATTTCTATGGGTAGCCTATGTATATGGGATGGTTTCTTATTGTTAAATATCAGATTTAGAACCTAATTAAAGGAAAAAATTGAATTATACCTATTGGAAGATGGATTCCTAATGCAACCTCCAAATTTGATAAAATTGGCCTTCAACTTGTAGATCCTTGCTCCTCTTTGTAGATCCTTACTTCCTCCTTCTAGATCCTTGCTCTACTAGCCTCCAATGATGATTTGGGAAGAAATTAGGATACAATTTGGTAGGGAATTGATGTGGAAATGAAGGAATTTGGTTGAGAAAAATTCTAGATCTAGATAGGAAATGAAAAGAGGAGAGAGAAACTTCCCCCCTCTTTGTATAGGTCGGCCACTTGACCCCCTCCCCAAGTCAATATGTAATATCATTATACCCCTTGGGGCCTCTCATGAAGAAATAATTAAGGAGAAAAGTTTCTAGTCTAATGGTTTTAATTAAACTAATCATCCTCCTAATGAATGAGCTTCTAATTGGGCTCAATTCTAACTAATTACAAATGTTGGTCCATTATTCTAAACTAAACTAGTTAGGTCTACTAACACAAGTCCAAAACAATAAACTAACATCTAACAATAATTAAATAATATAATAAATAATTATTCATCATGCACAATATTTAATTAATTATGAAATGACCAAAATATTCTTTCCTAGAAAATATGGTAGTGATATTTGGGTTAGGTGCTGATTAGGGTTTTTTGATTAAATAAGTACACTTGGGCCAGAGCCCAGACGTTGGGAGAAAGTATGAAGGACCAGTAGTAGGATTTAAGATGCTAAGTTGGATAATTAAAGTTAAGTTAGCCATTAGTCAGAGCCTATTAAATGAGAAATTAGTTTATTAATTAGATTAAGAAAATAATTAGTTAGTAATTAGCAACTAATATGTCAAATTGGAATTAAGAAATTAATTAGAATTTCTAACAAAACTAATATCGAAACTAACATATGTACCTTGGATTTCATAGGAGGACTCCTTCCTTTTCACTAATCCTCACAAGGCTAAGGCAAGTATTCTACTAAATGTTTATATTTTCCTTCGCATATATCGTGACACGATAGGACACACGATATTATTGATTGTTCATCGTCTCATTGTTTCATTGTCTCATTGATAATTGTATCGTATTGGTGTCGGGAGGGGAAATATTTGTATCTTTTGTGAGCTACCCCATTTATATCCATTGTATTTATTGTATAATAGCGATTGTATCCTACACGTGCGAGGCACCAGATTTAGCCCTTATCCGTCCACACGTGCATTCAGATATTTCACATACTTAGTAGTATGCATAGTTTCTTTTCATGCATATTGACTGCCATTGTTACTTGTTTATTATACTTCCTTTTCTTGTCCATTTCATATATTATTATTCTATAACATTGTGTAGTCTACTTTGCTCCATCTTGAAAGGATACCATGGCAGGTGAGGATGATTATCCGACCTATTATGGTCCATAGGCAGACATGGTGGAGGCTAGACAGGAATCTCAGGATCCGAGATTTACTCCGGAGTAGTTTTAGGACATTTATGGAGATTCTATTTTCAGTTATTGTGTTTTAATTTTGTGATGTGTTGCATAGCTTGATGGATGTTGTTGACTTTACTTTCACCGAATTTATTCTAGGACATTATTTATAAAAGACATGTAATAAAACTAATAATGGATTGTATTGATTGTTCATGATGGAAAACACGTCTAGACACTACTAAAAATTGCAGGGTTAGCGACGCTACAAAACGTCGCTAAATTGAAAAATTACGTCGCTGAAAAAAATAGTGACGTAATTAGCGACGCTTTATAATTGTCACGGTCTAGCTAGTCGCTAAAAAAAATGTCGCTATATGTCCCAACTAGCGACGTATCTTAGTGACGTATGAACTTCACAAAAATTTTACCAATTAGCGACGTTCTGTGGTGCAACTTCGGTTTATGAGCGACACAAATTTAGTCGCAAAACGCCGCTGATATTTCTATACTTAGTGACGTTTACTGTGTCAATAAACGTCGCTGACATTTCCGTTAGCGACATTTAGCAACACATGTACGTCGCTAATATTTTTTGAATATAGCGATGTTTAGCAACGTATTTTAGTTACGTCTTGATACATGGCAAAGATTGCCAAGTCAGCAAATTAGCGACTTTTAGCGACATATTTATGACGTCTTGGTACAGGATTAGCGACGTTCTGATACCTCTCTACGACGTATTTATATGTCGCTAAACCTTGCTAGACGTCGATAAATATCACTAAATTGCTGTAATTTTTTTTAAAAATACAGATTGTTACATAATAATTTATATAACAATATTCAGCCTGCAGTTTATACCAATATATTTATAGTTTATAAAAATAAATTGTCGCACATAAGAAAATTATTAAACACCGATAAATTCAAATCTACTGTCATTATTGGCCAATGTCATACAAATTCATACATACATAAAAGTCTGAAATAAATATCCTCATGTCACAAAAAGAATATATACAACAGACCAAAAAATGGGCCAATGTCACACAAATTCCCAAAAATGGGCCAAATTCACACAAACTCATAACTTTCTGTCCAACCTAGGACTAATGATGATCAGGAGGGGGAGGAGGAACACCGTCACGCAACTTGGATACGATATAGTGCAACTGGCCCTGTGAAAGCGCCACCGATGTCGAACTTGGAGGTAGTATCGTCGGTGGAATCAATGTCGATGCCGGTGAACCAGGAGGATATATCCGCTCCAATGCTGATAGGCGGTCATTGTGTGAATCCATGACACATATAATCCGAGTGATGGAATGCTGTATCGATGATGCCAGATCCGTAATGTCCCGCTGTGTCACCTCGGTCATAGTCCTGAGCTCCAAAAGGTTTTGCTCGAGCGCATCAAATGTGTTAAGATTCTCGCATCGTCCATCTGCGGCTGGGACTGCTACGAAATCAGTCTCATTATCTCGTCACACAGAGACATAATATGATGGTCAACTCTTTCCTGCTGGACTCGCAGGGGTTTAGGGTTTACCGTCAGAGCCGGAGGGAGTCGCGGGTGGGGAGGAGCACTGTCAGCCAGAATGGGGTCGAGGTCGGGGTCGCTGGAGGGGTCGCACGGGGTTGGGGGAAATAAATTTGGAAATTTTTGGAATGGGAGGACATGAAATCGGGCTATAAACCTATATAAAATTTTTTAGCGACGTCTGAAGAACACCTCGCTAAACGTCGCAGAGTTTATAATATTTAGCAACGTAAGGAATACCACGTCGCTAAACGTCACAGAGTTTATAATATTTAGCAACGTTAGGAATATCATGTCACTAAACGTCGATATAATAAAAATAATAGCGATGTTTTACGACATCGGGCGACATCTGCTTTCTTAATATTATTTATAGTCGTCAAACGTCACGGAGAGTCGCTAACAGCGACTCCTGCGATGTTATTTTTAGGCATCGCTAAATTCATAAAAGATAGCGACATCATTAAAGAACGTCACTAAAAACGTCGCTAATTCATCATATTTTGGTAGTGAGATAGCTATGATGAGTTGATCAAATATTGTACTTTAGAGATTATTGAGGTTTAGATAGCTGACTATCACTGTCAACGATAACGTAGGCTGGACATGACTGACTTGTACTCAATTATTCGGGAGCGGATCATGAAATATTTTTAGTGGTGGCTTATGCAAGTTAGCCTAATAGTACTTAAGAATTATAGTGCTATTGGGAAACCTGTTATTTTAGAAACTCATCACAGCTTAGGACCTATAATGGGGATTAGCATGATATTACTTCTATTGTCTTTACTTTATCTTTTCATACCTCCTTTGGATACTTATCCTCTTTCCTCCATTCCAGAGAATGGCTAAGGGAAGAAAGGAGATGCGAGGCAGCATTGCGACTTTCATAGGAGCATCCTCCGCCTACCTAGGAGACAAAAAGGTGTCTGGGTCCCATACTTCTGACTCAGGGTGGCATTTCCACTATTCCGACTACAGGTTCCTTGCCCTTTGATGGAGCTCAGCTTTATGAGTTGATACATGGCTTAGTAGATTCTCAGAGAGACCAAATTTTGGGGTTAGTAGATTCCCGGCGAGACCAAATCCGAGGCTTAGTTAAGACTCAGCAGGATCAGACTGCTGTCATGAAAGAGAGAATAGAAAATGCCCACCTAGTCACTTTGGCCTCCATGGACATAATGACGACCCAACAAAAGTCTACCTAGCCTAAGTTTGAACTATTCTAGACTTTATGAGGCTTAATCCCAGAGAGTTCGAAGGAATGAAAGGGATCATCTATGCAGACGAGTTTATAGAGGACATTGAGCGACTTATCTGTGTCGCTAGGCTTCAAGAAGACTTGAAGATTGAAGTCGCAGGACTGCAGTTCCGAGATCTAGCCAGGACTTGATTCAGAAATGAGCCAAAAGTTGTTGTTCAGAGACCGACTTGGGAGAGATTTTGGGAATTGTTCAAGTAAAAATTCTTTTTCGCTGTGGCTAAGGATACCCTAGAGAGGAAATTTTAGAATCTAGAGCAGGGTACTCATACTGTTGACGAGTATGCCACAAAGTTTAGCCGTTTGAGTCTCTTTGCCGACTATATGGTTCGTGACCCTGAGGACCGAGCTAGGAGATTCTGTCAGGGGCTAGCATAAGTGATCGACATTTATTTTATTGCTAATGGCACGAAGACTTATGCAGAGACGTTGTCTGTTGCTCAGGATGTAGAGGCTAGATTGGACCCTCATCCAAAAAGGGATCGTGAGACCTTTGGACGTAGCAGTACTAGAGGACAGGCCAAGCATTCTCAGATTCAGCCAAAAATTTTTCAGGCCCAGCCTCAGCATCCTCCTCCTACGAGATCCCCAGTTTAGCGTCAGCAGCCACAGAGGACTATGCGGCAGGCTCCTTGCAAACATTGCAAGAAGCCGAGACATGCCCGGGAGTTCTGTAGGAAAAGGCTCAGAGTTTGTTTGTTCTGTGGTTCAGCTGTACACTGTCACTACCATATTTTTAGGAAAGGATATTTTGATCATTTCATAATTAATTAAATATTGTGCATGTTGTATATTTATTTATTGTGTTATTTAATTATTGTTAGATATTAGTTTATTATTTTGGACTTATGTTAGTGGACCTAACTAGTTTAGATTAGATCCATGGACCAATATTTAAATCTAGTTAGAATTGAGCCAATTAGAAGCCCATTCATTAGGAGGATAATTAATTAAGTTAAACCCATTAGACTAGAACCTTTCCTCCTTAATTATTTCTTCATTAGAGGCCCCAAGGGGTATTTTAGACTTTACATAGAAGCTTGGGGAGGGGGTCAAGTGGCCGGCCATATAAAATAGGAGGAAGAATTTCTCGCTCATTATTTTTATTTCAAATCTAGATCTAGAATTTTCTTTTCCAATTTTTTTCATTCCCACATCAAATTTTACCCAAATTTCTTTCCAATTCCTTCCCTAATCATCATTGGAGGCTATTAAAGTAAGGATCTACAAGGAGGAAGCAAGGATCTACAAGAAGGAGTAAGGATCTACAAGTTGAAGGCTCTTTTCACCAATTTTGGAAGTTTCATTGGGAATCCATCTCCTAATAGATACAATTCAGTTTTACCCCTTTAATTAGACTATAAATCTGTATTTTAATCATTAGGAACCACCCTATATGCTAAAGATACCCATATGAATTGGAATTAGGTTCATAGGAGGCTTATGGAGAAAGTTATGTGGTATTTTGTGTCAATTTTGGGAAAATTATGAGATTGACACATCTTGTGTTTGTCAATTGGTCAATTAGACTAAATTGACATATATTTGATTGTGTGTGGCTAGTATCGTATCCATATTTGGATACGTGTAGGTCGTATCTCGACAATTTGGAGATACGGGTTAATTTGGGGGATTTTCTTCCGATACGGGAGTTTGTACATGTCATATTTTGACACAGACACGTAGATGTGTATTAAACTCTTCGTATTATTCATAATTATTATTTTAGACTTGCTCGTGTTCTTCGGGGTATATTTGGTGGTATGGTTGACTCGTATCTCAAGCATATCATAGATCTAGTATGATACGGGTGCGATGCACTCCACGTATTTCCTTCATTGTATTTTAGATTTAATTTGTCTTATTTTTAGCTATTAGAATATTATATTTATCATGGTTATATGATATATATGTATATATATTATGTTGTTCTATGTTTATTCATGGTGATTGGTTTATACACACACACACACACACACACACACACACACACACACACACACACACATATATATATATATATATATATATATATATATATATATATAAAAGTTGTGGATATATATTTACATAGATATACATATATGATGGGTAGGTGATTATATATATACATAGAGAGGGGTATATATGTTTATGTATATATATGTTTATATATGTATATATTGATATGTATATTTATGTATAGATATGTGTTGTATCTCTAGTGTTATATATATATATATATATGTATGTGTGTGTGTGTGTGTATGTGCATAGTTGTATATGTGTGTGTGTATGCTAGGAAGGGGTCGGGCAGTGTAGTGCAGCCATCATCAACAGTAATCAGTGTTTGTAGCACAACATGGAGAGCAACTAGCAGCAATCAGTGCAACTGGAGCACAACAAATTCAGTAGCATCAGCAACATAGCAATAGCCAGTAACATGCAATATCCAGTAGCAGCAGCAACTAGCAACTGTAGTAATGTAGTGCTACAATAGCAGGTAGCAGCAAGGCTAGCACAGCAATAGCAAGGAGCTGCAACTAGCAGCAATTGCTAGCCAGCATGTTACAGCAACAACACAACAGGTAGCAAGTGCAGCAGCAGCATGTAGCAGCAAACTGCAGGGGCAACAACATGCACAGCAGCATCCAGTTTCAGCAATAACAATATAGCAGTATCAGTGAGCACAACCACTGCAAGAGGATAACAAGTGGGTATCAATGTATCAGTAGTAGGTTGTTTGATAGTTTAGCTAGTTAGTACTTTGTTAGTATATATATATATATATGTATGTATATATATTTTGTATCTATATATTGCATCTTGTATATTCACATCTATTTACTTTTACTTAGTTTATATCATTTATTAAAACTGCTGTTAGAGATTGTAGAAGCATAAAAAATATGCTGGAGAATTATACGCGTAAAACCCCCAACATACATGAAGCACACATAAAACAGAAGCTTCAGAACTATACGCGTAAAACATGACTTCAGAGCTGCTCGCGTAAAGCAGCGCTTCAAGGCTGTTTTGGCGTAAAAGGTTGTACACCTCCTTCCGGCGTAAACTATGTCTGCTTTTAAAGCAACGTGAAGTTGTACGAAAAACTCTTCGTATTCCTCAAAATGAATCTGTCAGGCAGAACAATGAACCTGACTCCTTACAAAGAGTACTGCACGACGATCGAGAGGACGGCTGTAATGATGATTCTGCACAGAACCCCAAACTATCGTTTAGTGGCATATCCTTGATACAAGTCATTTTTACGCATTCAAGGAATACGCTGCCTACTTTACACAAGCAGAAATGAGCTTTTACGCTCAAGATGAGATAAAACCAAATGCCACGTCAAAAGCTGTTCTTCGTACAGAACTCGAGGCACGTCTCTGCAGTTAATGCGCGAGATGGGGGCAGATCTCTGCATTTAATGCATGAGATTTGGCACTACTTTTAATGACTGGGAAAGCTAAAATTAGGGCTAATATGCCCACGTCACTATCCCTGCATATTACGCCAACTAGGTAATTTTTAACTATAGGAGCACGTCGTATGCTATCTCCTTGAAATACGCCAACTCAGGCTATATTTGCAAGGTACGTTATAAGGCTATTTGGCCCAGAATACGCTCAAGACCTCAGTCAGAAAGGATAATTGGCTAGTTCACGCTGGTTACCTATTACCTATGCAGCATCAAGCTTTACGCAGAACCTGGCTTTTACGCCAACAAGACAGCTACTTGGCTTTTACGCCAATAAGACAGCTACTTAGCTTTTACGCCAACAAGAAAGCTACTTGGCTTTTACGCCAACGAGACAGTTATTTGGCTTTTATGCCAACCATCTTTACGCGAGGGACAGTTACCTACGTGGCTTGCATGCCGTGGTCTTCGAGAAGCAGTTATACGCGTTACCTCATAATGGGACATGCGTCACACACGGATTCAGGAGATCATTCAGACGTGGGTAGCAGTTATTATAACCGTCGCATAAAAGGTGCAACTCTCTCCACTAATTGGCTTCTACATCGACTGATCAGTTATTATGATTGATCTCTATAAATAGAGACTTCCGGTCATAGAAGAAGGGGGTCCAAAAGGTCAAGAAAGGGGTCAGAAAAAGGTCAAAAGAGAGGAGATCAGAGAGAGCACATACAGAGAGTGTTGATTGACAACTTTGGCAACGAGAGTTCAATCCCTCCTGCAATCTTTGAAGCTTCTTCTTCTTCTTCTACAGCACTTCTTCATCATCATGTGGTCCAAGGGACAAAGTGATCGACCGCAGATCAGACTCTTATAGCAATATTTCTCCAGAATCATTTTTATTGTACTTAATATCCTCGTATAGGATTAATTGTACTTCTTTTTCTTGTTTGTAAACAAAGAAAGAGTTTCGTATAAACCTACTCTTAATTTCTTCTGTTTATCATCAAACAGAAGATGGTGACTCTGTTGGGGATTATGTCACGACCCGCACCCGGTGTAGGGATGCAAGTCGGAAACAACGCCCAGCCTACGCCGCAGCATCGGCGGTAGAACGCTGTCTTGGTCAACTATACTATCTAATTATCTCACTATAAAGCATAAAACTCCAATAATATCTCAACTCGAAGAAGAGAGTAATCAACTTAATTCAACACAATACTCAATCATATTTCTATGGCACGAGAAGATATCACAGAAGTCTAACATAACTAAGCAGTTAAAAATATAACAACAACAAATAGAAATAATATCCAAACACAAATATATGCCGGAAACAAATCCGGTACCAACATGCTAAAGAGAACTAACTATGCTAACTAGTGAATCCGGCTAAATCTCTCGACAGTCACTCCAGAACTAGTGGGTCCAAGTCTGCACCATCTATAGGCTGAGGTCCGTAGTATGTCGGACACCAATCTCCCGGATCCTCTGAAAAATATTTTCCAGTCAGGAATGGAGCGAAGTACAATCCAATAGCAGTTCCAATTAATTGACAAAAACTATAAAGCAGTAGAATAGAAGATGCTATCTACGATGAGGATATAACTGATAATCAAGAACAATGAGAGAATAGGCAATACTAACAACAGAATATAATCAATGCATACAAGAATAAAGGAATGAACTATAATGTCAGAATAGAACAAGGTAATCAATGAACTGAATAATGGAATCTACAATAACTATGTGATTTGAGATACTAACTAAATATGTGATCGGCCTGGGAGATTTAATGATTACACTAAGGAGCTAACTCAACCATACGTGAATTGCATGGTTAGTTAGTAGCCAATGATTACACTACTAGCCGATAGTTTCTTGATCACATATTTAATTGGTATTTCCCCCGCCCCGACTGATATGATAGATCGAATCATGACACGTCACTAGCCAATGTATCCAATGTTTAATCTATAATATTCAATGTTATCCAATACCAACAAGGACAGTATCCGATACCATCTCCATAATCAAGGTAACATCCCATGACTGACGATCCAATAACAATACCAATCCGTGTACTATCGTGTCAAGAATCATAAGTAATATTTCTAAATACTTGAATTATAGTGGTAATCAAATAATGAAAACTATCAGAGAATGTACTCGCCTGTGGTCCAGAGCAAATGATAAAAATGATGTCTGAACTGGTGTCACAGACCTATATATGAAATATTGCATTAATACAAGTTTTTGAGAAGAAAAATAAATTAAACTAGTCAACTTTCTAGGTCATAAAGTCATTTCTAAGTCAAAAGTCAAACTAGGTCAACTCTAAGTCAACTCTAAGTCAACTATGGTCAACTATAGTCAAATTATGGTCAACTACCTATTTCTATGTTGCATGAGTCTAACTTAAAGATATTGGGCTCACACACTATGAATCTAGGCCATACAAACTAAATCTTAGGATACTAAGATACCGTATCTCAGAATACGCAAACAAGGGATAAATATAACACATATGTACATATCAAATAATATTATATATATAAAATCCTAATTACAAATGCTAAATGGATACCTTGGTTTCGAACCAACTTGGTATCGCAATACTAAACCTCTATCTTGATATCCAAACCCAATACCTTGATTATCCTCCAATACCTTGATACTTACCTTGGCATCTCAAGGTAAATTCAAAACCTTATTTATACTAACTACCCAACAATAATTATAAACTACTATGCATTTAATATTTATATAATTCTATATACTTTATTTTAGTCACCTTAATACCAACCCATAATTAGTTTACAACTATCCTATTACTTATGCCAATACCTACTACTCATACCTTGGTATATCTTGATACTTACCTTGATATCTCAAGATAATTGCCAAAATCTCATATATATACTAACTACCTATCAATAATTACATATATCAATCCAATATAACTCTAGTATGTACTAATAGAATAATACTAACTACCAACTACACACTAACTATTAATACATATATACGTACATACATACCTACAAATATATAATATATAAAAAAATACTCATAACAATTGATAACTAAATATACTAATTATTCTAATAAATTTATATGCTACAACTAAATATATACATATATAGTATACTATAATACAAATAGCAATTAGGAACATATTTATATATATTAATTATCATATATATATATTAATATTTAATATATTAAAAACTGCCAAACTGTCGCTAAATACCCTGTCCACTGTCACAGAAAGCTGCTGTGTATATAGATACACTGCAGTTTTTGTGATAGTTTCCTGCACTGTCACTAAAAACTGTCGCTGAAGCTTCTGATACTCTGCTGATACACTGTTGTTTCAGCGACAGTTTTCTGCAACTGTCGCTGACTGCTGTCGCTGAAAAGCTGCTATTATTTGTATTTGTTGCTGCTGTTGCGACACTTTTGGCTCGCTGTTGTCGCTGAAAATATATGTATCTATATATACAATATATATATAAATACATATATATAACCCACCATATATATATATATATTTATACAATATATATTTAAATACATATATATAACCCATAATATATATTTATACAATAAACATATAAAACTATATATAACTATACATACACTTATACATAGTAAATTATATAAAATACCACATAGTAACATACACATACACATATAATAATATGTATATATAACTATACATATATGTATACATATATATAATTATATAATAATATAAATACATAACAATATATAATATAACTATATATATAATTGCATATAAATATATCTACTATATTATATATACATATGCTACCACTTATAAATATATATCTACAGACATATATATATATATAAATAATCATATATAAATAATCTAATTACTTAATTAAACATACACATATATTATATAAAATATATACATATATTTACATCCCTAACATATATTATAACATATATATTAATGCATGTAGAAGAAAGCTACATAATATATATTCTATTAATACATATATAATACATAGATCTATGATACAATAAACACTATAATAAATATACATAATACATATATAATATATATAGATACATACACAATTATAATTCAAGAATTAAAGCACAATTAATTAGATCTACACATAAACACATAATAATTGGAGCGTATCACACCGTATCCCACTAGATCTAGGATACGCATGCGACACGAGTCCACCACACATCCAATTGCACCCCGAAGGACACAAACAAATCACATATAATATTTATGAACAAAACAAAGTGTCAAATGTAGATCTATGTGTCCGTGTCAAAATACGACATGTACAAAGTCCCTTGTCGGAGGGAAAATCCCCAAAACAACACGTATCACCAAATTGTTGGTATACGACCTACACGTACCCAATTATGGACACGACACTAGCCCCAAACACATAAACATATGCCAAATTGATCTATAGGATCAATTGACACACACAACAAAAGTCATTTTCGGAATTCCCCCAAAATTGACACAAAAAGTACCATAACTTTCTCCATAGGTCTCCTATGAACACAAAACCAAATCCTATGGATAGTACATATATATGGGTTGATTATTCATGATTAAATCTCAGATTTAGAAGCTATTTTAAGGGAAAAACTGAATTATACCTATTGGGAGATGGATTCCCAATGAAACCTCCAAAATTGGGGAAATTAGCTCCAACTTGTAGATTCTTGCTCCTCTTTGTAGATTCTTGCTTCCTCCTTCTAGATCCTTGCTCTTCTAGTCTCCAATGGTGATTTGGGAAGTAATTGGGTGGAAATTTGGTAGGGATTTGATGAAATTTGGTTGAGGGAAATTCTAGATCTAGATTTGGAATGAAAAATGAAGAGAGAGAAAGTTTTCATCCCCTTTATATAGGCCTCACTTGCCCCCTCCCTCAAGCTACTATGTAAAGTCTAAAATACCCCTTGGGGCCTCTCATGAAAAAAATTAATTAAGGAGGGAAGCTTCTAGTCCAATGGTTTAATTAATTTAATCATCCTCCTAATTAATGGGCTTTCTAGTTGGGCTCAATTCTAACAATTAAAATATGTTGGTCCATGAGTCTAAACTAAACTAGTTAGGTCCACTAACACAAGTCCAAAAAAATAAATCTATCATGCTAATAATAAATAAATAATATAATAAATAAATATTTAACATGCACAATATTTAATTAATTATAAAATGACCAAAATACCCTTTTCTAGAAAATACGGTAGTGATAGATTACTTTCTCATCTGACGAGAAAGCCATTCCTCAACACGATGCAGTATCCGTCGGATCAACGAAGAAGACTTTGGTCGTCCAATTTGACCAATCGGCTTATGAAGACATGCTTCGAGCAGGGGGTAGCTCTCATTCCCTCTCTGTCCAGGACAACAGGAAGCTGCGTAAAGTATGGATGCCCCGGACATCCTCTACCCTTCCTGCGGACTCTCCCTCCCCGATCAACAAGGTTGTGACATCACGACCTATATGCTCTGTGCGTAAAAATCTATCTTCCGTCTGTGACGTGGCAGACAAAGCTTCTGGCAATGCCCTAGTGCCAATCCAGAAGTCTAGAACGCGCACTGCGCGTAAAACTTTGTCTCCCGTCTGTGACGTGGCAGACAAAATTTCTGACAAGGCTTCAGTGCCAATTCAGAAATTTCAAATGTGCCCCGCGCGTAAAACTTCGTCTCCCGTTTGTGACATGGCAGAAAAAATTTCTGACAAGGCTTCAGTGCCAATTCAAAAATTTCAAATGTGCCCCGCGCATAAAACTTCGTCTCCCGTCTGTGACATGGTAGACGAAATTTCTGACAAGGCCTCAGCGCCAATTCAGAAAATTCAAACGCGCCTTGCACGTAAAAATGCATCTCCCATCTACAAGGAGGCAGATGGACCCTTGTATCATATCAAGGGAAAACAAGTGGCGAACCTCCTGACTGCTAGAGTTGTATGCCACTAAGAGAAGAAGTTGCTCTTTCTTCAGAATACGCATGACGCTGGAGGCCATTTTAGGGCTCTTCCTATTTTACGCCAACCCGTGCGAAACTCCAGATTACGTCAGGGTAAGCCCATCCGCGTAAAGAAGACATGTTTCATGGAAAAATACGCTCCTCATGGATTATGTGCTACCTACATGGCTGAAGTGCTCTACTCATATGGCAGAGAAAGTATTCTGGTTCCTAATCTCCACAGGCCCACTGATGTAAAAAGGCAGAATAAGCCTTCTTCTTCTTCTTCTTCTTCTTCTTCTGCTAATATTACTGATTTACGTAATTTCTTGATCCAGAAACGCAAAGACAGGGGTCAAAATCAAGATTTAGCGCCCCTAACTTCCAAGCGTGGAGAGATCATGTGGGAAGATGCGTCAACATCTAATGTCATCATGACATATGGGCCATATGAAGATTCTATCTTTATTGTTCCACCAACTTGAAATGACCAGCATCAAATAATCTTCGGTCGAATGCGGAATAGACCAATTGTACAAGAAGAATCTCGCGAGTCAGATGTTGGGAAAATCCAAATCCACAGATATAGCCCACAGGCTTTAAAGATTATACAAAGCATGGGTTTTGATTTGAAGTTGAAACAAGGCCTCAACTATGAAAAAGGCAGACGAACACCGTTGCATGGTAATCCTTACTGTCAACAAACTCGTTTTGGGTTGGGGTATACTGCGTCTCTTGCAAACTCCAAACCTCCAGAGTCTAATCCTGTAATACCAGAGGCAGGTCCTTCTAAATCAATTTCTGTGGACAAACGCCACGACATGTCTGGGGGTAGTCTACCTCGACAAAATAGGGCAGCGTCCAAAGATCGGGTAGAATTCCCTTTGAGTCCGAAGATGATGCAATAATGTCTATCTTCCCGGAAGACCGTAAAACTCAGGCATCGGGAGCCCGAAGGCCAAATGGGTCTTTCTCCTTCAATGAAGATGACATCATTGAAATCTTCAATATATTGATGAAGGGAAACAAACTTCAGCTACCCAACATCAGATATCCTGAAAGGGCTGACAAAGTCGATGACCCAGATTATTGCCTCTTTCATCGGTACATTCATCACCCCACAAGGGCATGCTATGTGCTGAAAAGGGAAATTCAGGAGTTGATTGACGCCAAGGTCATCACCTTGCATTTATAAACGAAGGGACGATCACTGTAAATTGATTTCACTCTAACGTGACAATTTGCTCCCTCAAGAAGTACCGGATGATGAGTCCCTAAAGTTTCCCCAGCGGGTTCTTCAAGTCTATCCCCACTCAGCAAAATCACTCTACAGTGAATTTTTCGGACATGGGTTCAAGTCCATATTACCTCTGAAATATTGTCCAAACATTTGTTTCCCGAGCTGAATTTGCCATGTCCAAATGACCTCTGAGCAAACCTTCCAGTTTATGGCTATAGATCAGTTCACGTCCATACTACCTCTGAACTATATCTTTTCACTTTCTCCAGTAGAGTAAATCTATCACCACGAAAGATGGTCATTCTCATATTACCTCTGCCCTATTTTCTTTACCCCACCATATCTTACCACGTCCACATTACCTCTGAGTAAGATATTTTTAGAATTTGTCCATGTCCACATTACCTCTGAGTGAAGTTCTTCTCTTCGACTTCCTACTATCACGTTCGTATAACCTCTGATAGTGCTAGTCGTTCCATCTTATTAGACGTACCCAGTCTTAAGGTATGCCATGGGTAATAAGTCCATAACCTGGATGTACAAATTGACTCTTAATTTTTCATCCCCAGCAAATGCCTATGTGTAACATTTTCTCCTTCGTTAAAAATTATTGTAAAGAGTCATCATCCATATCCAAGAGTCCCGGGTATGCAATGGATGGTGGATCCTTAAAATCCCCCCAGTTGAGCAATCCTTAGGTCTACATACACCAGGCTCATTAGACACTAGCCATGTTCATATTACCTCTGAGCTATCGTCCTATCAATCTCCCCAACTGAGCGATCCTGGGTCTATCTTCATGTTTGGATAGACCACACTCAATGAATCACTCTTCAAATGAGTTTTTCAGATACTAGTTCACGTCCATATTACCTCTGAACTGCTGTCATAATATTTCTCTCAGGCTAAGTTTGTCATGTTCATATTACCTCTGAACAAACCTTCCTGGTTTGGCTATCGATTATCATATCCATATTACCTCTGATATCGGTTGTCATCTCAACTTAACACCCGTACTTAACTCTAAGTACGCCAGCGGTGTTAAGTCCACAAAAACTGCCACGTCCATATTACCTCTGGCAGGGTTTGTCCTAAAACTTATTACTTACACTCTCGTACATAAGAAGTAATAGGTCAACCAAAAACCTCTCTGTGGAATATCCGCAATAGAAACGAATTGTTGATGTCCATATTACCTCTGAACTATCCTCATTTTTCCTAGCAAAGAGAAAGTCAGTTCATGATCATATTACCTCTGGACTATGTCTCTCCACTATCCCCCACAGAGTCATATTTTACCGTGGCGATATTACCTCTGACGGGACTTATCTCAAATTTATTACTTGCACTCTCGTGCGCAAAAAGTAATGGGTCCATAAAAAAACCCCTAGCAGGATGTCTTTACCAGCCACAAAACCTATCACGTCCATACTACCTCTGATAGGGCTTGTTTTGAACTTATTATTTGCACTCAACATGCGCAATAAATAATAGGTCCACCAAAGATCCCCCAGTGGGATGTCCTCAACAAACTAGAGTTCACACAAACAATCATAAAGAAATGAAGGATCCTTATATGATTGCAAATGACACTTACATATTAGCCAAGTCTAATAAAAAATTTGATAATGACTACTATCAACTGCAAATTCCTGAAGAAGTACTATACTTGATCTCCTTTTCTTAAATGGAGTATAATGAAGATCTTATTCTAACGATATCATGCACAAAGGTTAGCTGGATCATATTCTATCAGATTAATATGACCTCTTAATGGATATGCTTAACTAATTTGTAAACCTATCATGTTCATATTACCTATGATAGTATTTAGTATACAAGTTTAGTTGGATTATATTCTATCAGGTTTATATTACCTCTGAATAGATTTACATTCAGTAAAACCTTAACGAAAGTATGTCATGTTAATGATACCTCTGATATCACTTTTATCTTAGCCTATCATATTCTAAAGTGATGGGTCCACAAAGTCAGAAAATGTTTCTTTATTATCTCTGAAAAATTATAGGAGAAACAAAAAGGTACATCATTGGGGAGGAGCAGTTAAATCCCTAATCTGTTGCGCCAAAGCAGCCATCCTCTCATTCCTGGAGTTCAAAATATTGTTGCGATCCCGTTCCAGCCTTACTTCCTCGTTATTCAAGTGAGATAATTCGGACCGAGCATCAACAAAATCGGCGCGGATGACACCCGCATGTGCCAAGTTCTGCTGAGCTGTATCCATTTGGCCCTTCAGTACACCTCGAACTGCCGACGTCTTGAGAGCCTGCTCCCTTGACTGAGCGAGTTCAGCTTCCAATTCTTGGACCTTCGCTTCATTTTCCTCACATTCAGCCTGGCACTTCGCTAGATGGGGAATAACCTCCACCAAGACAGCCTGCTCTTCATCTATCTCTTGCTGTTGTTCCTGGATGAACTTGTTTAGAGATTCTATTTGCTCAGTAAGTTCTGCAGTCAAGGAATCATACTCAGCCCGAACCAGATTGTCGACGCTGCCTCAGTGTATTGATCCACTAGCATAGCAAAGCTCGAATGGACGCTGGGAGTGGCCACAATATCAGTAAATCTTCCTCCAGGAATGACTGCAGAGGAGGTCGCCACGATTGTTGCTTCAACAGATGGCGCGACAAATGAAGAGACACCAACAATAGTTAAAGTTGCTGGTATACTCGACGAAGGAGGCACGGACGAGATGGTGGGTTCATCCTCCTCTGATATTATTTGAACTCCCACTGGCGGGATGACACCCGAGAATGTTGCGGATGAGAGATCGACAGTTTCAAAGCATGCTTCTTCGACGTTGATCACCACCGTTTCATTAAATGGATCCGCAACAAAATCACAAGTTGTGTCAACTCCGCCCTCCCCAGAGGTGTCTTCACCTGAAAAGAAGATAAGAGAAAGTTAATATCAATTTGATGTTAATTTTCATGAAGAAAACGTAAAGACAATATTTACCCATGGCAGATGGCATGTATGTTACGTCTACAGCCTGTATAGCTAAATCATGTCTTAATGATACTAAACAAGCTGTCATACCTGGGGAAGAGGGTGCACCAACTGACGTTTGAGGGAAGTCATCCCAGTCATCACCCAGATCCACTCGAGGTTCATCGGGTGAAATCTCACTGGAAATACATACAGACGAAGGAGGGGTTACTCCCATTATTGGTCTGGATAAAGGTATATTGATTCTGAATATGCACGATCTCGAAGGCGACCTCGAAGCACTACCAGTAGAGGTAGTAGCGGCAGCAATTGTGGACAAAGAATCTCCAGCACTATCAGCCGGAACTGTGGAGGCTCCCTCTCTAAAAGGCGAAGGACCTCTGATCAAAGAATCATCCCCAACTGGGGAAATAACAGGCTCACTCCTAGAAGCTCCCTTGGTGGAAGTCTTTTTAGGACCTCTGACCGTTTTCTTCTTGCGGGGGGAAGGATCTTTCAGAGTAGAAGCCTTCCGTTTATTGGAGATAACGAGAAGCTCTGCTGGCGGAGCTATTAAGTCTCTCGGTATTATCAACAAGAACTCATCTGCACCAGTAGGGTCTTCACCTTCATCAGATGAGACAGACGATATCTCCTCCTTTCCAGTGGACCTATGGGTGGGCATCCTGAAACTTTGATGCACATCAAAATCATGATGGAAGGTGTTAATGGACGCATAAAACTGCGTGTAAGAATGAAGAATGTGCAACTCCATAGAGAAAGAAGTCGCAGGCACAGCAAAAATTGCACTAGTACAACCCGTGATAAAATACCGCCATCTTCTGGCTCCATCAATAAGTCCACCTTTGGACTTGAAGCTGGTTATGGGATTCTCCACATGCAACTGGTCGTACCCAAATTGCTTGGCGAACCGGCTGGGCAGATAAGGCTACAAGTAGCAGTGGTCCTCACTTCTGTACAACAGGTGGGAAGGTCTAATACAGACCAACCAATAAAAGGCTTCAGGAGAAAGAATAGTTCTCCCTTGACCTGCATCCTTAAGTTTCGTCCCCTGTTGATTGATATGTACAGGAGGGACGATACATAAGAGCTTTCAGCCATGGGCAAAATTTAATGCTCGCCGGTAATCTATGATGCTTGCCACATTCTAAAGGGAATTCTTGTAATTCAATAAGAAGTTATTTCCCAAATCGCTGGCAGGACCAGGAGACATCACCCTGGTGTTGTGAAGGATTAACCATCCCATCAAGTATAGGATTGGTAATTCCACTTAGGGAAATCCTTCACGCTGCATATCATCAGCTAACAGCCCATCAATAATGGCCCTCAGGCCAGCTTTTATTCTACAGACCATGACAGGAAGCAGGACCAATCTTGCTCCAAACATCAACCGTACTGCAGGACATAAGGTGTTGTGATGAATGCGATCCGGAGACGCGATGCCAGGCACTACCCATCGGCGTAGCCAGACAGAGAGGAAGCCAGCCAGTTGAGCCTCCCTTGACAGAGGCTTGCGATAATGCCTCATATAACTGAAGGCTTTAGTGCCTGCAGGATAACCCCCTATCTCCTCATCGAGAATATAATCTGAAGCCCCTACGTCTTCAATGAGGTCATCGACCGTATTGGCATTTAGCATGCTCAGGAGATTCAAGGGCTTATCTCGACTATCTACAACCTTGTCTGGCTTGGCATTTCTGGCCTGATGGAAGAAGAGGTAGGATACCCATTTGTTGGTATGGGCCAAATCAGAAGGCTCTTTGTAGAAGGTGGTGCAGGCAAGGTAGTGGCTCATCAGCTTCTGGTATACTGCCACTGCCCGAGGGTTTATATCCTTCAGCTCCCTGTTTGTGAGAACGTACTCTTCATAAGGAGTGTCTCCCATTGGCAGCTTTGAAATCTCCGCCATCTCATGAAGGGCTAAGCCCAACTCACCTAGCGGAGTAGCAAAACTCCCAGTGAGCGAATTGTATCGCTCCATCAAGGCTAAGAATAAGTTGGGGTTGACAGGTAGCCCAACACTAGTGGCGCTCACAATCGCAAACAAGCCAATACTTTCCAGCTCCATCTGGAAGTGCTTCAAGGCCCTGGCAGTTAAATTGGTCCATCGAAGATTCCCGAGGCTAAGCCATCCACTGGTCCGAGGGTTGACCTTAGGGTACACTCCTCCCTGCCCCATAAAGTTATTGCAAAAAGTCGATATTTGAACCGGATGGATCAGTAAAGTATCCTCACTCGGGATGCTACCCGGCAGTAATCCCCTAAAAGGCATAACAGGGCCTGAAGGACTGCTCATATAGGCTCCTTGATTCAATCCTTTGTTGTACAAGATCTTCCCTGGCCGCCCTTGAAGATCCGGAGTCAGAGTCCACATCATCTTTCTAGGATGTGTGGCAAGGAAGAATGCCGAGATAGGGTAATCTCTGGGCATCCTGGGCAGATACATGACCGTGCCCTCAGCAGTAAACACCCAATCCTCCTTCTTGGGCTTAGTCTGGGATTGTTTGTCGATAATATCCCCGAATAAGAAACCTAGTTTCTTATATTCAGTCCCATCTATGTATGTCAGGGGCTCCCCCCTGATCATACTCAGCAGCATTCGTTCTCCTTGGGACGAGATCAGAGTTCCCCTTTCTTGAGGATAATCATTTCCAGAAATCGGGAATGTCACATGGGACAAGTCCTCCAGATAGTTTGAGTTCAGCATCCCGGCAGCAGAGCCCATCACTTCAGCCAAAGGAGGGATCTGCAAGTCCACTGTAAAATACAAGAAAATAAGTCAGTTTTTACGCTAGATACTGCACTCTTGCAGGATACGCCAAAGACTAACAGTCCGAGCTTTTATGCCGGACTGTAAAAATTTGAGTCTTACGCTGGAATCTATTTTCAGTACGTAAAAACTCAAGGTTGGCATTATACGCCAAGACTAACAGTCTGAGCTTTTACGTCGGACTACAAAAACTTGGGTCGTACGCTGGAATCTATTTTCAGTACGTAAAACTCAAGTTTGGCATTATACGCCAAGATCTAACAGTCTGAGCTTTTTACGCCAGACTGCCAAAATTTGAGTTTTTACGCCGGAATTTACATCCAGCGCGTAAAACTAAAAGTTTGTAGTATACGCCAAATTTTGACAGTCTTAGTTTTTATGCCAGACTGCAAAAATTTAGAGTTTTTACGCTGACACATTAGGAATATGGGCGTAATAATAAAACATCTCTGTGCATCATCTTTCTCGAAGAGGTTCTTAGCATAGAAGATGGCCTTGCACGTACACGCACAACGTGTGCGAAGGATTTTTCCTCTTGAAGTCTTTACCTGTAATGTCCGGTGCACAGCTCGACGGTGGAGCACTGCGTTCAGATCGGGATTCGCTCAGCCTAATGGGGGTTGCTCTTGCTTGAGCAGTGGAGCAAGATGAGGAAGCGACTTTCTTTCCCTTAGCAGTGGAAGCCTGTTTAGGTGCCATGGCGAATCTGAGTTCTCAGGAAAGAGACAAAGAAGAAAGGTTTTTTTTTGGAAAGCAAGAGTTTTTGCGAAGACAGATAAAGAGTTTCTCTTTCAAGACCTTGGGCTATTTATAGAGTTCGGATAACTCTTCGAATCCCTAACCAAATTCGATATTTAATAGTCGGTTATGATTTGGGACTACGTCAGCCTATCACTTGAAAAAAGAAGACGGACAGTCATCCTGCGTAACGGATCCGGATTTTACGTTCAGAAGCTATAAATCTATGGTTTTACGCTCAGAAGCTCAGAAGCTCAGAAGCTTTTATGCTCAGAAGATTTTACGCTCAGAAGTTTACGCTTAGTAGCTACAAATCTACGATTTTACGCTCAGAGGCTACAAATCTACAGTTTTACGCTCAGGGGCTATAAATCTATGGTTTTACGCTCAGAAGCTGTTTATGCTCAGAGGCTATAAATCTATGGTTTTACGCTTAGAAGCTATTTACGCTCAGAGGCTACAAATCTACGGTTATACGCTCAGAAAATTTTATGCTCAGAGGCTACAAATCTACGGTTTTACGCTCAGAAGCTAACAGAGGCTTTGGTCTATGACTTTTTCGAGAAGGCCAAATACAAGGGTTTACGCAGAAAATGTTCCTTTTTGGCTATAAAACATTTCAAATGCCTGAAACACACAGAGGTCATCATTGAAGATGACTCTTCTTCTTGGGCCATTGGAAGTTCATTCGAAGTATAGTCAGAATCTTTTTTTTCAAGTATGGCTTATTTGGCGGACATTTTTTGCCTTATTTCGAAGGATTTTTGGGGAAACCATTCTTGAAGATGATGGTCTGAACAGAAATTTTTCGTATCAGAGAAGTGACAGTTCAGAATTTTTATGCGACTCCTCGTCCAAAAACAGCATGACAGTTGGATCTTCAAGACAACTTTATGCTAAAGAGCTTTTTACGCATCTTTCGTTACACGTAAAAGACAGGACATGACCAGATAAGCGTTTAACAGAGTCAGCATAAAATTATTCAAACGTGTCAAAGTTGCACATTATCAGACTTCCTCACAACAAATATGGCAAATCAGCAATGCGTGTCACGACCCGCACCCGGTTTAGGGGCACGAATGCGTGGGTACGTCCAGCCTACGCCGCAGTGTCGGCGGTAGAACGCTGTCAAGGTCTTGATACTATCTAACTAATGTCACGCAAGCATCCAATCTCCATTAGGAGGCACGGATGACACAAATAAGATGAACACATACTCAATCACAGGATTACAGCACGATAAGATTTCAAAACAGAAATTAAAAATAAACACAACACAAGTCCACAAGTAATATTCTAACTCAACAATATCCAAGAATCATCAAAATGTCGGAGACAAATCCGGTACCAAAATAGTCTACTTAAAGAACTAACAATAAATAATAATTCCGGCTAGACCTTCCAGAATCACAACTACTACCAAGTCTGCAGCTACTCACCATATGGTCCATAAAGTGTCGGACAGCGGTCCTCTAAGGCATAGTCTGGAAAAATATTTCCAGTCAGGAAGGAGCAAAGCAACACTCTCAAATAACAGTTCCATTAATTGATAATGTCTATAATACAATAAAACATGTCATGCTAGCTACTGAGAAGACAGTAAAATAAATGCAATGGCAGTTTAAGAGAGACAGGCAATAGGCAATATGATACAGTCAGTGCATGTATGAAAATAAAAAGAACAAGGAACAGTATCATATACGGGTGATGTAGTATATGATTTAAAATAGGGAACTGTAATCTATTCTAAGTGTTTGAAATAGTAGTTTCAAAATGTGATCGGCTTGGGAACATGTACGATAGCTACAAGGCCTGGCTAATCATGGGTGAAGAGCATGATTAACACTTACAATTTCTATACTACAATAAGAGGTTATGATCACATTTCTTACTAACTACTTCCCCGCCCCCAACTAGTACTGTGGATCCAACCATGACACGTCACGATACACGAGCAAGTCAAGTCTATCATGTACGATGTCTAAATATACATGTCGTGTACAATGTCAATACGATAATCAAGATAACATCTCATGACTGCAGATCCAAGCTATACTAGTCCTTGTAGCACAGTGTCAAAGATTCAGTTGTAACATTTCAAGATCATTGAACTTATAGCAATTATCAAAAATTAGAAATTATCAGAGAATGTACTTGCCTTGGGTCCTTAGCTGGTAATTATTGGTGTCCTGTTCCAGAGTATCCCCTGGGTAAACCAACAGTCCTATAAACATATCACAAACAAAAACACATTTGCATCAGATGCTACCCTAACATACAGTCTATAAACACTGGCCTCAGGGCCATGCCAGGCAGGGCACTAGTCAACTAGGGTCATCTAGTAGGGATACATATTTAAATAACATCTCATTAACTAATATATATAATTTCCATCCATTACAATAATAGATATATGTATAAATATATACACTTTTAAAATAAATAATACTTGTATATATATATAAACATAATAAATAATACTTTGTATGTATAGTTCATGGAAAGAATACAATACGTATTTATATTGTATACATACAAAAGGAATTTAACATAATACATATATATCTAAAATATATACCAAATATACGTTTTTATACCAAAGTACGTTTATACATATATATAATCAACATTATCATTTAGTATACTAATACTAAAACACCAAAATAAATTTATATATATGCATACTAAAATATACTATGCTTATACAAGCGTATTAACATTAATTAAAAATAATACTATACACATACCAATATGTATATAGTACATATATACCGATATAATTATATCCTTCACTAAAATTAGTACATTTTAATACACTAATTTAGATTATACTAATATACTTTTATTAAATAGAGATTATAAAAATAAATCAATGTATATATATATATATACATAGAATACTTATTAACACATAGTATATACTAATACCTAGATTAATTACACATATGCATATATCTACGTGTGCATTAATTTATATATACAATCATATATACATATACTAATCCTATTAAACATTAATTTAATTTACATAATCACATATACATGCTAATGTATACATATACTTATACAAAATTCCTACATACATTATATATATATATATATATATATATATATATATATATATATATATATATATATATATATATATATATATATATATATATAAAGAAAGAGGGAGAGGGGAGAATAAGAAAAACTCACAGAGGGGGAGAAAACTTGCCGGCCGGAGCTTAGGCCGGAGATGGGCAGAGGTGGTCGACTCTACGGGCCGACAGAAGAAGGGGCCGCCGGAGAACTGATCAGCGAGTCTGCTGGCCGGCCGGGGGATGTGTGGGCGAATGGTGGTGGTGGTGTTATTAGATGGTGATGGTGGAGGTGATATCTTGATGGAGATGGCGGGAGGTTGCTGGCGCCGGACTGCACGCCGGAGGGAGGTCGGGCTGGGTGCAGTGGCCGCCGGACGCGCACAGCAGCGCCGGCCGGGTCGGAGAGGCCGGGCGGGTCGGCTGCCTGGCTGATCCGTCGGAGTTCGTGAGGGGCCGGGAAGCACAGCAGCGGTGGAGATGGAGGGATAGGAGGAGGAGCAGCGTCCGCCGGGCGGTCGGAGCAGCCAGCGCCGGAGGAACAGTAGGCGCGGCAGCAGCAGTATAGGTCAACCGGAGTTATGGCTGGACCGCCGGAGTACACAGTGTCAAGCCGCCGGCTGGACAGGGATGAACATAATCTTAGTTTTCCCCCCTTTCTTAATTTGAAAGTTAAATTCAATTTCAAAAGTAAGGAAGGAGAAGAAAGAAAGAAGAAGAGAAGAAAAGAGAAGAAGAAGAAGGAAAAAGGAGAAGAAAAATATACATACGTATGAGAGAGGGGATGTGGGGGCTTGAGGAAGGTGGGTTTACCTAGGTTTCTCTTGGGATTAGGGTTGATGTAGACATGTCATTATATAGGGAGAGAGGATGTGAATGAAGGGTTGTGATTGACCCCTAGAATGAGTGGTCTAGATTAAACATGAAGGAAATTAATTCTTGTAGGAAAAATGCAATTTGGTCCTCAAGTAAATAATCTTTCCATTTGGTCTTGGACAATGGGTGATGACACCTACAATTGAATAATTGCAACTTAGCCCCTTAAATTTGGGAAATTGCACAAACACATAAAATAACAAAAATTTGGCGGACGATTCGGGGTCCGGTGTTTTGTAGGGTCAGGGGGCACTATAAGATGGGTATGGGTTGAATTAACAGGGTACTGGAATTAAATTGGGATTTCAGAATCAGATAAAATAGTATCCTCAATTTAAATAGAAATAAATGCAAGTTGTGTTCAACAATTAATTAGGAGTACTTGGAGCCAAAATCAGGTCAGGTCATCAATACCAAAAATGAAGAAGACTCAGAACAGAATATTTCCCTAATTTGGGCCACACGATAAATAGGTCAAGATTGCCTCCAATTTTTGATTGGAACGCACAACGATACAAAAACAGTGATTTAAAAATAAACGTCCGCGACGATTTTTGTGCGGCCAGAAATAATGTACAAAGAGCACAATTATGAGTTGCAAAAATAGCAGAATGGAAGGCGGGCATGTCTAGGGCAAGATGGTAAAATTTGTTGGAAGACAAAAGTCTGGATAGTGCTCCAAATATCGAAGCAAAGGCAATGCGCAAAAATATTAAATAAAATACGGTAATTAATTACACCTCCAATAAATTAATTCTAAAATAAAACAATTAACCTCAAAATTCCATAATTCCGACAGGTGCTCATCTACTGGCTTCTAGGTCAAGTCTACCATCACAAACACAAATGAACACTGTCTATAATATAATATATTAAAGTACACATCACACAGTTATTTAATTTAAATATATACTATTCATGCAATTAATTTAATTGTAAATACCATAATATTAAATATTGCAAAAAGTTGAAAATACCCCTGTTTTCGGAATGTGGTAGTGACAAGTCTACCCACCTTAAAAGAATTTCGTCCTCGAAATTTAAAATCCTCATAGTAGTGTTTAATCATACACATTATTATTTCCCTCAAATTTAAATTTATCATCCATGGAATCTTTTAATAATCCACAATGTCCTTTCGCAATTTCAGAATTCTAAAATTGTAGTATAACCTGAAAAATCCTCAAAGTAAAAAATCAAAGTCCATTTTTTTTTTTCAAAAATTTCCTTGAAAGTTTTGAGTTAATAATTCAATACCCGAAATTTAATATCCACTCCTCAAGAACTCAACAATATGATATTTAAGGATTCTCCAAATGTCACATCCAAATATAAAGTTCTAAAATTCATAACTTGCAATTAAATAAATACATTGATAAATCTCCCAAAATTTCCAAATTAATAACCAACTTAAACATGTCATAATCTTTCCTGGAATTAATTAAACCACCAATTATGCAATGTTAATTTCTTAACCATTTATTTAAATCAATATTTATCCTCAAATTTTAATCATCTTGTTCCTCTTGTCAAGTAATAACCTCTTCATGAATCTTTACTACAGTCAACACCAATAATCACGGTCTAAGAAAATTCTACCTATAGTCATACCACATACAATCTAGGGGGAACATACGTGGTTATGGTCTCATTTGTTATGGTGTTGCAGTCTATGCATCAGGGGTACTACTAACTACATTCTAACAAGAAAATCATGCATACAACTATTGTACTAAGCAATCAATCCATCAAATAGGTAGGAACAGAATAAAGGAAAGAACAGAAACTGCTAACACATTACCTGCAATATCGGTCTCCTCGACCGTCATCGTAAATGCCCGCCCTGCTGGGGTGGTTCCCTTTGCGGGTGCTGAGCATTATACGGTTCCACAGGTAGCTTAACTGGATCTCTATAATCTGGAGCTGTGCGCTGGCCGGGAAGATAAGGGGCTAGAAGACAATCCCTTACTCGATGTCCCGCAGCACCGCAGTGCAAACAGAGTCCTAGCCTCGTTCTACAGCTCTCCCAAAGGTGACCTGGCTTCTTACAGAAATGACAAGTCTGCTGTGTCTCTCTTGGAGGCTGTTGCTGATCTTGCTGAACATGAATTGGTGCCTGGTACTGCTGTTGATACTGATACTCCCATGTATGTTGCTGGATAGGAACTGGTGCT
The DNA here is from genome assembly GCA_036927795.1 of Iris macrosiphon. NCBI lineage: Eukaryota > Viridiplantae > Streptophyta > Magnoliopsida > Asparagales > Iridaceae > Iris > Iris macrosiphon. The sequence continues at coordinate 97,899,687 of JAYESA010000017.1, forward strand.
AGGTACTGCGGTGGATGCTGAAATGTCCATGGTTGTTGCTGAATATGGAATGGTACTTGGTACTGCTGTTGGTGCTGAATACGGGGATGCTTGGCTGGTCCTGCGCTATCATTTGTATCTCCAAAAGTATTGTGACTCCTCTTAGGCCTGAGATCCAGATCCTCTTCTGCGATCTGAGCATCCATCAAGATAGCCTCATAGGTAGCGGTACGACGACCAGAAGTTCGTGACTTAATCTCTCTCGTCAGTCCCTTTCTAAATTTTCGGGCTCGATCTCCTGGGTCTCGAATCATAGACGATGCAAAATGGCTCAATCTACAGAATTCTGCAGCGTACTCGTCGACCGACATGTTTCCTTGAACTAAGTCATGAAACTGACTTTCCAAGGTTCCCAATGCCACGTCGGGAAAGAACTTCTCCTTGAAGAGTTCCTTGAAGGTCTCCCAAGTAAGTCCTTGCGCAGTAATTCTCGGCTCAGTGCGATACCACGTGAGTGCGATATCGAACATCTGACTGCCAGCGGCTTCTATTTGCAAGTTCTCCGAAATCTGGGTCAATCGCAGACTTCTCTCTATATCCTCTAACCAGTCGTCAGCGTAGAGTATCCCTTCGGTGCCTTTGAACTCTCGAGGCATCATCCTTTTGAAATCCACTATAGTGCCTGATCTCTGCTGCTGGCCAGGAAACTGCTGGTATTGTGCTACTTTCTCCAAAGCTTGGAGAGTCACTTGATGAGCATTCTCCATGTTTTCTTTCATCAGCTCGGTTTGTGCCTGGTGCGCTTCTGCTTGCACCCTCTGAGCCTCAGCTTGAACTCGCTGAGCGTCTGCCGTCACTCTCTGGGCATCTACCATGCCTTGGATCAAGGAAAACATCTGCGTTCCGTCAATGGGCAAACCTCCGGGAATCGGAGTTGATGGAGGAGGAAGGTTGTCCGTCACAACTGCGGCAATCTTCTTAACAGGTGGGGGAGGATCCCCGATAGGTGCAGAAATTCCCACATATATTGGAGATGTAGGAGGAACTACGGATGTCTGTCCATCAGGTGGAGAGGTGCCAGACCCCTCTAAAGCTGATGTTCCCGCTCTCATAGACCTTGTCTGCGGCGACATCCTGAAGACAGATCCCAAAGAATCAATTTAGGCAAAATGCGATATCATCAAGGAAGGACAGTACAGTTCTAAAGAGGCAACATTTAAGATAAAGATTGGGAATAACAATCCTAGTTGTGATTGCACAGGTCAAAGATGCATCCATGGTCTGATATCTCTATCCCCTAGGTATCACAGTTCTATCACAACACTCTCACTGCTAGCTTCCTTACCTACTGCAACAGTTGATGCTAGTTATTCTTATCACCCAAGTGCATATCAAATGCAACACTCTTTACTAAATACTGCTCTCTCTAATACAATCCTAGATGAACACCTAAGCCAGTTGGCAGTGAAATCTCAATCATGCTCAAGCCAACATATCCTTACACATGCATCTCATCTACTATATACTAGTATATCTCTCTCACTATAAAATTTTATCCTCAAATAAAATTCCTGAAAATAACTCCTTGAATAAATTTTTATGGTAAAATGCATACTCTTTCCTCAAGGTCAATTATTTAAATACTGAAGTGAAAACTTAATCACCTTAAAGATCCTTACAGACTTGTCTAGGTTTATTGAATCGAATCTGAATCCTCAAAAATAAAATTTTAATAACAATATTTCAATTCCTCAAATTTCAAAATTTTGCAATTCATTGAAATCTTCAAAATAACTTTTAATAACAATCTCAATCTTCTCAGAATCCTAAAACTTGAATTTCATTTTCAATCTTCAATTAAAAATTTTAAATCCACCTTTTGTAGTCCAATAGCTCTAATGTTAATCATTTTCACTGTCCTCATTGACGGCATCATCAAATAATACCATAAATCAGTCTATAAATTCATCTTGATATGAAATCAAACCTTATAATGAACCCAAGATCCTAATTAAATATCTAATCAACAATAATCAAATCAATATCAACAAATGAGAATGGACGGAACAAGGGAATGATTTTAAATTAGAAATTTTAACAAGATTCTCAGGGGTCATCCCAGGAATCTCTCAAGGAATTGTGATTGAGTATTTGCTCTCGTCCTAGTATCCTATGTCCTAGATTCTATCGCAGGCACGCAGTAGTGTAACAAGGATGCCACACTACTACGACATCGCACAACTCGCGAAGTCTGACCTGCATGGGCCACCACTAAAAACGTGTCACGACCCGCACCAGGTTTAGGGGTACGAATGCGTGGGTACGTCCAGCCTACGCCGCAGTGTCGGCGGTAGAACGCTGTCAAGGTCTTGATACTATCTAACTAATGTCACGCAAGCATCCAATCTCCATTAGGAGGCACGGATGACACAAATAAGATGAACACATACTCAATCACAGGATTACAGCACGATAAGATTTTGAAACAGAAATTAAAAATAAACACAACACAAGTCCACAAGTAATATTCTAACTCAACAATATCCAAGAATCATCAAAATGCCGGAGACAAATCCGGTACCAAAATAGTCTACTTAAAGAACTAACAATAAATAATAATTCCGGCTAGACCTTCCAGAATCACAACTACTACCAAGTCTGCAGCTACTCACCATATGGTCCATAAAGTGTCGGACAGCGGTCCTCTAAGGCATAGTCTGGAAAAATATTTCCAGTCAGGAAGGAGCAAAGCAACACTCTCAAATAACAGTTCCATTAATTGATAATGTCTATAATACAATAAAACATGTCATGCTAGCTACTGAGAAGACAGTAAAATAAATACAATGGCAGTTTAAGAGAGACAGGCAATAGGCAATATGATACAGTCAGTGCATGTATGAAAATAAAAAGAACAAGGAACAGTATCATATACGGGTGATGTAGTATATGATTTAAAATAGGGAACTGTAATCTATTCTAAGTGTTTGAAATAGTAGTTTCAAAATGTGATCGGCTTGGGAACATGTACGATAGCTACAAGGCCTGGCTAATCATGGGTGAAGAGCATGATTAACACTTACAATTTCTATACTACAATAAGAGGTTATGATCACATTTCTTACTAACTACTTCCCCGCCCCCAACTAGTACTGTGGATCCAACCATGACACATCACGATACACGAGCAAGTCAAGTCTATCATGTACGATGTCTAAATATACATATCGTGTACAATGTCAATACGATAATCAAGATAACATCTCATGACTGCAGATCCAAGCTATACTAGTCCGTGTAGCACAGTGTCAAAGATTCAGTTGTAACATTTCAAGATCATTGAACTTATAGCAATTATCAAAAATTGAAAATTATCAGAGAATGTACTTGCCTTGGGTCCTTAGCTGGTAATTATTGGTGTCCTGTTCCAGAGTATCCCCTGGGTAAACCAACAGTCCTATAAACATATCAAAAACAAAACCACATTTGCATCAGATGCTACCCTAACATACAGTCTATAAACACTGGCCTCAGGGCCATGCCAGGCAGGGCACTAGTCAACTAGGGTCATCTAGTAGGGATACATATTTAAATAACATCTCATTAACTAATATATATAATTTCCATCCATTACAATAATAGATATATGTATAAATATATACACTTTTAAAATAAATAATACTTGTATATATATATAAACATAATAAATAATACTTTGTATGTATAGTTCATGGAAAGAATACAATACATATTTATATTGTATACATACAAAAGGAATTTAACATAATACATATATATCTAAAATATATACCAAATATACATTTTTATACCAAAGTACGTTTATACATATATATAATCAACATTATCATTTAGTATACTAATACTAAAACACCAAAATAAATTTATATATATGCATACTAAAATATACTATGCTTATACAAGCGTATTAACATTAATTAAAAATAATACTATATACATACCAATATGTATATAGTACATATATACCGATATAATTATATCCTTCACTAAAATTAGTACATTTTAATACACTAATTTAGATTATACTAATATACTTTTATTAAATAGAGATTATAAAAATAAATCAATGTATATATATATATATATATACATAGAATACTTATTAACACATAGTATATACTAATACCTAGATTAATTACACATATGCATATATCTACGTGTGCATTAATTTATATATACAATCATATATACATATACTAATCCTATTAAACATTAATTTAATTTACATAAACACATGTACATGCTAATGTATACATATACTTATACAAAATTCCTACATACATTATATATATATATATATATACATATATATAAAGAAAGAGGGAGAGGGGAGAATAAGAAAAACTCACAGAGGGGGAGAAAACTTGCCGGCCGGAGCTCAGGCCGGAGATGGGCAGAGGTGGTCGACTCTACGGGCCGACAGAAGAAGAGGCCGCCGGAGAACTGATCAGCGAGTCTGCTGGCCAGCCGGGGGATGTGAGGGCGAATGGTGGTGGTGGTGTTATTAGATGGTGATGGTGGAGGTGATAGCTTGATGGAGATGGCGGGAGGTTGCTGGCGCCGGACTGCACGCCGGAGGGAGGTCGGGCTGGGTGCAGTGGCCGCCGGACGCGCACAGCAGCGCCGGCCGGGTCGGAGAGGCCGTACGGGTCGGCTGCCTGGCTGATCCGCCGGAGTTCGTGAGGGGCCGGGAAGCACAGCAGCGGTAGAGATGGAGGGATAGGAGGAGGAGCAGCGTCCGCCGGGCGGTCGGAGCAGCCACCGCCGGAGGAACAGTAGGTGCGGCAGCAGCAGTATAGGTCGACCGGAGTTGTGGCCGGACCGCCGGAGTACACAGTGTCAAGTCGCCGGCTGGACAGGGATGAACAGAATCTTAGTTTCCCCCCCTTTCTTAATTTGAAAGTTAAATTCAATTTCAAAAGTAAGGAAGGAGAAGAAAGAAAGAAGAAGAGAAGAAAAGAGAAGAAGAAGAAGGAAAAAGGAGGAGAAAAATATACATACGTATGAGAGAGGGGATGTGGGGGCTTGAGGAAGGTGGGTTTACCTAGGTTTCTCTTGGGATTAGGGTTGATGTAGACATGTCATTATATAGGGAGAGAGGATGTGAATGAAGGGTTGTGATTGACCCCTAGAATGAGTGGTCTAGATTAAACATGAAGAAAATTAATTCTTGTAGGAAAAATGCAATTTGGTCCTCAAGTAAATAATCTTTTCATTTGGTCTTGGACAATGGGTGATGACACATACAATTGAATAATTGCAACTTAGTCCCTTAAATTTGGGAAATTGCACAAACACATAAAATGACAAAAATTTGGCGGACGATTCGGGGTCCGGTGTTTTATAGGGTCAGGGGGCACTGTAAGATGGGTATGGGCTGAATTAAAAGGGCACTAGAATTAAATTAGGATTTCAGAATCAGATAAAATAGTATCCTCAATTTAAATAGAAATAAATACAAGTTGTGTTCAACAATTAATTAGGAGTACTTGGAGCCAAAATCAGGTCAGGTCATCAATACCAAAAATGAAGAAGACTCAGAACAAAATATTTTCCTAATTTGGGCCGCACGATAAATAGGTCAAGATTGCCTCCAATTTTCGATTGGAACGCACAACGATACAAAAACAGTAATTTAAAAATAAACGTCCGCGACAATTTTTGTGCGGCCAAAAATAATGTACAAAGAGCACAATTATGAGTTGCAAAAATAGCAGAATGGAAGGCGGGCATGTCTAGGGCAAGATGGTAAAATTTGTTGGAAGGCAAAAGTCTGGATAGTGCTCCAAATATCGAAGCAAAGGCAATGCGCAAAAATATTAAATAAAATACGGTAATTAATTACACCTCCAATAAATTAATTCTAAAATAAAACAATTAACCTCAAAATTCCATAATTCCGACAGGTGCTCATCTACTGGCTTCTAGGTCAAGTCTACCATCACAAACACAAATAAATACTGTCTATAATATAATATATTAAAGTATACATCACACAGTTATTTAATTTAAATATATACTATTCATGCAATTAATTTAATTGTAAATACCATAATATTAAATATTGCAAAAAGTCAAAAATACCCCTGTTTTCGGAATGTGGTAGTGACAATGCGTAAAAGAAGACAAGTTTATTGATCATGTTTACATATGATGGAAATCTAGTTTACAAAGGATTTTTTATTTTCATGATTACATATGATGGAAATCCTTTTTCTACAAAGAATTTCTCATTTTTATTTAAGATCACGCCGATAATCTGTTGTGCCAGATTCTCATATTGGTGGAGATCTTTTTTCTTCTTTTACGGCACTTCATCGGCTTCTGCGGCCGATAAACAAGAAAATGATTAATGGCGGGAGGATACAGAACTGGGCCTGCATTATTCAAGCCCACCCTCCATACGCCATGGCAACTACGTCCTAGAATTGTGTTAGGGATTCAGACCCAACACAATACTCGAAGACAGGATCAAACTGCCTGCCTTCGCCAAGCGCCATAATGGGAGAAAATACAGCTAGCAAGCTGTGTGGTCTAATGTGACCCTTCTTCTCTCCTGGACGAATCGCCATATAAAATTGCTGATTATCCCGAGCAAAGGAAGCTATGATATCCTTCCATGATCCATCATTGCAGAGGATATTTGCTCGAAGATATCTCTTTTTATGGCTCCTTACATGCTGGAAGAGCATGATCTTCTTCTTCCTCAGGTCAGCCCAATGGATCTCGACAACCATCTCTTTTGGTGAAGGAAGTATGGAAAGACAGGTTTACTCACTTGCCTTTATATAGGAAGAAGAGAACACATCAAATCCCAACAACTCCCTAAAAATTGCAGAGAAATCAGCCTCGCAGAATGAGTCAAATTTGACCGTTTCATGCTTCATTCAAAGTATTTCAAATTACGAGGAATTTGAAAACTTTGAAGGGGGTCTTGTAGAAGCAAAATATGCTGGGAAATTATACGCGTAAAACCCCCAACATACATGAAGCACGCGTAAAACAAAAGCTTCAAAACTATACGCGTAAAACATGACTTCAGAGCTGCCCGCATAATTCAAGGCTGTTTTGGCGTAAAAGGTTGCTACACCTCCCTCCGGCGTAAACTATGTCTGCTTTTAAAGCAGCGTGAAGTTATACGAGGAACTCTTCGTATTCCTCGAAATGAACCTGTCAGACAGAATAGTGAACCTGACTCATGACAAAGAGTACTGCACGACGATCGAGAGGACGGCTGTAATGATGATTCTGTACAGAACCCCAGACTGTCGTTTAGTGGCATATCCTTGATACAAGTTATTTTTACGCATTCAAGGAATACGATGCCTACTTTACACAAGCAGAAATGAGCTTTTACGCTCAAGATAAGATGAAACCAAACGCCACGTTAAAAGCTATTCTTCGTACCGAACTCGAGGCACGTCTCTGCAGTTAATGCGCGAGATGGGGGCAGATCTCTGCATTTAATGCACGAGATTTGACTCTACTTTTAATGACTGGCAAAGCTAAAATTAGGGCTAATATGCTCACGTCACTATCCCTGCATATTACGCCAACCAGGCTATTTTCAACTATAGGAGCACGTCGTATGCTATCTCCTCGAAATACGCCAACTCAGGCTATATTTGTAAGGTACATTATAAGGCTATTTGGCCCAGAATACGCTCAAGACCTCAGTCAGAAAGGATAATTGGCTAGTTTACGCTGGTTACCTATTACCTATGCAGCATCAAGCTTTACGCAGAACCTGGCTTTTATGACAATAAGACAGCTACTTGGCTTTTATGCAAACAAGACAGCTACTTGGCTTTTATGCCAAAAAGAAAGCTACTTGGCTTTTACGCCAACAAGAAAGCTACTTGGCTTTTACGCCAATGAGACAGTTATTTGGCTTTTATACCAACCATCTTTACGTGAGGGGCAGTTACCTACGTGGCTTGCATGCCGTGGTCTTCGAGAAGTAGTTATACGCGTTACCTCATAATGGGACATGCGTCACACGCGGATTCAGGAGATCATTCAGACGTGGGTAGAAGTTATTATAACCGCCGCATAAAAGGTGCAACTCTCTCCACTAATTGGCTTCTATACCGACTAATCAGTTACTGTGATTGATCTCTATAAATAGAGACTTCCGGTCATAGAAGAAGGGGGTCCAAAAGGTCAAGAAAGGGGTCAAAAAAAGGTCGAAAGAGAGGAGATCAGAGAGAGAGAGAGCACATACAAAGAGTGTTGATTGACAACTTTGGCAACGAGAGTTCAATCCCTCATGCAATCTTTAAAGCTTCTTCTTCTTCTACAATACTTCTTCGTCATCGTATGGTCCAAGGGACAAAATGATCGACCGCAGATCAGACTCCTATAGCAATATTTCCCCAAAATCATTTTTATTGTACTTAACATCCTCGTATAGGATTAATTGTACTTCTTTTTCTTGTTTGTAAACAAAGAAAGGGTTTCGTATAAACCTACTCTTAATTTCTTCTGTTTATCATCAAACAAAGATTTACTCTACTCCTTTCCTGACTGGATATATTTTTCCTAGATGACACTGAGGAGTGGTACCCCACTCACTACGGGCCTCAGGACGTGGTTGGCTTAGAGCCAGTGACCTTGGCTCAGGAGGGTCTCATCCTGACTGAGACAGATAACCCAGGACTCGTAGCACAGTAGTTAGACTCTTTGTACTGGATTTGTCTCCAGCATATTATTTAGTATTTCTCTGACTCATTGTATATTATTTTAGTCTTGTGAGTTGTATTTGTGACTCTTCTATTCTTTTGTCGTATTTGTGCTTATTCCATCTATAGATATGTGATTGAGTATATTCATATTACATTGGTGGCATTGTTATGTCTTGATTATTAAATAGATAGTTTACCCAAACAGCGTTCTACCGCCGATGTTGCGGCGTAGGCTGGGCGTTGTTCACTACTTGCATCCCTACACCGGGTGCGGGTCATAAAATATTTTTAGTGGTGGCCCATGCAGGTCCTTTTCGAGGTCGCAATTAGTGCGATTCGTAGTGATGCTCTGAACTGAGTGCTATTATGAGCCTATTTTAGGATATAGGATATAGGCTATAGGTTGAGAATACTCAATCACATATTAAAAAAACTTTATTGATTCACTTCAACTGTTCTTCTTTGATATTGATATTTGATCTTTAACTGTCCTTCTTTGAATGCCTTATATCATGTTCCATATTAATTCTATTCCAGGTTTAGCTTTATTTGATAGTATTACTTTTCATAGTTTTGTATCTTTTTTTTTCTCTAAAGCATCATTTGGTAGCTGAGCCTTTACTTAGGACTTGCAAGATCATGACCGGGGGGGCATTATCCTGGTTAATGATATTTGCAAGGATCAGAGAGTTACTCTGGGAGGCCAGGAGCTGAGTGTGTGTCTACTTGTAATGCCACTTCTGAGCTACGATATTGTACTCAGGATAGATTGGTTGAGTAGGCACCATGCTAGTATAGATTATAGAGGAGGTAGAGTTTTGTTTAGCCCGCCAGGAGAGCAAGAGTTTGAGTTTGCTAGAGGAGCTACAGAGCAGGAAGAATGTATTATCTGTGGAGCTATGGTGGAAGACAAGAAGTTGCCCGCATCCGTTGATAGCAGAGTTCTTGGATGTGTTTCCTGAGTAATTGCCAGGGTCATCGCCAGATCAAGATATTGAATTCTCTATAGACTTGGTGTCAGGTGTAGAACCAATTTTACAGTATATCTATAGAGTGAACAACAATGAGCTAGTCGAGCTGAAGAAACAAGTGGATAAATTGCAGGATAAGGGGTTTATCAGATCCAGTTCTTCACCGTAGGAAGCCCCTATATTATTTTTATCGAAGAAGGATGGGTCAGTGCACATGTGCATCGATTACAGGACATCGAATAATCTCACTATCAAGAATAAATACCCGTTGCCACGGATTGATGACCCGTTCGATCAGTTGAGTGGCACCAACGTATTTTCTAAGATAGACTTGAGATCAGGCTACCACCAGGTGAAAGTGAAGCCAAAGGATATTTCGAAGACTACTTTTAGGACTCGGTATGGCCAGTATGAGTTTATGGTGATGCCGTTTGGGTTGACTAATGCCCCGGCTGTATTTATGAATTTGATGAACAAAGTATTCCATCAGTACCTCGACAAGTTCGTGGTGGTGTTCATCGATGACATACTCATATACTCGAAAATACTGGAGGAGCACGAGGAGCATTTGCGGATTGTGTTGGATGTGATGAGGAAGGAGAAGCTGTATGAGAATTTGTCCAAGTGTGAGTTCTTTCTGGACAAGGTGGAGTTCTTAGGACATGTTGTGACTGGTGATAGGATTTTATTGAATCCGAAGAAGATAGCAGCAGTGGAGTCTTAGAAGACCCCGAGTTCAGTTGCAGAGATCAGGAGTTTCTTGGGTTTGGCAATCTGCTATAAAAAGTTTGTGCAAGATTTTTCGAGGATTGCCGAGCCGATGACCAGACTCACTAGGAAGGATGTAGAGTTTGTTTGGACAAAGGAGTGCCAGGTTGCTTTTGAGGAATTGAAGACAAAGTTGACGTCTGCTCCTATTTTGAAGTTGCTATCAGGGTCTGGAGGTTTCACTATTTATAGTGATGCATCGGGAAAATGTCTGGGTTGTGTTCTTCAGCAGAATGGGAAAGTGATTTCCTATGCATCCAGGTAATTACGTCCTCATGAGAAGAACTATCCTACCCACGATTTGGAGTTGGCAGCATTCATCTTTGTCCTGAAGTTATGAAAATACTATTTGTACGGAGAGCGTGTGGAGATCTTCACAGACCGCAAGAGCTTAAAGTATGTTTTCATTCAGAAGGAGTTGAATATGAGGCAGCGTCGGTGGCTAAAACTGTTAAAAGATTTTGATATATCTTTGCAGTATCATCCTGAGAAAGCCAATGTAGTTGCCGATGCCTTGAGCAGGTATCCAATAGCTATGGTGTTGACGCAGGATCGGTATTTATTGGAGGACTTGGAGAGTTTGGGCATTGAGGTGATAGTTTATAGTTTTTCTATGCAGATATGGGGGTTATAGATATACTCAGACTTGATGGACAGGATCAAGGCAGCCCAGTATGAGGATGTATCTCTGAGGAGCATCAGAGCTCAGGTGAGAGAAGGATTGGAGGATGATTTTACCATTGCTGAGGATAGTTCTTTGAGGCATGGTGTTAGATTATGTGTGCCTAGTGGGGAGCTGCGTGAGAAGGTATTGCATGAAGTGTATCGCTCTCAGTATTCCATACATCCAGGTGCCAACAAGATGTACCGGGATATACGAGAGAGTGTGTGGTGGTATGGCATGAAGAGGAAAGTGGCACAGTTTGTATCCAGATGCTTAGTATGCCAGCAGGTGAAAGCCGAGAGGTAAAGGCCAGGAGGTTTACTTCAGCCATTACCCATTCCAGAGTGGAAGTGGGAGCACATTACTATAGATTTTGTGTCCGGACTTCCAAGATCTCCAGGAGGGAAATACGTAATTTGGGTCATCGTTGACAGGTTGACCAAGTCGGCCCACTTCTTATCTTTCAAGGTGGGTTTGTCTACGGAGAAGCTGGAAGATATGTATGTGAGGCAGATCGTCAGGATACATGGGGTTCCCGTCAGCATAGTCTCGGATCGAGATAGTCGTTTCACTTCTCATTTCTGGAGGAGTTTGCTGGTGAGTTTGGGCACCCAACTAAGGTTCAGTACTGCATATCATCCCCAGACAGATGGGCAGTCGAAGAGGGCTATTCAGACTCTTGAGGATATACTGTGCACCTGTGTACTAGATTTTGAGAGATCTTGGGAGGACCATCTCTATTTGGTAGAGTTTACTTACAACAACAGCTACCAGGCTAGTATAGAGATGTCACCATTTGAGGCTCTGTACGGTCGGAGATGTCGTACTCCTTTGTCATGGGATGATGTTGGAGAGAAAGTTTTGTTAGGGCCAGAGATGGTTGTGGATGCAGCGGAGAAGGTCAAGCTGATCAGAGACAGACTTCGCATGGCGCAGGATAGACAACGATATTGGACCGGTAGCCACCAAAGACCTTTGGAGTTTAAGGTATAGTTTAGATTTTTATTTTGTACTTGATATTGGTTGTTTGTTATAGATTAAGTTCTTATGGTTGTATTTTTTTCTAGGTGGGTGGTTTGGTGTTTCTAAGAATTTCTCTGACACGAGACACGATTCGTTTCGGTGGAGGCGGGAAGCTTAGTCCGCGATTCATCGGACCTTTTACTATTCTCGAGAGGGTCGGTATAGTTGCTTATAGACTATACTTTCCACCTGCATTGGAGGGAGTGTACAACGTATTTTATGTGTCACAGTTGAGACGGTACATAGCAGATCCTAGTCACGTATTGGATCACTCATAGATAGAGGTGGGCCCTACTCTTAGCTATCCAGAGCAGCCAATTAAGATTTTGGATCGGAGAGAGAAGGTTCTGAGGAACCAGACTATTCTTTTAGTATGCATCGCATGGAGGCATCACTCTCCGGGAGAGTCTACCTAGGAGAGAGAGGACGAAATGTGAGAGCATTACCCATATTTGTTTGTGCCTTGAGGTATGTTTTGTTCTTTTCTGTTTTTGTTTTCTGGGGGTAGTTTCATCTTTAAATTTTGAGGACAAAATTATTTTAAGGGGGTAGACTTGTCACTACCATATTTTCTAGGAAATGGTATTTTTGTCATTTTATAATTAATTAAATATTATACATATTGTATATTTATTTATTGTATTATTTAATTATTATTAGATGTTAGTTTATTTTTTTGGACTTGTCTTAGTGGACCTAAATAGTTTAGATTAGATCCATGAACCAACATTTAAATCTAGTTAGAATTGAGCCCAATTAGAAGCCCATTCATTAGGAGAATGATTAATTAAGTTAAACCCATTAGACTAGAACCTTTCCTCCCTAATTATTTCTTCATGAGAGCCCCCAAAGGGTATTTTAGACTTTACATAGAAGCTTGGGGAGGGGGTCAAGTGGCTGGCCATATAAAATAGTAGGAAGAATTTCTCTCTCATCATTTTTTATTTCAAATCTTGATCTAGATTTTTTTTTTCCAAATTTCTTCATTCCCACATCAAATTTCACCCAAATTTCTTTTCAATTCCTTTCCTAATCATCATTGGAGGCTATTGAAGCAAGAATCTATAAGGAGGAAGCAAGAATCTATAAGAAGGAGCAATAATCTACAAGTTGAAGGCTATTTTTACCAATTTTGGAAGTTTTATTGGGAATCCATCTCCCAATAAGTACAATTCAATTTTTCTCCTTTAATTAAACTCTAAATATGTGTTTTAATCATTAGGAACCACCCCATATGCTAAGGTTACCTATAGAAATTGGAATTAGGTTCATAGGAGGCCTATGGAAAAAGTTGTGTAGTATTTTGTGTCAATTTGGGAGAAATTCCGAGATTGACACATCTTATGTTTATCAATTGGTCAATTAAACTAAATTGACATATATTTGATTGTGTGTGGCTAGTATCGTATCTACAATTGAATACGTATAGGCCGTATCCCGATAATTTAGAGATACTGGTTGATTTATGGATTTTCTTCCGACACGGGGGTTTGTGCATGTCACAATTTGACACGAACACACATATATGTGTGTTGAACTCTTCATATTGTTCATAATTATTATTTTAGACTTGCTCGAGTCCTTCGAGGTACGTTTGGTGGTGCGATGCACTCCACGTGTTTGCTTCATTATATTTTAGATTTAATTTATTTTATTTATAGCTATTAGAATATTATATTTATTATGGTTATATGATATATATATATATGTATATATATATTGTGTTGTTCTATATTTATTCATGGTGATTGGTTTATATATATATATATATATATATATATATATATATATATATATGTGTGTGTGTGTGTGTGTGTGTGTGTGTGTGTGTGTGTTCATATGTGTGAGTAAGAGTGATATATATATATATATAAGTTGTGGATATATATTTACATAGATATACATATATGATGGGTAAGTGACTATATATATACTTAGAAAGGTGATATATATATATCACTCTCGCACTCACACATATAAACATATATAGCATAGCATGGAAGGGGTCAGGAAGTGTAGTGCAGCCATCATCAACAACAAGCAGTGTATATAGCATAGCATGGAGAGCAGCTAGCAGCAACCAGTGCAACTGGAGTAGTGAATCATAGACCACAGCAACTTCAGAAGCATCAGCAACATAGCAGTAGCCAGTAGCATGCAGCCTCCAGTAGCAGCACCAACTAGCAACTATAGCAATATAGTGTTGCAACAACAGGTATTAGCAAGGCTAGCACAGCAACAACAAGGAGCTGCAGCTAGCAGCAATTGCTAGCCAGCATGTTGCAGCAGCAGCAAAACATATAACAAGTGCAGCAGCAGCAGCATGTACCAGCAAACTGCAGGGGCAAGAACATGTGCAGCATCATCCAGTTTCAGCAACAACAACATAGTAGTATCAGTGAGCACAACTACTGCAAGAGGACAACAAGTGGGCAGCAGTGTATCAGCAGTAGGTAGTTTGATAGTTTAGCTAGTTAGTACTTTGTTAGTAGTTATATATATATATATGTATGTATATATATTTTGTTATCTATATATATTTTGTTATCTATATATACTAGTGATTACTATTAGTGATATGTATGTATATGTATCTTTAGTACTGATATGTAGTTGTATATATATATATATATATATATATATATATATATATATATATATATATATATGTATTAGTATGTTAGTAGTTGGTATTGTAGTATGGTATTAATTGATATATGTTAGATTATAGTTTCGAGTTTTGGGTAGTTAGTATATATTATATTTCACATTACATTGTGATACCAAGGTAATGTCAAGGTATTGATGGATACTCAAGGTATTGGGTTTGAGTATCAAGATGGGTGTATAGTGGTGCGATACCGCGTTGGTTCAAAGCCAATGTATCCACTTAGCATTAGTTTAGTTAGGAATATTATATATTGTTGATTGTGTATATATATATATATATATATATATATATATATATATATATATATATATATATATATATATATATTGCGTATCTTAGGATACAATATCCTATTGATCTTCTAGTATCTTAGTATAGCTAGTGTGGCATAGTTGCATAGTGTATGGACCCAATATCCTAGAGATAGACTCATGCAACCTAGAAATAGCTAGTTTGACCAAGTTTGACTAGTTGACCTAGAGTTGACCTAGTTTGACTTAGAAATTGCTTTTTGACCTAGAAGTTAACTATTTTAACTTATTCCATATTTAGGTATTCGAGGCACCATACCACACATCTGTGATACTGTTCATTGGATTTCAGGCGAGTACATTCTCTGATAGTTTCTCATTTATGATATCCTCTATGTCTCTTGTATCTAGTGTAGATATCCTTGATTTTTTGACACGATGGTTACACGGATTGGTATATCCGGATCTCGTCATGAGATGTTATTCCTTGGTATTTATGGTATATCTTGTGCAAGTCTTGTTTCCTTGTTCTTCTTGTACAAATACAGACATTGGTTCATGAGAAGAGTAGCGACCTTCTTGTGGAAACCTGTGTCATAACGTACCATGGTTTGATCCACTATACCAGTCGAGGGCGAGGAGCATGCAGTGTAGATATTTGATCATTCCCTCCTTGTATCAAGTCTTGTTCATTGAATAGTGTTAATCATACATCGCACGTACGATTAGCTAGGACATAATTTTTGTATCAAGTTCCCAAGCCGATCACATATTAAAGCTGGTACTTACTCACTTAGTAATTAGTATTTCTTGTTCATTTCCATATTGCTCATTCTTGTATTTATTTCCATTATTTCCTTTATTGCATATCTCTTGTATCTATATGTTGTATCTTGTATATTCATATCTATTTACTGTTACATAGTTTATATTATTTATTAGAACTGCTGTTAGAGATGTACTCTGCTCCTTTCATGACTGGATATATTTTTTCAGATGACACTGAGGAGTGGTACCCCACTCACTACGGGCCTCAGGACATGGTTCGCTTAGTGCCAGAGGCCTTGACTCAGGAGGGTCTCATCCCAATTGTGGCAGATGACCCAGGACTCGTAGCATAGTAGTTGGACTCTTTGTACTGGATTTATCTCCAGCATATTATTTAGTATTTCTCTGACTCACTGAATATTATTTTAGTCTTGTGAGTTATATTTGTGTCTCTTCTATTCTTTTATCATATTCGTGCTTTCAATCTATAGATCTGTGATTGAGTATATTCATATTACATTGGTGGCATTGTTATATCTTGATTATTAGATAGATAGTTTATCCAAACATCGTTCTATCACCGATGTTACGGCGTAGGCTGGGCATTGTTCACTACTTGCACCCCTACACTGGGTGCGGATCGTGACACACACCGTGTTAGGGAGTGTCCTCTTGCTACTCGCTCAACTTCTGGTCCAGCACAGGAGGGACCACCAGGACAACAGCAGATGAGCCCAGCTCTTCCTGTCCCACTCTGTGTTGGCACTATGGACAAGAGATATCGCTTTGCTAGCTCGAGTGGAAGCCTTTTTGAAGTATTTTTTGATCGAAACACAAGACGATTGATCTGGATGAGTGGGAAAAACTTTATTCTTTGAATCTAGCATGCCTTAATAATGAATCTGAGTTTTTGTAATGCTTGTTGCTAAGTAGAGAATGTTTCCATGAGAATGATAGAATGAGAACCTGCATGCTTAACTAGAGTACTTGAAATGCTCGTCATTGAAAAGGACCTTGCCATGCAAAGTCAAGATAGAAATATTGCATGCTAAGTTATACGGACACCATTATCGAATGAACCATTTCCATGCTAATAAAAAGAGTAAACGACTGTTTGATCATATCTTCATATCGAATGTGAAAAGATAGAATATAATTGCATCCTTAGATAAAAATAGATAGATGAATTGCTTCCATGCTTGCTTTAATAAGAAAACTGCATGAACATGTCTCATTGATCGAACTGCAAAAGATAGAACTGTTTGAATAACTTGTATTGTGTGCTATTGAACCCATTGATCGATTGAAAAGAAAGAAGATTTAACCTATCAAATTGATTGAACCTATCAAATTGATTTAATAGAAGAGAATTGAGAGCTCTGGCTCTATCGCTTGATTGAATATTTGCTTGTTCATGGACATGTGCATCATATAGACTTTATCTGATAGAATTGTATTCATGCATTGGTCTGACAACTTGTGCACAAGGTAACGGATCTCTCGAGTGGTATCCTGGGGTACTGGGAACCGTTCGGACTGGGAGAGGCTAATCGAACACCCTGAGGATTGGAATCCTTACGATTACAGGGGTGTGGCTATTAGTGTGGTGCTGAACCATGAGTCTCGGCTGCTATTTTGTGCGTATTTTAGTGCATAGCAACGATGTATCTCATTAACTATTGGCCGATCCGTCATAATAAGAAGGGCTTGTACGTCCCAATTGCTAATCCCGGGGATCTACACTCATGGGCCATCATATAGTTAGGGCACATGCTAGGTTAGCCTTCTTGCATACTTAACTGTTTGATGCAGAAACAAACATAAAATAGAATCTCATTTGTATATGCAAATTATTGCTAACTTGTATGTCTATTGCAGGGATAATCGTTCGGCTATGGATAAGGATCTATGAATAAGTGATCATTCGTATTCCTTATGTTCCTTATCATAATTGCTAATGAAATATATAAGTTTTACTTGATTATGTTGCTGTCCATTGCACCGAATTGAATAAGTCCACTAGATGTACTTTGTCTTGAATTGAGATGAATAGTCCACGAAATCACTGCCATTGTTCCTAAGAGTTAGTAAATTGGCTCATAATAATGTTGCGCACTACACGATAAAATACTGTCCCTATAACATGCTTGAATGTGTTGAATGTGTAAACTGTTTTCAAATATATATTTTCGAAAGAAGTAATCTGACTCAAATCTTGTGCTGCATGAAATGAACCTAAGTAAAAAGTAGCAAGATTACTAGTAATATAATATTTTACCATATGCTTACATAGTATTGGTTGTAGAGATTGTTGTTTCTGTTTATTGCTTTTATACTCACCAGTACTTTCCCCAAAGTGCTGACCCCCACCAGTTTGCTTGTTCGCAGGTACTGGATCGTCCGTAGAAGCGATAGCCGGGCCTCATCCTCAGGATCCAAAAATCTGGAGTTGATGCCTTGAGCCGTATCGAGTTATTTTGAGATGCTTTTTTATAAAGGGATGTAATGTATGGAACAATGTCATTGTATTCGAGAGAGAGAAAGAGAGAGAGAGAGAGAGAGAGAGAGAGCGAGAGAGAGCGAGAGAGAGAGATCTTGAGCAAATTGTAATTTCGGCCAAGCGCCACTTGTAACACATTTTGATTATCAATAAAAAGCTTGTTTCTTTTGCCATTATGTTCTTTACTTTCCTGTAATATTGTGCCGCTGCTTCCGTCTTGAATATCTTACTTACCCTTGTATAAAGCTTTGGCCTTGTACAAGCGCAACATTGGCTTGCTCGACACTACGTCCATGCGAGGACGATCGGTTCTGCAAGGCACCAAACGAGGATGATCGGCCCCTTGCAGGAATCAGGGCATGACATAATGGTATCAGAGGAACTCAGTCCTTTGGCCATTTCGTTTCTTCGCTTTGACTCAAAGATGTCCCAGATATTGTTGCTGCAATGTGCATTCCATATAATAAGTCCATAGATATTCTCAAAGATGCGCGCAAAAGTTTTCTAGATTATTTTATTACTTGAGAGATATAATTTGTGATTTATGATTACTAGAGTTTTATTGAGTTCTGATTGCTAGAGTTTTCGATTGAGGATGGTGAGGGATGATGACTATCACTGCTCTGGATATTGTAAGTTTCTCCTTGAGTTTCGAAGAAAAAACTTTTTCTCGGTGGGTAAGTATGTAGTGCCCCACTCCGCGTTAGCACTATGTACAAGAGATATCGCTTTGTTGGCTCGAGCGGAAGTCTTCTTGAAGAGTTTTCCAATCAAAACACAAGATGATTGATCTGGATGAGTAGACAAAACTTTATTCTCTTATTCTTGTATGCCTTAATAATGAATCTTAGTTTCTCTAATGCATGTTACTAAATAGAGAATGTTTGCATGAGAATGACAGAACGAGAACCTGTATGCTTAACTAGAGAACTTGAAATGCTTGTCATTGAAAAGAACCTTGCTATGCTAAGTCAAGATAGAAATATTGCATGCTAAGTAACACGGACACCACTATTGAATGAACCATTATCTTGCTAATAAGAAGAGTAAACGAATGCTTGATCATGTCTTCATATCGAATGCGAAAAGATAGAATAGAATTGTATCCTTAGTTAAAAAGAGATAGAAGAATTGCTTCCATGCTTGCTTTAATAAGAAAACTGCCTGAACATCTCTTTGATCGAAATACAAAAGATAGAACTGTTTGAATAACTTATATTGTGTGCTATTGAACCTATCGATCGATTGAAAAGAAAGAAAAATGAACCCATCAAATTGATTGAACCTATCAAACCTATCGAATTGATTGAATAAAAAAGAATTGAGAATCTGGCTCTATCGCTTGGTTGAATGTTTGCTTGTTCATGGACATGTGAATCATATAGATTTTATCTGATAAAATTGCATTCAAGCATTGGTCTGACAACTTGTGTACAAGGTATCGGGTCTCTCGAGCGGTATCCTGAGGCACTGGGAACCGTTCGGCCTGGGAGAAGATAATTGAACACCTTGAGGCTTAGAATTCTCGCGATTAGGGGGTGTGGCTATTAGTATAGTGATGAACCATGAGTCTCGGCTGCTATTTTGAGCGTATTTTAGTGCATAGCAACCATGTGCCTCAGCAGCTATTAGCCGATCCGTCATTAGTGAGAAGGGCTTGTACGTCCCAATTGCTAATCCCGGGGATCCACACTCGGGGGCCATCATATAGTTAGGATGCATGCTAGGTTAGCCTTCTTCCATACCTAACTGTTTGATGCAGGGATGAACATAAAATATAATATTATTTGTATATGTAAATTATTGCTAACTTATATGTCTGTTGCAGGGATAATTGTTTGGCTATGGGTAAGGATCTTTGAATAAGTGCCAAACGTGGTCTCAGTCTAGAAGTCTACAAGAGTTGTAAAGAGCTTGGATCCATCAATTTCCTCTCTTTATCTGTGTGAAGTCTGCGTGCCCTTTGTATCAAACATATGTGTGTGAAGTTGTGAGACTTCAGATCAAATCTCGTGGTGTAAGAAGTGGCAAGCCTTCGGATCAAAGCTTGTATTCACTATTGGTGATTATAGTGGATAAAACTTCGAGCAAGAGTTCTTGGGACTGGACTAGTCCTCTCAGAGGAAAATCAGTATACATCGCGGTGTTTGTGTTTGATCTCTTTCTCTTTCTCTTACTTTATTATATTATATATACACTGCTAGTTATTTACTGCCTTTACTCTGCTTAATTTTTAATTGGGTAGATTATTCCGCTGCACTCTATTCACCCCCCTCTAGAGTTGCCTTACGATCCTTCATGCACGACATCACTCCCATGCGAGGATGATCGGTTCCGCAAGGCGCCAAGCGAAGAAGATCGGCCCCTTACGGGAATCGGGGCGTGACACTTCCGAGCCAGCAGCAGTATGGAGCACCACAGCAAGAACAAACCTTTGCCATGACCATTGAGGGGACTAAGACCGCTGCAGACATGATTCCAGGTTCTCTTTTACTATTTTCTCACTAAAGTTTTTTTTAAATTGGTAGTTTTCCTATCATCCTTAGTATTTTCAGAAGAACCGTGACTTGAGAAGAGCAAAAATTAGACAAGAGAATAAAGCATGAAGTGGTGATAGAAGATGAAGAATTGAGACACATTCTCAGTTAGACCATAAATAACTCCTAAAACCTCTTTATCAGCTTTTCTTTCATTCAATACTTTATTCGACATTGTTTGAAAATTCTTTAATGACCCTAAACTTGGCGAAGCGACGACATGTTACATACACTAGTAGAGCTCAAGGAAGGACTAGCTCAAAGCAGCTAGTGGAGAGGTTGGATTGGGAGCTGTTTGTGACTTGATATACTTTCTCATTCCTTTCTTTTCTGGACTCTTAAAATTTTGAGGACAGAATTTTTCAAGGGGGAAGATTTGTAACTCCTTTTTTTTTTTCCTAAAATCAATAAAATTTTCACATAATTCCTTTAGTAAATAATTCCTCCTTAATATTGTAAGTAAATTACTAAGTAGCCAATTGGGTGAATACCAGATGAATACCTATCAATATAAATTAACATAAACCGTAGGCCCAGCCCAAACCATAATTGGTCGGCCCTAGCAAAACAAATAGCAAATTAAACCCGACTTAAACTCTTTCTGCCAAAAACTCATGGACCTAACCCACTAACCTATTCTCGGACCGCTTCAGTGATCGACCGCTATTATGCCAACCCCTTTTCACTATTATTCTTCTTCCACTCCGCTCAACCACCCTTCCCCCGATTTTCCAACCATCGACAATTCACGAAATTTCTCTGAGATCCTCGACCGATCTAGAAGCTTTACTCACCGACATGGCTCACCGCCTCCAATTGACATTCTCGGCGGTTCTCTAAGGTTCCTCCCAAACTGCCTCACCGACTGACTCAATTCCTAACTATCGATGACTCTAGGCGACTCTAGAAACTTCACTCCACCGCCTTACCCGACCTAGACCACCGCCTATAAATAAGACCCACGCCCACCACTTTCCATCATCATAGTACCACGACGGAGCCCTGTCAAATCCACCTTCAACCTTCCTCGGCCATGGAGAAGACGTCTCCAATATCGACGAGCTTAGGAGGCACTTCACCGCGTTCCAAGCCGATTATCAAGACTGATTGATAGATCTACTACGACGAAGCAGTGGCAATCTGACTTGAACTTTGGTAAGTTTGTTGACTCCTCTATTCTTTTTGATCACTTTTCTTCTTCGATTATCAATAGATTATGACTGATCATCCCTTAACAGACAAAAATTAACATTATCAATCATCCGAGTTTGATTCTGGATCATCGGTGATCAACGAAGAGATCTGGATCGGCCAACAACGGATCGATGTCGGAGTAAGGGTTCAATTTCAGTTATGGACACGACAAGTGTTGATCAAATCCCTGTAGGTCTGACTCTTGATTGATTTCTCTATTTTGATCAGTTCTGATTAAGGAACATTGGTTAGTTTGGTCACTGGAACGAGTTCAAGCCCTACTTTGAAGGAAACTTTTGATCGGTAAGTTTCTGATCACCCCTTACTCCTTAAGTTATGTTGCAATTTGATTGATCTCCTTAAATCTTGGGTTCTCTTCCTAAAATCCATACTCAAATTTCAAATAATGCTAAGAACTTATTTCCATTGTGTAGCACGTCAACTATTCGACGATATGTCAAGAAGGAATTCGATGTCTTTGGATTAGGAATAAGACACTTATACTTGACCGATCGAAAAGTCCTTGTTCATATTCCCCGAGTTCAGCTTTGATACGATTTTAGTTTAGGAATAACTCAGGTATCAACCTTCCCTCTTCATGATTCAGCTCTGCTTGTACTGATACATTGGGTCCTGAACTCAGAGTGACACAAGGGTCATGTATCATTACTTTTTGCAATAAATTTGTGCTCTGGACACAAAATGAGGACCCTGTGCCCGGAAGTGACACTGTACGATGTAATTTTGGTAGACATGGGTTTTGGAGGGAGTTTTATAAAAAGTCATTTCAGGCAGGAAACTGAATTTTGAATTCAGTATTCCAAGTGATTAGTCAACTACAGTTGACTGTGGGGGACCGGTTCAAATAAAACCTTCACTGTAACGAGGGACCGGTAAATAGGCTTAGGGTCAGGTGCTGATTAGGATTTGTTGATTAAATGAGTACTCTTTGGCCAGAGCCCAGACGTTGGGAGAAAGTCTGAAGGATAGCAGGATTTAAGATGCTAAGTTGGATAATTAGAGTTAAGTTAGCAATTATTCAGAGCATATTAAATGAGAAATCAATTTATGAATTAGGTTAATAAAATAATTAGTCAGTAATTAGAAGGTAATAGGTAAAATTGAATTCAAAAATTAATTAGAATTTCTAACAAAACTACTATGGAAACTAACATATGGAACTTGGATTTCATAGGAGGACTCTATCCTTATCATCAATCCTCACATGGCTAAGGAAAGTATTCTACTCAATGTTTATTTTTTTTTGCATATTTCGCGGAACGATAGGACACATGGTATTATTGATTGTTCATCATCTCATTGTTTCATTGTCTTATTGATAATTGTATCGTATTGGTGTCGGAAGGAGAAATATTTGTACGTCGTATGGGCTACCATTTATATCCATTATCATTATTGCATAATAGCAATCGTACCCTACACGTGCAAGGCACCGGATTTAGTTGTTAGCCTCTCACACGTGCATTCAGATATTTTACACACTTAGTAGTATGCACAGTTTCTTTTCATGCATATTGACTGCCATTATACTTGTTCATTATACTTCATTTTCTTGTCCATTTCATATATTATTATTCTATAACATTGTGTAGTCTACTTTGCTCCATCGTAACAGGATACTGTAGTAGGTGAGGATGATTACCCGACCTATTATGGTCCACAGGGAGACATGGTAGAGGCTAGACTAGAGGTAGCTCAGGATCAGGGATTTACTCCGGAGTAGTTTTAGAACATTTGTGGAGATTCTATTTTCAGTCATTGTGTTATGATTTTGTGATGTGTTGTGTATCTTGATGGATGTTGTTGTCTTTACTTTCACCGAATTTGTTCTAGAACATTATTTGTAAAAAATATATAATAAAAGAAATAGTGGATTGTGGTGATTGTTCATGATGAAAAATGCGTCTAGATAGCTATGATGAGTTGATCAAATATTGTACATTGGAGATTATTGAGGTCTAGACAGTTAACTGCCACTGTCAACGACAGTGTAGGCTGGACATGACTGACTCATACCCGATTATTCGGGAGCGAGTCATGAAAATATTGACAGTAGTCTGTTAGTATTTTGTTGTCTTACTAATTTTTTTTAAAAATTAGCTTGGTTGTGTGTCATCACATCATGTGGGAATTTAGCCTTTCTAAGACAGTTTCATAGTGCATATCCATTTTCCCTTAGTTTCATAATATCTATCATTCTACTATAGAGTATGTGTAATTTATTGATTGTCAAACTCACACTATTAAATGATGGATTATATATGAACCTCTTTAGACCTTAGAACTCTATTATCGGGGAGCATAGTATCTAGTAGTCATATCACTGACTTGATATACGTGATATACAGTGGATCGAGGAATTGTTGATGTTGAATCTATTATTGATTGATTGCCTGATTGTCCTTGTCTTTGAGCTAGCTACATTGTATCTGTGTTATATTACTTGCATACCCTAGATGAAATTGGTGATCCCTAGGATCGCAGATTGGTGTGCATATTGATCGATAAAATATTAATAGGTTTAAGACGTGATTTAACCCTTCAATGGCAAAAATTAGGGTTCATGAATTGTACCTGAAGTAATAAAAAGTAGATAACGATTCCCAAAAACCTCGATTAGTCAACGACCTCAAGATCTTCTATTATATTTCTTCCTCGGATTGGATGTTGTATGTGCGATGATCTTCCAACCTTTTTTTCTCCTTGGCTTACCCTCTTTCTTTCCTTACGTAAAAATGAATTTCGAGAAAGTTACTCTCTTGGATTCATATGATGGCGAGAGAATAGAGGATATATAAAGTCTATGATAGGGACCATAAGAAGAAATTAGGGTTATGTCTCATAACAAATCTGGGTATCCCATGTTCATCCCGAATACACAACCCCGGCTCGTTAACAATAACTCGGTCCACTAAAGAGCTATTATTGTACTACATTCCTAATCCCAAATTATGTTTATGTGCTCATTCTTATTATATATCTGTTTGTCTCCCTATGTGTTACGACCCGCACCCAGATATTGGGGCACGAGTATGTGGCAACATCCAGCCTACGTCGCAACAACGACGTAGAACGATGTCTAGGTCATCTATCTATAAATAATAATGTCACATAATTTCTAACTCCATAAGGAGCACAATGATATATAATAGTAACACACTCAATCACAAATCTAAAAGTACGATAAGATATCAAAGGAAGAATCCAAATCACAACCATAAAGTCTAACAACAACACAAATGTAAACTTCAACAATAACATCCAAGTCTCAAATATTTTTCAAAATTAAACCAGTTACCAAATATAGCAGTACTAGCTAACTAGCTACAAGTCTTTGATATAAAATATCCAACAACAATCCCTACTCCTGAGCCATATGAGCAATCTCAGCAACCCCACTCTGGGGTCCGTAATAGGTAGGACACCAATCCTCCAAGCAGACACCTAAAAATGTTATCCAGTCATGATAGAATGAGTATAACCCAATAGCAGTTCCAATTAATTGACAAAGACTATAAAACAGTAAATAGAGAATATAATACATGATGAGAAATAAACAAACTGATATCATGGTAAACAGTAAGGAGAAATAAATGATAGTAAACTATAGCTATGGCAGAAAAGGTAATGAACTATAAGTAACAAGTATAAGACAATATAATCATTTTGTATGAACTAAACATGAAGAACTGCAACTACACTAAGTATTTTGAAATACTAGTTAGATATGTGATCGGCTTGGGTAGTTCGAAGATTACACAAAGGGAAAAACTAGTTCAATCATACGTGAAGTATATGATTAGCTAGTTGTCGATGTCTATAATGTTTATCAATGCCTATGGATATGATCACATATCTAACTAGCACTTCTCCGACCCTGAATAGGACAATGGATTCAACTATGACACGTCAAGATCCAATGATCAATGTCCAATATAAATACGATAAATAATTTCTAATATCAATACGATGAGTCAAAGTAACATCTCAAGATTGAAGATCAAATATATGTACCAATCCATGTACCATCATGTCAAAAATCAGGTATAACATTTCTAAATACTTGAATAATAGTAATTATCAAAAAATAGAAACTATCAGAGAATGTACTCGTTTTTCATCCTGAGTAGAGAACACTAATCAGTGTCCGAACTGGAGTCAAGGTGACCTAAATATGAAATTACATGTCAAATTGGTGAATTGGAATTATAAACATGGGTATTAAGTCAAGTTTTAGGTCTCTAGGTCAATACTAGGTCATGGGTTGGAAACCAGTCTATGACTTAATTTTTGGTTTTCTAATTACCTATTAAACAAGTCTATAAATAGTAATGTTGGACAATACCTTGCTACAATAAGTTTTAGGTCTAACTAGCTTCTATGGATACCAAGTATCAAATAATATACTATATAGTTAATATATAGACTCGATAATAAATATACAATACTCTATACAATACCTTAGCCAATACCCTCACTTGGTACTATCCTATTACCCATATACTATCTACACTAACAAACTTAACTACAACCTTGATACCCACATCATTACCCTAGTTAAACTCCAATACCTACCCTCTAATCACAACCTAAAGTAACTACACTACTTAATCAAATATCTATACTCCCTCACAAGCTCCCTCAATCCACACATACAGGCTCACCATAGGCACGCACTTACCCACACAGTTATCTATTCACTCACTTACATTTCCCCTCATCTTAACATACTTCTACACAAGTGTACAGACCCATGCCTTCATCAGCAGACTTGTTGCCAGGTCCCCCAACTCCCTATTATCTCCTGACTTGCAGCAACCATCCTGCAAACTCTTACAACTGTTGTTGTCTCACTACATAGTACAGGATCTGCACTTCCCCAATTGTTAGGTACCACACTGGCTTAAAGTGTAGTGCAAGGACTTGTACATATCAGTGCCAATCATATTGCAGTACAACCTACTCTCCAACACCCCTACAACACAAGTCTATTGACACTAGTCCTCACCTGGACACTTTACACATTCTCCACTTCTCGTTGACAGCCTAGTACAGTGTCCCCCCTCTCAAAACTGCACTCATGAACACAACTCCTAGGTGCACACAATACCACTACACCATACACACTCAAATTCTTTAGCACACTCACAACACACTTAAACACACACACTAATACCTCACTTCCTAAACCCTTAACTCATCATATGTACACACAAACACTTCACTACATAACCCACTTAACACCAATCTTGACACTCCCTTCAGGATCGGGAGGATTTGTAGTATATAGTGATGTGTCAGGTAGTGGATTGGGATATGTTTTGATGTAACATGGCAAAGTTATTGCATATGCATCTAGGTATTTTAAAGTTCATGAGAAGAACTATCTAACCCACGATCTTGAGATAGCTGTAGTAATATTTGTATTGAAGATATGTAGGCACTATCTTTACGGAGAGAGAGTGGAGATTTTTTATTGATACAAAGAGTCTGAAGTATGTGTACACTCAGAAGGAGCTTAACTTGAGGCAGAGGCGCTAGTTAGATTTGATGGTTGATTATGATATAGATTTGCAATACCATCCTGGCAAGACTAATGTCGTAGCAGACGCACTAAGCAAGAAGCCCACAACTTATTTCTTAACGATGCAGACCCAACTATAAAAGGACCTTCAGGAGCTTAGGATAGAGGTTATTCTGCCAGCACAGAGTGGACAGTTAGCTAACCTTGAGATTCAGTCTTCCATAGTTGAGAGGATCAAACGACATTGTCGACATATGCTAGGTTTTGGAGACTTAGAGAGAGGACATAAGCTGGTATGCAGACGGGACTTCGGATCCATGAGGACGATACTTTAAGGTGCAAAAATTGCCTATACGTTCCTAATGGAGAGTTGAGATAGGAGTTGTTGACCGAGGCACATAACTCTATTTACTTTATTCATCCTGGAGGTATAAATATGTACTGAGATTTGAGACAGTACTACTAATGGCATGGGATGAAGAGAGAGATTGCACGGTTTGAGGCAAAATATTTGGTCTGTCAGTAGGTTAAGACCGAGCATCAAAGGACTGTGGGTATGTTACATCCACTTTCCATCCTCAAGTGGAAGTGGAAATATATTACCATGGATTTCGTTACAGGATTTCCAAGGAGTCCCAGCGGGAAGGTCACAATTTGGGTAATTGTGGATCGACTCACAAAGTCGGCACATTTTTTGTCGTTCAGAGTTGCACAGTCCATAGAGATCCTAGCCGACATGTATATGCGATAGATTGTGAGGTTACATGGAGTGCTAGTTAGTATTGTGTCGGATCGAGACTCTAGATTCATATCCCACTTTTGGCAGAGTATGCATGAGAGTATAGGCACCCGACATAAGTTCACCACTACTTACCATCTACAGACAGATGGCCAGTCAGAGCACACGATCCAGATCCTGAAAGATATCTTACGATATTATATGTTAGACTTCAGGGGGTCTTGGGAAGACCACTGGCATCTGGTAGAGTTTTCCTACATCAACAGCTACCATGCAAGCATAGATATGGCACCTTTTGAGGTATTGTACGGTAGGAAGTGCAGGTCTTCGATATACTCGGTCCTGAGTTAGTGATGTAGACATTTAAGAAGGTAAAGCAAATTTAGAGTCATCTTCGTGCTGCTCAGGACAGAAAAAAGTATTAGGCTGACACGTACCGCAGACCATTGGAGTTCAAGAAAGACGAACATATATTTTTAAGGATTTTACCTACTCGTGGAACTATTCGATTCAAGAGTAGAGGAAAATTGAGCCCAAGGTACATTGAGCGTGTTAGTGAGGTGGCGTACCGTCTTGCATTATCCCATCTCTGGAGAGAGTGCAGATATATTCCATGTTTCACAATTGAGGAGGTACGCGACTGACCCAAGTCACGTAGTTGATCATTCCGAGATTGCGGTAGGTCCGAGCTTGACTTATGAGGAGCATCCAGTAGGAATAATAGAAACTAGTGAGAAGACATTGCGGGGTCAGACGATTAGACTGGTTCGGGTAGCTTGGAAATATAATTTTCTAAGCAAATCCATTTGGGAACGAGAGGATGTTATATGGGAGTGTTATCCTCACTTATTCGAGGATGCATGTATGACCTTAGAACTGTCTTTAGTTATCATATCTTTATAGATTCCTAGAGTAGCTTTATTCTTAATTTTGAGGACAAAATTTTCTAAGATGGGTAGATTGTAAGCCCCCTCATTTTGGAATAGGGGTAATTTGTTATTTTTTTAATTAATTCTATTTTTACGATTTTATTTAAGTAAATAGGTTAAACAATTAATTTATAAAATTCTTTTATATATATTTGATACTTTACCATGGCTTGGATATTTTGAGCAATGTACAACCTTTCTTCTTCCAACAAAATTTATATTAATAATCTTGACTGTACCTAATATATTTGGGACATGGATATTGCATTTTTTTGATCTCTCCCATGCTCCAAAAATATTGGCAAACATCACGAACCATCGTTATCGTGAAACTACTTTCATTTGACCCAAACCAAACCCAAACCTATATAGACATGTAGTGCACCCAAATACCCCATGTAGAAATATTATATATATATATATATATATATATATATATATATATATATATATATATATATATATATATATATATATATATATATATATATATATATAAGATTCTATTTATAGAAAGTACCATATGTGTCATCTTAGATGGAAAATACCTAACTAACCTACACCCCAACCCATACCCTAACCAACTCAAACCCTACCTAAGCGGCCAACCCAACTAAGGCCGAAACCCCCAAGAGCATTCCCCCTTGTGTGGCCGACCCTTACATGCATGGAAACCCCCTTCTATATATGTAAACACATCCACAAAGCCCATATATATATCAACCTATCACCAAACCCTAACTAATATGGTCCTCTCTCTTGGCCGAATCCCATACCCTCTCCCTCTCTAATATTCGACAGCTCCATTTCCATTAAACCCATACAACACCATCTCTATCACCAAAAACCTTATTCTCTCATCAAAAGTTTAACTTATCATCATCCTTCCACCCAATCTCCACCAGATAACCATAAAGACTCCACCTTTTCCATTAACTTTAACCCATCAAGAAAGTAATAACAAGACAAGCACAAGCAAGAATGTGTGTTTCTTGGATAAGAAGAGTCACCACCATCCAAACCTTCAAAGCCTACGGTAAAGATTCAAACTTTCATTCTTAAATTCCCATGGAATGATTCTCTTAGAATGTGAATCTATTATTCTAGAAACCATTCTTGCCATATTTTTGCCATATTAAAAATCTATGTAGATTGCATGTTAGATTGGTGATATATTGGATTACGGTATGACTAGTTTGAAACTTTCTGATGCGATTCATGGAGGTTTTGATATTATTTTAAAAAATAAATTTATATGTATTTTAATTATGGAAATAAATTATTTTAAACTTATATTAATGGTATTTTTATGTCAAAACTGAATCCTAAAAATATGAGCCAATAAACTAGGTTCTTGGATAAATTATGGCATAGTTTGGCTCCGAACTAGGGGATGATTTTGGTACTTAAAAATGATATTATTTTTGATTTTAATCAGGTTTAAGATGAATTTATATGGGATTTTATCGATCTAGGTCATAACTATGGATTGGTGATATTTCAGACAAGTTTCAGACAAGACTAGTAGGCCTAATATAGCCATAACCATAAAATATGTTTAAAATTCCAAACCTAAAATTCAGAGGTTAAAATCAGTATAAATTATATTTAAATTATGATTATATAATTTTTAAATAATTTATATTCATGTCCTTCAATTGGAGACTTAACCGTAAATTTTTGAAGTCGAAAACCATAAAACTAGGTCACAATACCTCGTAAAAACATGTGAGTTGTGTCAATAATTCACATGTTATGATGATATTGGATTTGGTTATATATGGTTAATAATAATTTAGATATTTAAGTTATTCTTACAAGATTCTTGATTAGAAACTTAAAGTATTAAATTGATTATTTAGGTCAATTGGATTTCGGAGGAGTGGATGCAGGATCATCTTTGCAACTACATATTGTAGACCCATACAAGTGTACCTTGCCTTTGTTCCAGTATTATGTGCTTATGGCTATTACTAGTTTTTTATTCTATTTATAGTTCTCTGAATGTGTTTATTGTGACCCTAGGATTGTGGCGATACTTAGCTTCTGAGTTGTATTCAGGTGCCAACTACCGTACGCGAAATCAGGTATTGTTAGATTACATTATCATCGTATTTCCTTGTTCGTGCTAGCTGACCCTTGCACGATGTACCCTAGGACATTGTACACGGCTTCATGTTCAGAAGCCTTACTTGATATATTCAAGATTTTCGGCTTCTGTGTTAGGACATGACTTGATTGTATCTTCCTTGTTGACTCGAGACATATTTAGTATTTGTCTTGCATTTTATGAACATGAGATGTGAGACACATGGGGACTGGAGAGAACCTACCATACCATTGGGCTACCACTTACTACTTGCTACCGATGTTTGCGCTCGAGACATAGTACTGCATGTACCTTGACGGGGCATATACGTACCTATTACTACTGTTACTACCAACTACTATCGTGTCTATATAGACCTACAGGCCCAAGTGGTTTAGCGGACGAGTATATTCTCAGATGCATTCACATAGTTGGTTATGATAGCTATCCTGGACCACATTGATTACTATCTACTATTACTTTGGCTTATTTTATTCTGTACCTTGCTATTTCCTCTGAGGACCTGTATCCAGATTATGTTTCCAGGTATAGACGAGGAGATTTACCCGGTTTAAGGGTCCGGAGCTGACATTGGAGCAGTACTTGCACCACAGGACGAGGTTGTGCCGGAGGACTTCTCTTGAGCACGTAGCTATTTTCTCTATTTATTATTCTTAGTGTTTCTTCGAAATTTTGACTTGTTTTAGTGACTACTGGACAGATGTACTTGGTTATTTCTCTTTTTATTATTTTGATGATGGGTTGTTCCCCGTGACATTACTTTTACTGCACTTATTGATGGACAGTTTTATTTGTTATTATTATTACGACTGGGCTATCCCTTTGCGTTTTGATTCTTATTTATGGATGAGATTAGTGATATAGACTGTGATATTTTTTATAAACCTTTGTTTATACATATTATAGCTTAAGTGCACTCTAACAGGTCCATTAAATTGGGTTTGACCATTGGAGTTATGTTGCTGGCCATTGCCATGTGGCTAGTCTTTTGGTATTTTATGGTTGGGACGTGATATAGTTTTATGGTGGCACATATAGGTCTACGAATATATTATTTTAATTACATTTGTGGAACCGAACAAGCCTACAATTAGGATAAAATGAATTATAGGATCTCATCCACATGTTGACACATTTTTGACCTCTATATTGAGCTCAAATTAATTTCTTGACTTGTATCATGCCTTAATTTTAATGTACGATCCTCACAATTTACTTTGTGTGCGGAGTAATGGATCCACAAACTAGCGATGAGACTCTTGCAGATACACCGTAGGGTGCTATGGTTACTTACGATGATAAGGTGATGCCAATGGGTGGAGATCCATCCACTCAACAAAGAAACCCGACAAATTATCACACCTCGAGGTTCCAGAGAGACGATATTCCACCACCACCACCACAATTTACTCTACTGATACCACTACCGCCAATTTTTTATCCAGGGCAGCCTATAGATGGACATCGGTTATTTCAGGTGTTCTTTGCAATGATGCAAGATCATCAGCAAATTCAATAAGAGTTCCAGTAAAGTCAATTAGAGAACCTAAGGGAGAATATAGTGACAACACTGGAGCAGGCGACCCCACCAGCTAGAAAGCCATCGACGGGATCTATCCCAGATTTCTGCCAACTGAAGCCACATATATTTTAGGGCAAGGAGGAACCACTGAAGTTCATGAGTGGCTTACTAATATCCAACGCCAATTGGAAGCAGCTAAGTTTCCGAGGGAGCGTTGGATGACTGCAATCAGGATACAACTAACAGGCAATGTGCATCACTGGTGGCTCATTTAGGATAAACGAATTGGGCGAGACCGAGTTACTTTGGAGGAATTATCTACACTCTTCCAGGAGATGTACATGTTGGCCCATCCAGTCTCATTAAACTTGATTTGATAGTTAACTAAACCATGTATTGATATGTCATAATCTGAAGACTCAACACCACTACTACAAATACTGATTGTACTACGTCATTCAAATATAATATTTATTTTATTTGAGTCTAGGACATATGTACATCGAGTCGCACTGGCATAACCCAAAGTTTACTCAAATAAACCATCAAAACTATTCACCAAATCAGTCCACATTCAAATCCAAACCTTAGTAGAACAGGCAACCAAACTTGGACCAAATTTGTACCAAACTCGGTCACCTATTTAGTATAAAATCAACCCAGTTATTAAACTCCTAATTTCTTGGCTCAACGATCAAAAATTTGAATTAAAACCCATCCGAACTATGGCCGAATTCGGTTTGCTAAAACCCTAGAAATATGATTGAAATCTCCATATTTCAAATCATCTAATCATTTCTACTTTGAATCCTTTAGTGAAGCAATACTACTAAGCCTCAACTTTTCCATGTCCAAGAGCAACTCCCTAGCCTTCTATGTGCCAAGTGTGGTATCGGTTTAGAAGTCTACAAGAGTTGTAAAGAGCTTGGCTCAATCAGTTTTCTCTCTCTTTCTTGCTATAAAGTTGTGAGACTTCGGATCAAATCTCGTGGTTGTAAAGAAGTAAAAAACCTTCGGATCAAAGCTTGTGATTCACTATTGGTGATTATTGTGGATACAACTCTGAGAAAAATTTCTTGGGACTGGACTAGTCCTCTCAGCGGAAAACTAGTATACATCGCAGTATTTGTGTTTGCTTTCTCTTAATCTTACTACTTTATATTACTGTCTTCCATATACACTGTTAGCTGCCTTCACTCTGCTTAATTTTTAATTTGGTAGATTATTCTGCTACACTTTATTCACCCCTCTAGAGTTGTCTTACGATCCTTCAATTATTATCAGAGAAGTTTCTCTTGATATTGGCTTAACATCCTAAGAGAATTATGACAACTGTTAGATCTATCCACACCAACAATGCTGAAGTCCAGTCCACAAATATGCCATCCCTATTTGACAGTACTAACTACACGTATTGGAAGACATGTATGAGATTTTATTGGAAGTCACTTAATTTTTAACTTTGGGCTATTGTAGTAGAAGGATAAAAGAAGCCACCTAGAATAGTCATAGATGGCAACCTTGTAGAGAAATCTCATGATAAGTACATATACACCGAAAAGAAATAGGGTAGTCTTGATGCTAAAGCTATTAACGCTCTACTCTGTGCTGTAGACATAACTGAATTTAATAGGGTATCCACTTGTGGTACTTTGTACAAAGTTTGGAAACTTCTTGAGGTCACTCATGAAGGAACCTCATAAGTGAAGGAATAAAAAATAAGTCGACTGACACAGGAATATAAAGCATTCAAGATGATGCAGAATGAGATGATTACCCAAATGTTCACAATATTCCTCGATATCGTCAACCCTCTATCCTCTCTTGGCAAGGAGTAAACCAATCACGAGAAGATTCGCAAAGTACTCAGAGGACTTACTAAGAATCGGAATCCCAAGGCTACTACAATCATGAAAGGAATGATCTAACTACGATGGCCCTCGAGACACTCATGGGCAAGCTAATGACTCACGAGCTAGATCTCAAAAAATTCGAAGATCCCACTCCAAAAGAAAAGACAATTGCTTTTAAGGCGTATCAAAATAAGGTCACTAATTACAACTCCAAAGACGATGAATCTCAATATGAAGAAGTTTCGCTAATCACCAGGAACTTCAAAAAATTTCTAAAGCTTGAGTGATCAAAGAAGAAGAGATCAATGACAACAGTGATGAAGAGCCAATGTGCTACAACTATAAAATGATAGGGCACATAAAGAGAGACTGCCCAACATTAAAGAAAGGGAATCGACACGATCACTCATCCAGAAGAACATCATCAAGGATGTATGCAAATACTATCATCTGGCATGAAAGCGAAGCTAGTAAATCCGAAGAGAAGAATCCTCGAGAAGCGGCAAACCTATGCTTCATGGCACTGACTGATCAGGTAACTGATAAAAAATACTTATGATGATTTTATATTTGATGAGTTAGGTAATGTCTTTAGTGATCTGCTTGATAATTTTAGAAAACATAGGAATAAATACAAGCATGCTAGAAAATATGTTCAAGATTATCAAACTAAGATAGAGAGACATGCATCTTTATTAAGTGAAGTAAATGATACTTCTAACGATTCAGACGAGAATTTTAGACTTAAGCTTAAACTCCATGAGGCAATTTCCAGCATTGACAAGAGTTCTCAAGAGAATGCTAAATTTAAGGAAGAGCTTAAATCCGAAAAAAGAAGTATTCCATTGCTACTCGTAGAATAGATGCTCTCACAGCTAAATATGATGAAGTGTATGCTACCTATAAAAGATTAGATATTATATTGGGAAAATAGGTTAAAAAAACCCTACCCAACCTAACACAAGACACGTAGCAAAATAGATAAGCATTCACAGCTATGCTTCTACATACAAGCATAATGCTTCATGTAATCATACATGTAGAACATATCGTAACACTGCATACTATTATACACGTAGAACTCATCATACCTCACATAATCATGGATTTTACTATAGATATCAACGTAAATCATAGAACACTGCTTCATACACACATATCTATAATATTATATCTAGCACCTATAACACAACTATATGTCACTATTATGACAAGAAGGGACACATATCTAGATTCTGTAGAACTAGAAAATTACTAGATATGAATGTCTATGAATGGATGCCAAAGACTAACACAGCTAGACCCTCGAAGAAATGGGTACCATGGGTTATATCTATAACTTATTTTGTAGGTAGACCAACCCTCTCATGCTAGAAGCAAGTTGATTCTCGATAGTAGTTTCTCATGATATATGACTGGTGATGTTAACCTATTTGTAACGCTATCGATAAAAAAAGAAGGATATGTCTCCTTC
The DNA here is from genome assembly GCA_036927795.1 of Iris macrosiphon. Classification (NCBI taxonomy): domain Eukaryota; kingdom Viridiplantae; phylum Streptophyta; class Magnoliopsida; order Asparagales; family Iridaceae; genus Iris; species Iris macrosiphon. The sequence goes on from JAYESA010000017.1 coordinate 97,935,908, forward strand.
GGTAATAATCTAAGAGGATATATTATTGGTAATAGTAATGTAAGTATTTTTTTCTATCATGTCATTAAAGACGTTTGTCTAGTAATTGTAAACCCCCTCAAATTCTTTTTTTGGGTAGACTAGATAGGGTTAGAAATTTTGGTTTAGCATCAGGGTATTTGAGGTTTAGAAATTAGGCTAAGTTGTCTAGTTCTTTAATTAAACCCTAGGTGCACCCTACAATTGCTACAATATTCGGAGCCCAACAATAGCCCTAAAATTCCAACAAGTTATTGCACTATTGACCTGACAAGCCAACCTAGGTGCTAGACTTTTCCGTCACTCACAAACACACTCCCTTGTGCTCTAATTTAATTGCACAACTTCCCAGTCCCGAAATAAATTCATTAATCATATGTCGCGTACCTGTGTCATTGCAATCAATTTGGGGACAGAAACTCAACCTGTTTAGCCGAACCAATTAAAGGGGCCAAGACTGACACCAAGGCTACACCGTTTATGACCTTTGTATCACTCCTAATTGAGACCCCATGTGCTCCCATTTAATTTAAGAGCATGTGACACTTTATTTAATTAAATTAGGGATACCAACTTTGACTAATCCCAACTTAACCCCAATTTAATCCAATATTCCTTTCATGAAGCCCATGCAAAATACACAATACCCTCTCACCATACATAACACCAAACACAACTTCCCACACCAAATCTCTACCACTTTTCCTTCATATGAAAATACCCAAAAGTTAAGGGGCTTATTTGCAAATATGGTGCTAGGTGTCACCACCCTATTGGTCAAGGCCAATGAAGAACCCCCCTCCCTCTTATGGACCGGTCAAATCACTCTCTCTCTCCATTTGTTTTATATATTTTCTTCATGATGAATCAAGGCCCTTGATTCAAAATGCAATATCATCCCCACAACACAATCTCCTATAAAATCACTCCTCCTCACACCTTTTCCAATGAGCCGGCCCTAATCCCTAGAAGCCTAGGAAAACCCGCCTCTCTCTCTCTTTCCTCTTTCTTCAGCCGAGTGTTTCTTCATCCTCACCTTCACTTCTTCTCCTTCTTATTCTTCTTCTTCTTCTTCTTCTTCTTCTTCTTCTTCTTCTTCTTCAACGAGACTAGTCACCCCCTGAACCGGCCGAGTCTCACCGGAGCACCCGCTGCTGCCGCTACCCACAGCAACCGGCCTCCTCCAATATCCTTCAACCACCAGAAGCAGCCTCCTCGAACACGGCCAGCTCCACCCGCTGTACATCACCTCTCCCTCACCACCTTCACCACTACATTGGAGCCGCAGCCAATACTACCCCGACCACCCCGATCCACCACCACGTCCACCCTCGACCTCCATCCGCCATCACCCGTACCACCCTCGACCAACACCTCTATCGTATCAGCTCCACCCTCGACCTCCAACTCCACGACCTTCACCACCACGTCCACCTCGACCTCTACCCGCCATCACCCGCACCACCCTCGACCAACACCTCCGCTGTATCACCTCCATCACACAGCCACCGTACTGCCACCTCCAGTCATCCGCACCACCCTCTTCCCTGCCTCCATGAATCACCATGACCACCACTACTGACTCTGGCCAGCACCACCCTCGGCCACCACCTCCACGGCGAGCACCACCACCTCCACGACCAGCTACACCACCCCTCGACCACCACCTCAAGCAATGCCTCCTTCACACAGTCGAGCACCCTCGCCACCTAGGTCGACATGTGCGCCACCCCTGCGGTTGACGCCATCCCTGACCGGAGCCACAACATCGCCGCTGCCACCACCCGCAGCCACCGGGGTAACTCCTCACCCTTCTCATTTAGTGTAGTTTGCTATTTGCTAAGAGAACCTAGTTAGGGTCAGGGTTATGAATACTACATGTGAGTTTTAGGGTTTATGAATATTTTCATGCATTTTTATGACGGATATTGAGGAGTATATTTATAAATATGAAATGGTATTGTAATAATATAAAGATGGTTATTTATTGAGGGCTTGATAATTAATAACAAATTTATTGAGGAGTAGATATATATATGTGAAATGGTGTTAGAATAATAAAATGACGGTTATTTAATTGAGAGCTTAATAATTAATAATTAATTTATTTGAGGATGAATAAATGGACTGTACATAATAACGTTTGTGAATACAAGGGTGGTATGGTTGAGGATGAGCATAGCTTGAACGACTGAAATCTGTGATAAATATTAGGAGAATGGATATTTGGTTTGATGATGTTATACTGATAATTGATCGTATTTGATGCAACGTTCCTTTAGTCAACTTGGGTCAACCCTTTAGTTTAGTGTCTATGTGAGCTATATGTGACTAAGACTGAAGCCTATGCTAGATGTATGACACCTCTTATTTTAGAATAGCATCGTGATAGTTTATTGATTAATCTTGTATCTCGTCTCTAGGTACTTCGGGATCCGCGGACTTGGACGTTGTATTGGAGCCCCATCTTCAGCATCCGGATCTAGACAAGTGTACCTTGCTATCCTATATTTCAGTTTTTAGGTTTCTATTTATTTATTCTATATATTGTGAGCACTTTGGATCAGAATTGTTACTTAGCGTCCGGGTCATAATCGGGTGCATACGTTCGTTGGTAACGTCTGGTATCGATTGATTGATGTTCGCGACACCTTGATGTACCTACTTGGTTATATCAGAATCATAGGACACATTCAGACACCGTCATCGTGCCACATTTCTTGTATCCTGATACTGTCAGCATGACCAGATTCTGGGATGACTTTAGGGTCATGATTGTTGGTAGTTACTCTAGTATGACGAGACTGTTAGATAGAGGTTTAGGTTCAACGAACACTCGTTGACCGCTTTGGGAGGGAAAGACACTTACTAGACATTTGGGCTACTCTGCACCCGCTACATATATGTATTTGTCCTATTTATGTAGTGTCCTTATATTTGGAGTCGTAGTATCACCCGTGTGACTCTGTGCTCGGAGCTACGGTTCGTCCCGTGTGTCTTTGTATTCGGAGCTACGATTTTATATTTGGATAGCTTACGCGTCGAACATTGTCTTCAAAGTTGTGTCTCACTTAGGTGGTTATGCTAGATTACACCAGGCGTTGCAATTGTTTCTTCTGTTATACTATGGCATACTATTTTTGTACCTTGTTACGTCCCTCTGAGGACCTGGTTCCCTTCCAGGCTTAGGCGAGGAGGACTACCCGGGTGAGTGTGGATCGGGTGTTTATCCAGGAGCGAGACCTTTTGCAGAGGACGAGATCCTTCCGGAGGACTTTATTTAATCTCTAGTAGTGACTTTACCCTGGGATGGTATTGCTATCTAGCTTTCAGATACCGTTCCTAGTTATCTTACTGTTTCCCTTCATTCAGTATTTGTATTAGCGGGTTTGTTCCCGTATGACTTTTTTCGTATTTGTATTAGGATATATTTCCTGTCTTATTTCCCTCCTGCACATTAGTAGTTATGTTTTTCTCTATGTGCTCTATATTTCTGTTGTCTGTGGATAATATTTAGTTTTAATGTTTATGTGTTATATGTTGAGTTTTATCATTGTACTTTACAGCTTAGGTGCACTCCTTCGGGTCCATTAGATTATGATGCCCGTCGAAGTGTACCCGCTGGCCATTGCCACGTGGCTCAGTTCATTATATTTGGAACTGGGGTATGACATAGTTTTTGTGGTGGCCCATGCAGGTCCGATTTAAATTGTCTTGGTTACCTGACTGTGCTAAGCGATCTGTAAATTAGGAATCTCATCTACATGCTTGAGTCCTTCATATGACACCTCTATTTTGATTTTCTTTTGCCAATTTGCATGTTGTTTAATTCTTCAACGCTGATCTTAAGCATGACTTTTTTTCAGAGTTATGAATCTCCGTAGCGGACGTGTCCTGCAGCCGGGCGATGTCCCATGTGACGCAGGGTCATCCGGGGAACCAGAACTGGTGCATGTTCTTCTATTGACCCCAGCTCCCTAGGGACAGTCATCTGGACAGCCAGAGGTGCCTTCAGATGAGCACCAGAATCTGCACCAGGCAGGTCATGCGGACCAGAGGACCGCAAGACAGGAGGAGCAAGAGTTGCCCCCACCACCTCTATTTTCTCTACCGATGCCATACATGCCTTCCCATCAGGGTAACCCATGGATAGGCCGTAGATGTTTCAGATGGTCTATGCTATGATGCTGGCCCAGCAGCAGGTCTAGCAGCAGGCCCAACAGCGCCAGGTTGAGACCTTGAGGGAGAATATTATGACGGCCTTGGGACATACGTCACCATCAGCTCGCCAATCGATGACGGGGTCTGTCATAGACTTTCGTCGTATGATACCGCTTTCCTTCTCTGGCATGGAAGAGCTGACAGAGATTCATGCATGGCTCACCAGCATTCAGCACCAGCTGGAGGCCACTGATCTCCTGAGGCATAGATGGATGACCGTCATCAGGATGCAGCTTACCGACAACGCTCATCACTGGTGGCTCTCAGAGGAGGAACGTTTAGGGCCCGATAGGGTCACATGGAAGGAGTTCTCTAGGCTCTTCCAGGAGATGTATATACCTTCCACTGCCAGAGTAGAACTTCGGGATAGGTTCCAGAACCTCAGGCAGGGCAGTTTAACCATAGAGGAATACAATGCTAAGTTCCTCTGTTTGAGCCGATTTGCACCGTACTTGATCCCGACCGAGGAGAAGAAGATCGAGAAGTTCTATGAAGGCCTGAGTTTCGAGACACAGATATTTATTGGGTCTATAGCCCCTACCTCATACTCCGAGGTTTTATTAGCAGTTCGACGCCAAGACCGCATCAACAAGATGAAGGCCAGTCTGAAGCGCTCCTGTGAATCATCATCAACAGTTTGAGCTTCGTAGGGAGGATCTGCAAAATGTCCAATGGTATCGCAACAGCAGAGAGTATCACCCCTGCAGGGACCAGTGATTCCTACATGCCATTACTGCCGCAAGAGGGGACATTTATTGAGGGACTGTCGACGGAGGCTAGAAGTATGTCTGAGATATGGGTCGGACTAGCATGCAGTCCGGGATTGCCCAGACCAGAGGGCTCCAGTACAGATGGTTCATCGACCAGCCTTGCCAGCACCAAGGCCTTACCAGCAGCCTCTCGGACCGAGGTCGCCCTACGTAGGAGCTGCGGTACTGCGACCACCAGTACCAGGAAGAAATCAGAGGAGGCCACCCTTGGCCACACAGGTAGTTCGATTCCAGTAGGCTCGACAGAAGCCGAGGGCACCAGCACCAGGATATGGCCAGGCCTATGCGATGACCATTGAGGAGGCAGAGACAGCCGGAGAAGTGATCGCAGGTACTATCTTAGTAGCTTCATTACCAGCAGTAGTATTATTTGATTATAGTGCCACACACTCTTTCATAGCTGTTATTTTCGTGGCCACCAATAGAATAGCAACTGCACCCCTTCCGAAGATTAAGAGAATTCTTACGGGAGGTAGAATAGTACCAGTTAGCGACACTTGTAGGTCTTGTTCAGTAGTTGTTTGCGGGCGAGAGATGCATGTCCAATTTCTTGTCTTCTCTATGCCGGACTATGACATTATCCTAGGCATGGATTGGTTGAGCCAATACTACGCGATACTAGATTGTCGATGTGGTTGCGTTATATTTAGACCACCAGATCATCCTGAGTTTTAGTTTCATCGGGGAGCCCGAGAGCATGGTGTCCAACCTACCTTAGTGACACACATTATAGAAGGTGAACCGGTGTACCATCACTTTATATCAGAGTTTGAGGACGTGTTTTGTCACTACCACATTTCCAAATAAGGGCATTTGTGTAATTTTACCATTTTAAATAATTATGTATTAAATTAAATTGCTGAGTTTTATAAACTAATTATATATTGTAAGTGATATTTGGTTTTAGGTCAAACTCTAGAACCCATTAGGACAAACCCTAATGACCAGACCCTAATTTAAAAAACCCAGTTCTAGTGAAACCCTAGAATTCTAATTTTAGGTTTGGACCTCAAACCCTAGAAGGCCTAAACCTGAGTTAATTAGGTTCTACATGAGAGGGCCAGGGGGTTTAATCTAAAAACTATGCATGGAAACCCTAAAACTAGGTTTAATATAAAAAGGAAGCTTCTCACAAAGCCATCCTTCATGTAGAAAAGAGAAACCCTAGCCTCCATCAAGAGAAACCATCTCCCCACCCCAAATTTCGAAATCTAGCCCTAGGTTCCATTTTCTCCTCCTCCAAAGCAAGGAAAGCAAGGAACGTGGGTCAGGAAACCTTGGAGAAGAAGAACCTCATTGAAGAAACCATCCCTGCAGGTAAAAACCCTGTTTTTATTCTTTTTTTATTTTGTTTTCAGATGTTAATGCCATTAGGAAACCACCCTTGCTGTGTAGTTTCGAATTTTAGGGTTTGTTTAGGTTTAAGTGTCCCCAACATTTGTTTTCCCTAATTATCAGAAACCCTAACCCTAGGTATTCGTAGGTAGGTTGATTTCATCTCATATGGGTAGGTTGAACTCGATTTTTAGGGTTTTGGGTTGAGGATTCATGGGTTGTATGTATAATTGTTTTTCTGCACTGCATGTGTTTGATGAAATGCCAAAGAAAGGATGAACACCTATCTAATCTACTTTAATATAATCTAATTTGATGAATGATGTATGATGTATATATATATAATTATACATATGTTTATAGATTTGATGTGTGTTTCTATCTATATCTATGTTGTAGATGTGGGTGTTTAGAAGAGGGGAATAAACTGTGAATGGTTCATTGTGCAGTCGGGTGGATTGGGGCTGACTGTACAGTGTGAGAAACTGTGTTAGGGAAGAGTACTGTGCAGTCGGGTATCCAATTGAACATGTTCAGCAGCAGATTGGGGGAAAGGGTATCCCACTGTTCAGTCGGGTTTTGATTCCCGTGTGTATCAGTTTGGGGGAGGGTTTCACTACTGTGTGTGGCTGTAGGTCAGTAAGTTGAGACCAGTTTTACCTATGTGTTATGTCAGTAACTTGAGTGTTAAATGTGCAGATTTGATCCATACCTATGTTCAGTATCAGTTTTGGGTATAGTGATTGGTATTATGAGAGTGAGGAACTGTGTGTCTGTGTGTAGCTGTGTATTATGTGTCAGTGGGTGTATCTATGTGTTTCAGTGTGTAGCAGCATGTGTGAGTGTGGGTGCTATGGGTATCAGTTTAGCCTAGGACTGTGTATTAGATTACCTGTGTGTATATACTGTTAGTTTTGTGTGTCTGTGTGTGTATCAGTTCTCATTAACTGATACTGTGATTAAGTATCAGTGAGTGTGTATGTGAGGTATTAGAGCAGGGGGTATGTATCAGTATTTTGGGTTATATGTGTGTGTAGGTATTTGAGAGTCAGTGCACCAGGCAGTGTGTGCGATGCACTGAGTTGTGTGAGAGTGTTGTGTCAGGTCCAGTGTGTACCTGTGTTGTGAAGACTGTGTGAAATGTTATTGTGTGTGTGTGTGTCCTTGTTCAGCTAGTGAACTGTGTCAGTAACTTGGGTGAGGCAGTGATATATGTGAGGGTTTAGTGTGAGTATCAGACTTTAGCTGATACTTAGTGCCAGGTGGGATAAGGGGAGTGCATATGCTTGTATATTAATAGGTGTTAGTATGCAAGCAGATAAGGATCTGCAGTATGTAAGTATAGTCCCTGCACCTAAAAAATTAGTTAGATGGGAGTACTACCTGTGTGTATTTCTGAGAGAGAGTTAGAGAGGGAGCAGTGTGCAGTGACTGTGTATGTGTACTAGTTAGGTTCAGTATGTGTGTGAGTGCAGTGAGGTCCCTATGTGATGTATAGCAGTGTATCAGTAAGGTTAACTGTGTGTGTGTGTATTTCAGAACCTGTGTTTCAGTGTGTGTCTGAGTGCAAGGTGGATTATGTGCAGTGTAGGTAATAAATATATGTGTGTGGGTGTAGTGGCTAATTTCATCAAGTGCTAGATAAGGGGGATATATCAGTACAAAAAATAAGTGTGGGTTATGAATATAAACATCAAGGGGAGTATCAAAGTGTGTAGCTAGTTTTGGGTTGAGGGTATTAATTATATGAATAAGGTATAAGTTAAGTTACTATATAAACACTATCCTATTTATTTTAGGTAAATATAAATAACTCTAGTGTGGTGTTAGTATATCTTAGCTACTGGAACTACCCAGTCAGCCTAGTAATGACTAGTTAGTTAGGTTGGTCTAAGTATGGGCTAGCATGGTATCAAATGGACTAGTAGTGACCAGTAGATTCTAGGATGACCTAGAAACCTCGTATTTAAATTGTTAAACATATTATTCTTTTAATTCATTAATTAACATTGAATTTCCATAATTAGGTTATTGTGATCCCACTTTGGACATCGATCCTCACACCTTGCTCAGGACCACAGGCGAGTACATTCTCTGACAGTTTTCATTGTTGATTACTTCTATAAATTGTAGTGCATTATATACTTGATTCCGACACTATGGATACACGGGTTAGCACCCTAGATCCCCATCATGAGGAGTCGTGATTGGAATCCATCGTGCTAGCTGGGGGATGGGGAACTATTAGTAGATTATGTGATCATATCCAAACATTTATATGCACCATAGCTCACCCCACTTCTCACGTCGGGTGCAGCCTGACCATTTATATGCTCCATAGCTGTTATATATGATTAGCCTGACCACTATATGCACCATAGCTAACCATACGGTTAGCCTGACCTAAAAGAATCATAGCTAATCATATATAACCAGCCTGATCCAGTCCCAAGCCGATCACATAATAAACTAATATTTCAAACACTTAGCTAGATGTTTTATCTTTATTCAGATTTACTTGTTCTAGCATTCACTGTTTATTGTTCATTGTTAGATGCTCTATTGTCTATTTCATTTTCTCCTGTACTTTTCATTTTCAGCATTTATTTCCATCTTGTATCTCTTACACTGTTTATAGACTTTGTCAATTTAATGAAACTGCTGTTAGTGCTTGTGCTTCGCTCCAATCCTGACTGGATAACAACATTTTCAGAGGACCTGGAGGACTTTTGCCCCACTCATTACGGACCAAGATTAGAGGGAGATTTCACTCCAGAAATCCCAGAGGAGTTGCCTATTCTAGAGGAGAACTTGCCTGCCTGTACTTAGATTATTTTTCTGCATTTATTGTTTTAGACTGAGACTGAGTTGTATTTATTATTTTTGTGACTTTGTGAGGTCATTTAGACCCAGGATTTGAGTGGGACTTATTGTGGTTGGTTTTAATAGAACTCTTTCTATTCTCATCGTGCCATTATTCTTATAGTTTGTGATTGAGTATATTATAGAACTGTGGTTTATTTATCATTGTCCTCCGTACGGAGTTGAGACTATTGACAGGATATACTATGTTTGTGACCTAGACAGCGTTCTATCGCCGATGCTGCGGCGTAGGCTGGACGTACCCACGACTCATGCCCAAATTCCGGGTGCGGGTCGTGACACGTTTCCAGAGGATCTTTCAGTCCTACTACCTGACAGAGAGATAGAGTTTACTATAGAGTTGACTCCCGGGGCCGAGCCAGTTACTTCCTCCGTGTACAGACTTGCACCGAAAGAGTTGGTTGAGTTGAAGGTCCAAGTAGATGATCTCTTAGACAAGGGTTTCATTCGGGCTAGTATTTCTCCATGGGGAGCACCCATCTTATTTGTGCCGAAGAAGGACAGGACGGTACGTTTGTGTATCGATTACAGGGCGTTAAATGCTGTAATAATAAAGAATAAGTACCCTTTACCGAGCATCGATGATTTATTTGATCAGATAAGCGGCGCATGTGTATTCTTAAAGATCGATCTCAGATCCGGCTATCATCAGATCAAGGTACGAAGGGAGGATATTCTGAAGACAGCTTTTCAGACGAATTACGGGCATTATAAGTTTTTAGTCATGCCGTTTGGTTTAACCAACGCGCCAGCAGTATTTATGAGCCTGATGAACAAGGTTTTCCACCAGTACTTAGATAAGTTCATGGTGGCATTTATCGACGACATCTTGGTATATTCCAAGAGCTAGGACGAGCATGAGGGGCATCTCAGGATCGTGTTAGAGATGCTGAGACAGGAGAGACTGTATGCCAAGCTAAGAAAATATGAGTTCTGCTTGGATAGAGTACCATTCCTGGGACACATAATCACCGGAGATGGACTATCAGTTGACCGGGAGAAGATCGCTGCAGTGGAGACGTGGTCTACCCCTACATCAATTACTGAGATTAGGAGTTTTCTCGGACTTGCCGGATATTATCGGAGGTTCATAGAAAACTTCTCAAGGATCGTTGCGCTTATGATGTGGCTGATGCGTAAAGATGAGGAGTTTATCTGGACTGAGGAGTATCATACGGCTTTCGTTGAGTTGAAGAAGCGTCTGACTCAACACCAATTTTGATACTTCCTTCTGGATCAGGAGGATTTGTAGTGTATAGCGATGCATCTGGGAGCGGATTAGGATGTGTACTGATGCAGCACGATAAGGTGATAGCCTACGCATCGAGACAGCTGAGAGTTCATGAGAAGAACTATCCGACGCATGATCTAGAGCTAGTTGTAGTGATATTTGCACTAAATCTATGGAGTCACTACCTTTATGGAGAACGGGTTAAGATTTACACAGATCACAAAAGCCTGAAGTATGTCTACACTTAGAAGGAGCTAAACATGAGACAGAGGCGATGGCTAGAGTTGATGACAGACTATGATATAGAGTTGCAGTACTACCTGGCAAGGCGAATATAGTAGCAGTTGCCTTAAGCAGGAAGCCCATGGCATACTTTTTGATGACTTAGCGGCAATTGTTAGAGGATCTTTAGGAGCTCGGGATAGAGGTTGTATTACCAGGCATGGATGGACAGATGGCCAGTCTAGAGATTCAGTCTACTTTGGTTGAGAGGATCAAGAAAGCCCTGCCTACCGATGCTAGATTCCGACGAATGCGAGAGAGGACAGAGGCCGGCATGCAGACGGGACTCCGGATTCATGAAGATGGAACGTTGAGGTATGAAGATCGCCTATACGTTCTGGGTGGCGAGCTACGCCAGAAGTTGATAACCGAGGCTCATATCTCGATTTATTCTATTCATCCTGGTGGTTCGAAGATGTACTAAGATTTGAGACAACACTACTGGTGGCATGGATGAAGAGGGAGATTGCTAGATTCGTGGCGAGATATTTGGTCTGTCAGCAAGTCAAGGCCGAACATCAGAGGACTGCAGGACTATTGCAGCCTGTAAACCCCCTCAACCAAATTTAGAATTAAATTATTTTACATTGAGAGACTAGGATTTATTTGGATACAATTAGAATTAAGGTGCAACAATTATGCATCTTAATACACCTCACCGTTGCTTCGACGTTTGGAGTGCTACACTAGTAGTTACCTTCAAACAAATTTCATACTCAACTCCTAGATATGTCAGACTACCCATCTGACCCTTGTGTAACTTTTAGATACTCAATATTGTGCTTCATTTGAGCTGCACAATATTTGTCAAATGATTACGTATAATTCTAATAAACCCAAATTCACATAATTGGCCCTTCCTATTTTGAATTTGAGGCACAACCTCAACCCAATTCTATAAAACCAAAATTAGGGTATTAACCTATTCTGACCCTGCTACACACATGACTCTTGCGTCCCACCCAATTTTAATTCGATGTGTCTTAAATTTATTAAAGAACACCGCGTGCTTTATTTTTAATTAAATTAAATTAGAGGCAAATTTTACCAAAACAGGACCTAACCAAGCCCATGTATACCTTTTCATGTGGACCAGCCCCCACCCCAAAGAGACCAGACAGGCCCAAGTCCCGAGGTCAGCCCATAATCCCCTCCTATATATAATACACATTTTTCCTATATCGAAACCCTAGATCATAAACACCACCCTTCCTCTAACCCTAGCCGACCTCCCTTCCTCTAACCCGAGCTCCCTCCCTTTCCCCTACTTCCCAACACCATCACCACCTCAAGCCGCCACCCCCTAGCCAGCGGAGCACCCCCTCGATGTTGGACCACCACCCCAGCCGCCTGCACAGACCGCTAGCACCTCCATCCACCATCGTCACCATCTACTTTACCATCACCAACACCCTTCATTAAACCCGACCCCCTTTCCGACTTTCCCTAACCAACTTTGCCGCCTGAGTACCACCGTCTTCGCATCCCCACGACCTGGCCGCCATCCCAACACTATCCTATTCCAGCAACCACCAGCACCCGTCGCTGCCAAGGCCGCTGCTGCCGCTGCTCCAACTACTACAGTTGCTGCCACTGTCGCTGCTGCCTTGCTGGCCGCCCGACGCCGAAGCTCCGCCACTCGTCGGAGTACGTGTAGACGATGAGCACAGGCCCTCTCCCGTTCAGCCACACCTAGGTAACCATTGTATTGCCCCTCTTTCCTTCTTGGTATCGTTGGGTATTAATATCATTGTATCATCGTGTCTTGTATCGTTTGTCGACACGAGCAAAGTAATATGAAATATATTTGTGTATATAGGTATGTAATTAGATTAGAATAATAATTAATAAGTTAGTAATTAATAAACTAGTAAATGACCTTAATAATATGACTTGTTATAAGGACTTCTAATTCACCAAAATCTATGCATTGATCAAACACACAGTAACATGAGAAAGAAGGACATATAATTATACGAAAAACAAGCTGTTCGTAAAACCCATAACTTCGATAAATTATTGTCATGAGATACACGGTGACTGAGGACAAGGAACGTGTGCATCTTAGCTACGTGCACACGCGACTCTGTAGTCGATCAGCCGTGATCTTGCGTTAGTACCTAAGAGCAACGTCGTAGTTGTGTATGTATTGCTTTAATGTCTGATGCTAGATTGCTATATTATATTGTGTGTTTAGGGTTACTGGACCAGCCAGGAGATACTGCAGGAGCAGGCTATTGGCATTCATAGCTTGAGGACCCAGGCAAGATACCTTGCCATATTTACTGTTTATTTTAAATGATGCATATGTTGTATGATATCTAGTTGCTTTATTTCATACGACTGTGCGCGTCCAAGATTGACTCGGATGCAGTCGACGGTTGTGTCGATGATTAGTGTACTTGGCCTAGTCACTAGCAGACTCACCCCATTGGAAGGATACTCTGATATGTTCCGAGACCTGACACTCTTACACGTTACACTATAAGAAATTCATATTTGGATGCGGGATCGCGTATTCGACTAGCTATCGGTGCGTGTGACATGCATCACGGTTAGTACGTAATGCAGGATTTTGTATTGGTAGAGACTGGCATATAGATACGTGGTATGCACGTCGTGTATTTGACTTGTATATCTACATTGGACGGGGAGGACAACTAGTAGGCGTATGGGATACACATATTGGATTCCATAGTATCCGAAGGAGCCACGGATCCAATGATTTTCTTTATTGCAGATACCGCGCTCTTCGGAGTGATACGGACGTATATATATTACAGATATCTCATTCTTCGGTATGATGAACGTTACAGATACCACGCTCTTCGGAGTATTGGACATTATGCCTACGCCTATCCATACGTACCAAAGTTGTTCTCATATTGCATTCACTTAGATGGTTAGCATACACTTTATTTATTCTATTCATTATTTATATATATGGCATATTTTTATGTATCTTGTTACGTCCCTCTGAGGATCTAGTATCTTTCCAGATTTGGACGAGACATATTACCCCATAATGTACGACCCAGGATAGGAGACTAGGTAGCGCTACCGTCAGAGTTTCCGTGATCTGTTGGTAGGCCTTCTGCCTAGGATTAGAGCATCATTATCTAGACAGCCGATGCCCTAGTCATTACTCTTTTTATCTGTCATTCAGTAATTTTATTTCGTTATAGTAGTGGGTTTGTCCCCACCAGACATTCTTGGTTGTACTATGATATTTTGAGACTAGCGTATATCTTCCAGTATTTATTTTAGTACATTCTTGTTGTTTATATTGTGGATGAGATTAGATTACCTGTTGTGGATTGATATTAGACTTGTAGTATTTAGGACAGCGTAGCACTCTTCGCTAGGATCCATTAAATTGGGTTATCCTCAAAGATGTGTCAGTTGGCTATTGCCACGTGGCCTGATCCCGTGTACTTTTGGGACTGGGGACTTTGTTACGAGTTTTCTGAGGATTCCTAGTGGTCGCAATGCAGTTTAGGTAATCGTGGATAGAATCACCAAGTTCACTCACTTTTTACCCTTCAGATTTGGGCAATCTACAGAGGTCTTAGCAGATATGTATATGAGGAAGATTGTGCGACTACATGGAGTACCAGTTAGCATAATGTCTAACAGGGATACGAGGTTTACATCCTACTTTTAGCCAAGTATGCAAGAGAGTCTCGGTACCCGCCTGAAGTTTAGTACATTGTATCATCTGCAGACCAATAGCCAGTCCGAGCGCACCATCCAGATATTGGAGGACATGTTAAGAGCATGCATGCTTGATTTTGGAGGATCATGAGAGGACCATTTGCATTTGGTTGAATTTTTCTACAATAACAGCTATCAAGCGAGCATCCAGATGGCTCCCTATGAAGCGTTGTATGGAAGGAAGTGTTGTTCCCCAGTATATTGGAGCGATATAGGTGAGAGGCAGATTCTTGGGCCAGAGTTGGTAGTTCGTACAGTAGAGAAGGTAAAGAAGATCCAAGGGCACCTGCGAGCAGCACATGACAGACAGAAGCATTAGGCGAATGTGCATCGACGACCCCTAGAGTTCCAGGTTGGAGATCATGTGTTTCTAAAGATCTCACCTCCTCGAGGGACTATCAGATTTGGAGGAAGAGGAAAGCTGATTCCTAGGTACATCGGACCATTCGATGTGTTGAACGCATATGAGAGGTTTCTTACAGGTTAGCTTTACCGCAGACTTTGGAAGGAGTCCATGATGTCTTCCTTGTATCTCAGCTGAGGAGGTACATGCCAGATCCGAGTCATGTGCTTGACCATTCCGAGATCACAGTCGGCCCGAGCTTATCATACCAAGAAGAGCCTATTGAGATTTTGGACAGAAGCGAGAAGGTATTGCGAGGTCAGACTATCCCCCTAGTTCGTGTCACATGGAGACATCATGCACCAGATGATTCGACCTGGGAGCGTGAGGAGGATATTCGACAGCGTTATCTCCATCTCTTCGAAGGATTAGGTATGTAGTAGCCTTTTATTTCAGTCAGTAGTTCTTACCATACGTATATTTTAATTTCGAGGACAAAATGCTCTAAGGAGGGTAGATTGTAAACCCGCTCGACCAAATTTAGGATTAAATTATTTTAAATTGAGAGACTAGGATTTATTTGGATACAATTAGAATTAAGGTGCAATAATTATGCGTCTTAATATACCTCACCGTTGCTTCGATGTTTGGAGCGCTACACTAGTAGTTACCTTCAAAAAAAATTCATACTCAACTCCTAGACATGCCAGACTACCCATCTGATTCTTGCGTAACTTTTAGATACTCAATATTGTGCTTCATTTGAGCTGCGCAATATTCGTAAAACGTCTACGTATAATTCCAATAATCCCAAATTTACATAATTGGCCCTTTCTATTTTGAATTTGAGGCACAATCTCAACCCAATTCCATAAAACCCAAATTAGGATATTAACCTATTCTGAGCCTGCTACACACATGACTCTTGCATCCCACCCAATTTTAATTCTATGTGTCTTAAATTTATTAAAGAACGTCGCGCACTTTGTTTCTAATTAAATTAAATTAGAGGCAAATTTTACCAAAACAGGACCTGACCAAGCCCATGTACACCCTTTTATGTGGACCAACCCCCACCCCAAAGAGACCAGACAGGCCCAAGTCTCGAGGTCAGCTCATAATCCCCTCCTATATATAATACATATTTTTTCTATATAAAAACCCTAGATCATAATCACCACCCTTCCTCTAACTCTAGCCGACCTCCCTTCCTCTAACCCGAGCTCCCTCTCTTTCCCCGACTTCCCAACGCCATCACCACCTCAGGACGCCACCCCCTAGCCACCGGAGCACCCCCTCCGCACCGGACCACCACCCTAGCCGCCTGCACAGACCGCTAGCACCTCCATCCACCATCGTCACCATCTCCTTCACCATTACCAACACCCTTCATTAAACCCGACCCCCTTTTCGACTTCCCCCAGCCAACTCCGCCGCCTGAGTACCACCGCCTCTGCCTCCCCACGACCTGGCCCCCATCCCAACACCATCCCAGCCCAGCAACCACCAACACCCGCCGCTGCCAAGGCCGCTGCTGCCACTACTACAACTACTGTAGTTGCTGCCACTGTCGCTGCTGCCTTGCTAGCCGCCAGACGGTGGAGCACCGCAACTCGTCGGAGTACGTGCAGTCGACGAGCACAGGCCCTCTCCCGTTTAGCCACACCTAGGTAACTATTGTATTGCCCCTCTTTCCTTCTTGGTATCGTTGGGTATTAATATCATTATATCGTTGTGTCTTGTCTCGTGTGTCGACACGAGCAAAGTAATATAAAATATATTTGTGTATGTAGGTATATAATTAGATTAGAATAATAATTAATAAGTTAGTAATTAATAAACTAGTAAATGACCTTAATAATATGACTTGTTATAAGGACTTGTAATTCACCAAAATCTAGGCATTGATCAAACACACAGTAACATGAGGAAGAAGGATATGTAATTGTACGAAAAATAAACAGTTCGTAAAACCCATAACTTCGATAAATTATTATCGTGAGATACACGGTGACTGAGGACATGGCACGTGTGTATCTTAGCTACGTGCACACGCGACTCTGTAGTCGATCAGCCGTGATCTTGTGTCAGTACCTAAGAGCAACGTCGTAGTTGTGTATGTATTGCTTTAGTGTCTGATGCTAGATTGCTATATTATATTGTGTGTTTAGGGTCACTGGACCAGCCAGGAGATACTGCAGGAGCAGGCTATTAGGCATTCACAGCTTGAGGACCCAGACAAGATACCTTGCCATATTTACTGTTTAACTTAAATGATGCATATGTTGTATGATATCTTGTTGCTTTATTTTATATGACTGTGCGCGTCCGAGATTGACTCGGGTGCAGTCGACGGTTGTGTCGATGATTAGTGTACTTGGCCTAGTAACTAGCAGACTTACCCTATTGGGAGGATACTCTGATATCTTCCTAGACCTGACACCCTTACACGTTACACTATAACAAATTCATATTGGGATACGGGTTCGCGTACTCGACTAGCTATCGGTGCGTGTGACATGCATCACGGTTAGCGCGTAATACAGGGTTTTGTATTGGTAGAGACTGGTATATAGATACGTGGTATGCACGTCGTGTATTCGACTTGTATATCTACATTAGGCGGAGAGGACAACTAGTAGGCGTATGGGATACACACATTGGATTTTATATTATCCGGAGGAGCCACGGATCCAATGATTTCCTTTATTGTAGATACCGCACTCTTCGGAGTGATACAGACGTATATATATTACAGATACCTTATTCTTCGGAATGATGGACGTTACAGATACCACGCTCTTCGGAGTGTTGGATGTTATGCCTATACCTACCCATACGTACCAAAGTTGTTCTCACATTGCATTCACTTAGATGGTTAGCACACCCTTTATTTTTTTTAGTATTTATATATATGGCATGTTTCTATGTATCTTGTTACGTCCCTCTGAGGACCTGATAACTTTCCAGATTTGGACGAGGCATATTACCCTAAAGTGTACGGCCCAGGACAAGAGACTATGTACGCTACAGCTGAGGAGTGTGAGGTTCTACCGTCAGAGTTTTCGTGATCAGTTGGTAGGCATTCTGTCTAGGATTCGGAGCATCATTATCTAGACAGTCGATGCCCTAGTCATTACTCTTTTTATCTGTCATTCAGTACTTTTATTTTGTCATAGTAGTGGGTTTGTCCCCACCAGACATTCTTGGTTGTACTATGATATTTTAAGACTGACATATATCTTCCAGTATTTATTTTAGTACATTATTGCTATTTATATTGTGGATGAGATTAGATTACCTGTTGTGGATTGATATTGGACTTGTAGTAATTAGGACAGCGTAGCACTCTTCGCTAGGATCCATTAAATTGGGTTATCCTCGGAGACGTGTCAGCTGGATATTGCCACATGGCCTGGTCCCGTGTACTTTTGGGACTGGGGCGTGACACAGCTGCTTCCCATTTCCGAGTGGAAGTGGGAACACATTACCATGAACTTCGTCACAGGATTTTCGAGGAGCCCTAGCGGGAAGGATACAATCTGGGTTATCGTGGAACATCTCACCAAGTCTGTATATTTCTTGCCCTTTAGAGTTGGGCAGTCCACGGGATATTAGCTGACATGTATATGAGGCAGATAGTACGACTACATGGAATGCTTGTCAGTATTGTATCGGATCGTGATTCCATATTTACGTTATATTTTTGGCGGAGTATGCAGGAGAGTCTAGGAACTCACCTCAAGTTTAACACTGCATATCATCCACAGAATGATGGCCAGACAGAGCACACGATTCAGATACTAGAGGATATGTTGAGAGCGTGCATGATCGACTTTGGAGGATCTTGGGAGGACCATCTACACTTAGTGGAATTCTCTTAAAACAAAAGCTACCAAGCCAGCATACAGATGGTACCTTATGAGGTACTGTACGACATGAAGTATGGGTCACCGGTATATTGGAGTGACGTGGAAGAGCGTCAGATACTCGATCCAGAGTTGGTGACACAAACAGTGAAGAAAATAAAGCAGATTCAGGGCTACCTACTAGCAGCACAGGACATATAGAAGCACTGGGTAGATGCGCACCGCAGACCTTTGGAGTCCACGGAAGGTGACCATGTATTTTTAAAGATATCGTCCACTGGTGGTACTATCAGATTCGGGGGCAGAGGCAAGCTGAGTCCGAGGTATATCGGACATTTTGACATCTTGGAGCGAGTTGGAGAAGTGGCTTATCGTCTTGCATTGCCTACATCATTAGAAGGAGTGCACGGCGTATTTCACATATCGCAGTTTTGGAGATACATGGCAGAACCTAGCCATGTGCTAGATTATTCAGAGATTATAGTCGGGCTCAGTTTATCATATGCGGAGCAGCCAGTGGGGATACTCGATCACAGTGAGAAGATTTGAGGAGACAGACTATTCGACTGGTCAGGGTTGCATGGGAAGCATCATTCACTAGGTGAGTCTACCTGGGAGTGTGAGGATTCTATTCGACAGTATTTTTTGCATTTATTTGAGGACCGAGGTACGAATTTACGTACTGCATTCGATTACCTGTTTACTTTTAAATTCTTGTAACTCTCATTTGTGCTTTACTTTTAGTTTCGGGGACAAAATTCTTCTAAGTTGGGAAGGATGTAAACCCCCTCAAATTCTTTTTTTTGGGTAGACAAGATAGGGTTAGAAATTTTGGTTTAGCATCAGGGTATTTGAGGTTTAGAAATTAGGCTAAGTTGTCTAGTTCTTTAACTAAACCCTAGGTGCAGCCTACCGTTGCTACAATATTCGGAGTCCAACAATAGCCCTAAAATTCTAATAAGTTATTGCACTCTTGACCTGACAAGCCAACCTAGGCGCTGGACTATTCCGTCACTCACAAACACAATCTCTTGTGCTCTAATTTAATTGTACAACTTCCTAGTCCCAAAATCAATTCTTTAATCCTATGTCGCGTACCTGTATCGTTGCAATCTATTTGGGGACACAAACTCAACCCGTTTAGCCGAACTAATTAAAGGGGCCAAGATTGACACCAAGCCTACACTGTTTATGACCTTTGTGTCACTCCTAATTGAGACTCCATGTGCCCCCATTTAATTTAAGAGCATGTGATACTTTATTTAATTAAATTGGGGATACCAACTTTGACTAATCCCAACTTAACCCCAATTTAATCTAATACCCCTTTCATGAAGCCCATGCAAAACACACAATACCCCCTTACCCTACATAATACCAAACACCACTTTCCACACCAAATCCCGATCACTTTTCCTTCATGAGCAAATACTCAAAAGTTAAGGGGCTTATTTGCAAATATGGTGCTAGGTGTCACCACCCTATTGGTCAAGGCCAATGAAGAACCTCCCTCCCTCTCATGGATTGATCAAATCATTCTCTCTCTCTTCCCATTTATTTTATAATTTTTTTCATGATGAATCAAGGCCCTTGATTCAAAATGCAACATCATCCCCACCACACAATCTCCTATAAAATTACTCCTCCTCACACCTTTCCCAATCAGCCGGCCCTAATCCCTAGAAGCCTAGGCAAACCCACCCCTCTCTCTCATTCCTCTCGCTTTCTTCAGCCGAGTGTTTCTTCATCGCCACCTTCACTTCTTCTTCTTCTTCACTATTCCTTCTCCATCATTTCTTCTCCTTCTTCGTCTTCAACGAGACCAGTCACCCGCTGCACCGGTCGAGTCTCACCGGAGCACCAGCTGTCGCCGCTGCCCACAACAACCAGCCTCCTCCAGCAGCCTTCAACCACCCGCGGCAGCCTCCTCGAGCACGGCCAGCTCCACCCGCTGCACATCACCTCTCCTTCACCACCTTCACCACTGTATTGGAGCCGCAACCAACATTACCTCGACCACCCCGATCCACCACCATGCCCACCCTCGACCTCCACCCGCCATCACCCGTACCACCCTCGTCCAACACCTCCGCTGTATCAGCTCCACCCTCGACAACCACCTCCACGACCTTCACCACCACGTCCACCTCGACCTCCAGCCGCCATCACCCGCACCACCGTCGACCAACACCTCCACTGCATCACCTCCACCGCATGGCCATCGTACTGCCACCTCCAGTCACCCACACCACCCTCTTCCCTTCCTCCATGAACCACCATGACCACCACTACCAATTCCGGCCAACACCACCCTCGGCCACCACCTCTACGGCTAGCACCACCACCTCCACGACCAGCTACACCACCCCCTCGACCACCACCTCAAGCAACGCCTCCTTCACACAGTCGAGCACCCCCGCCACCTCGGTCGACACATGCACCACCCTTGCGGTCGACGCCATCCCTAACCGGAGCCGCAGCATCGCCGCTGCCACCACCCACAGCCACCGGGGTAACTCCTCACCCTTCTCATTTAGTGTAGTTTGCTATTTGCTAAGAGAACCTAATTAGGGTTAGGGTTATGAATACTATATGTGAGTTTTAGGGTTTATGAATATTTTCATGCATTTTTATGACTGATATTGAGGAGTATGTTTATAATTATGAAATGGTATTGTAATAATATAAAGATGGTTATTTATTGAGGGCTTCATAATTAATAACAAATTTATTGAGGAGTAGCTATATATATATGAAATAGTGTTAGAATAATAAAATAACGGTTATTTAATTAAGAGCTTGATAATTAATAATTTATTTATTTGAGGATGAATAAATGGACTGTACATAATAACGTCTGTGAATACAAGGGTGGTATGGTTGAGGATGAGCATAGCTTGAACAAATAAAATCCGTGATAAATATTAGGAGATTGGAGATTTGGTTTGATGATGTTATACTGATGATTGATCGTATTTGATGCAACGTTCCTTTAGTCAACTTGGGTCAACCCTCTAGTTTAGTGTCTATGTGAGCTATATGTGACTAAGACTGAAGCCTATGCTAGACGTATGACACCTCTTATTTTAGAATAGCATCGTGATAGTTTATTAATTAATCTTCTATCTCGTTTCTAGGTACTTCGGGATCCGTGGACTTGGACGTTGTACTGGAGCCCCATCTTCAACATCTGGATCTAAGCAAGTGTACCTTGCCATCCTGTATGTCAGTTTCCAGATTTTATTTATTTATTATATGCATTGTGCGTGCTTTGGATCAGAATCATTACTTGGCGTTCGGGTCGTAACCGGGTGCAGACATTCGTTGGTAACATCTAGTATCGATTGATAGATGTTCGCGATACCTTGATGTACCTACTTTGTTATATCAGAACCCTAAGACACATTCAGATACCGTTATCATGCCAGATTTCCTGTATCCTGATACTATCAGCATGACCGGACCCTGGGATGACTTTAGGGTCATGATTGTTGGTAGTTACTTCAGTATGATGAGATTGTTAGAAAGAGGTTCAGGTTCAACGAACACTCATTGATCGTTTTGGGAGAGAAAGATAGTTACTAGATATTTGGGCTACTCTGCATGCGCTATATATATATGTATCTGTCCTATTTATGTAGTGTCCCTGTATCCGAAATCGTAGTATCACCCGTGTAACTCTGTGCTCGGAGCTACGGTACACCATGTGTGTCTCTGTGTTCGGAGCTACGATTTTATGTTTGGACAACCCACTCGTTGAATATTGTCTTCAAAGTTGTATCTCACTTAGGTGGTTATGCTAGATTGCACCAGGCATTGCACTTATTTCTTCTGTTATACTATGGCATACTATTTTTGTACCTTGTTACGTCCCTCTGAGGACCTAGTTCCCTTTCAGGCTTAGGCGAGGAGGACTACCCGGAGGAGTACGGACCGGGTGTTTATCCAGGAGCGGGACCTGTTGTAGAGGACGAGATCCTTCCCGAAGACTTTGTTTGATCTCTGGTAGTGACTTCATCCTGGGACGGTATTACTATCTAGGTTTCAGATACCGTTCCTAGTTATCTTACTACTTCCCTTTATTCAGTATTTGTATTAACGGTTTATTCCCCTGTGACTTTTTTCGTATTTGTATTATGATACATTTCCTGTCTTATTTCCCTTTTGCACATTAGTAGTTATGTTTTTCTCTATGTGCTCTATATTTCTGTTGTTTGTGGATAAAATTTAGTTTCACTGTCTATGTATTATATGTTGGGTTTTATCATTGTACTTTACAGTTTAGGTGCACTCCGTCAGGTCCATTAGATTGGGATGCCCATCGAAGTATACCCGCTGACCATTGCCACGTGGCTTAGTTCCTTATATTTGGAACTGGGGCGTGACACTAACAGAATTAAAATATAACCTACTCAACATCAGTCATCAATTTGACCATGGATATGGTATTAACTTCGTGAAAGACAAATGCTCTATATATGAAAGATCCACAAGCAAAGTTATCTTTAAAGAAATTAGAAAAGATAATATATATATTTTCTATCTTGTAAAGGACACTAATAATGCAGGAAGATGTCTATACGCTAACAAAGATGGTGTCACTACCCCATTTCCAGATCCGGATATTTTTTTTATATTTTAATTTGGGTTAATTGTGTATTATTTATAATTAATTATATTTATAATTAATTAATAATTGTATTATATTTTTATTGATTGTTTTAGGATTTTGGCTAGCCTGGACCCATGTCAGACCCTAGTGGACCCATGTCCGACCTAGCCCACACCCCTGTGAGACTTATTTTTGGGGTGTAGAATATTTATTATATTTTTAGTGGATTAGTTGGAGAGATTTGGAGTTAGTTTGAGTGCTTTTGGAACCCGAAACCCAAAACCAAGTTAGGGGGGGCGTTTTGGGCATTTGGAAACTTGTGGAACCCTTTATTATGCTAAGGCCCGACCCTATTCCTCCCATTCTCAGCCGAACCAGCAGGAGCAGCCCCTCTTCTTCTTTTTCTTCACTTCTTCTTCTTCTCCACTCTTTCCTCCTTCTTTTCTTCTTCCCTCTTCCAAACAAGTAAGTTTCTCCATTTTTTTTCCTTCCTTCTTCCATTTCTTCTACTTATTTGAACCTTAACCTTGCATTCTTCCCCAACCTAGGTGGGTAGAGCTTAGATTTGGTGTTGGAGCTAGATTTGGGAGCTTGGAAGCTTGGTTTGGTAGATTTAGAGCATTTTGGAGATTTTGGCTTGGGATTCCAACTCCCAAGAGGTAAACCCTAATTTTCTCCCTTGTAATTACTCTTTTATAGTGTAATTAATAGTTTAGAACCTTCCTAGACCCTTAGGCTACCCGTGGGAGGAAGTTGGAACTAGTTTGGTAGTGTTTGGAGACTTTAACACTAGGTTTTGTGTCAATTTCGGGTGGAATCCGAATTTGGCCCAATTTTGGGTGATGCCCTAGGTTAGACGGACCTAGGTAGATATTTTCGGGTGTCTTGAGGGTGAGTGCGTGTCTCCGTTCGGACACGGGAAGTCGTGTCGCAGAGAAACGGGCGTTTCGGGCGAATTCGGAGTTTTCATCGTCGCCGATTCTGAGTGCGTACGTGTTTTCGCCACAGACCTAGAATCGACGCAGGAGCACTTTTTCTATGATCTAGGCATCGTTTAGAGCGCATGGATAAATTTTGGGCCGATTTCAAGTTCGTTTGGTGTACGTTTCAGGAGGTTTTCCGAACTGCGCACCACGTGTTCGTCGAAATGACCGAACGACCATTTCGACTTGGTTTCCTATTTTTGGGCTTGTGTGCGTGTTGGGTTAGCTTCGGGGAGTGTGTGATAGAATTCTCGGGCTATATTTTATATATTTATAGGTGTTTGTGCGTGTCGGGGTCGTTGGGCGCGCGTTGGTGAGCATTGTGGGCATTGTGTGCGTTGTGTTGTGTGTTGCGTGTGTGTTGTATTTATATATATATATATATTTATATATATATATATATATATATATATATATATATATATATTTGTGTGTGTTCTATATATATATATATTTCTATTTATATGTGTGTTTTTATGTGTTTGTGAGTGTGTTAGTGAGTGCTTGTGTGAGTGTGTTAGTGAGTGCTTGTGTGAGAGTGTTGGTGCTAGTGTATGTGTGTAGGTGTGTGTGAGTGTGAGTGAGTGTTTATATATATATATATATATATATATATATATATATATATATATATATATATATGTATATGAGTTTGTGTGTATATATGTATATATATTTATATATATATATGTAGGAGTGTTTGTTTGTGTGGTTGTGTGTTTGTGAGAGTGTGTGTGAGAGTGTGTGTGTGTCAGGGTGTGTGTGTGTATATGTATATATATATTAGTGTGTATATATATATATGTAGATATGTGTTTATATATATATATATATATATATATATATATATATATATATATATATATATATATATATATATAGATATATGTATATGCTTGTATGTGTGTGTGTGTATTTATATGTTAGTATTTGTGTGTGTATAAATATATATGTTAGTGTGTGTATGTGTGTAGATATATATATATATATAGAGTGTGTATATATATATGGTCGTATATATATATATATATATATAGATATATGTATATGTATGTGTGTCTGTATGTGGTTGTGTGTGTGTGTGAGAGTGAGAGGAGGGGGGCTGGAACTGACAGAACAGCAGCTGGAGCAGCATGTACAGTAGGCAGCAGCAGCCGCAGCGCCGCGGCAGCGCCGCGACAGAAGTTCGCTCGAGCGCAGCAGCAGCTCGCTCGAGCGCAGCAGCAGCGCAGCAGAAAAGCAGCAGCAGCAGCAATTTTAAGTCGCAGCAGCAGCTATGTAGCTGCAGCAGCAGCTAGGCCAGCACCTCCAGCAGCAAGTTGAGCAGCAGCAGCAGCTTGGCATTCGCGGCGGGGAGCGGGGTAGCTTATAGAGAGAGAGAGGTATATATACATATACATATATATATAGATATAGATAGATATAACTATAGATAGATAGGTAGATGTATAGATAGTTAGAGAGATAGATAGATAGGTAGATAAATAGTTGGATAGTTAGGTTGATAGATAACTAGATATCACATAGATAGATAGCTAGATTAGATAGATAGATAGATACATAGGTATAGATATAAATAGATAGGTAGATATTAGATAGCTAAACTAGTTAGATAGAATTTAGTTAGATATATAGATAGGTATAAGATAGATAGATATCTATAGAAAGGTAATTGGATAAATAGATACATAGGTAGATAATAGATGGATTGGTGGTTAGATAACTAGATAGATAGATAATAGAAAGATAGTTAGATTGCTATATAGATAGATGATAGTTAGATGGTTAGATAGAATGATAGATAGATGGATAGATTTAGATAGATAGTTAGATATCTAGATATAGATATACATATATATATTTATATATAGGTAAGGTAAGGTATTGGGTATATATATATAGGTATATGCCTATATGTATTAGATATATATATTTTAGCCTAGATTATAGCTAGACATATATGTTTATGCATAGTTAGTTAGCTAGAGGGGTAGTCGGGTTGAGTTTAGAGCGGTATCTCAATACCTTGAGATACCGAGGTATCTCAATACCTTGAGATAACCAAGGTATTGGGTTTCGAGCAGGGTATTTGAGCAATAGCCTAGGAATAGTATTGGAGTAATTTTTATATGCTTATGTGTATATATTTACGCGTGCTAGCATAGGTTTTAGAGGGTATAGGCGGGGTGCGTAGCCTAGGTTGAGGTATCGGATACCGAAGGTATCCCGGTATCTCAAGGAGGCGAGTTTATGAGTTTTCTAGCTTAATGACCTCGGTTTGACCTAGAATTTCAGGAGCACCCTAGTTTGACCCAGACTTGACCGTAGTTGACTCGGTTGACCGCCAAAGTCAACTTTTGACCTAGTTTTGACCCAGAATTGACTTTTTGGACCCAGAGTTGACTTTTTGACCCGATTTTACCGGTTTGACCCGTTTGACCTAGAATGACCCTAGAAGCCTATTTTTAGTTATTTTATATCTGTTTAACTCATTAGAACACTGTTTAACCTTGCTTTTCATAATAGGTCATTGCGACACCGGTTCGGATCGCCAGTTGCTCAAGACGTCAGGCGAGTACATTCTCTGATAGTTTTCATTATCTGATGATTATTATGATTCAGCTTCTAATATAGTATCATCTGATTATTCTGGCACAACACGGGACACTGACTGGTATTTCTGGATTCATTTACTTGCGATACGTACATTTCATGTTTATGGCCTCTATTCTGGAATCACTACTGGCATCACCTACTGGCATCACTACAGGCATCACTCATGTTTCAGGCTGGACTCATCTTGATTTACGTGTCGGGTCTTGGATTCACTTGTATTAGTCGGGGCGGGGAAATACTCGAGTAGATATGTAAACATTCCCATCTGGAATCATCAGGAATCACTCCCTCTGGTCTAATCTGGAATGATAGCAGCCGCGCACCCAGTGCGCGGTGAGCCGTACTTACCCCTAGCCGTTTACATGTCGAAACAAGTATTTCAAAGACACCGAGTTTATTCTTTATAGTCTGGACTCACTTGTATTTCTTGTTGGTCTCACTTACATATTTCTGGACTTGACTCACTATATGTATTTCATGCTGGACTCACTACACGTTCATGTGCACGGACTTGATCTTAGCTTAGATATCTTGTATCTTGCAGTTATTACTATCTTATTTTTGATATTCCTGCACCTTTACCTTTATGCACCAGTAATTTATATATTTCTTGTTTCATACTTGCTTCACTCTTCTTGCTACTTGCTATAACTGTTTTATAGTTTTTATCATTTAAATGGAACTGCTGTTAGAGATGTACTTGCTCCAGTCCTGACTGGACATATTTTTCAGAGTATCCGGAGGAGTGGTGTCCGAAGTTTTATGGACCTGAGCCTGTTGATGGTGCAGACAAGGACCCTCTAGTTTAGTGGTGATTTTCGGGTTGGTAGCCGGGATCACTGAGACCTTGTTGTTTTTATTAGTTTTTAGCACCGGATTTGTCTCCGGTTTTGGATTGAGACCTTGTTTGTATATTATTTTGGATGATGTATTATTATTATTGATGTTGTGGTTGTTGTAGTAGTTATTATTGGTTAGACTTTATAGTTGTTAGTCTTCTTTGTTATCTTATCGTGCTTAGATTCGTGATTGAGTACTTGTTTATTATTGTGATATTTGCTCCTCCGTTTGGAGTTAAGATCTTGACAGGTTTATATATTGATTGCGTGGTTGCCCTCCTTTTTGAGAGATCATAGCAGATTTTTTGTGAGTTATCTAGATAGTTCCTAGACAGCGTTCTACCGCCGATGCTGCGGCGTAGGCTGGACGTACCCACGACTCATGCCCGATTTTTCGGGTGCGGGTCGTGACACATTTTTGGTGGTGGCACATGCAGGTCTCGATTCACAATTAGTGCGATATCGTGGTGGTACAACAACTTAGTTTTACTGCTGTGAGCCTGCTATAGGATCTAGGATCTAGGATGAGAGTGTACTCAATCACGACTAGGAACAATTCCAATCTAATTATTCTGAAATTGTCTTCTTTTGAAATATTACTGTCCTTCTTTGATGATATCGTATCTTGCGCCGTATTGACTTCTTTTGATCTGTGTTCAGGATGCCTCCGAAGATATGATCTCATCGTACCGTTCCAGCAGTTGCTACTGAGAGGTCTGCTACCTCTCGTCCAGCTCATATTCAGGCAGCTGTTACCGCTCCACTCACCACTCCTGCGGTTGAGGGAGCATCTGCTTCTCTTGGGGATCCTCCTTCACCTGTCGATCCGAGGACTACCCCAGTCGTTCCGATGGTTTCTCCACCACTTCCTGCTCCAGTAGATGCCGCGTAGTTATTTACGATCTTCAGGGAGATGATGGACGTGCAGCACCGTCAGGTGGATGTGATGAGGCTGGGCATTGAGAACGCCCACCAGGTGGCCATGACGGCAGTGGATAGAGTGGCTCAGATTCAGCCACAGGGAGATCAGATTCAGCGTCCGAGGCCGGGCAGTATTATCGACTTTCAGAGGATGCGGCCCAAGGAGTTCCGTGGTACAGAAGGGATCCTGTACGCAGATGAATGGATAGAGCAGATCGAGGGGATCTTCAGGCTGGCACAGATTCCAGACAGCATACAGATAGAGGCAGCGGGCAGTCAGATGTTCGACCTCGCTTTGACATGGTATCGCACAGATACGAGGATTACGGCGCCAGGGCTTACTTGGAAGGCTTTCAAGAGGCTTTTCAAGGAGTTTTTTTCCAGATGTGGCGCTTAGTGCTTTGGAGAGCCAGTTTGAGGCACTCGTCCAAGGGAGCATGACAGTGGACGAGTACGCAGCGGAGTTCTGCCGTCTGGGCAGATTTGTTGATTGCTTGAGTGAGGCAGCTAAGGCGAGGAAGTTTCGCAAGGGTTTGGTTATGGCGGTCAAGTCTTTGACCAGGAGCGACCGTGAGGCGACTTTCGAGCAGATTGTAGGAGACGCTCAGAGAGCAGAGGATGACTTGGAGCTCAAGTCCAAGAGAGGCAGGGATGATTCAGGCAGTGCGAGTGGTAGTGCGGGACCTGCTAAGCGTCCCTATGTGCAGAAGGCAGTGCAGCAGGGTCAGGATCAGAGGGCGCCCACTTGTGCCTACTGCAGGAAGGCAGGACACACTTGGGATGTTTGTAGGAGGAGGTTGAAGGTATGTTTGTTCTATGGATCCGTTGCTCACCAGATGCGAGATTGCCCCACTGCACCTCCATTGGGTGGAGCACAGGATCAGAGAGTTGGAGCTAGGCCACCTGTGGCACAGCATCATGCCCCGCACCAACAGAGGGATACACCTGTTAGACTTTTCTCTGTACTGTGGTAGATAGTGTAGGGACCCCGATTGAGACTGTGATAACACGACCAGTAGGACCCTGATCTTGTATGTTGTTTAGGTAGAATTTTTTGACTGTGATTATTGGGGGTTTGACCTAGAGGGAGTGTGATTGACTTTAAATTTTGAGGACAAAATTTTCTAAGGAGGATAGGCTTGTCACTACCCCATTTCCGGATCCGGGTATTTTTTTTAATTTTAATTTGGGTTAATTGTGTATTATTTATAATTAATTGTATTTATAATTAATTAATGATTGTATTATATTTTTATTGATTGTTTTAGAATTTTGGCTAGCCTGGACCCATGTCAGACCCTAGTGGACCCATGTTCGACCCAGCCCACACCCCTGTGAGACTTATTTTTGGGGTTTAGAATATTTATTATATTTTTAGTGGGTTAGTTGGAGAGATTTGGAGTTAGTTTGAGTGCTTTTGGAACCCGAAATCCAAAACCAAGTTAGGGGGGGGCGTTTTGGGCATTTGGAAACTTGTGGAACCCTTTATTATGCTAAGGCCCGACCCTATTCCTCCCATTCTCAGCCGAACCAGCAGGAGCAGCCCCTCTTCTTCTTCTTCTTTACTTCTTCTTCTTCTCCACTCTTTTCTCCTTCTTCTTTTCTTCTTCCCTCTTCCAAACAAGTAAGTTTCTCCATTTTTCTTCCTTCCTTCTTCTATTTCTTCTACTTATTTGAACCCTAACCTTGCATTCTTCTCCAACCTAGGTGGGTAGAGCTTAGATTTGGTGTTGGAGCAAGATTTGGGGGCTTGAAAGCTTGGTTTGGTAGATTTGGAGCATTTTGGAGATTTTTGCTTGGGATTCCAACTCTCAAGAGGTAAACCCTAATTTTCCCCTTTTAATTACTCTTTTATAGTATAATTAATAGTTTAGAACCTTCCTAGACTCTTAGGCTACCCGTGGAAGAAAGTTGGAACTAGTTTGGTAGTGTTTGGAGACTTTAACACTAGGTTTTGTGTCAATTTCGGGTGGAATCCGAATTTGGCCCAATTTTGGGTGATGCCCTAGGTTAGACGGACCTAGGTAGACGTTGTCGGGTGTCTTGATGGTGAGTGCGTGTCTCCGTTCGGACACGGGAAGCCGTGTCGCGGAGAAACGGGCGTTTCGGGCGAATTTGGGGTTTTCGTCGTCGCCGATTCTAAGTGCGTGCACGTTTTCGCCACGGACCTAGAATCGATGCGGAAGCACTTTTTTTAGGATCTAGGCATCGTTTAGAGCGCGTGGGTAAATTTTAGGCCGATTCCGAGTTCGTTTGGTGTGCGTTTCAGGAGGTTTTCTGAACCACGCACCACGTGTTCGTCGAAATAACCGAACGGCCATTTCGACTTGGTTTCCTTGTTTCGGGCTTGTGCGCACGTTGGGTTAGCTTCGGGGAGTGTGTGATAGAATTCTCGGGCTATATTTTATATATTTATAGGTGTTTGTGCGTGTCGGGGTCGTTGGGCGCGCATTGGTGGGCGTTGTGGGCGTTGTGTGCGTTGTGTTGTGTGTTGAGTGTGTGTTGTGTTTATATATATATATATATATATATATATATATGTATATATATTTGTGTGTGTTCTATATATATATATATATATATATATATATATATATATATATATATATATATATATATATATATTTCTATTTATATGTGTGTTTTTATGTGTTTATGAGTGTGTTAGTGAGTGCTTGTGTGAGTGTGTTAGTGAGTGCTTGTGTGAGAGTGTTGGTGCTAGTGTATGTGTGTAGGTGAGTGTGTGTGAGTGTGAGTGTGAGTGAGTGTTTATATATATATATATATGTATATGAGTTTGTGTGTATATATGTATATATATTTATATATATATGTAGGAGTGTTTGTGTGTGTGGTTGTGTGTTTGTGAGAGTGTGTGCTAGTGTGTGCTAGTGTATGTGAGAGTGTGTGTGTGAGGGTATGTGAGTGTGAGTGTGTGTGAGGATATATATATATGTTTGAGTGTGTGTGTGTGTATATGTATATATATATTAGTGTGTATATATATGTGTAGATGTGTGTTTATATATATATATATATAGATATATGTATGTGCTTGTATGTGTATGTGTGTATTTATATGTTAGTGTTTGTGTGTGTATAAATATATATGTTAGTGTGTGTATGTGTGTAGATATATATATATATATATAGTGTGTATATATATATATGGTCGTATATATATATATATATAGATATATGCATATGTATGTGTGTCTGTATGTGGTTGTGTGTGTGAGAGAGAGTGAGAGGGGGGGCTGGAACTGACAGAACAGCAGCAGCAGCAGCAGCATGTACAGCAGGCAGTAGCAGCCGCAGCCGCAGCGCCGCGGCAGCGCCGCGGCAGCAGTTCGCTCGAGCGCAGCAGCAGCGCAGGAGAAAAGCAGCAGCAGCAGCAGTTTTAAGTAGCAGCAGCAGCTATGTAGCTGCAGCAGCAGCTAGGTCAGCACCTCCAGCAGCAGGTTGAGCAGCAGCAGCAGCTTGGCATTCGCGGCCGGGAGTGGGGTAGCTTAGAGAGAGAGAGGTATATATATATATATATATATATATATATATATATATATATATATATATATAGATAGATAGATATAACTATAGATAGATAGGTAGTTGTATAGATAGTTAGAGAGATAGATAGATAGGTAGATAAATAGTTGGATAGTTAGATAGGTTGATAGATAGCTAGATATCACATAGATAGATAGCTAGATTAGATAGATAGATAGATACATAGGTATAGATATAAATAGATAGGTAGATATTAGATAGCTAAACTAGTTAGATAGAATTTAGTTAGATATATAGATAGGTATAAGATAGATAGATATCTATAGAAAGGTAATTGGATAAATAGATACATAGGTAGATAATAGATGGATTGATGGTTAGATAACTAGATAGATAATAGAAAGATAGTTAGATTGCTATATAGATAGATAGATGATAGTTAGATGGTTAGATAGAATGATAGATAGATGGATAGATTTAGATAGATAGTTAGATATCTAGATATAGATATAGATATTGATATACATATATATATTTATATATAGGTAAGGTAAGGTATTTGGTATATATATATAGGTATATGCCTATATGTATTAGATATATATATTTTAGTCTAGATTATAGCTAGACATATATGTTTATGCATAGTTAGTTAGCTAGAGGGGTAGTCGGGTTGAGTTTAGAGCGGTATCTCAATACCTTGAGATACCGAGGTATCTCAATACCTTGAGATAACCAAGGTATTGGGTTTCGAGCGGGATATTTGAGCAATAGCCTAGGAATAGTATTGGAGTAATTTTTATATGCTTATGTGTATATATTTACGCGTGCTAGCATAGGTTTTAGAGGGTATAGGCAGGGTGCGTAGCCTAGGTTGAGGTATCGGATACCGAGGGTATCCCGGTATCTCAAGGAGGCGAGTTTGTGAGTTTTCTAGCTTAATGACCTCGGTTTGACCTAGAATTTCAGGAGCACCCTAGTTTGACCCAGACTTGACCGTAGTTGACTCGGTTGATCGCCAAAGTCAACTTTTGACCTAGTTTTGAACCAGAGTTGACTTTTTAGACCCAGAGTTGACTTTTTGACCCAGATTTTACCGGTTTGACCCGTTTGACCTAGAACGACCCTAGAAGCCTATTTTTAGTTATTTTATATCTATTTATCTCATTAGATCCCTGTTTAACCTTGTTTTTTGTAATAGGTCATTGCGACACCGGTTCGGATCGCCAGTTGCTCAGGACGTCAGGCGAGTACATTCTCTGATAGTTTTCATTATTTGATGATTATTATGATTCAGCTTCTAGTATAATATCATCTGATTATTCTGGCAAAACACGGGACACTGACTGGTATTTCTGGATTTATTTACTTGCGACACGTACATTTCATGTTTCTGGCCTCTATTCTGGAATCACTACTGGCATCACCTACTGGCATCACTACAGGCATCACTTATGTTTCAGGCTGGACTCATCTTAATTTACGTGTCGGGTCTTGGATTCACTTGTATTAGTCGGGACGGAGAAATACTCGAGTAGACATGTAAACATTCCCATCTGGAATCATCAGGAATCACTCCCTCTGGTCTAATCTGGAATGATAGTAGCCGTGCACCCAGTACGCGGTGAGCCGTACTTACCCCTAGCCGTTTACATGTCGAAACAAGTATTTTAAAGACCCCGAGTTCATTCTTTATAGTCTGGACTCACTTGTATTTCTTGCTGGTCTCACTTACATATTTCTGGACTTGACTCACTACATGTATTTCATGCTGGACTAACTACACGTTCATGTGCACGGACTTGATCTTAGCTTAGATATCTTGTATCTTGCAGTTATTACTATCTTATTTTTGATATTCCTGCACCTTTACCTTTATGCACTAGTGATTTATATATTTCTTGTTTCATACTTGCTTCACTCTTCTTGCTACTTGCTATAACTATTTTATAGTTTTTATCATTTAAATGGAACTGCTGTTAGAGATGTACCTGCTCCAGTCCTGACTGGACATATTTTTTAGAGTATCCGAAGGAGTGGTGTCCGACGTTTTATGGACCTGAGCCTGTTGATGGTGCAGACAGGGACCCTCTAGTTTAGGAGTGATTTCCGGGTTGGTAGCCGGGATCACTGAGACCTTGTTGTTTTTATTAGTTTTTTGCACCAGATTTGTCTCCGGTTTTGGATTGAGACCTTGTTTGTATATTATTTTGGATGATGTATTATTATTATTATTGTTGTGGTTGTTGTAGTAGTTGTTGTTGGTTAGACTTTATAGTTGTTAGTCTTCTTTGTTATCTTATCGTACTTAGATTCGTGATTGAGTACTTGTTTATCATTGTGATATTTGCTCCTCCGTTTGGAGTTGAGATCTTGACAGGTTTATATATTGATTGCGTGGTTGCCCTCCTTTTGGAGAGGTCATGGTAGATTTTTTGTGAGTTATCTAGATAGTTGACCTAGACAGCGTTCTACCGCCGATGCTGCGGCGTAGGCTGGACGTACCCACGACTCATGCCCAATTTTTTGGGTGCGGGTCGTGATAGATGGCAACTGGCTATGGCATATGCGACTAGGACACGTAAACTTGGATACTATTGCAAGACTATCCATACAAAAAATTGGTAAGAGGCTTACCGAAGATTACCTTCAAGAAAGATATGGTATGTACTTATTGTGAAAAGAATAAAGCTAATAAATCTTTCTTTAAGTCAATCGACGCTGTAAGTACCTCCAGACCACTACAACTCTTACATATGGACTTGTTTGGACCTAGTAGAGTCACTAGGCTTGGCGGTAAGTTTTATGCTTATGTCATTATTGATGATTTTTCTAGATATACATGGGTTTATTTTTTTGCAAAAAAAAAGTATTTTCTGAATTGGTCACTTTTTGCAAAAATATTCAAAATGGAAAAATATTTCATGATTGCTCGTATCCTAAGTGATCATGGAGACAAATTAAAAAATAGAGATTTTAAAAGATTTTGCGATGAAAATGGATTCTCTTATGAATTTTCTTGTCCTAGAACTCCTTAACAAAATGGTATTATGGAGCAGAAGAATAGAACTCTCGGCGATATTGCTAGAGTTATGTTAAATCAATATAACCTTCCAAAATATTTTTTGGCTAAAGTTGTAAATACAACATGCCATATTTTGAATATAGTGCTTATTCGACCTATATCGAAGAAAACTCCCAAATTCATTTTTGTTTGGTAGAATTCCAACTATTAGTTACTTTAAGGTTTTTGCTGCAAATGCTTTATTCTCAATACTAATAATAACATAGGAAAGTTTGACTCCAAGGCCGATGAAGGTATTTTTTAGGTTACGCTGCGAAAAGCAAAGGATTCAAAGTATTCAATAAGAAATAATTAACTGTTGAAGAATCAATCAACGTTACATTCGATGAAATCAACACTCAAGTACTAAATGACAAGGATGATGAAGGTACTCGACCTGCTACTAATAAGATTCCTGAAGATAGAACCGGTACAAGTTATCTGTAAAGTCTGCCAAGGAGACTTAAATTCTCTACAGATCATCTAAAGGACTTGATAATAGGTGATGTATCAAAAGGTGTAAGTACACATTCTTCAAAGAGAGATACCATTGCAAATGTTGCTTTTATTTCTCAAACAAAACCAAAGAATATATGAGAAGCTTTTGTTGATAAATTTTGAATTTTTGCTATGCAAGAGAAACTCAACCAGTTTGAACGTAATCAAGTTTGAAAACTTGTTTCTAGACATAATAATTATCTGATCATTGGTATAAAATAGGTTTTCCAAAATAAATTAAATGGGTCACACGCAACAAAGCACATTTCGTAGCTCAAGGTTACAACAAAGAGGAAGACATTGACTTTGATGAGACCTATGCTCCGGTTGCTAGACCCGAATATATCCGAATGCTTTGCACTTTTGCTAGTTTTTACAAATTTAAACTTTTTCAAATGGACGTTAAAAGTAATTTTCTAAATGGTTTCATAAAAGAAGAAGTTTTTGTTAAGAAACCCCCTGGTTTTATAGATTTTAAATACCCTGACCACGTATTCAAGCTACGAAAGGCTCTATACGGACTCAAACAAGCCCTACGAGCTTGGTATGAGCGTCTTAGCTCCTTTCTACTTGGAAACATTTTTCAAAAGAAAAAGTTGATACTACCATTTTTATAAAATCTTCTGCCGACTCTTTGTTATTAGTGCAAATATATGTAGATGATATTATATTTGGATCTATTAATGAGATATTATGTAACAATTTTGCTAAGTGTATGTAGAGTGAATTTGAGATGAGCATGATGAGAGAACTAACATTCTTTCTAGGATTGTAAATCAAGCAAGATTCACAAGGAACATTCATCAATCCGGCTAAGTACACGAAGGATTTGCTCAAAAAGTTTGACATAGACAATGCAAAGCCTATCGGAACTCAAATGGCAACATCGACTAAGCTTGATCTTGATGAGAATGGTAAACCTATAAACATACATAAGTATCGAGGTATGATTGGTAGTTTGCTATACAGTGGCCCAGATATTATGTTTGTTGTATGTCTTTATGATAGATATCAGGCTAATCCTAATGAATCACATCTGTGCGCAGTTAAGTGTATCTTCAGATACCTTAAAGGGACTTTTTCGGCAGGCTTATGGTATCCCAAAATCATGTCCTTTGAACTTATTGGTTATTCAGATGCTGATTTTGCTCGATGCAAAGTCGATCAAAAAAGCACCAGTAGCACGTATCATTTCCTAGAAAAGTTTCTACTCTCCTGGTTTAGCAAGAAGCAAAATTCTATTACATTATCAACAAATGAGGCTAAGTATATCACGGCAGGCCGTTATTGTGCACATATTTTGTGGAAGAAGCAAACCCTAGAAGACTTCAATCTACACTACAAGAACATTCCAATTCTCTGTGATAACACTAGTACTATTAATCTCACCAAAAATCTAATATGTCATTCACGCACTAAGCACATAAAAATCAGACATTATTTTTTAAGGGATCATCAACAACACAGAGATATCTGTTTAGAATATGTGGATACAGAACATCAATTAGCATATATCTTTATTAAACCTTTAGCTGAAGATCAATTCAACTTTATCCATCGAGAATTTGGTCTTTTAGATTCTGATAAAATATAAGAATTATAATATGCTTTAAATTCTTGTCCAGTGTAAGTTTTTTAAAGTTTGATAAATCTTGGATACAAAATGAAAGGGCCCTTCTGTCAACAAGGTATAAATAATCTTAAGCGACACGATAATTAAGTGTCTTCGGATCACCGCTAGTTGGGATCCGGCCCCTACAACTACTCCGAGATGATCCAAACCCTTGAGAACTTACGACCTGATAAATCCCATTTAGCACTTATTATTCTGTATTTATATCAAGTAATGAAAGACATACTATCGATTAAAGTTGCATTGCGATTCTGGACATAAATAGAAACAGAATTCGGACCGAACTTGGGCCGAGCTCGGACCGAACTCGGTTAGCATTTTTCTAGAATATTTTTGTCATTAAACATCTTCTAAATTAAGGTTTTTGCTGGTCAATTTATACATCTTTTTTGTGCTATTTCATTCAAACCAACGAAAAACTACCACCTCCTCTATAAAAAGCCTAGTTTTTCTCCTATTCTCTCCCCTAAGACTTTTCTTTTATGGCTCCTAAGCGAAAGTTAGAACCCCTTTCTGATTCTTTTTTTTGTCCCATTGTGTCAAACATCGGAGAATTTGATGGTTTCATCTTTAGAAACCTAGAAAACTCTATTGATTGGTTTAATAACTTTTCCAAACGCACTATCTGTTCCGGCCATCCTATTGATTTCGACCACTATAATGACTGCCTATCCATCTTTCAAAAATTTTAACTTGAAGAATTATTGCAACCAGCTATCGTATTTTTCTCAACGCTATCCGTATATTTTATTACAACTTAGCATATGCAAATGACACTATCACTTCTAGAGTCCCCGACATTCATATTGAATTTGATACGAATGACTTGGGTGAAATCTTATGCATCCCGGCTGAAGGTAGACCCCTTGTCAGTATTAAGAAAGTTCAATTTGAACATGATATGACTTTAGAATCTTTCAAAAATATCCTTTGTGCCCCTAATACCTGTCCACCTGGAAAGTTTTATGCTCACTATCTGAATGGTTATTTCTTTGAAATGCACCGCATTATATTTTCTACGTTTCTACCTAAGAAGACTTATTACTATAAAGTCTCTTACTTAGAAATGTCAGTCTTATACAATCTGTATTTCTCTATTCTCTTTAATGTTTCCCAGACTATCTTCTCTCAAATGATTCAATATCGCAAAAAATGGCGTCCATTACTTTACGCCATGTAATTGCCAATCATTTTTAGCTACTTTGACATTCCTTTGGATACTTGTCCATATCTTGATGAACCACTATCTCTTAATCGAGTTCGTAGGATCGAGTCCACATTTCTTTAACCGTATAACTCGTCCTCCAACTCCAACTCCAACACACATACTATTGATTCCTTTCCTACTACTGCTGAGCCACCGCAAACTTTAGAATCTATCTATACTATGTTGCGTGATCGATTCCACAAAGAAGATAAACGCTTTCGTGTCTTTGATCACCGCCAAACTCTTCAGACTCAGGCCCTTAGCAACACCTTGATAGATATCCAGTATACCTTATCTCAGCACGCAGTTGGACCATTTTTGATACTCCAAAATCCCAACCAACCAGGATTTTGCATTGATCACTCTTATGTTTAGAGATATTTGGATCCAGCCCGATGCCTTCTTTGATCCAAATAGAATAGCTGAACCTGGTAATGAAGATGAAAACTAAACACTACAATGGATTTAAATATTTTAGGCTTACTTGATTGATCTACTATGATGTTAGTTGTACACATCTTTTATTGTATGATTTTATTTTTGAGAACCATTGTTTAATAAAAGCAATATGTTATACTATTTGCCAATAACTGTTGGTTCTTCTTCTTATTGTTATTCTATATATGTTTCACTCTCTTATTTTCTTGTCATACATAATAACACACCAATTTTGAGGGAGTACGCCGTTTCGATCAAATAAAAATGGGGGAGAAGAATATCATGATACTGTATTAGGAAAAGAATAACAAGATATTTGGAAAGAAGATGATACTTGACTCAGACTCAGACTCAGACGTTGACTTCAGTATATCAAATTGCTCCAAAAGTTGTGAGGGAGCCTTGCACACTCAAAGACTTGCAATATCATTCATAGTTTGTCAATTATCAAAATAGGAAAGATTTTTGGCTCATCCGGTCTTAGTCAACTTAATTTTGATAGTTAACAAAACCAAGTATTGATATGTCTCAATCCAAAGACTCAACACTACTACTACAAATGCTGATTGTACTCCATCATTCAAATTTAATCTTTTATTTTATTTGAGTCTACATACAGTCGCACTGGCATAACCCAAAGTCCACTCAAATAAACCATCGAACCTATCCACCAAATTATCCTATATTCAAACCTAAACCTTACTAGAATAGGCAACTGAACTCGGACCAAATTTGTGTCAAACTCGGTCACCTATTTAGTGAAATCAACCAAGTTATTAAACCCCTGATTTTTTGGCCCAACGTTTAAAAATTTGAATTAAAACCCATCAGAACTCTGGTCGAATTCGGTTTGCTAAAATCCTATAAATAGGATTATAATTTCTATATTTCAAATTATTCAATCATTTTTACTTTCAATCCTCTAGTGAAAAAATACTACTGAGCCTTAACTTTCCCATCTCCAAGAGTAACTCCGTAGCCTTCTAAGTGCCAAGTGCGATCTCGGTTTAGAAGTTTACAAGAGTTGTAAAGAGCTTGGCTCAATCAGTTGCCTCTCTCTCTCTCTCTCTCTCTCTCTCTCTCTTGTTATGAAGTCGCTAGACTTCGGATCAAATCTCGTGGTTGCAAAGAAGTGACAAGCCTTTGGATTAAAGCTTGTGATTCATTATTGGTGATTATAGTGGATACAACTTCGAGTAAGAGTTTTTGGGATTGGACTAGTCCTTTTAGAGGGAAACCAGTATACATCGCGGTGTTTATGTTTTCTTTCTCTTACTTTTATTACTTTACATTACTGTCTTGCATATACACTGTTTGCTGCCTTAACTCTGCTTAATTTTTAATTGGGTAGATTATTCCGCTGCACTCTATTCACCCCCATTTAGAGTTGTCTTATGGTCCTTCAGTAGATTTTATCTATTACTCGATCGAAACTTCAGAACAAGTTCCATCGCCTTACCCATGAAATTATGATAGTGGAAGAGTACACTGTGGAGTTCATACGATTGAGCCGCTTTACCCCTACCTTGATCCCGATAGAAGAAGAGAAGGCAAAAAAATTCTTTGTCGGACTGGGCTTTGATTTAAAGAGACCGATTGGCTCAGTTGCACCTACTTCCTATACAGACGTCCTTGTCGCAACTCGAAGCATAGAACACGTCAACAGGAAAGAGTCCATCCAGAAGTGGCCTCATGCACTAGTTACTGCTCGAGCACAGCAAGAAAGAATTGTAAAGAGACCTCATATGCACCAGCCACCAGAGAAGCTGTACCAATATTGCGACAAGCAAGGCCATCATGCGAGCGAGTGTCGACGCAAGTTGGGACTATGCTTGATTTACGGATTGGGACAACACTCGATAAAGGACTGTACGGAACCACGGAGAGAAGCACCAATGATTTATCGACTAGCCTTATCATCACCAAGACCAGTCCAACAGCCACTTAGGCCAGCTTATCTAGCACCAGTAGCACCACATGCTGGAGTTAGACCACCAGCTCCAGGAGGGTATCAACCGAGGCAACCCTTGGCACCACAGGAAGTACTCTTCCAACAGGCACAGCAGCAGAGAGTACCAGCTCAGGGACGAGGTAGCTTTTGCCATAATTACTGAGGAGGAGGAGACTGCATGAGAAGTCATCGTAAATACTATATTAGTAGCTTCATTACCTGCTGTAGCATTATTCGACTCAGGAGAATCATATTCTTTCATAGCTGCTAATTTCATAGTCACCTATAGAGTACATCCCCACCTCTTCCGAAGACCATAAGGATTCCTATGAGAGGCAGTATCATCCCAGTTAATGACACCAATAGATCTTGTTTGGTAGTAGTTTGTGGTCATGAGATGCGAGCTCAATTCTTGATTTTCTCTATGTCGGATTACGATATTGTACTTGGTATGGACTGGTTGAGTCAGTAGCATGTGACTCTAGATTGCTGGCATGGACATGTTATCTTTAGACCACCTGGTCATCCGGATTTTGAGTTTCTTCGGGGAGCCAGAGAGAAGGGTGCCTAGCCTACCCTTAAGGCACTCACTGCAGAAGGGGAGCCAGAGTACCCGAAGATTGTATTAGAATTTATGGATGTATTTTTCGATGATCTTCCAAACTTACCACCTGATCAAAAAATAGAATTCAATATTGAATTAACTTCAGGAGTTGAGCTTATTACTTCATCTGTGTACCGGTTAGCACCAAAGGAGTTGGTAGAACTAAAGAATCAAGTTGATGATCCTCTAGACAAGGGCTTTATTTGAGCTAGTATTTCACCTTGGAGAGTACCTATCTTATTTGTACCAAAAAGTATGGGACGGTACGCTTGTGTATTAATTACAGAGCGCTGAATGCTATAACAATTAAGAACATGTACCATTTACTACGTATTGATAATCTGTTCAATTAATTGATTGGTGCTTGTGTATTTATAAAGATCAATCTCAGATTCGGCTATCATCAGATTAAAGTATGGAAAGAAGATATACCGAAGACAACTTTCAGGACCAAGTATGGCCATTATGAGTTTTTAGTTATGTCGTTTGGTTTAACCAACGTGCCAGCTGTATTTATGAGTTTAATGAACAAGGTCTTCCCTAGGTAATTGGACAAGTTCGTGGTTGTATTAATTGATGACATCTTGGTTTACTCCAAGAGCCATGAAGAATATGAGGATCATCTCAGAATCTTATTGGAGACGCTGAGGTAGGAGAGGCTATATGCCAAGCTCAGTAAATGTGATTTCTGTCTTGATCGAGTACCTTTTCTTGGACACATAATTTTAGGAGAAGGACTTTCAGTTGATCTGGAGAAGGTTTCTGCAATTGAGACATGGCCTACACCTACATCAGTAGCAGAGGTTAGGAGTTTTCTCGGACTTGCTGGATATTATCGAAGGTTCGCACAAAAATTCTCAAGGATTGCAGAGCCTATGACGAGGTTGACGTGTAAGTACCAGGAGTTTGCATGGACAGAGGAGTGTCAGAAGGCCTTTGAGGAGTCAAAGAAATGGTTGACGACAACACCGATCTTGACACTTCCTTCAAGATCGGGAGGATTTATAGTATATAGTGATGCGTCAGGCAGTGGATTATGATATTTTTTGATGCAACATGCCAAATTATTGTATATGCATCAAGGCAGTTGAAAGTTCATGAGAAGAACTATCCGACACACAATCTTGAGCTAGCTGCATTAATATTTGTATTAAAGATATGGAGGCACTATCTTTACAGAGTGCGAGTGGAGATTTTTACTGATCACAAGATTCTGAAGTATGTATACACTCAAAAGGAGCTTAACTTTAGGAAAAGATGATGGTTAGAGTTGATGGTTGATTATGATATAGATTTATAGTACCATCCTGGAAAGGCTAAAGTCTAATGTCGTAGAAGATGCACTAAGTAGGAAGCCCACAGCTTATTTCTTAATGATGCAGCCCCGGCTATTAGAGAACCTTTAGGAGTTTGGGATAGAGGTTATTCTAGTAGGAAAGATTGGACATTTAACTAACCATGAGGTTCATTCTTCACTAGTTGAGAGGGTCAAGGCAGCATTGCCGCCAGATGCCAGAATTTAGAGACTTAAAGAGAGTACGAAAGCCAATATGTAGACGGGACTTCAGATCCATGAGG
This sequence comes from Iris macrosiphon, assembly GCA_036927795.1. Taxonomy (NCBI): domain Eukaryota; kingdom Viridiplantae; phylum Streptophyta; class Magnoliopsida; order Asparagales; family Iridaceae; genus Iris; species Iris macrosiphon. Next base: position 97,979,025 of record JAYESA010000017.1, read on the forward strand.
ATGAAACATTAAGGTGCAAAAGTCACATATACGTTCCGAATGGTGAGTTTAGATAAGAGTTGATAACCGAGGCACATAGCTCTATTTACTCTATTCATCCGAGAGGTACGGAGATGTACCGAGATTTGAGGCAGTACTACTGGTATCATGGGATAAAGAGAAAGATTGCGTAGTTTATGGAAAAATGTTTGGTCTGTCAACAGGTTAAGGCTGAGCATCAGAGGAATGCGGGTTTAGTACCCCGCGTTGACACTATGTACAAGAGATATCAGTTTGCTTGTTCAAGTGGATTCTTAAAGAGCTCAATGCTGGGACACAAGGCGATTGATCTAGGTGAGTGAAAAGAACTTCATTCTCTGATTCTTTCATGCCTAATAAAGAATCAAGTTTTATAACTTCTTGTGCTAAGAAGATAGTGTTCACAAAAAGAATGAAAGAACATGATCCTGCATGCTTAAGTAGAGAACTCGTATTGCTTATCTAATGAATGAACCCGTGCTATGCTAAGTATTAAAAGAATGTTGAATGCTAAGTTACACTGTCACTACCATTGAATGAACTACTGCCATGTTAATAAACAAGAGTAAGAGAATACTATATGTCTTTAATCGCATGCTAATAGAGTAGAGTAAAAGAATGCTTGAATATGTTCCTTCATCATATGCTAACCAAGTGTAGAACTGTCTTCTTAGTTAAAAGAGAGAGAACTGTTTGCATGCTTGATAAATAGAGATTATTTACATATTTTTCTTATCTCTGTAAAGATAGAACTGTATAAAATACTTGTACTGTTACAAGGAGTTATAGAGAAAGAGATAACGGCTTAACCGCATAGAGAGAGAAGAGACTAATAGTACACCCTGAGGTATTATCCTTGCAATCTAGTGGGGTATGCTATTAGATATGTAAAGATAAGATTGAACCTATTGCTTGATTGAAAATAAGAGTAAAGATAGAAAATCTGTTTGTTCATTGACATCATGCATCATATAGTTTAATTAATAGAGTGCATTCATGCATTGGTCTCGGAAAACATGTACAAAAAGATAATCCCATGACCGATTCCTGGGGCACTGGGGGCCATTTTCCCTAGGGAAATCAGAGAGAACACCCTGAGGCAAAGAAGTTGTCATGATCAGGTGGGTGTTCATATCCATTAATTAGCTAGTTCACAGGTCAAAGCAGCTAATATGAGCGTATATTAGTATAGTGCTAGGTCGTGATAACACCGCTGCTAATCAAGGAAAAGAACACTCTTGGGCCATCATATAGTTTGGTCGTATGCTAGGATAGCCTTCTTGCATACCTAACTATTTGATGAAGAGATGAACAGGAAATAGAACCTATATATGTTTATGCAAATTATTGCTAACTTGTGTATCTGTTACAGAGATAACCGCTTGACCAAGGGTAAGAATAACTGGATTAGGGATGATTAGTTTATTTTGTCCGTATTATATCTTGTTCTTAAGAGATGATAGTTTCATGCTCATAGATAGAACTGAATAAATTAATACTGCTATTGTCTTGAGATGAACGAATATGGCTCATAATACATTGTGCGCACTTCTTGATATAATAGTTCCTATTTTCTTTACTATCTATTTTCTTTACTATATGCTTGAATGAATATAAATTATGGCTTTTCAAAGATATTTTCAAAAAAAGTAAACTGACTCAAAGTAAACCCCCTCGACCAAATTTAGGTTTACTTAGCTTGGACAAAGAGACTAGGTTTAATTTGGAGACAATTAGAATTAGATTACAGTATTTTAGAATTTTGTATAACATTATATCTCCTAGAGCACCTTACCGTTGCTTCGATAATTGGAGCACCTCACTAGCCATTGCCTTCCTACAAATTTCATAACCTTGTCCTAGACGTGCCCGCCTACCATTCTGACCTTTATGTAACTTATAATTATACTCTCTTGTGCTGCTGTTTACTCGCACAATAATCGTTGCGGACGTTATTATTAAATTCTAAATAAAATACGACTTCGTATCCTTGTGCGTTCCAATCAAAATTGGAGACACAAACTTGACCATTTTGTACAACCCAAATTAATGATAATATTCTACACTGAATCCTCTACACCCATGACACTTGTGTCCCACCTAATTTTAATCCCATGTACTTCTAATTAATTCGAGAACACCATGCGCACTAATTTTAATTAATTTATTCTAATTTCTATCTTTGTGCAATTTTCCAATTGTTGGACGATTTTATGCAAAAGTGCATTTAAGTGTCCACACCATTGGACAATACATGAAGAAATCCAACTTTTTACTTTATAGGAATTTTTTCCATAATTTTTAGAATGTACAACGCGCAACATCGCCCCCTTTATTTTAAACCTATCCTTGCATTTGAATAATGCAATTATGGCCCTCCAAACATCCTCATGTGAGCCCAAGGCCCAATCCCAAGAAGGGTTGACCAAGCCCTAATCCTAGGTCAAACCCAAACCCAAATCCCTACATGTATAAATATACTTTTCCTATTTTTTTCTTCACTAAAATCAAATCCCAACCCTATTTCAACCGACGCCATCCCCAACCTACTGTTCATCTCCCCCTTCCTCGGCCAACCGACCGGAGCCCTCGCCAGAGACCGCACCATCATCCACCCTGCACCCGCCGCCCTCCGGCCATCTCGTCGACCTCTCCTTCCCTGACTTCATCTTCTCCCTTTCGCCTGAGCAAGACTCGGCCAACACCACCACCACCATTGCCATCTCGACGACAGCACTCTGCCACCGCCGTGGTCATCCCCAGCACTCCGCTACCACCGCTATCGTCACCCTCCTCCCATTCTCCTTCAGTCCCGCTCACCTGGAGCATGACCCCGCTTCGTCCTCCGCCGGAGACCCGACTGCTCAGAGCCGCCCGAACTCCTTCAAAGCTAACCCGACTGCACGATGTCGCCCGACCTCATCCCCTCCACGACACCGGAGCAGCAGCACCCACGACTCCGTCAACCCATCGTCCTCTACGAATCTCCACCTCGACCTCCTTCAACTCTCTCCGCCTCTCCTCCTCCTCCTTGCCGGACTCCCCTGGCCGGAATGGTAATGACCCCATCACCACCACTATTGCCATTACCAACACCATCACCATTAACTCCGGCAGCCCTGTCCTCCTCACTGCCCCCTGGCCGGACCTTCCCCCTAGCCGGATTTCGGCGAGCAGCGTCATCTCCTATCATCACCTTCATCATCACCATCGCCTTCACCATCGTCATCACCTTCACCATCATCGTCATCATCATCGCCTTCACCATCATCATCACCTTCACCATTATCATCATCGTCATCATCACCATCGCCATCGTTAACCTTGTTATTGTCGTCAAACCTCATCGCCGTCATCGTCGATATCATCATCGTTACCATCGTCATCGTCGTCAAACCTCATCACTGTCATCGTCGTTATCATTATTCTTACCATCATCATCGTCGTCATCATCTTGCTTGTGCGCGCACCTCGAGGTTCAAACCTTCCCCTCCTTTCTTATTTTGTATATGTGTTTGTGTGTAGGGTTTTAGCATATTGGTTTAGTTAGTTGACACCAGACCGTGTCGGAGAACCCTACTCGTATACGTATACGTACGCGTATGCGTATACATTCAGATTAGGTATATATATATATATATATATATATATATATATATATATATATGTTGTATAATTATTTAAATAATAATGCTAAATTATGATTGTATATGTATGGCCCTAGGTAATTATGGGTATTCCATATTCCGTTTGACCAAGTAACCCTAAAAGACCTGTTAGATGACTGCCTTGTGTACATTTACGTATTGGCCTAGACATATATTATTTTGACTATCTGATTTTGATACAACATTTAATATAGGACACCCGCGTAATTAGTCGCGCAATTTACCGTGTTAGTTGACCAGTGTTACCCCTAGCGTACCCTCTGAGTCCAGTGTATATATGGTTGTGTATGTGCTAGTGTAATAACTGATGTTGTATTATATTATATCACATAAATATAGGATATTGGATTTATCTGCACGACTTCAGGAGCAGGTTATTGCTACTTCGCAGCTCCTTGCCAGGCAAGTATACCTTGCCTTATTGTACTGTTTAAATTTTAGTTATTATTTAGTTGCCTGTTTATTATTTTAGATTTTATAATTGTGCGCGTCCGAGAGAGACTCGGGTGTAGTCAACGAATGCGTTGACGTTTAGGACTTATGTCTGACCTATTGTCTAGTAGACCCACCTAAAGTTATGGAGTTATCGGTATGACTTCCCAAGCCTTGACACATTTCTTATACGTGTTGTGAGTCTCATGTAGGACACGGACTTGCGTATGCGGTTGGCCACCTGTACGTATAGGTCGTGTGACGGATAGGGTATAACTGCTAATAGTGATGCATGTTAGAAGACTTAGCAGTTATTAGTAGTCGGAGCATAGACTATTGTAGTACGAAGGTCCAATTCTTGTCCTTGTTTTGTTGTAAGGTTGGACTATTGTTTTAACGATAGACTATAAGCCAGAGTTACAACGCCGATACTTGCACTTCGGCATAGTAGCTAAAGCGTGTTGTGGATACAATATGCATAGTTTATTGGACGGGGAGGACAACTAGTAGGCGTATGGGACACCCACCTCCTTTATACAGATACTGTGTTCTTCGGAACAATACAGACGTATATATTTTACAGATACCACGTTCTTTAGAGTGTTGGACGTTATATATATTTTACAGATACCTCATTCTTCGGAATGATGGACGTTACAGATACCACACTTTAAAGGATGTTGGACGTTATGCCTACGCCTACCCATACGTACCAATGTTGTCCTCAAATTGTATTTCAATTAGATGGTTAGCGCACCCCTTTTATTTATACAGTATTTACTTTATGACATGCTTCTATGTATCTTGTTATGTCCCTCTGAGGACCTGGTCCCTTTTCAGGTGTAGATGTTCATGAGTATTCGCAGGAGCGCAGATCCAGACTGGTTACATATATTCCGAGGAGGTTTTCCCTTCGAGCCTCGTGATTATTAGTGATGTACTTGTATTATTGTGTTTGCTTTTATATTTCTAGTTCGGTAGTGGATTTGTTTCCATCCGACTGTCATCGTTAGATACTTTATATGGAGATCTAGTTTCATAGATATTGGTTATTTATTTCTATTTGATTTTCTGTGGATGAGATTTAGACTATACCCTGTGACTTGTGACATATATACCACTTGTGAATTATTATTCATTATACAGCGTACACATTTGTTATGGTTTCCATATATTAGAGTTTCCATATATATGCGACTGGCATGCTTACGTGTCATAGTCTACGTATTTTGGGACTGGGGCGTGACACTCTAATCCTGTACTGCATGAAATGAACCAAGATAAAAGTAGCAAGATTACTGGTAATATAATATTTTATCACATGCTTACTTAGTGCTGGTTTTAGAGAGTGTTGCTTTTGTTCGTTGCTTTTATACTCAATAGTGCTTTCCCTAAAGTGTTGATCCCCCACTAGTTCTGTTCGTAGGTACTGGATTGTCCGAATAAGAGATAACATATCCTCATCCTAAGGATCCGGAGATCAGGATTCGATGCCTTGATACACATTGAGATATTTAGAGCACTATTCTATATAAAGGGATATAATGTATGGAATGATGTCATTGTATTCTGTATTTCTCTAGAGAGATGTAAGCCAATTGGCAAGTCTTGTAATTATTTTTGATATCAATAAAGAGATTATTTTCTTATACCATTGTGTTTATTTAAATTTTTGCATATTGTGCCACTTCTTCTATCTCTGAATAGCTTATTTTGTGATTATTCAAACCATGACCTTGTGAAAGCGCAACTTACGTTTGCACATTATCACGTCTATGCATGGATGATCGATTCCACAAGGCCCAAAGAGAGGACGATCGGCCCTTGCGGGATCAGGGCGTAACAACGGGTATGTTACAACTACTTCGCATCCCCGAGTGGAAGTAAAAATATATTACAATGGATTTTGTTATAGGATTTCCAAGGAGCCCCAGCGGAAAGGACTTAGTTTGGCTGATTGTGGATCGACTGACAAAGTCGACACATTTCTTGCAGTTCAGAGTTGGACAGTCCACAGAGATCCAAGCTGACATGTATATGCGAAAGATTATGAGGTTATATAGAGTGTGAGTTAGTTTTGTGTCGGATTAAGACTCTAAATTCATATCCCACTTTTGGCGTCAGATACTCGGTCCATTGTTGGTGATGTAGACAGTTGAGAAGGTGAAGCAAATTCAGAGTCATCTTCATGTTGCTCAGGACGGACATAAGCATTGGGCTGACATGCACCACCGAACTTTAGAGTTTAAGGAAAGGAAAAATATGTTTATGAGGATCTTACCTACTCGTGTCACTATTCGATTTGGGAGCAGAGGCAAGTTGAGCCCAAGGTACATGGGCCTTTTGATATTTTGGAGCGTGTTGGTGAGGTGACGTACCGTCTTGCATTACCCCCTTCTTTAGAGGGAGTGCATGATGTATTCCATGTTTCAAAGTTAAGGAGGTACGTGAATGAACCAAGTCACGTAGTTGATCATTCCGTGATTGCTGTAGATCCGAGCTTGACTAATGAGGAGCAGCCAGTAGGGATATTGGGTACTAATGAGAAGGCACTGGGGGGGGGGGGGGTCAGACGATTAGACTGGTTCGGGTAGCTTGGAGTGAGAGGATATCATACAGAAGCATTATCCTTACTTATTCGAGGATTCATGTATGACCTTTGAACTGTTATTAGTTATCATATCTTTATAGATTCCTAAAAATAGCTTTATTCATAATTTTGAGGACAAAATTTTTAAGGTGCGTAGATTATAAGCCCCCTCATTTTGGAATAGAAATAATTTGGTATTTTTTTAATATATTTTATTTTTATTATTTTATTTAAGTAAATAGGTTAAATAATTAATTTATAAAATCCTTATATATATATATATATATATGATACTTTGCCATGGCTTAGATATTTTGAGCAATATACAATATTTTTCCTTCCAAAAAAATTCATATTAATAATATTGACTGTACCTAATATACTTTGGGACATAGATGTTGCATTTGTTTAATCTCTCCAATGCTCCAAAAATATTGACAAACATCTTGAACTACCGTTATCGTAAAACAACTTTCGTTTGACTTGAATATGACCCAAACCAAACCCAAATTCATGTAGACATGTAGTGCACCCAAATACCCCTTGTAGAAATTATATATATATATATATATATATATATATATATATATATATATATATATATATATATATATATATATATATATATATATATATATATATCAACCTATCAAAAAACCCTAACCCTAACTAATCTCTTTCTTTCTCTTGGCCGACTCCACACCCACTCCCTCTCCAATATTCGGCATCCCTATTTCCATTAAACCCATAAAACACCATCTCCATCACCAAAAACCTTCTCCTCTCATCAAAAGTTTAACTTATCGTCATCGTTATACCCAATCTCTACCAAATAACCATAAAGACTCCATATTTTCAATAAAATCCACCAAAACTCTATTTTTATTCTTTTCAACCCATCAAGAAAGGAGTAGCAAGGCAAGTAAAAGCAAGAAGATGTGTTTCTTGGACAAGAAGATGCACCACCATCCAAACCTTTAAAACATACGATAAAGATTCAAACTTTCCTTTTCAAATCCCAATGGCATAATTCTCTTAGAATTTATGTGAATATATTGTTCTCATACCAATTCTTACCATCTTTCTCCAGATTACGCCAGGATAAGTCCATCCGTGTAAAGAAGATCTGCTTCATGGGGAAATACACTCCCCAGACGGATGATGGATCATATGCCACTCACATGGGCGAACTGTTGTATACTTATGGCAGAGAGAGGGGCATGGTTCCCAATATCCGCGTTCCAACTGATATAAAAGGCAGAATAAGCCTTCTTCTTCTTCTTTTTCTTCTTCTTCTTCTTCTTCTTCTTCTTCTTCTTCTTCTTCTTCTTCTGTTAATCCCCCTGATTTTTGTGATTTCTTAATCCAGAAGCGTAAAGACAGGGGATCTTCTAACATGTCTATTACACCCCCTATAGAGCATTATTGTAATAATCATAAAGTTGTAGTTAACTACTGCTGTTCTAAGGCAAAACGATCAGTTTTCGAGTTGAACTGCTCTTTGTCTTTACAGGACGAAGAGTCGACATTCGCATCAGTGAACATAGCTTCACACATTCCTAGAGGAAGGTCAAATTCAAGAAATCATCCCTCTAGAACTCCAAGCCAAAGGAGATTCGACAGGCTCCTTGAGAATATTGAAGCAGGTGTGTTTCGAAATACCCGTTTGAGGTCACGACAACCGGCTTCATATTCTTATGATTCCAACACTGGGGGTCGCCAGTTTCCCGAATCGGATGCTGAAAGTATAGACTCAATCTCTACAGAGATCTATACTAATCCTTCAGTAGCATCCAGAGAAATAGGAATTTATGCCATTGGAGATGAACATGAAGAAGCTTCCCCATTAGGAAGTACTGACCAATGCATCGCTATATTGGAAGCATCGCTTAAAGAGATGCATTCCATGATGGAGAGTATGCGTCAGATGATGGTGACTCAACATGCAGCTGCAATAGCTCAAACATCGGTTCCTTCGACTCAACTACGTGTGGGGGTAGACCTACCACCATCCAACGCAAACCAGGAGCCTATTCTAAATCAAGAGTCAGCGGCTCCTCAACTTCTTAACTCGAAGAATGTATTGCCTCCTGTTGGAGATATAATACAACCGATCTCTCACTACTATGTGGTCCCTTTACCACCTGAAGACCCGATGCAGGCAGTTCGGGAATTGAAACCACAATTTGATGCCTTGAAGCATAAGGATCAGCTCAAGAAGTTGGGAATCAACCAGCCATACCCAGCTATCTGGGACGAGATCCCTTTTCCACCAAAATACAAACCACAGGCTATGGTTTTGTTTGAGGGAAAGACGTTACCGAGCCTGTACATGAACTACTTTAGCATGATGATGGTGTTGTTGCAAGGGAATGATGCCCTTCTCACTCGAGTGTTTAAAGGCTGTTTGTCTGGAGTGGCCAATCAGTGGTACCATAGTCTTGCGGACAACTGCATTACTTCCTTTGAAGATTTCAAGACTCTGTTCTTTGCTCGATTCTATGAAGGATGGATGGACATGTCTATGTCATCACTTATCGAAGTAAAGTAGAAGAAGAAGGAGAGCGTTCGTACTTTTATCGATCATTTTTGTCAGGCTACTTTTCAGATGCCTCCTGGAGTTCCAGATTCTGCCTTGGTGGACATTTGCAGGAAGAACCTTCTCCCACTGATCTCAGTATTCACGGGACCATATCAGTTCCATGATAGGCCCTTATTTATCATCTCAGCGGTAGTCGCTGAAGATAACAGTCGGAAGATGCGTGACAATAGAATCATGATCTCTACCTCTGATAGAGGGAAGCGGTCATCTTCCAATAACGATCATGCTCGTAGTTCCAAAGGGAAGGAAGCTCTGGCGATCAACACGTCTAGGCAACATACTCCGATAACTACGCAGACAAATCCTAGGACTTCCAGGCCTAAAGAAGAATATTCTTTTGATGGCGATGATATTTCGAGCATATTCGATTATCTAGTCAAAAGTGGCAAGCTTACTCTCCCCGAGGTAAAGCGGCCAAATAAAGTCGGCAGTACCAATAACCCTAAGTACTGCATTTTCCACAGATACATATATCACCCCACAACGGCATGTTATGTACTAAAAAAAAAATCCATGAGTTGGTCGACGCCAAGGCCATCACTCTGCGTAATAGCGAGAAAACGGTAACTGCCAACATGATCTCACTCCAGTTTGGCAATCTGCCCCCTCAAGAAGTCCCGGATGGGGTAGTACCTATTCCACGGGCGATGATAAATATTGTTAATCTCCCGTCGACCAAGAGTCAAAATCATAACCTGGTACCCCTAACTACAAAGCATGGTGAGATTATTTGGGTTCATACAGATCTGGTGTCAGAGATTGAAGAAGAGACTCAAGCTGCTAAAGCTAAGTCTAAAAAGAACTCAAGATGCAAACCATGACATATGATTGCAATATCCCAGACATCAGAAGAAGAGGCTTTGGCAACCGGAACCCAGTCAGGCAAAACTTACCTTAAGGATTATGGAGGAAACCAGTGGGAATCGACGGCAGACGCTTCAGCTGCCAAACCTCCAGAACCTGAACCTGTTATACCAGAGACAGGTCCTTCTAGACCAACTTCGGTGGACAAGGACAAGCAAAAAGAAGTTCGTTTTGATAAACCTTTGAAGAATATTCAAAACAAAGGTTTAGAAAAACCATATAACTTTCAACATCTTGGCCCAGTTGGCTAATACACCAGCCAGATTGTCCATTTTCGAGCTCTTAAGGCTATCCAAAGACACTCGTCAAGCCTTAAGTGAAGTATTAATGCAGGCGGATGTACACTTGACTCAGCTTATGTCCCCTGATAAAGAGCCTGTGGCGTGCCCTCAATGCCATAGTGTGATGGAAGTGGTCCCTAATATCACTTTCACTCAAGAGGACATGTTGTTAAAACATAACAAACATGACAGGCCTCTTTATTACACCGGATATATTGGCTCCATGGAGGTAGACCGGATTCACATAGATCCGGGATCGTCAATCAGCATTATCCCTCACAGTCTGTTAAGATCGTTGAGAATCCCTATAAGCGAACTGGCTTGCACTACCACTACAATCGTGGGCTTTAATGTCAGGAAGAGCAAACCGTTGGGAAAGATTCGTTTGAGGATCCAGATTGGTGATCTTAGATCAGTGGCTATATGCTACGTCATTGATTTAGAGGTGTCTTACAATATTTTGTTGGGCAGACCTTGGATCCACGATCATAATATTATTCCTTCCACTCTACATCAATGCTTCAAATATATAGACGCCCAAGGGACAGTGAAAACAGAGTTTGCGGATCTCAATCCTTTCAAAGGAGTTGAATCCTACTATTCTGATGCCATGTTGTATACCCAAGACAACATGAAGGAGGTGTCAGGCAAGACGGAAGAGGAATACTACCAGGAGCCAGCAGAACCATCTACTGAGCAACCTTTATCAATCCAGGTGAAAGGACGGACTACCCGTCCGAAGATCATGGAACCCATTGCTATCCACTTGAGCAGAACCAAATCGGGAGGAGGAAGTGACCCTCTAGTGATCACTTTGAACCAGAAGCCTCCACCTTTGGTCATCAACCTCAGGCGCAACAAGCAGCCGACTGATGTAAATACAACCGGGAACGTGGTTTCTGACGATAATAAAGATTCCATTTTCCAGTATACTGATGCTCAATTCCTAAATCAGAAATCCTCACCCCATAATAATATAGAACCTATAGCACAAAAATTCTTGGAAGCTATAGACTCCTATCATTCGTATGTATAGAAAGTGGCGCCAACATCTAATGTCATCACCATATATGGACCACATGAAGATTCTATTTTTATTATCCTACCTACTCGCAACAATTAGCATCCAATAGTCTTCGGTCGCATGCGAAATAAACCAATTGTATAAGAAGATTCTCACGAGTCTGATGCTGGGAAAATGTAAGTTCACAGATATAGCCCACAAGCTTTGAAGATTATGCAAAGCATGGGTTATGACTTAAAGTTGGAGCCAGGTCTCAACTATGGGAAAGGCAGACGAATGCCGTTGCATGGTGATCCCTACTGTCAACAAACTCATTTTGGGTTAGGGTATACCACACATCTTGCAACTTTCAAAGACTCTGAGTCAAGTGAGGAGACCATTTCCTTTTTTCAAGACGATTTGTCATCCTCTGATTTAGAAGATGAACTCGAACAGGTATTATCAGTAAATATGGTGTTGACAGATTCTTTTGAAACAGAGGAACAAGAATCTGAACCATTTAAAGATGAATCCTGGGATCAGCAAATGGATACACAATGGGAACTCTGGTTCAAGCAAAGAGAACCACCCACTGAGGATGAAGTTATCCAAGTCAAAGTTGGGGATGAATTTTCACCAAAGCTGATATTTATTAGTAACAATCTTTTCGAAGAAGAAAGGGAAGAAATAATCCAACTGATAAAAAAATATATCGATGTCTTTGCGTAGAATTATGAGGATATGCCAGGTCTTGATCCTAAAGTGGCAACCCATAAACTCAACATACGGCCCAATTCGAAGCCTGTAAAGCAACACCAACGTCGGTTTCGTCCGGATATAATGGATGCCATTAAAGCTGAAATCAAGAAGCTAATAGCCTGTGGGTTCATCCGGGAAGAACAACATCCTGACTGGGTCGCCAATGTTGTCCCGATCATGAAAAAAAGTGGGAAAGTGCGTGTTTGCATCGATTTTCGAGATCTGAATGCGGCCTGCCCTAAAGATGAGTTCCCTCTTCCCATTACAGACGTCATGATCGATAATACGTACGGTTTTGAGTGCATGTCTTTCATGGACGGATTCTCAAGATATAATCAGATTAAGATGAATCCTGAAGATGGGAAGCATACTGCCTTCCGGATACCATTGGGGGTATATTGCTATACGATTATGCCTTTCGGACTGAAGAATGCCGGAGCTACGTATCAACGAGCTATGAGTAACACATTCCATGAGCACTTACGCAAAATAGTGGAATGTTACATAGACGATATTGCTGTCAAAAGCCGCCTCAATGATAATCACATCCAAGACTTGAAGACAGTATTCGAGTTGATGCGCCAACATCAGCTCAAAATGAATCCTACAAAGTCCTTTCTTGGTATCCAGTGGCAAATTCCTGGGATTTGTCATTACCGCTAAAGGCATTCAAGTAGACCCTGATAAAGTAAAGGCTATCTTAGAAATGTGACCACCCCGTAATCTGAGGGAACTCAGGGAATTTCAAGGTCGTCTGGCTTATATCAGGAGATTCATATCCAACCTCTCTGGGAGATGTCAACCTTTTTCTTGCCTGATGAAGAAAGGTGTGTTATTCGTATGGAACGGAGCCTGTCAGCAAGCGTTTAATGATATCAAATGCTATCTTACTAATCCTCCAGTTCCGGTGCCTTCCGTCATAGGAAGACCATTTTTGCTGTATGTTCGAGCAATGGATCATTCTTTAGGAGCTCTCCTCGCACATAAGAACAATGAGGGTCATGAACAGGCTATCTACTATCTAAGTAGGATAATGGTCGGAGCTGAATACTGGTACAATCCAGTGGAAAAAGAATGCTTGGCCCTAATGTTCGCCATTCGAAAGACACAACATTACGTCATGGGCCAAACTATTCATATAATCTCCATAATCAATCCTTTTCGGGTATTGATGAACAAGCCAAGTGTTCTTAATTCCAGACTCGTAACTTGGGTGATGTTATTAACACTGTATGATATAGTGTATGTCACTCAGAAGTTAATCAAAGGTCAAGCCTTGGCTGATTTCTTAGCTGCTCATCCAATTCCGAAAATCTCTAAACTATACAAGGACATTCCCGACGAAGTTGCAGAATGTAATTCCGTAATGGAAGGTGATACATAGCAGCTTTTCTTCGATGGTGCCTCCAGGACTGGTCCCAGGGAAAACGTAATTTCAGGAGTAGGAATTGTCCTGGTGACTCCTGATAAACTCGTCATCTATCGAGCATATTCTTTTAGCGAATCCTGTTCTAATAATGTGGCAGAGTATAACGCCCTACTAATCGGGCTTTAAGTCGCTAAAGAATTGGATGTTGAATACCTGGAAGCTTTTGGTGATTCTCAGCTGATCGTCAATCAAGTCAGAGGAATATATGAAGTCCGTAATCCAGACCTTATTCCTTATCACCAAGCAACGATCGAGATAGCCATGTCTTTTAAAGGATTCTTCCTAGAGCATGTGCCTCGATCTCAAAATTTAGAAGCTGATGCCCTGGCCAGCTTAGCTGCAGATCTAGCCATTCCTATAAGAAGGCAAAATTTGGTGATTCTTCTTAACAGAGATTTATTCTGTGTGAAAAATAATTTTCACATAGAATGCAGCTACGCTGTAAACACGGTTCCTCCTAAGAGAGACTGGAGAAGTCCCTTTATAGACTTCGTGTCATACAAAATCTTACCAGAGGATCCTAAAGAAGCAGTATCCATCAAAAGACGATCACTATGCTTCTATTTTGATGCGTCTTCTCAATGTCTATATCGCCGAACATACGATGGACTGCTATTACGATGTCTCTCTGACGATGATGCAAAACGGGTTATCCAAGAAGCTCATGACGGTGTATGTAGAGCACATCAACCCAGTCCTAAGTTACAGGATCGTATCAGGAGGATGGGCTACTACTGGCCTACCATGATTGCAGATGCCATGAAATATGCAAGACAATGCAAAGCCTGTCAGGTTCACACGGATTTTATACATCAGCCTTCTGAGTATTTACATCCTACGATTGCATCATGGCCTTTTAAAGCATGGGGTATGGATATCATTGGTCCTATTCACCCGTCATCTTCTAGAGGACATCGGTTCATATTGGCTATCACGGATTATTTCTCTAAATGGGCGAAGGCGATCCCTCTTGCTGAGGTGAATACATCCAACATGATCAGCTTTATCAAGCATCATGTGATTTATCGCTTTAGGATACCCTGAAGGATAATTTATGATAACGGGCCTTAATTCATCAGCCAAGTATTTTACCGATTTTGCGATAAGAATCGAATACAGAATATGGCCTCAAAGGCTTATAATCCTGCTACTAATGGTCTGGCGGAAGCCTTCAACAAAACCATCATTAAACTCTTAAAAAAGTTCGTCTCTTCGAACAAAAGAGATTGGAATGAGAAGCTAGGAGAATGTCTCTGGGCATATCGCACAACGGTACGAACACCAACAGGTTGTACCCCATTTTTATTAGTTTATGGGTGTGAAGCAGTTTTCCCCATTGAAATCTAAATTCCAACACTCGGAATAGCCGTGGCTAATGAGTTGACTCAGAAAAATAATGATAACATAAGACTTCAAGAGCTAGAAGGATTAGACGAGAAACGCCTTCAAGCTCAACAGCGTATTGCGTTCTACCAGGCACGCATTTCCAGAGCTTTTAATCAAAAAGTGAAGGAAAGAGTGTTCAAAGTTGGCGAGCTAGTTCTAGCTGTGAAGAGGCCAATGATCATTACACACAAAAGTAAGAACAAATTCCAACCTAAATGGGAAGGTCCTTATGTGATTGAAACGACGTTCTCAAATGGCGCTTACAGATTAGCCAAGCCTAATAGAGATTTAATAATGGCTCCCATCAATAGCAAATTCCTGAAGAAGTACTATGCTTAATCTCCCTTGCTTAAATGGAGTATGATGAAAATTTTATTCTGATAACACTACATACAAAGATTGGTTGGATCATATTCTATCATGTTATTATGACCCCTGAATAGATATGTTTGACTAATTTGAAACTTCAAAACCTATCACGTCCATATTACCTCTGATAGTGTTTTGTATACAAATTTAGTTGGAGCATATTCTATCATGTCCATATAACCTCTGAATAGATATATCTAACTGAAGCTTACCGAAAGTATATCACGTCCATATTACCTCTGATATCACTTTCATCTTAGCCTATCATTTTTGTTCAAAAGTGATAGGTCCACAAAATCAGAAAAAATATCTTTATTATCTTTGGGAATAGCAAAATTACAGAGGAAGCAAAAAGATACATCATTGGGGAGAAGCTGTTAAGTCCCTAATCTGTCGTGCCAAAGCATCCATCCTATCATTCCTGGAGTTCAAAATATGGTTGCGAGTCCGTTCCAGCCTTGCCTCATCGTCGTTCAAGCGAGATAGTTCAGACCGAGCAACAACAAAACTGGCATAGATGACACCAGCATGCGTCAAGTTCTGCTGAGCTATCTCCACTTGGCCCTTAAATACATCACGAGCTGCCGATGTCTTGAGAAGCCTCTCCCTGGCCTGAGCGAGTTCAGCTTCCAAATCTCGAACCCTCGCTTCATCTCCTTCATATTCGGCCTGGTACTTAGTTAGCTGAGGAATAAAATCCACCAAGACAGTCCTCTCTTTATCCATCTCCTGCTGCTGTTCCTGGATGGATTTGTTTAGAGTTTCTATTTGCTCAGCAAGCTCTGTAGTTAAGGAGTCATACTTAGTTTAACCAGATCGTCGATGCTGCCCTAAGATAGTTATAAATACTCGTTAATGGGTTATTCTAAACTATTAACTATTTGCTCTAGCGCATCAGCTCTGTCATTATCACTAAAATTTCTAATCTGCACGATAAGGAGATTGGAGGACATCTTCAGAGCATCGAAACCTAAGTTCTTCTCCAGCACCAGCGATATTAACTCCTTCAAAGTGAGATAAAATATGATAGTGTATTGATCCACTAGCATAGCAAAGCTCGAATGGACGCCGAGAGTGGCCGCAATATCAGTAAATCTTCCTCCAGGAATGACTGCAGAGAAAGTCGCCACAGTCGTTGCTCCAACAGAGGGCGCGACAAAAGAAGAGACCCCAAAAATAGTTGAAGTTGCTGGTATACTCGACGAAAGAGGCACGGACGAGATGGGGGGTTCATCTTCCCCTGATGTCATTTGAACTCCTACTGAAGGGATGACACCTAAGAATATTGCGGATGAGAGATGGGCAGTTTTAAAATACTCTACTTCGACGTCGATCACCACCGTTTCATTAAATGGATCCGCAATAAAATCAGAAGTTGCATCAACTCCGCCCTCCCAGAGATGTCTTCACCTGAAAAGAAGACAAGAGAAAGTTAATATCAATTTGATGTTAATTTTCATGAAGAAAACATGAAGACAATATTTACCCATGGACGATGGCATGTATGTTGCGTTTGCAGCCTGTATAGCTAAATTATCTCTTAATGATGCTAGACAAGCTGTCATACCTGGAGAAGAGGGTGCACCAACTGACACTGGCGGGTAGTCTTCCCAGCCTTCATCCAGATCCACTCGAGGTTCATCGGGTAGAATCTTGCTGGAAATACTTACAAACGAAGGAGGGGTTACTCCCGTTATTGGTCTGGATAAAGGTATATTGATTCTGAATATGCTCGGTCTTGAAGGCGACCTCGAAGCACTACCAGTAGCGGTAGTAGCGGCAGCGACCGCGAGCAAAGAATCTCCAGTACTGGCAGATGGAACGGTGGAGGTTCCCTCTCTAAAAGGCGAAGGACCTCGGATCAAAGAATCATCCCCAATTGGGGAAATAACAGGCTCACTCCTAGAAGTCCCCTTGGTGGAAGTCCTTTTAGGATCTCTGGCCGTCTTCTTCTTGCGGGGGGAAGGCTCTTTCGGAGTAGAAGCCTTCCGTTTATTAGAGATAACGAGAGGCTCTGCTGGCGAAGCTATTATGTCTCTCGGTATTATCAACAAGAACTCATCTGCACCAGTAGGGTCTTCACCTTCATCAGATAAGACAGACAATATCTCCTCCCTTCCAGTGGACCTTTGGGTAGGCATCCTGAAACTTCCATGCATATCGAAATTACGATGGAAGGTGTTGATGGACGCATAAAACTGCATGTAAGAATGAAGAATGCGCAACTCCAAAGAGAGAGAAGTCGCGGGCACAACAAATATTGCACCTGTACAACCCGTGATGAAATACTGTCATCCTCTGGCTCCATCAATAAGTCCACCTTTGGACTTGAAGCTGGTGATAGGATTCCCCACATGCAGCTGGTCGTACCCAAATTGTCTAGCGAACCAACTAGGCAGATAAGGCTCCAAGTAGAAGTGGTCCTCACTTCTGTACAACAGGTGGGAAGGTCTAATGCAGACCAACCAATAAAAGGCTTCAGGAGAAAGAATAGTTCTCCCTTGACCTGCATCTTTAAGTTTCGTCCCCTGTTGATTGATATGTACAGGGGGCACGATACAGAAGAGCTTCCAGCCATGGGCAAAATTTAATGCTCGCCGGCAATCTATGACGCTCGCCACGTTCCAAAGGGAATTCTTGTAGTTCAACAAGAAGTTATTTCCCGAACCGCTGGCAGAACCAGGAGACATCACCTTGGTGTTATGAAGGATTAACCATCCCATCAGGTATAGGAATGGTAATTCCACTCGGGGAAATCCTTCACGCTGCGTATCATCTGCAAGCAGCCCATCAGTAATGGCCCTCAGGCCAGCTTGTATCCTATAGAACATGGCAGGAAGCAAGCCCAGTCTTGCTCCAAATACCAATCGTACTACGGGCCATAAGGTATTGCGATGAATGCGATCCGCCGACGCGATGCCCGGTACTACCCATCGGCGTAGCCAGACAGAGAAGAAGCCAGCCAGTTGAGCCTCCCTTGACAGAGGCTTGCGACAATGCCTCATATAACTGAAGGCTTTAGTGCCTACAGGATAACCCCTTGTTTCCTTATCGAGAATATAATCTGAAGCCCATGCATCTTCGATGAGATCATCGACCATGGCGGCACTAAGCATGCTCAGAAAGTTCAAGGGCTTATCTCGGCTATCTACAACCTTGTCCGGGTTAGCGTTTCTGGCCTGGTGGAAGAAAAGGTAGGATACCCATTTATTGATATGAGCCAAATCATAGGGCTCTTTATAGAAAGTGGTGCAGGCAAGGTAGTGGCTCATCAGCTCCTGGTACACTGCCACTTTCCGAGGGTTTGTATCCCTCAGCTCCCTATTTGTGGGAACGTACTCCTCATAAGGAGTGTCTCCCATTGGCAGCTTGGAAATCTCTGCCATCTCATGCAGGGCTAAGCCCAACTCACCTAGCGGAGTGGCAAAAGTTCCAGTGAGCGAGTTATATCGCTCCATCAAGGCTAAGAACAAGTTGGGGTTGACAGGCAGTCCAACACTTGTAGCACTCACAGCCTCGAACAAGCCAATACTTTCCAGCTCCATCTGGAAGTGCTTCAGGGCCCAGGCAGTTAAACTGGCCCATCGAAGATTCCCGGGGCTAAGCCATCCACTAGTTCGAGGGTTGACCTTAGCGTACACTCCTCCCTGCCCCATAAATTTATTGCAGAAAGTCGATATTTGAACCGGCTGGATCAGTGAAGTGTCCTCACTCGGGACGCTACCCGGTAGTAATCCCCTAAAAGGTATAACAGAGCCTGAAGGTTTGCTCATAAAGGCTCCTTGGTTCAATCCTTTGTTGTACAAGATCTTCCCTGGGTGGCTATGAAGTTCAGGAGTCAAGGTCCATATCATCTTCCTAGGATATGTGGCATGGAAGAACGCAGAGATAGGGTAGTCTCTGGGCATCCTGGGCAGATACATGACCGTGCCCTCAGCAGTAAACACCCAATCCTCCTTCTTGGGTTTAGTCTGGGACTATTTGTCGATAACATCCCCGAGCAAGAAACCTGGTTTCTTATACTCTGTCCCAAATATATATGTCAGGGGCTCCCCACTGGTCATACTGAGCAGCATGCGTTCTCCTTGGGACGAGATCAGGGTTCCCCATTCTTCAGGATAATTGGCTCCAGAGATGGGGAATGTCACATGGGACAAATCCTCCAGATAATTGGAGTTCAGCATCCCGGTAGCAGAGCCCATAACTTCAGCCAAAGGAGAAATTTGCAAGTCCACTACAAAATACAAAAAAATAAGTCAGTTTTTACGCTAGACATTACATTCTTGCAGGCTACGCCAAAGACTAATAGTCTGAGCTTTTACGCCAGACTGCAAAAACTTGAGTTTTACGCTGGAATCCATTTTTCAGTACGTAAAACTCAAGGTTGGCATTATACGCCAAAATTTAACAGTCTGAGCTTTTTACGCCAGACTGCCAAAATTTGAGTTTTTATGCCAGAATTTACATCCAGCGCATAAAACTCAAAGTTTGTAGTATACGCCAAATTTTGACAGTCTGAGTTTTTACGCCAGACTGCAGAAATTTGAAGTTTTTTACGCGGACACATTAGGAATGTGGGCGTAATAATAAAACATCTTTGTGCATTATCTTTCTCGAAGAGGTTCTTAGCACAGTACATGACCTTGCGTATACACTCACAACGTGTGCGAAGGGTTTTTCCTCTCGAAGTCTTTACCTGTAATATCCGGAGCACAGCTCGACGGTGGAGCATTGCGTTCAGATCGGGACTCGCTTAGCCTAATAGGAGTTGCTCGTGCTTGAGCAGTGGAACGAGATGAGGAAGCGACCTTCTTTCCCTTAGCAGTGGAAGCTTGTTTGGGTGCTATGGCGAATCTGAGTTCTCAGGAAAGAGACGAAGAAGAAAGGTTTTTGGAAAGCAAGGGTTTTGCGAAGACAGATAAAAAGTTTCTCTCTCAAGACCTTGGGCTATTTATAGAGTTTGGATAACTCTTCGAATCCCTAACCAAATCCGATATTTAATAGTCGGTTATGATTTGGGACCACGTCAGCCCATTATTTGAAAAAAGAAGACGGATAGTCATGCTGCATAACGGATCCGGATTTTACGCTCAGAGGCTACAAATCTACGATTTTACGCTTAGAAGCTTTTACGCTCAGAGGCTACAAATCTATGGTTTTACGCTCAGAAGCTTTTACGCTCAGAAGCTACAAATATATGGTTTTACGCTCAGAAGCTTTTTACGCTCAGAGGTTACAAATCTACGGTTTTATGCACATAAGCTACAGATCTATGATTTTACGCTCAGAAGCTAACAGATGCTATGGTCTATGACTTTTCGAGAAGGCCAATTACAAGGGTTTACGCAAAAAATGCTCCTTTTTGGCTACGAAACTTTCCAAGTGCCTGAAACACACAGAGGTCTGCATTGAAGATGACTCTTCTTCTTGGTCCATTGGAAGTTCATTCAAAGTCTAGTCAGATTCTTTTACATCTAAGTTCAAGTATGGCCTGGTTGGCAGACATTTCTCGCCCTATTTCGAGGGATTTTTGGGGAAACTATTCTTGAAGATAATGGTCTGAACAGAAATTCTTCGTATCAGAGAAGTGACAGTTTAGAATTTTTATGCGACTCCTTATCCAAAAACAGCATGACAGTTGGATCCTCAAGACAACTTAATGCTAAAGAGCTTTTTATGCATCTTTCGTTACGCATAAAAATTAGGGCGTGACCAGATAATCGTCTAGCAGAGTCAGCGTAAAATTATTCAGACGTGTCGAAGCTACACATTATCAGACTTCCTCACAGCAAATATGGCAAATCAGCTTGCATAAAAGAAGACAAGTTTATTGATCATGATTATATATGATGGAAATTCAGTTTACAAAGGATTTTTCATTTTCATGATTACATATGATAAAAATCATTTTTCTACAAAGGATTTCTCATTTACATTTAAGATCATGCTGAGAATCTGTTGTGCCAGGTTCTCATATTGGTGGAGATCTCTTTCTTCTTCTACGGTACTTCATCGGCTTCTGCGGCCGATGAACAAAAAAA
Source organism: Iris macrosiphon (assembly GCA_036927795.1). Classification (NCBI taxonomy): domain Eukaryota; kingdom Viridiplantae; phylum Streptophyta; class Magnoliopsida; order Asparagales; family Iridaceae; genus Iris; species Iris macrosiphon. Next base: position 98,000,467 of record JAYESA010000017.1, read on the forward strand.
TGATTAATGGCGGGAGGATACAGAAATGGGCATGCATTATTCAAGCCCACCCTCCATACGCCATGGTAGCTACGTCCTAGAATTGTGTTAGGGATTCTGACCCAACACAATACTGGAAGACAGGACCAAACTGCCTACCTTCGCCCAACGCCATAATGGGAGAAAATACAACTAACAAGCTGTGTGGTCTAATGTGACCCTTCCTCTCTCCTGGATGAATAGCCATATAAAATTACTGATTATTCCGAGCAAAGGAAGCTATGATATCCTTCCATGATCCATCGTTGCAGATGACATTTGCTCGAAGATGCTTCTTTTTACGGCTCCTTACATGCAGGAAGAGCATGATCTTCTTCTTCCTCAGGTCAGCCCAACAGATCTTGGCAACCATCTCTTTTGGTGAAGGAAGTGTGGAAAGAAAGGTTCACTCACTTGCCTTTATATAGGCAGAAGAGAACACATCAAATTCTAACAACTTCCTAAAATCCGCCGAGAAATCAGCCTTGCAGAACGAGTCAAATTTAACCGTTTCATGCTTCATTCAAAGTATTTCAAATTACGAGAAATTTGAAAACTTTGAAGGGGGTCTTGTAGAAGCAAGAAAAATATGCTGGGGAATTATACGCGTAAAACCCCCAACATATATGAAGCACGCGTAAAACATAAGCTTCAGAACTATACGCGTAAAAAAAGACTTCAGTGCTGCCCACGTAAAACAGCATCTCAAGCCTGTTTTGACATAAAATGTTGCTACATCGCCCCTCCGGCATAAACTATGTCTGCTTTTAATGCAGCATGAAGTTATACAAGGAACTCTTCATATTCCTCGAATGAACCTGTTAGATAGAACAGTGAACCTGACTCCTGACAAAGAGTACTGCACGACGATCGAGAGGACGGCTGTAATGATGATTCTGCACAAAGCCCCAGACTGTCGTTTAGTGGCAAATCCTTGATATAAGTTATTTTTTACGCATTCAAGGGATACGCTACCTATTTTACACAGGGAGAAATAAGACTTTACGCTCAAGATGAGATAAAACCAAACGCCACATCAAAAGTTGTTCTTCGTACAAAACTCGAGGCACGTCTCTGCAGTTAATGCGCGAGATGGGGGCAGATCTCTGTATTTAATGCACGAGATTTGGTTCTACTTTTAATGACTGGGAGAGCTAAAATTAGGGCTAATATGCTCACGTCACTATCCCTGCATATTACGCCAACCCGGCTATTTTTAACTATAGGAGCACGCCATATGCTATCTCCTCGAAATATGCCAACCAGACTATTTTTAACTATAGGAGTACGTCGTATGCTATCTCCTCGAAATACGCCAACTCAGGCTATATTTGTAAGGTACGCGATAAGGCTATTTGGCCCAGAATACGCTCAAGACCTCAGTCAGGAAGGATAATTGGCTAGTTTACGCTGGTTACCTATTACCTATGCATCATCAAGCTTTACGCAGAATTTGGCTTTTATGCCAATGAGACAGCTACTTGGATTTTATGCCAACAAGACAGCTAGTTGGCTTTTACGCCAACAAGACAGCTACTTGGCTTTTACGCCAATGAGACAGCTACTTGGCTTTTACGTCAATAAGACAGCTATTTGGCTGTTACGCCAACAAGATAACTATCTGGCTTTTACGCCTACGAGACAGTTATTTGGCTTTTATGCCAACCATCTTTACGCGAGGGACAGTTACCTACATGGCTTGCATGCCGTGGTCTTCGAGAAGCAGTTATACGCGTCACCGCTTAATGGGACACGCGTCACAGCTGATTCAGGAGATCATCCAGACGTGGGTAGCAGTTGTTATAACCGTCGCGTAAAAGGTGCAGCTCTCTCCACTAATCGACTTTTACATCGACTGATCAGTTACTGTGATTGATCTCTATAAATAGAGATTTTCAGTCACAGGAGAAAAGGATCAAGGATCAAAGGTCAAGGTGAAGTCAGGGATCAAGACCAGAGATCAAGAGATTATAGAGAGAGAGCACAGACAAAGAGTGTGATTGACGACTTTGGCAACAAGAGTTCAATCGCTCCGGCAATCTTTGAAGCTTCTTCTTCTTCTACAGCACTTCTTTGTCATCGTGTGGTCCAAGGGACAAAGTGATCGACTGCAGATCAGACTCCTATAGCAATATTTCCCCAGAATTATTTTTATTGTACTTAATATCCTCGTATAGGATTAATTGTACTTCTTTTTCTTGTTTGTAAACAAAGAAAGGGTTTCGTATAAACCTAGTTTTATTTCTTCTGTTTATCATCAAATAGGGGGCTTATCCTTTCATGCGGATCTTTAATAGTCCCTCAGAAGCAGTATCTACTTCGGCTTCATCATCGACGTAGATGTCCCCTACTTCCATGTGTGTCTTTCTATACAGTACATAATCGGAGTAATATGCTTCAATACCTTTGAAGGGGTCAATTTTTGCGAACTCTGTCCTGACGACTCATTTATTGTCAACATACTTCAGGCATTGATAAAGAGTTGACAGTACAATCATAAGCTCGTGTATCCACGGATGCCCTAGTAAGATGTTGTAGGATACATCCACGTCAATAACGTAGAAACTAACCTCGGTTCATAAATTTTCTATCTGGCACTTCAGACGAATCTTGCCCAGAGGGTAACTTATAACCGCGTTGAAGTCGCTAATGGTTGTGTTGGTAGCAGACAACTGGTACATCAAAATTCCTAAGGTCTGGAGCAAACTCTGTGGGATGATGCTAAGAGATGATCCCAGATCGATATGCATCTGGTCCAGCTTGACGATATTGATTTTTCCTGTGTAATACAGAGGCTGAACGTGCCTGTTATTTTTTATAGCTTGTCCTACTAGAAGAATGTTATATTGGAAATTCTCTCCATCACACTGTGGCAATGGGGACATAATGTAGCGTCCTCAGCTGGATCATTGCTCTGAGATAATTAGGAGTAGGCATGCTGTAATGCCTCACTCAGAGCATCTCGGGTCTCTTTAGAGAGACAAAGTAGTTCAAAGAGTGACAACCTTGCTGGGGTATTGCCAAGTTATGCTAATATATCAAAGTTGTAGGGGTTATTCACCCTGGCTGGGAGTTCTTTCCCAGAGACTTATCAAAACGAGTCTCCTTTTGTTTCCATTTTTCTGTCGTGGGAGGCCAGAACGGACCTACTTAAGGTACTACTAGAGCAGCAAGTATGGAGGTTGAAGGCGTAGCATCCTCCTGAACTGGATCATAGTTGCGTAGATAGGTCTTGCCAGACCAACTTTCACCTGACAAAGCTTCCTTAGTCGAAGGAGAGAACATGTGACAAGGCTTAGGATTTTTCCCTTTAGACCTTGTATTTGGAGGCGCTACTTATTGTGCCAGGTCGTTGACAATGTTAGGATGAACCTGTCACTACCGTATTTTCTAGAAAATGATATTTTGGTCATTTTATAATTAATTAAATATTATGCATGTTAAATATTATTTATTATATTATTTATTTATTATTAGTATGATAGATTTATTTTTTTGACTTGTGTTAGTGGACCTAACTAGTTTAGTTTAGACTCATGGACCAACATATATTAATTGTTAGAATTGAGCCCAACTAGAAAGCCCATTAATTAGGAGGATGATTAAATTAATTGAACCATTGGACTAGAAGCTTCCCTCCTTAATTAATTTCTTCATGAGAGGTCCCAAGGGGTATTTTAAACTTTACATAGTAGCTTGAGGGAGGGGGCAAGTGAGGCCTATATAAAGGGGATGAAAACTTTCTCTCCCTTCATTTTTTATTCCAAATCTAGATCTAGAATTTCCCTCAACCAAATTTCATCAAATTCCTACCAAATTTTCACCCAATTACTTCCCAAATCACCATTAGAGACTAGAAGATCAAGGATCTAGAAGGAGGAAGCAAGGATCTACGAAGAGGAGCAAGAATCTACAAGTTGGAGGCCAATTTTACCAATTTTGGAGATTTCATTGGGAATCCATCTCCTAATAGGTACAATTCAGTTTTTGCCCTTAAAATAGCTTCTAAATCTGAGATTTAATCATGAATAATCAACCCATATGTATGTACTACCCATAGGATTTGGTTTTGTGTTCATAGGAGACCTATGGAGAAAGTTATGGTACTTTTTGTGTCAATTTTGGGGGGATTCTGAAAATGACTTTTGTTGTGTGTGTCAATTGATCCTATAGATCAATTTGGCATATATTTATGTGTTTGGGGCTAGTGTCGTGTCCATAATTGGGTACATATAGGTCGTATCCCAACAATTTGGTGATACATGTTATTTTGGGGGTTTTTCCTCCGACACGGGACTTTGTACATGTCGTATTTTGACACGGACACATAGATCTATATTTGACACTTTGTTTTGTTCATAAATATTATATGTGATTTGTTTGTGTCCGTCGGGGTGAATTGGATGTGTGGTGGACTCGTGTCGCATGCGTATCCTAGATCTAATGGGATACGGTGTGATACGCTCCAATTATTATGTGTTTATGTGTAGATCTAATTAATTGTGCTTTAATTCTTGAATTATAATTGTGTATGTATCTATATATATTATCTATGTATTATGTATATTTATTATAGTGTTTATTGTATCATAGATCTATGTATTATATATGTATTAATAGAATATATATTATGTAGCTTTCTTCTACATGCATTAATATATATGTTATAATATATGTTAGGGATGTAAATATATGTATATATTTTATATAATATATGTGTATATTTAATTAGTAATTAGATTATTTATATATATATATGTATGTAGATATATATTTATAAGTGGTAGCATATGTATATATAATATAGTAGATATATTTATATATGGTTATATATATAGTTATATTATATATTGTTATATATTTATATTATTATTGTATGATTATATATATATGTATACATATATGTATAGTTATATATACATATTACTATGTGTGTGTATGTATGTTACTATATGGTATTTTATACAATTTACTATGTATAAGTGTATGTATAGTTGTATATAGTTTTATATGTATATTGTATAAATATATATTATGTGTTATATATATGTATTTAAATATATATTGTATAAATATATATGGTGGGTTATATATATGTATTTATATATATATATTGTATATATATATACATATATTTTTAGCGACAACAGCGAGCCAGAAGTGTCACAAAAGCAGCAACAAATACCAATAATAGCAGCTTTTCAGCGACAGCAGTCAGCGACAGTTGCAGAAAACTGTCGCTGAAACAACAGTGTATCAGCAGAGTATCAGAAGCTTCAGCGACAGTTTTTAGTGACAGTGCAGGAAACTGTCACAAAAACTGCAGTGTATCTATAAACACAGCAGCTTTCTGTGACAGTGGACAGGGTATTTAGCGACAGTTTGGCAGTTTTTAATATATTAGATATTAATATAGATATAGATATATATGTATATATATATGGTAATTAATATATATATAAATATGTTCATAATTGCTATTTGTATTATAGTATACTATATATGTTTATATTTAGTTATAGCATATAAATTTATTAAAATAGTTAGTATATTTTAGTTATCAATTGTTATGAGTAGTTAGTATTATTCTATTAGTACATACTAGAGTTATATTGGATTAATATATGTAATTATTGATGGGTAGTTAGTATATATATAAGATTTTGGCAATTACCTTGAGATATCAAGGTAAGTATCAAGATATACCAAGGTATGAGTAGTAGGTATTGGCATAAGTAATAGGATAGTTGTAAACTAATTATGAGTTGGTATTAAGGTGACTAAAATAAGGTATATAGAATTATATAAATATTAAATGCATAGTAGTTTATAATTATTGTTGGGTAGTTAATATAAATAAGGTTTTGAATTTACCTTGAGATACCAAGGTAAGTATCAAGGTATTGGAGGATAATCAAGGTATTGGGTTTGGATATCAAGATAGAGGTTTAGTATTGCGATACCAAGTTGGTTCGAAACCAAGGTATCCATTTAGCATTTGTAATTAGGATTTTATATATATAATATTGTTTGATATGTACATATGTGTTATATTTATCCCTTGTTTGCGTATCCTGAGATACGGTATCTTAGTATCCTAAGATTTAGTTTGTATGGCCTAGATTCATAGTGTGTGAGCCCAATATCTTTGAGTTAGACTCATGCAACATAGAAATAGGTAGTTGACCATAATTTGACTATAGTTGACCATAGTTGACTTAGAGTTGACCTAGTTTGACTTTTAACTTAGAAATGACTTTATGACCTAGAAAGTTGACTAGTTTAATTTATTTCTCTTCCCAAAAACTTGTATTAATGCAATATTTCATATATAGGTCTGTGACACCAGTTCGGACATCATTTTTATCATTTGCTCTGGACCACAGACGAGTGCATTCTCTGATAGTTTTTATTATTTGATTACCACTATAATTCAAGTATTTAGAAATATTACTTATGATTTTTGACACAATGGTACACGGATTGGTATTGTTATTGGATCGTTAGTCATGGGATGTTACCTTGATTATGGAGATGGTATCGGATACTGTCCTTGTTGGTATTGGATAACATTGAATATTGTAGATTAAACATTGGATACATTGGCTAGTGACGTGTCATGATTCGATCCATCATATCAGTCGGGGCGGGGGAAATACCAATTAAATATGTGATCAAGAAACTATCGGCTAGTAGTGTAATCATTGGCTACTAACTAACCATGTAATTCACGTATGATTGAGTTAGCTCCTTAGTGTAATCATTGAATCTCCCAGGCCGATCACATATTTAGTTAGTATCTCAAATCACATAGTTATTGTAGATTCCATTATTCAGTTCATTGATTACCTTGTTCTATTCTGATATTATAGTTCATTCCTTTATTCTTGTACGCATTGATTATATTCTGTTGTTAGTATTGCCTATTCTCTTATTGTTCTTGATTATCAGTTATATCCTCATCGTAGATAGCATCTTCTATTCTACTGCTTTATAGTTTTTGTCAATTAATTGAAACTGCTATTGGGTTGTACTTCGCTCCATTCCTGACTGAAAAACATTTTTCAGAGGATCCGGGAGATTGGTGTCCGACATACTACGGACCTCATCCTATTGATGGTGCAGACTTGGACCCACTAGTTCTGGAGTGACTGTTGAGAGATTTAGCCGGATTCACTAGTTAGCATAGTTAGTTCTCTTTAACATTTTGGTACCGGATTTGTTTCCGGCATATATTTGTGTTTGGATATTATTTCTATTTGTTGTTGTTATATTTTTAACTGCTTAGTTATGTTAGACTTCTGTGATATCTTCTCGTGCCATAGAAATGTGATTGAGTATTGTGTTGAATTAAGTTGATTACTCTCTTCTTGGAGTTGAGATATTATTGGAGGTTTATGCTTTATAGTGAGATAATTAGATAGTATAGTTGACCAAGACAGCGTTCTACCGCCGATGCTGCAGCGTAGGCTGGGCGTTGTTCCCGACTTGCATCCCTACACTGGGTGCGGGTCGTGACACGTTTTTAGTGGTGGCCCATGCAGGTCAGGCTTCGCAATATTGCGATGTCGTGGTAGCGCGATGACTTAGTTGTACTACTGCGAGCCTGCGATAGGATATAGGATATAGGATACTAGGAAGAGAGAGGGATACTCAATCACAGCTAGGAATTCTAATCTGAATTGAATCGCTAATTTTGATTCCTTCTGAATACTTTTGTCCTTCCTTGATGATATCTTATCTTGTGTCGAATTGATCTCCTTTGTTTCGATCTGTCTTCAGGATGCCGCCGAAGACTAGATCCCATCGATCGGGAGCAGTTTCTGCGAGGTCTGCCACCTCTCAATCTTCCACTCAGGCAGTAGGGTTTGTACCTCCTACGACATCAGTTCCTGTAGGAGTCTCGGCTGCCTTCGGGGGTTCTCCTCCACCTGTTCCGAGGACTACTCCAGTTGCTTCGGAGGGACTTCCACCACCTCCATTTTCAGGAGACACCGCGCCGATGGTTGCACTGTTTAGAGAGATGATGGAATTACAAAGGGCACAGATAGAAGCCCAGCATAGGCAGTCAGATATGATACGGCAGAGTATGGAAAACGCCCATCAGGTAGCTATAGCAGCAGTTCAGAGAGAGGCTTCTCCACAGCCACAGGATTCTCAGATCAAGCCAGGCAACATTCAAAATTTCAAGAAGCTTGAGCCTCGAGTTTTCAAGGGTACAGAAGGTATAGTCTATGCTGACGATTGGCTTGAAGATATTGAGCGACTCATGAAGGTGTCCCGTCTTGCGGAGGATCTGAAGGTTGAGGCGGTAGGACTTCAACTATTCGACGTTGCCCGTACTTGGTTTAGGAATGAGCCAATTCTTACTGATGCGGGGCAGTCTTGGAAGATATTCAAGGATCTCTTTAAGAAGAAGTTCTTTGCTCGGACGGACAGATTGGAATTAGGAAGGCAATTTGAGAGCCTTACACAAGGAAGCATGTCCGTAGAGGAGTATGTCGCAGAGTTCGGGAGGCTGAGCCAATTTGCGGAGTACTTGGTGAGAGAGCCAGAAGTTCGGGCTATCCGTTTCCGCGAGGGTCTGAATTGGGAAGTCAAGATTCTCATTCCGTCTTTCTACGAGACGTATTCTGAGATACTTTCGGAGGCACGCAAGGTCAAGCGAGAGTGGAACTTGAAGCCGAAGAGGGACCGTGATATGTTTGGGGGTGACAGTAGTAGTGCGGGACCGACAAAGAGGCCGCGGTTCCAGCAACAGCAGTTTCCAATACAATTCGGAGCCTATCAGCAGCAATATCAGATGCCAGAACCTATTGTTGCTCCAGTACAAGCTCCAGTACAGCAGATACCATAGCAGCCTCAGAGATAGGTGCAACAAGCTCCTCAATGCACCTATTGCAAGAAGACTGGGCACACTTGGGAGATGTGCCGGAAGAGACTTGGAGCATGCTTACATTGTGGATCAACGGGGCATATGGTGAAGGATTGTCTCTGGACACTTCAACGTCCAGGCCAGGATGCAGATCGAGGCCAGAGAAGTGGAGTTAGGCCACCTGTAGCACCACAGATTGCTCATCACCCGCAGAGGGAGCTACCTCGGCAGGGCGGAGCATTTGCGATGACGGTCGAGGAGACCAATACTACAGGTGATGGGTTAGAGAGTCTGTTCTTTCTTTCTGTTCCTTTCATCTATTTTGATTGATTGATTCTTTAGTACCTTTTGGATGCTTGTGTTATATAGTTAGTGTAGCTATAGAATACCCTGACAGAGACAACCGTAATAAGACAGGTGGAGACCATGACCATGCATGCTATTCTTTGCATAGGACTGTTCTTGGTGAGATAAGGACTTATTAGACTATGATTGTTGGGGGTTTGACCTAGAAGGAGTACGATCACCCTTAAATTTTGAGGACGAAATTATTTTAAGGGGGATAGACTTGTCACTACCGTATTTTCTAGAAAATGGTATTTTGGTCATTTTATAATTAATTAAATATTGTGCATGTTAAATATTTATTTATTATATTATTTATTTATTATTAGTATGATAGATTTATTTTTTTGACTTGTGTTAGTGGACCTAACTAGTTTAGTTTAGACTCATGGACCAACATGTATTAATTGTTAGAATTGAGCCCAACTAGAAAGCCCATTAATTATGAGGATGATTAAATTAATTGAACCATTGGACTAGAAGCTTTCCTCCTTAATTAATTTCTTCATGAGAGGTCCCAAGGGGTATTTTAGACTTTACATAGTAGCTTGAGGGAAGGGCAAGTGAGGCCTATATAAAGGGGATGAAAACTTTCTCTCTTTTCATTTTTCATTCCAAATCTAGATCTAGAATTTCCCTCAACCAAATTTCATCAAATCCCTACCAAATTTTCACCAAATTACTTCCCAAATCACCATTAGAGACTAGAAGATCAAGGATCTAGAAGGAGGAAGCAAGGATCTACAAAGAGGAGCAAGGATCTACAAGTTGGAGGCCAATTTCACCAATTTTGGAGGTTTCATTGGGAATCCATCTCCTAATAGGTATAATTCAGTTTTTGCCCTTAAAATAGCTTCTAAATCTGAGATTTAATCATGAATAATCAATCCATATGTATGTACTACCCATAGGATTTGGTTTTGTGTTCATAGGAGACCTATGGAGAAAGTTATGGTACTTTTTGTGTCAATTTTGGGGGAATTCCGAAAATAACTTTTGTTGTGAGTGTCAATTGATCCTATAGATCAATTTGGCATATGTTTATGTGTTTAGGGCTAGTGTCGTGTCCATAATTGGGTACATGTAGGTCGTATCCCAATAATTTGGTGATACATGTTGTTTTGGGGGTTTTTCCTCCGACACGGGACTTTGTACATGTCGTATTTTGACACGGACACATAGATCTATATTTGACACTTTGTTTTGTTTATAAATATTATATGTGATTTGTTTGTGTCCTTCGGGGTGAATTGGATGTGTGGTGGACTCGTGTCGCATGCGTATCCTAGATCTAGTGGGATACGGTGTGATACACTCCAATTATTATGTGTTTATGTGTAGATCTAATTAATTGTGCTTTAATTCTTGAATTATAATTGTGTATGTATCTATATATATTATATATGTATTATGTATATTTATTATAGTATTTATTGTATCATAGATCTATGTATTATATATGTATTAATAGAATATATATTATGTAGCTTTCTTCTACATGCATTAATATATATGTTATAATATATGTTAGGGATATAAATATATGTATATATTTTATATAATATATGTGTATATTTAATTAGTAATTAGATTATTTATATATGATTATTTATATATATATATATATGTATGTAGATATATATTTATAAGTGGTAGCATATGTATATATAATATAGTAGATATATTTATATGTGGTTATATATATAGTTATATTATATATTGTTATATATTTATATTATTATTGTATGATTATATATATATATATATGTATACATATATGTATAGTTATATATACATATTACTATGTGTGTGTATGTATGTTACTATATGGTATTTTATACAATTTACTATGTATAAGTGTATGTATAGTTGTATATAGTTTTATATGTATATTGTATAAATATATATTATGTGTTATATATATGTATTTAAATATATATTGTATAAATATATATGGTGGGTTATATATATGTATTTATATATATCTATTGTATATATATATACATATATTTTTAGCGACAACAGCGAGCTAGAAGTGTCGCAACAGCAGCAACAAATGCAAATAATAGCAGCTTTTCAGCGACAGCAGTCAGCGACAGTTGCAGAAAACTGTCGCTGAAACAACAGTGTATCAGCAGAGTATCAGAAGCTTCAGCGATAGTTTTTAGTGACAGTGCAGGAAACTGTCACAAAAACTGCAGTGTATCTATATACACAGCAGCTTTCTGTGACAGTGGACAGGGTATTTAGCGACAGTTTGGCAGTTTTTAATATATTAGATATTAATATAGATATAGATATATATGTATATATATATGGTAATTAATATATATATAAATATGTTCATAATTGCTATTTGTATTATAGTATACTATATATGTATATATTTAGTTATAGCATATAAATTTATTAAAATAGTTAGTATATTTTAGTTATCAATTGTTATGAGTATCTTTTATATATTATATATTTGTAGGTATGTATGTACGTATATATGTATTAATAGTTAGTGTGTAGTTGGTAGTTAGTATTATTATATTAGTACATACTAGAGTTATATTGGATTGATATATGTAATTATTGATGGGTAGTTAGTATATATATGAGATTTTGGCAATTACCTTGAGATATCAAGGTAAGTATCAAGATATACCAAGGTATGAGTAGTAGGTATTGGCATAAGTAATAGGATAGTTGTAAACTAATTATGAGTTGGTATTAAGGTGACTAAAATAAGGTATATAGAATTATATAAATATTAAATGCATAGTAGTTTATAATTATTGTTGGGTAGTTAGTATAAATAAGGTTTTGAATTTACCTTGAGATGCCAAGGTAAGTATCAAGGTATTGGAGGATAATCAAGGTATTGGGTTTGGATATCAAGATAGAGGTTTAGTATTGCGATACCAAGTTGGTTCGAAACCAAGGTATCCATTTAGCATTTGTAATTAGGATTTTATATATATAATATTGTTTGATATGTACATATGTGTTATATTTATCCCTTGTTTGCGTATCCTGAGATACGGTATCTTAGTATCCTAAGATTTAGTTTGTATGGCCTAGATTCATAGTGTGTGAGCCCAATATCTTTGAGTTAGACTCATGCAACATAGAAATAGGTAGTTGACCATAATTTGACTATAGTTGACCATAGTTGACTTAGAGTTGACCTAGTTTGACTTTTAACTTAGAAATGACTTTATGACCTAGAAAGTTGAATAGTTTAATTTATTTCTCTTCCCAAAAACTTGTATTAATGCAATATTTCATATATAGGTCTGTGACACCAGTTCGGACATCATTTTTATCATTTGCTCTGGACCACAGGCGAGTACATTCTCTGATAGTTTTCATTATTTGATTACCACTATAATTCAAGTATTTAGAAATGTTACTTATGATTCTTGACACGATGGTACACGGATTAGTATTGTTATTGGATCGTTAGTCATGGGATGTTACCTTGATTATGGAGATGGTATCGGATACTATCCTTGTTGGTATTGGATAACATTGAATATTGTAGATTAAACATTGGATACATTGGCTAGTGACGTGTCATGATTCGATCCATCATATCAGTCGGGGCGGGGGAAATACCAATTAAATATGTGATCAAGAAACTATCGGCTAGTAGTGTAATCATTGGCTACTAACTAACCATGCAATTCACGTATGGTTGAGTTAGCTCCTTAGTGTAATCATTGAATCTCCCAGGCCGATCACATATTTAGTTAGTATCTCAAATCACATAGTTATTGTAGATTCCATTATTCAGTTCATTGATTACCTTATTCTATTCTGATATTATAGTTCATTCCTTTATTCTTGTACGCATTGATTATATTCTGTTGTTAGTATTGCCTATTCTCTCATTGTTCTTGATTATCAGTTATATCCTCATCGTAGATAGCATCTTCTATTCTACTGCTTTATAGTTTTTGTCAATTAATTGAAACTGCTATTAGGTTGTACTTCGCTCCATTCCTGACTGAAAAACATTTTTCAGAGGAACCGGGAGATTGGTGTCCGACATACTACGGACCTCATCCTATTGATGGTGCAGACTTGGACCCACTAGTTCTGGAGTGACTGTTGAGAGATTTAGCCGGATTCACTAGTTAGCATAGTTAGTTCTCTTTTGCATTTTGGTACCTGATTTGTTTCCGGCATATATTTGTGTTTGGATATTATTTCTATTTGTTGTTGTTATATTTTTAACTGCTTAGTTATGTTAGACTTCTGTGATATCTTCTCGTGCCATAGAAATGTGATTGAGTATTGTGTTGAATTAAGTTGATTACTCTCTTCTTGGAGTTGAGATATTATTGGAGGTTTATGCTTTATAGTGAGATAATTAGATAGTATAGTTGACCAAGACAGCGTTCTACCGCCGATGCTGCGGCGTAGGCTGGGCGTTGTTCCCGACTTGCATCCCTACACCGGGTGCGGGTCATGACAGAACCCACATGACTTTGCCCCATGGGGTTGTTAGGGGTACCAGTCCTACTGCTTGGCCGCGAGCAGGTGGGAGGTTAACGACCTCCAATGTTACCTTAGGAATTGGGATGACACCGTCTTCAACCTCGATGACAGAAAGGTTGCCAAACTAGAGTGTGACCATGTTGGCAGCGACCGTCTTGTCCTCGAAGTCGAGGGTGATGGCATTAGCGTCGATCAGTTATTGGATATGCCTTTTCAACACATAGCAGCCTTTTCTGGACGTATAGGTGTAATAGGCAGTGCTTTGGGTCATTAACATGTTTGCTTCTTCTGGACGTCTAATGTCAAAAAGCTGAAGCTTGTTGTCCTTCAACAGCACATTAAAAATCTCGACAATATCATCGTCATCGAAGGAGGTCTACTTTAGCTTGGGTTCTTCCGCCGGCTTTTGCTTGGACGAAGATGAACCCTTGAATATATTGACAGTAAGGTCCTGCTTTTCTTTGTCGTCGCGACTGTTGTTGTGATTCTGAGGGAGCTTGCCTCGATCGTTAGGGCTAGGAATATAGATCTGAGAAAATGGGCCTCTTTCGCGTTCTTCTTAGCTATGTCCGCGCTTGCGATGAATGCAGACCAATCTGCATGTTATACAATGCCTACATAGATTTTCCCTACTTATAATAGATTGCTTATACATGTGTCGATAAGCACGAACTCAGGAATATGGGGAGTCATCTTACAGGCTGTCTTCCTGAAGGGCTCTTTCTCCCTCTGGCCTATGTCGATCAGGGACGACATGGTCATATTCATTCTGCCGGCATAGAACTGGGAGAGGAATAGACTCTGGAGGTCATCAAACGACGAGATATAATTTTTCCGGAGACTACAGAATAACTCGTACGCCACCTCTGTCAGAATTCCGATGAAGAGCTTGGTGAGTAAAGCATCATCCCGGGGTAGATATATCGTCATGGACTCAAAGTAGTTCAAGTATTGACGGGGTGACATCTTTCCATTGAACAAAATTATTGACTGCGGTTTGTATTTTGGGGGAAATACAACATTGTTCAATTCTGGGGGATAATGTTGCCTTATCCCAAGACTCTACAGCTTTTCTCAGTTATTAATGGAGTCCATGCTAGCTTGCAATTCCCGGGTAGCCTCATGAGTCTCGTCTGAGGCCGCAAGTGCAGAGGATAATGGCAAGAGAGGGGTGCCTGTTGGAGGAGCAGGAGCAGGTGCGTTAGACACCCCATCTATACCTGGATCATATCTTGCTTGTCTCGGTGTTCTTGGTTGAGGTGGGACCATATTTTCCTCGATATCCAGTATTGCCTGTGTTATGGTTTGCATCGAGGCGCTCATAGTCTGCATTATTGCCTCTAGTGCCTCAAGGCATTGGCGATTACTAGATCCCCCTTCGTTATTATCTCCTGTCATATTTACTGTCGTTACATGCGAAGAGGTGGATAGGGCCGTAGACCCTTCACTTTCTGCCGCCGATACCTGGGTTGCACTGTCCTCAGGGAATGCGAGCATCATCGCATCAACTTCAGAATTTGTTGGATTGCTACCCCTAACTGTGGATGTTGCATTAAACTGTCGGGGATAGCTACCACAAGGTATATTATTGTCAATCCCTTGAGAATCACTGTCTTCATGCAATGATAGGTTGGTGTGGAACATCGGAGGATTGCTACCCCTCGGCTTGCAAAGCTGCACCGGTCTCTCTTAAGGATGATCTTGATCTTTAGCAGGTGCTCTGGAAAACCCCCTCGGTAGGCACCACTAGCCTGCTGCCTCATGGTCAATTTCTTAATACAATGGCTAAGACCGAAGGTTTGGAGTAGCATACTTTTGAGTTCTTCTTCATAAAAGGAGGCCTCCAAGTTGAGCAACATAAGACAAAGGGCAATTCCTTTTCCTCCTCTTTAGTTTACATCTATTTTTTGAGACGATGTTGGATCGGTGCAACTGGTCGCAGTCGCTGGAATATAGACTGCCTAACTGGAGAAGCTGCTACTTTGGTACATCAGCAATTGATAATGATAATGGCACATTGATGTCCCGAGAAGGACACTTTATGTACGGTAGTTATTTCTCTCATCTTATATTTTTGACTTATTACGTCACATAAGTCTGAGAGGAAAATGTCACCTTTACACCCATTCCATGTATGTGGCCAAATCGCACACATGGGTGTGCTGGTAGAATATTTGCTTCCTGACCCGGTTCATGCACAGAGACTGTACCCAAATCGTTCATGGAAGACTTATCATGAAACATACCCACTTTATATGCTGTCACACTGGGTGCTTAGGCTTGTTAACATGGTTTTTGCTTCCTGACTTGGTACATGCGCAAAGACAACACCCAATTTGTCCCAGGAAGACTTTTTAGAATGACCTACTTCATGCGCAAATGAAGGCTGAGTGATTGGGTCACTTCGATACAGCTTTCCGTCAGCACCGCATATTATAGCTAATGGGGAATGCTTTTGGCCAGCTGCTTGAGTAGTTGCTTGAGCGTGCATGGCTCTAACTTTCCTAGACGTCTTTGAACTACCAAGCGCTAGTGCATAGTACATAGAGTCCAATTCACACACATTTTTAGAAAGTTGGAACATGGAGTTGGGATCATGGGAAATCCTATCGAAGACAGAAGTTTTCTTCTTACTTTTGGAGTGCATTAGTGGAGATAGTGGACTAGCATAGCCCAAAATTTCTCTATCCATAGCTTCTAAACTTTTCCCAAGATCTCTGGCCCATCATATTCTTTCTTCAAGGGTAGGCGCATCCCACCTTGGCGCATGCTTCTTAACTCGGATATGCGCATCCAAAGGGACTGAACGCATAACTTTGGAAGAAGCCTTAACACCCTTCTTTCTGGATGAGGTGCACAACTTCTCAAATGGAAGCACATCGACGCCCTCCGTGATGTGGTGAGAGGCCTTCGCCTGAGCTTCAGTTTTCTCTCAGAAATGTGCGCATGATGCATATATGAGGATTTTCTGCCCTGATACGTAGCTACAGTAACAGAGGCAGGATGCGCATCTCTATTCTCAGAAATAGGAAGTGCATCCTCCATAGTCCTGGTGTACGACGCACTAGTCTTGGCAACCCAGGTCTTACGGGCCTTCTTAGGCTTTGCTAGCCTTGGTGGGGAGCTTGAGCTGTGTCACGACCCGCACCCGGTATAGGGGCACGAGAGCGTGGGTACGTCCAGCCTACGCCGCAGCATCGGCGGTAGAACGCTGTCTAGGTCATGTAACTATCTAATCAATCTCACATAAATATCCAACTCCATAAGGAGACACAGATATCACCATATAATATGGAATATACTCAATCACATAAGCTAAAGCACGATGAGATATCAAAAAGAACAAATAAAATACAAGAAAAGTCTAAACAACAATAAATAGTCTAACCTGCAACTAATACATCCAAGTCTCCAAGTATGCTGGAAACAAGTCCTCTATGTCACAGTCTGGAAAAAATATCCAGTCAGGATTGGAACGAAATACACCTCTAACAGCAGTTCCACATATATTGACAAAAACTATAACACAGTGTAAAGAAATACAAGACAGATAGAAAATACTGGAAATAAGAAATACTGGAATACTGGAGCATGTTATTATCAAGGTACATCTAGCAATAAAATAAAAATCCAAGTATACGAAAGAACAATGAACTGGTATGTAAGTGTGTACAAGAATAATAACTAGAACATGTGGAGATGCTAGATCAATATACTAGAGATGCATGTCAATGATCCTCTAACCAAGTGTGTGAAATATTAGTATATTATGTGATCGGCTTGGGACTGATCAGGCTTGTTACATATGATTAGCTATAATTCATGTAGGGTCAGGCTAACCATCCGGATAGCTATGATGTGAGCACTAGTCAGGCTAATCACATGTAACAGGCTATGAGGCATGTAATGGTCAGGCTGTACCGACGTGATGTGTGGGTGAGCTATGATGCATGTAAGGTTGGGTATGATCACATAAGCTACTAATATTTCCCCATTTTCCCCAGCTAGCACGATGGATCCCTAATCACGACTCCTCGTGATAGGTCTCGATGATGCCAACTCGTGTAAAGAACAGTGTCAGAGTCATGTACGCTATACAACAAGAATTATAGAGATAATCAACATAATGGAAACTGTCAGAGAATGTACTCGCCTGGGGTCCTGCTGCTGGTATGAATCAGAGTCCAAGTCACAGTCCAAATAGCCTATGTATTACAATTTACCATGTCAAAAGATAATTTATTTTAATTTATTTAATTCTAGAATAATTACTCTAAAATCCAATTTTAATCTTATTATTCTGATTTTTAGGTTAATTCCTAAATTTTTTCCAAAGGAACCGAATTTTATCAACTCGAGACTCATGGCACGCAAATCGAGACGATCTGTTGACCGAAAAGTCAACCGACACAAACTCGACTTTCATGCATGAATTCCTGTACATTTCAGCGTCAAAAACATGCTAGAATTTACGGCTCATCCGAATTCAAATTCGTTTGGAAATTATGGCACATACAAGTTTCGTATCGTGCACCGATGGTTAAATTCTAACCTAGAAGTTCTACAGAATTAACATTATATAAATACTTCGAAATAAATTCTGGGAAAAATATATGTCAATGATCTCGACATTAGCTTTCTGAAACTTTAAACGGTTCATGATTCTGATTCCTGGTTCTCCCGAAATCGCGAAAATATCAAAACACGTCTATTTCCGAACATGCTGTGTTCTACAAATTTTCCAGAATTTAATAATAATAATTTCCTAAAAAAATTATATAATCAGAAATCTAACCTCAATATCTTTCTAACACAAAAAACTAGGCCTCGTTTGGAGTCCGGAACTATGCGCAATGACTTCTGGAAGATGAAGAAATCCTAGATGGCAATTCTCCAAAAATCGGCTGAAGAAAAACCCTAGAAAATAATTAAACTAATATATATATATATATATATATATATATATATATATATATATAGGAGAGAGAAAAAGCAGCCGCGGCTCAGGAGCTTGCCACGTGGTAGCCATCCGTGGCTCCACGCCCAGATCCAGCGGTCGTAGATCCACGCGGCTCGGCTCAGCTGAGTCCGACTCGGACTTGGACGCGGCTCGGCTCGGCTTCACCCGCGGTCGCTGACAGGCGGGCCCCGCACTATTGGCTGCTGGAGGCTGACAGGTGGGCCCCCTGTTTGCTGACTGGGCAGAAATAATTTCTTTTTGGGTTTTTTTTTCAGAAAATAGTTTTTAATTCAGTTTTTATAATTAACTCAAAATAAATGTTAAAAATAATCAAAAAATTCCCAAAAAATTCTAGAAAATATATTTTATTATTTATAACATAAAATAAAAGTTTGGGATATTTTTAAATATATTTGTCCCTAAAATAAATTCTTGAAAGTCCTAAAAAATTAGGATTACTTGTTTTTAATTAACTAAAAATTATGGAAAAATCCCAATAGCCCCAAATTGACCTAATAACAATATTTAAGCATGAATTTCAGGATACGGAGGTTACAAGTCTACCCACCTTAAAAAAATTTCGTCCTCGAAATTTAAAATCCTCAAATTTTTTTTTTTTTTGACCATCAAAATTTAATTCATCAAATCAAACAATCATGAACTAATCCATATTATTTTTTCACAACTTTTCAAAATTCTAGAAGTATCATATTCCCGCAAACCTTTAAAATTAAGAAATCAAATTTCATTCTTATCAAAATCTCCTCAAAAATTTATGCTAATAACTAAATACAAAACTTAATATTCAATCCTCTAATTTTAAATTCACTCAATGTATATTTATAAAATTTAAAAATCTCTTCCAAAAAGTTTGTATTCAAATACTAACCCATTAATCATCTTACTCCTCAAATTTTGAGTAAATCACTAAATACAAAATTTACTATCCAATCCTTTAATTGAAATCCAGTAAATGCATATTTATAAATTTTAAAAAATCTTATCCCAAAATTTGAATTCAAACACTAATCCATTAATGATCTTACTCCTTGATTCTTTTTCCACACAATGCTCAAATAATATAATACTCGCAAAATCTTCAATTACAATATTCAAAATAAATCTATATCTTGCAGTCAAATAAATACAATAATAATCTTCTTAATTTCCTCAAATGTTAGTGACATTCAATCATACCACAATCTTCATAAAAATTTATAATTTTAACAAATCGTCAATTCTGTCATTTTAAATTCTCAACTCTCTTTATTTAAATAAATATTTATCCTCAAAATTTAAAATACATTGTCTCTCTTTGTCAATTCATAACCTCTTCATTAATTCTTCACCACGGTCAAACCCCCAACAATCAAGGTCTAAGAAAATCCTACCTACCGTCATACAATATACAATCTAGAGAAAACATACATGGTTATGGTCACTTTTGTCATGGTATTGCAGTATCTGTCGGGGTGTACTACCAGCTACATTCTAGCAAGAGAATTATTGATACAAACTACGATACTAAAAAATCAATTAATCAATCAAATAGACGAAAAATGAACAGAAGGAAAGAACAGAACATAGCCTTCTAACCCATTACTTGGACATCTTCAACTTCTATCGTACACTTAACTCTGGCACATTTATTCACAAATTTCTGTCCCTATACACTGTTACCCATATCAACTAATCATTAGTCCACAACATCCATGAATACATCCTCATTGCATACACCTATCTATTGATACCTAGATATGATACCAAGAATCTCTAACACAACCAAAGTTCAATGATGCATCCAAAGTTTGATACTTGTATCCCTTTAGATACCACTGTTTCTACTACAAGCACATCCACTGCTAGCTCTCTTACCTACTACAATTGTTCATAATAGTTGTTCTTATCACTCAAGTGTATACCAAGTACAACACACCATACTAAGTACTACTCCTTCTAATACAACTCTAGATGGACCCCCAAGTCAGTTTGCAGTGCCATCTCAAGCATGCTCAAGCCAATAGATCCTCACACATGCACATCAACCACTCATATACTGTTATACATTTCTTACCCACCATAAAATTTTATCCTCAAAATAAAATTATCAAAATTTAACTTCTTGAACGATTTAAAATAAAATGCATATACTTCCTCAAAAGTCAAATACTAAATATCGAAATAAAATTTTTAATCACTTCCAAAATCTTTATAGCTTCGACTATGTTTATTGAATTGAATTTTAATCCTCAAAATTTTAATAACATAAAATCTTAACTCCTCAAAAATTCTTTAAAAATTGAAATTTATTTTCACTCTTCAATTTATAAATTTAAATCCACAAGTATACATATAAATACTCGCAGTCTCTAATACTCAAGGTGCACTCAATACACCAATTGTCTGCAATTCTCAACTGTGTACTAAAATTTGTACTGCCCGGATTACTTGCAATATTACTTCCAATAATCAAAGTTATCATCATACATATTTTCTCCAATAATTTTCTATCTATATTAATTGATACACCAATCTAACTATCATCACACGTAGTACTTACTGTTATTAGCACCATTCTCAATAATCCTTGATATAGAATCACTAGCACTATTGGTATGGTAACACTAGCTTCATCATTAGATTACCTCGTCACATTGACTAGAACTTATGATCACTTACAATTTCTATAATACCCATGCTTTACTTCAATCTCAAGGACATGCATATGGTTCCATATCTCGATTGATGTATAAGCATATCTCTTAAACCTTTTACAGCCTGTAAAACTAATATGTGATATATTTCATAACTTTTATTACCAATCTTGATATTTTTCTACTCATGGCATCTCATTAAAACCCTTTATGCATATATATTTCTTTACTCTTGACACACCAGGTATCAATCATCAAATTGAACATCATGCTCTATTAATCTTTAACATAATTCCTTGATACTTAATTATTTACATAGATCATCCAATTACATAATTTAATGACTA
The DNA here is from genome assembly GCA_036927795.1 of Iris macrosiphon. Taxonomy (NCBI): domain Eukaryota; kingdom Viridiplantae; phylum Streptophyta; class Magnoliopsida; order Asparagales; family Iridaceae; genus Iris; species Iris macrosiphon. The sequence continues at coordinate 98,022,157 of JAYESA010000017.1, forward strand.
TCCAGGACTGGCATGCTAATTCTGATACTTACTCTTGGAACCATTACTGATACTCTTTTCTCCTTCTATCTATATTGACAATACTAACTATAATAACGCCTATCATAGAACTATTGCTACAAGGTACTATGCTATGGGTATCTCTACATTAATGCCTATTGCTCACATGTCCAACTAAGAAATACTTATAAACTAACAAGTCACACTCAGTCAAACTAATACAAGACACAACCAAAATTGCAAGTCACTAATTATCACACTAACAAGGATCCTTAAAGAAATAAGGCTCAAAAGAACTGGGTTAAGGACTGAAGGTATCTTTACTGCTAGTAAAGAAAAGAAGCGATGGAACAAAGTCCTGGAATAACAGAAATAGATAAGTCTTGAGATGATACTTTAAGAACCAATTTAAGATACAACCTGATAATCATACACGTTTGTCTGAAATCATGACACTCAGAATCCTCGCCATGCCAGTAAGCATAGATGCGATAAACGATAGGTTCCGTAACTAAGGTATGCAACTCTATAATCATGTCATTTAGAATCTTTGCCACGCCAACCGGTATGGCTGCGAGAGACTCTAAGTTTCATAACTATAGTATGTACATCCAAGTCAGGTTCCTACGTTCTCGTCACGACAGCTAATATGGCTGCGATAAACTCTAGGGTCCATAACCAAAGTAGATATTTTACCTTTCTCACTGTCCTCATCAACATATGTCATCAGATGATACCGTAAATTTTAGCCCGTAAAATTCATCTCGATATGAAATCAACTCAACAACGATACCAAGAATTAAATTTAACAACTGGTCAACAAGAATCAAACTCAACAATGATACCAAGATTTTAATTTAATAACTGATCAACAAGAATCAAGTTCAATAACAACAAGCGAGAGCGGACGAAAACAAGGAAAGATTTAAATTGTAAATTATAATAAGATTCTCAAGGGGTCATCCCAGGAATCTCTCAAGAATTTTTGTGATTGAGTATCCTCTCTCATCCTAGTATCCTATGTCCTATATTCTATAGCAGGCACGCAGTAGTACAACTAGGACGTCACACTACTATGACATCGCACAACTTGCGAAGTCTGACCTGCGTAGGCCACCACTAAAAATGTGTCACAACCCGCACCCGGTATAGGGGCACGAGAGCGTGGGTACGTCCAGCCTACGCCGCAGCATCGGCGGTAGAATATTGTCTAGGTCATGTAACTATCTAATCAATCTCACATGAATATCCAACTCCATAAGGAGACACAGATATCACCATATAATATGGAATATACTCAATCACATAAGCTAAAGCACGATGAGATATCAAAGAGAACAAATAAAATACAAGACAAGTCTAAACAACAATAAATAGTCTAACCTGCAACCAATACATCCAAGTCTCCAAGTATGCTGGAAACAAGTCCTCTATGTCACAGTCTGGAAAAAATATCCAGTCAGGATTGGAACAAAATACACCTCTAACAGCAGTTCCACATATATTGACAAAAACTATAACACAGTGTAAAGAAATACAAGACAGATAGGAAATACTGGAAATAAGAAATACTGGAGCATGTTATCATCAAGGTACATCTAGCAATAAAATAGAAATCCAAGTATACGCAAGAACAATGAACTGGTATGTAAGTGTGTACAAGAACAATAACTAGAACATGTGGAGATGCTAGATCAATATACTAGAGATGCATTTCAATGATCCTCTAACCAAGTGTGTGAAATACTAGTATATTATGTGATCGGCTTGGGACTGATCAGGCTTGTTACATATGATTAGCTATGATTCATGTAGGGTCAGGCTAACCATCCGGATAGCTATGATGCGAGCACTAGTCAGGATAATCACATGTAACAGGCTATGAGGCATGTAATAGTCAGGCTACACCGACGTGATGTATGAGTGAGCTATGATGCATGTAAGGTTGGGTATGATCACATAAGCTACTAACATTTCCCTATTTTCCCCAGCTAGCACGATGGATCCCCAATCACGACTCCTCGTAACAGGTCTCGATGATGCCAACTCGTGTAAAGAACAGTGTCAGAGTCATGTACGCTATACAACAAGAATTATAGAGATAATCAATATAATGGAAACTTTTAGAGAATGTACTCGCCTGGGGTCCTGCTGCTGGTATGAATCAGAGTCCAAGTCACAGTCCAAATAGCCTATGTATTACAATTTACCATGTCAAAAGATAATTTATTTTAATTTATTTAATTCTGGAATAATTACTCTAAAATCCTATTTTAATATTATTATTCTGATTTTTAGGTTAATTCCTAAATTTTTTCCAAATGAACTGAATTTTATCAACTCGAGACTCATGGCACGCAAATCGAGACGATCTGTTGACCGAAAAGTCAACCAAAACAAACTCGACTTTCATGCTTGAATTCCTGTAGATTTCAGCGTCAAAAATATGCTGGAATTTACGGCTCGTACGAATTCAAATTCGTTTGGAAATTATGGCACATACAAGTTTCGTATCGTGCACCGATGGTTAAATTCTAACCTAGAAGTTCTACAAAATTAACAGTATATAAATACTTCCAAATAAATTCTGGGAAAAATACATGTCAATGATCTCGATATTAGCTTTTCGAAACTTTAAACGGTTCATGATTCTGATTCATGGTTCTCCCGAAATCGCGAAAACATCAAAACACATCTATTTTTGGACATGCTGTGTTCTACAAATTTTCCAGAATTTAATAATAATAATTTCGTAAAAAAAATTATATAATCAGAAATCTAACCTCAATATCTTTCTAACACAAAAAACTAGGCCTCGTTTGGAGTCCGGAGCTATGCGCAATGGCTTCTGGAAGATGAAGAAACCCTAGATGGCAATTCTCCAAAAATTGACTGAAGAAAAACCCTAGAAAATAACTAAACTAATATATCTATATAGAGGAGAGAGAAAGAGCAGCCGCGGCTCAGGAGCTTGCCATGTGGCAGCCATCCGTGGCTCCACGCCCAGATCCAGCGGTCGTAGATCCACGCGGCTCGGCTCAGCTGAGTCCGACTCGGACTTGGACGCGGCTCGGCTCGGCTCGGCTCGGCTTCACCCGCGGTCGCTGACAGGCGGACCCCGCACTGTTGGCTGCTGGAGGCTGACAGGTGGGCCCCCTGTTTTCTGACTGGGCAGAAATAATTTCTTTTTGGGTTTTCTTTTTCAGAAAATAGTTTTTAATTCAGTTTTTTATAATTAACTCAAAATAAATGCTAAAAATAATCAAAAAATTTCCAAAAAATTCTAAAAAATATATTTTATTATTTAGAACCTAAAATAAAAGTTTGAGATATTTTTAAATATATTTGTCTCTAAAATAAATTCTTGAAAGTCCTAGAAAATTAGGATTACTAGTTTTTAATTAACTAAAAATTATGAAAAAATCTCAATAGCCCCAAATTGACCTAATAACAACATTTAAGCACGAATTTCAGGATACAGAGGTTACAAGCTGTCCCCTAAGAGCATATCCTAAAAAGTCTGTTGGTCAAAGCGGACGACCAACATCTTCTGGGTTGAACCCAACTTCGTCATGTTTAATTGCGTCACAGACTTTTCGTCAGTGGAGAAGGAGATCACCAGCAGACTCGCCAGCTCTGTTGCCATCAAAAAATTAAAAAATTTACTAACTTTTGTAGTAAGAGAATTACAATGGAAAGATAGTATAAAAGAACCCTAACACTGGGGATTCTAAGTACAAATAAAGATCTAGAAAAGTATGACGATAGATATCGTGTTCTGCAGCTGGCTTCTTTAGTCCGTTGATGATTGACCAACGAAAGTTAATTACAAAGTCACTGACTCACTGGTAAGAAGGACAACAATTAGGCTCTCGGGACAGAATTATGCTCTTTGGGATGAGCATATCCTTACTCTTTATAGCCATTCACACTGTAATGGCCATGAGCGAGCATATCCTGAAAAATTATTGTCTTCAAGGTTTGTCGCATCACTATTGGATTTGGTGTATGTGATTCTTATGGTAACTACCCTCAAGATTCGGTCAGTAGTGTATTCATGAAAAGGTCCACTTAACACGTGTCATGTTCATGACTTGGTCGTGGACGATATCTCGTAGAAACGGGTAAACTTTTGGTGTAGCAACGTGTTCACGTTTGGAACGGTCACTACCAGCTATTTTTGTGGAGGAATGTGGCTAGTACTGCATGGCCTTTCTCCTACATAAGAATATTGCCACATGGGAACGTTGCCGCATGGGCATCTTTGTCACTCTTTTGTCGCATAATCATTGTTGTATTGAGGGATTTTAATCGAATGATTCTTCTGCTGTATGAACTTCACTGAAAGGGGATGGCCGCATGACTCTTCTTGAGAGATGCTACCGCATGGGAACACTGTCGCATGAAACCCTGAGGTAAGTGCTGACATTTTGACGTACAGTCGTCGCTTGCATACATACATCCAAGCGCTCTGCTGCAACCGTCAGAGTAATTATGTTACTACTGATGTAAGTCCAACTTTTAAGGACAAATTTTTCCCCAAGCATTAAATTCTCTTGTTAGCATAGGTGTGGATGAGGCATTAGCCGCATGCTTTTCAGGACTTTGTCCTTGCTGCATCGTTGGTGTTAATGACCTTCTGCCACATTGGGTGTTTATTGTCTTTTGCCGCATGGATCAATATTTTCCATGCTTCTACACGAACGACTGCAGTTTGGTGCCCATAATGAAGCGCTTCTCCCGATTATAGTGGAATGCTAGAACATTCTCTGAGTAGTAGAACATAGCTGCGGGGAATACTATATGTATTGTAGCCTTCTCCTCAGGCAGTGTAAATCGAGCATGTGTTCAACTAGCAGTATAATATTTTCATGTTCGGCTTCTGTCGAGTAAGCTGCCACAGTACCCTAGACAAAAGCTTGGATGGCCCAGTAAAAATTGGTTGTATCCAAACTGGCGATCGAACCTGCATGGCAGATACGACTTCAAGAAAACAGAGTTCCAGTTCCGACATACCACGTGTGAGGGTCAGATTAAGATAAGCCAATGGAGCGTTTCCCCAGATAGATTACGGGAGTCCACTCCATTATTTTTCAGAGAGTCACCGCCTTTGTTCCCCACGAAATAGGGGACTGTTATGAAAATATTGTACCCTGCCATAAAGGCTAGCACTTTTCTATAGGCGGAGACCTTCTGATGTAACCAGTCCATTCTACGGTATCAAGGAATGAAGGCATCTTCTTCTAACATGCTCGCTTCCAATCCAGACTTCATTAAAGTTGGAAAATACAGTAGAAGCAAACCCATCAAATAGTGGTAGGGCATCTCTAACCAGGCAAAATCCCCGGATCCCTTGTAAATTATCACCTTCTTGATGAAGTCACGCAGTCCTCAGTAGATGTAGAAACAATTACCGGGAGTAGTGCAAGTCGATAACCAAAGGTTAATTTTATAGTCAGTAGAATAAGTTTATGGCTGACTCTTTCTATAGATCTCAAACCTCCAGGGATGAGATAATTCCTTAACCAAATCATCAGGAACCTAGCTATTGTTGCCTTATCAGACAGTCATGTAACTACCTAATTTTGGGAAAGGGGTATTTTCGTCATTTCAAATTGCTATTGTATTATATAAATAGTCTATTTGTATTTCTGCCTTTTCATATTGTTGATATTATATTATATTTATATGTATATTTATTTTAGCCTTGGCATTGGTGCATTATGTCATGCCCCGATCATCAGGAACTCGACTATTGTATTATATAAATAGTCCATTATGTCACGCCCCGATCCTGCAGGGGTCATTCGTCCTCGCTTGGGTCCTTGCGGGATCGGCCGTCCTCGCATGGGCATGATGCTGTACAAGCCTAAGTTATGCTTGCACAAGGCCAAATCTTGAATAAGAGCAAGTAAACTATTCAAGACGGAAGCAGCGGCATGTATTACAGAAAAGTTAAGAACACAATGGCATAAGAAAATAAGCATCTTTATTGATAATCAATAGTGTTACAAGCAGCGTTAAGCCGATGTTATAAATCGCTCAAGCACTCTTTCGAATTCAATGACATTGTTCCATACATTACATCCTTATATACAAAAGCACCACAATGTACAACTCGATACGACTTAAGGCATCGACTCCAGATTTTTGGGTCCTGGGGATAAGGCACGGCTATCGCTTCCTCGGACGATCCAACACTTATGAACAAGCAAACTGTTTGTGGTTCAGCACTTTGGAGAAAGTACTGGTGAGTATAAATCAACGAACAGAAACAACATTCCCTGAAACCAACACTAAGTAAGCATGTGGCAAAATATTATATTACTAGTGATCTTGCTACTTTTATCTAGGTTCATTTCATACAGTACAGGGTTAGATTTAGTTTACTTCTTTCAAAAGCAAAGCTTTGAAATAGTTTGCATATTCAAACATTTAAGCATACAATAGTGACAATGTTCTATCGTGCAGTGTGCAGTATGTATCGTGCACATATTTACTAACTCTTTTGGAACACAAGTTATTCTTGGGGTCATATCAATTTATTACTAAGGGGCAGCGGTGAAACATCAAATGAAACATACAAGTCTAGGGACAAAATGAGATTCAAAGCAATATCGAAAATTAATGCATCACTTATTCAATGATTCTTACCCTTCGCAGAACGGTTATCCTGCAATAGACATACAAGTTAGCAACAATTTGCATAAACATATATGTTCTATTCCCTGTCCGTCTCTGCATCAAACAGTTAGATATGAAAGAAGGCTAACCTAGCATGCGCCCTAACTACATTATTGTCCATGGGTAGCCCCATGATTAGCAGCGGTGACTCAAGGTTCAGCTCTTCATCAACACGCACGAATACTAGCAGCTGTGACATCATGGGTTCCTCATAATACGAATACACACATCACCACACTAGACCCCGTAGGACCGTATCCTCAGGGTGAAACAAAAATCTTTTTCGGATCGAGCGATTCTCAGTGTCCCAGGAACCATTCGAGAGACAAAACCTTATGCATAAGTTATCCGAGACCAATGCAATGACATGAATCATCTATAATTCAAGCAAACAAATGATCAAGCAAAACATATATGGTCAAGTAAAATATATACTGTCAGGCAAAACACATCTTGTCAAGCAAAATACATCTTTCTTCTTTCACACAACTAATAGCACATCCCACTAGATCACAAGGACCGTACCTCAGGGCACAATATTAGTCTCTGCTTATACGAATCAAAGAATTATAGCAGTTCGATATAGCAAAACTGGCAAGCAAAACATATATTAGCAAGCACGATAATGATTTTCATAACAACTAGCATACAATATCTCTCTCTTTAAGTACGATAGGAAACAGACAAGAAAACTCTATGTATGCAAGCATGATAGTAGTTCTTTTATCTCTTTTTACTAAAGCATACAATTATACTCTTACTTAGAATACGACCAAGGGACTTGTTCAAGCAATTTCTTTTACTTATCATTTTAGCATGGCAAGGGTTCATTTGATAACGGTGTCAGTGTAACTAAGCATGCAATATTTCTTTTCTATCTTGACTTATCATGGAAAGGTTGTATCTCATTTTAGACAAGCATACAAGTTCTCTTGTTAAGCATGCAGGTTTTGGTTCTATCATTCTTAATGCGAACATTATCGTATTAAGTAAACAAGCATTGCAAAAACATAGATTCAATATTATGGCGTGCAAGAATCAAAGAATAAAGTTCTACCCACTCACTAAGGTCAATCGTCTTGTGGTTCGATCGAAAACTTTTCGAGAAGGCTTCCGCTCGATCAAGCAAAGCAATATCACTTGTACATAGTGCCTACGTGGAGCGGGGCACTATATACTTACCCACCGACAAAAAATTTTGTCCTCGAAAATCAAGAAGAAACTTAGAAAATCCAGAGCAGCGATAGTCCTCATCCCTCACCATCCTCAATCGAAAACATAAGCAAATCAAGATCATGAAATCACATCTCCAAACAAAAAGAAAGCAAACAAGAAACTTTTTTGCGCATCTTTGAGAATATCTATGGACTTATTATTTAGAACGTTCATTGCAGCACAATATGGAAATCTCTAAGTCGAAGGCAATGGAATGGACAAAGAATCGAGTTGCTCTGATACCATTATGTTATGCCCCGATACCGCAGGGGCCGTTCCTCCTTGCTCGGGTCCTTGTAGGACCGACCGTCCTCGTACGGGCGTGATGCCGTGCAAGCCTAAGTTGCGCTTGCACAAGGACAAAGCTTGAACAAGGTCAAGTAAGCTATTCAAGACGGAAGCAGCGGCACATATTGCAGAAAAGTAAAGAACACAATGGCATAAGGGAAAAAGCATATTTATTGATAATCAAAAGTGTTACAAGTGGCGTTAAGCCGAGGTTACAAATCGCTCAAGCATTCTTCCAAATTTAATGACATCATTCCATACATTACATTCTTATATACAAAAGCAGCTCAAAGGATAACCCGATACGGCTCAAGACATCGACTCTAGATTTTTGGGTCCTGAGGATGAGGCACAGCTATCACTTCCTCGGACGATCCAGCACCTGCAAAGAATCAAACTGTTGGTATTTTGGAGAAAGTACTGGTGAGTATAAATCAACGAACAGAAGAAACACTCCCTGAAACCAACACTAAGTAAGCATATGGCAAAATATTATATTACTAGTGATCTTGCTACTTTTACCTATGTTCATTTCATGGAGCACAGGGTTAGATTCAATTTACTTCTTTCGAAAACAAAGATTTAAACAGTTTGTATATTCAAACATTTAAGCCTACAATAGGGACAGTATTCTATCGTGTAGTGTGCAGCATGTATCGTGCACAATATTTACTAAACCTTTAGGAACACAAGTTATTCTAGTGTACTGCTCAATTTATTACTAAGGGGCAGTAGTAAAACATTAAATAAAATATACAAGTCTACGAGAAAATTGAGATTCAAAGCAAAATCAAAAATTAATACATCACTTATTCAATGGTTCTTATCCTTCGTCGAACGATTATCATGCAACAGATATAGAAGTTAGCAACAATTTACAAAAATATATATGTTCTATTCCATGTCCGTCTCTATATCAAATAGCTAGATATGCAAGAAGGCTAACCTAGCATGTGCCCTAACTACCTGATGGTTCATGGGTAGCCCCATGATTAGCAGCGGTGACTCAAGGTTTAGCTCTGCACTAGCACGCGCATGTGTCGGTAGCTGTGACTCAAGGTTCATCTCTTCATCAACACATACGAATACTAGCAGTTATGACATCATGGGTTCCACACAACACTAATAGATACAACACCCCACTAGACCCCGTAGGACCGTATCCTCAGGGTAAAACAAAAATATCTTTCGGACTGAACGATTTCCAGTGCCCCAGGAACCGTTCGAGAGACAAAACCTTGTGCACAAGTTGTTTGAGACCAATGCAATAACATAAATTATCTATAATGCAAGCAAACAAATGATCAAGCAAAACATATATGGTGAAGTAAAACAAATCTTGTCAAGCAAAACACATCTTTCTTCTTTCACACAACTAATAGCACACCCCACTAGATCACAAGGATCGTACCTCAGGGCGCACTATTAGTCTCCGCTTATATGAATCAAAGACTTATAGCAGTTTGATATAGCAAAACAGGCAAACGAAACATATATTAGCAAGCACGATAATGATTTTCATAACAACTAGCACGCAATATCTCTCTCTTTCAGTACGATAGGAAACAGGCGAGAAAACTCTATGTAAGCAAGCATGATAGTAGTTCTTCTACCTCTTTTTACTAAAGCATGCAATTCTACTCTTACTTAGCATATGACAAAGGGACTTGTTCAAGCAATTCCTTTTACTTATCTTTTTAGCATGGCAAGGGTTCGTTTGATAGCGGTGTCAGCATAACTAAGCATGCAATATTTATTTTCTATCTTGACTTAGCATGGCAAGGTTTTATCTCTTTTTAGACAAGCATACAAGTTCTCTTGTTACGCATGTAGGTTCTCGTTCTATAATTCTCAATGCAGTCATTATCTTATTAAGCAAACAAGCATTGCAAAATCTCAAATTCATTATTAAGGCGTGAAAGAATCAGAGAATGTAGCTCTGCCCACTCACTTAGATCAATCGTCTTATGGTTCGATCGGAAACTTTTCGAGAAGGCTTTCGCTCGATCAAGCAAAGCGATATCACTTGTACATAGTGCCTATGCGAAGAGGGGCACTACATAGGGGAGAGTATGGCCGGCCCTAATAGGAAGGGGAAAGTCTCTCTCCTCTTTATTCATTCATTTCAATTCCTTCCCAAATTGTTCTTCCCTAAATTGAGACCAAACCTCCACCATTTTTTGTTAAATTTACCTCATTCCCTATCAATAGTCATCATTAAGGAAGCTAGGAGAATGGATTGCAAGGAGCACTTGAAGAGAGAAGCATTGACTTGTGGCTTGAGTCCATTTTGTGTCCACTCGAAGATTTTATTGGAAATCCATCTCCCAATAGGTATAAGTTAAATTTTCATACAAAATTATAGTCTAATTGGTGTAATAAACCTATAGGGACCCTTCTTTGGATAAGGACTACCCATAGGAGAAAGAACTAGGTCCTAATGAGCTATATTATGATAGTAACATTGACTTTTCTGGCCAAATTAGGAAAAATTCGAGTTTGTGCCATTAGGTGTTGGATTGAATATTTATTTAGTGATTTTAGAGTGAGGTGCAAGATTTGAAAGGGGGTACGTGTCCATAATTGAATACGATGAGTGAGTATCATGATACGTCGTGATACGATGTCGTAGGAAGGGTATTTGCATGTATAGTGGTCTCTAGCATGCCAAATTCTTCATATTGCATTATAATAGTTATAATATTTGTTATATATATTATATTTAGTATTTTGGTTGTGTTGCTTGAGCTTGGGAAAAGTACCTAGGTGTTTGGAGTGTGTATCACAAGTGTATCATAGGTATTGGTGTGATACGCATGTGGTGCACCATTGGTGTTTGTGTAATTGCTTGTAAGGAGTTAGTATTATTGTTTAAGAGTATGTTAGTGTGTGCATTGTGCTATGAGTGTGTTGATATATTGTGTGTTAGTGTACATATTGGTGTGTATTGCAGCCTAGTAGGGGGGAGCCTGGTCTGCACTAGTGTAACAGCTAGTGTGTTTGGTCTGCACTCCCACACATTGCCATATACTACCTTAGTTATCTAGTGTAACCAGGGTAAAAATTTGTGTTGGAATTGTTGTTGCTGATTTGGATAGGTGCAAGAGGATAAAAGCTATGGCAGCAAGTAATGAGTAGCGTGTATCGGGGGTGGATTGGTGTTCAGGTTTATGTGTGGGAGTGGGGCATAATATCAGTGATACGTGGGAGTGTAGAGATTGGGTATCCGAGTACTATCAATGATGGGGAAGTGACTCGGGTATGTACATTATTACAGTGATAGGCAGCAGTAGTTGCAGTCGTTCCATGGCAGTGCATTAGCCTCAAAGCCATTTTTTGCACCAGATTTCGAGGACCTGGGTACTACAGGCTTGGAGAATGAGGGACCTTGTTCGATGTGAAGGATGTGGCTCGGGCAAGAGTATTAGGTGGGAGGAGATATAGTAAAGTAGAGGTGATATAGATAATGGGAGTTTTAGGACTCCCAGGCTTTAGTTAGCACTGCAACAGGAAGTAAGTTGCATTACACCTATGTGAGGGAGTTACCTATGACAAAATAGTGGGGCTCAGGTAGGTTACATGAAAGTACACACCCTCGTGCACTACTGCTGATCATCCAAGAGAGGGTGTGTGTTTAAGATGAGGTATTTAGTATATATCAAAATTTTGAGTGTTTAGGTGCACCCATATAGCAGCAGTTGGTGTCTTGGTGTATGATTCGAATGTGTAGTTGTTTGAAATTGTTAGCTACAACAACAATATGTGCTATAACTAGGTGCTTTGGTGTGAAGGAGTAGAATGTTAGATCTAGTATGCATGTAGTGTTGTGTTAGTATTAGAGTTAGTATTTAGTATTTAGTATTTAGTGTATGTGTGTTGAGGTGTGCAAGAACTTGTGAGCGTATAGGCAGTGTAACTAGGTTCCAGCAGTATAGAGATAGGGGAAGATGTAAGGGACTATGTATATCAAGGTAAGAGTGTGGTATTCAGATTTTGAGTGTCAGAGATGACTGTATCAAGGTGTAGTGGAAGTGCAAACCCTTTGTCAGTATCAAATAAGTTAGTGAGTGTGTTAAGTGGTCCGAGTTGTGATTGTTATTTAAGTAAAGCAAGTAGATAGATTTGTTAGTGTATAGGCAAGAATAGGATTTGGCATTTAGTATTAAGGTAAGGTAATCTAGTTAAGGTATTTAGAGTTTGTGTTGAGGTACTAGGTTGGGATCCTAGCTAGTTAATAGATATGTGTTAGTGATAATGTATCATGGGCACTAGATGACCAAGATACCAAGTACTAGAACTTGTATGGGCTAGTATCTAGGATACGGGGTAAGATTTTAGGATACGGGTTAAGGATAAGGTATTTGTTAAGGTATTGAGGTATAGCTAAGATAATATGAGTTATTGGTATTTATGAGTCTAGATACCCATATATAGTATACCAATATATATAATATCTAGTATAACCATATCTATGTGCCATGACCTAAAATACCTAGAATTGGCTTGGTATAACTAGTGTGACTTGATAGGCCAACTAAATAGGTAATGTGAACCTTAAAAGTAGGTATTAACCTAGTTTGACCTAGGTGACTAGTATGACCTAGAAATGACCTAGAAAACCATGTTATCTTATTTAAACATACTTATTTCTCGAATATACCAAATGACATAGAATTTCATATATAGGTCAGTGTGACACCAGTTTTGGACATAGATTGCATCGGTTTCTCAGGACCACATGCGAGTACATTCCCTGATAGTTTTTTTATTTGATAGTCTCTATGTCACATGTATTTAGGTATTGAGATATTTGATTCCTGATATGCTATTACACGGATTGGTATACGTGGATCCTTGTCATGAGATGTTGTTGTCGTGATTACTCAATAATTGTCGTATCGTGCTTTGTTATTACTTAGTGTTTACCGTGATATCTTATTAATTGTATAGACCATGATCATAGTACAAGATGTTATAGACCGTGCATCGTGATATATGTGTTATAACATGTCGTTATGTGGATCTGTGTACTAGTCAGGGGTTGGGGAAGTATTAATGAATATATGATCATATCTTATCGTCCGTGATTTAGTATAGCCCGCGATAGCTAGCAGATCATGCAACTCACGTATGATCACGCTAGCTCCTCTTTTATATATAGCCCGTGTTAGGTCCAAGCCGATCACATATTTTACTAATATTTGAAGGCACATGTTATTATTGTATTTCCTTTATTCCAGTTTATTACATTGTTTCTTACCATATTTTTCTCAGTTTATTTCTATTATTTATGATTATACTCCTTCTTATGATATTTACTTGTTCGGTTACTTCTATCATTTATTTTCATTGTTATTGTTGTCTCAAAGTTTCTTTCAATTATTGAAACTGCTAATGGGTTATACTTCGCTCCAATCCAGACTTGATATATTTTTCAGATAATTAATTAGAGGAGATGTGTCCCACCTATTACGGGCCACAGGATCACGATCCAGTTGAGATAGCACCCGTAGAGCATGTTGAGCCATAGCCAACTATTGAGGAGACTTAGCTAGTTTTTTATTATATTGTATATGTCTCAGTTAGACATTTTAGACTGTATTATATTCGAGATCTTTGAGTTATGATTAGACTATTGGTCTAGACTTGGATTGTATTATGACTTAGTATTTTATTCCTTCTAATCAATATCGTGCCATATCTTCCTCTAGTTTTATATTGTGATTGAATATTAATTACCATTATCATATTATCATATTGTCCTCCCTTTGGAAATGAGATATCATTGACAAGATTTAACGACAAAGGCCGACGGCTGCCTCTGCGTCTGCAGGCTCCTACAGGAAAGTCTGAGGATTACTACCATAAGACCAAGCATGGCTTAGGGTACGTCACGCCTTCCACAACTCCCGAAGGCTCAGATGAAGAAGAGGAGTTACACTCTCACTCTTCAGAATCTTCTTTTTGGGACTCCGATGCCAGTATCGTGGAGATAGTCAAACAAAGATTGTCTGCCAACATGGTGTCAACTAACCCTGTGAAAGACAAAGAGGATCCACTTAAACTCTTTCAAGTAGAACCGTAGGCCTAACGTCTAGACGCACAATGGGATATATGTTTCAAGCAAAAAAAACCTTCCACTGAGGACGAAGTCATACAAATCGATCTAGGCGATGAATTTGCCCTAAACCTATCTTTATCAGCAAAATTCTATCCGATGATGATCGGGAATCTCTGCTACAGCTCGTTTGGGAATACATCAATGTCTTTTCCTGGAGTTACGAAGACATGTCGGGACTGGACTGCAAATGGCGGTCCACAAACTCAACATCTTGCAAACGCTAAGTCGGTCAAGCAACAGCAACGACAGTTTCGGTCGAAATTATGTATGCCATCGAAGCTGAAGTCAACAAACTGATAGCTAGTGGCTTCGTCCGAGAAGAACAATATCCAGATTTGGTAGCCAACATCATGACCGTCATTAAAAAGAATGAGAAGATCCGGATCTGCATTGACTTCCATGATCAAAATATGGCATGCCCTAAGGACGAGTTTCCCCTTCCGATCACAGAGATAATGATCGACAACACTTGTGGCTTCGAGCGCATGTCCTTCATGGACAGATTCTCAGGCTATAATCAAATCAAGATATTTTCTAACGACAAAAAACATACATTATTCCGAACGCGGATAGGAGTGTACTGCTACACAGTCCTACCCTTCGGTCTAAAGAATACATGTGCTACATACCAGCCAGATATGAGTATTATCTTTCGTGAGAATCTATGTAAGACAGTGGAGTGTTACATTCATGACATCGCTGTCAAGAGTCGCACTAAATATGATTACCTCCGAGACTTGAAGACTGTGTTTGACCTCATGTGTGCGCACCAGCTCAAGATAAATACTACAAAATCCTTCATAGGAGTCTCCAATGGCAAATTTTTGGGTTTTTTCATAACATTGAAGGGTATCTACGTAGACAAGACTAAATCAATCATTGAAATACACCCGTCGAAGAACCTCCGAGATCTTTGTGACTTTTAAGGAAGACTAGCATACATCAGGAGGTTCATATCAAACCTCTCAGGACATTGTCAACCGTTCACTTAGCTCATGAAGAAGGGAGTCTCCTTTGTCTGTAACAAAGAATGCCAGTCTGGCTTTGATGACATCAAGAATTATCTCATGAACCCCCTAGTATCGGTGGCCCCATTATGGGAAGACCTTCTTGCTGTATATGCAGGCAATGGATCACTCCCTTAAAATCTACTAGCCCAGAAAAGTAATGTAGGTCACGAACAAGACATCTACAATCTTAACAAAATAATGGCCGGCGCAGAGCAAAGTTACAACCCCATTGAGAAGGAGTGCCTCGTTTTTGTCTCGCCATTCAAAAGACTCGGCATTACGTAGCAGGATAAATCATCAATGTTATCTCATGAGTTAATCCTCTCAGGATCCTCATGACTAAACCCAGAGCGCTCAACTCTCGCCTAGCCACATGGGCAATACTGTTGTCGCTATACGACATGGTATTTGTCCCATAAAAGGCGGTCAAAGGCCAAGCATTGGCATATTTTTTGGCAGCCTATCCTATACCAAAAACCTCGAAGCTCAAAAAGGAGATCCCAGACTAAGTAGCGGACTCAAACATAACCACATGCACAGAAGCTGTTTGGCGAATGTTCTTCGACTGTGCTTCAAGAACAGGGCCTAATAGTGAAATTATCGATGGCGTCAGGATAGTACTAATTTTTTCACATGATCTGGTCATAAATTGTGCTTACTCTCTCGTAGAGCCATGCTCCAATAATGTGGCAAAGTACAATGCCCTCGTTATTGGGCTCTAACTTGCTAAACAAGTAGGAGTAGACTACCTGGAATCCTACGGCAATTCCAAGCTGATAGTCAGTCAGGACCGGGGCGAATACGAGGTCCGGCATGAGGACTTAATTCCCTACCACCAAGTCACGCTTGGAATAATCTCCACCTTAGAGGGGTTCTTTATAGAGCACATCTCTCGGTTGTAAACCATCTAGGTTGATGCCCTGGCCGACCTCGCTACCTCCCTGGCAGTCCCGGTCAAAACCCATCAGCTGATCACAGTAGTCGGTCAAGAGCTGATCTATCATAAAAATAATCTCTGTCTGTGCCTGAGCTAATCAGTGGAGACAAACACCGACTCCCAAGACTAGAGACTCCCATACAAAAACTACGCAGTCTATAAAATTCTTTCCAAGAATACAAAGGAAGCCACTTTCATCAGAAGACGTTCCCTCTGGTTCTATGACAGTCTTCTGCTATGATGTCTATCGAATGCAGAAATGAAGCGGGTTCTCCGCGAGGTTCATGACAGAGTTTACGATTTCTATCAGCCCGGACCCAACCTACAGGACCATCTCCAGAGAATGGACTATTATTGGCCGACAACGGTAGTAGAGGCTATTGACTATGCGAGGAAGTTCCAAGCGTGAAAAATCTACGCAGACTTTATCCACCAGCCCTTAGAATTCTGACACCCAACGGTAGCATCTTGGCCGTTTGAGGCATGGAGAATGGACATTATCGGGCCAATTAGTCAATCTTCTTCTAAGGGACATCGGTTTATCGTGTTTATCATCGCCTATTTCTCTGAATGGGTGAAAGTCGTTCCACTCGCTGAAGTCAAGACCTCAAACGTAATCATCTTTGTCAAGCATCACGTCCTATACTGCTTCGGCTTGCCACGAAGGATCATCCACGATAATGGTCCATAGTTTGTAAGTCATGCTTTTTATCGATATTTTGACAAAAACCAAATCTAGAATGTAGCAATGACTACATACAATCCAGCAGCAAATGGTCTAGCTGAAGCATTTAACAAGACCATCATAAAGCTACTCAAGAAGTTCATGTCATCCAATAACGATTCGGACAACGGCTGGAATAAAAAGCTGGGTGAATGTCTTTGGGCCGACCGTACAACGGTCCGGATACCTACTTGCAGTACGCCATTCTCCTTGATTTACATAAGCAAAACGGTTATACTACTCAAGATCCAAATTTTGTCGCTCCGAGTAGCTTTGTCCAACCAGTTAACAATTGACGACAACTATCGTCAACGGCTATAAGAGTTAGAAGCGCTCAACGAGAAGCATCTCTTAGCTCAACAACACATTAAGTTGTACCAAGCACGTCTCTCGGGAGCCTTCAACAAACGGGTCTAGAAGAGGACTTACCAAGTAGGTGACCTCATCTTGACAGTAAGAAGACCGATGGTTATGACCCACAAGACGGTCGATAAATTCTAACCTAAATAGGAGGGTCCATTCATTGTGGATTCTGTGTTCTCTAATGGTGCCTACTGGATCGCAAAACCCAATGGCGACTTGCTAATGATGCCTATCAATGACAAGTTCCTCAAAAATTACTATGTCTAAGCTAGACTTGTACTCCTTTTACAATCAGCAGGACAACCAAAATGTACAGTATACATTCTCCGTTGTTCTTTCCCAGCAAGGGTGTAAGCACAATATGTACTTCCCTTGCCAAAAAAGTTTGATAAAATCCATTATCTGTATTTAAGAATCCTGAATATGTAATAGAGAGAGGATCTTAAAAAAAGCTCCCTAGTGGAACCACCTTCAGGTCTATCCACTCTTTCGGTTAGACCACTCATAATTAGTTCCCTTGGGTATTAGTTCACATCCAAATCACCTGTGAACTACTGTCCTAACCGTTTACCCCCAATAGGGTTTGCAATGTCCATATTATCTCTGAGCAAACCTCTTTGTATGACTATCGATTATCACGTCCATAATACCTCTGACATTGGTGGTCATCTAAACTTATCACCCGTACTTAACTCTAAGTATGCCAGCGGTGTTAATTCCACTAAACCTTCTATGTCGATATCATCTCTGGCAGGGCTTGTCTCAAACTTATTACTTGCACTCAGGTGCACAAGAAGTAATAAGACTACAAAACCTGTCACGTCCATATCACCTCTGGCAGAACTTGTCTCAAACTTATTACTTGCACTCAGGCACGCAAGAAGCAATGAAGCCACAAAACCTGCCACATCCATATCACCTCTGTCAGGGCTTGACTCAAACTTATTACTTGCACTCAGGTGCACAAGAAGTAATTATGCCACAAAACCTGCCACGTCCATATCATATCTTGCAGGGCTTGTCTCGAACTTATTACTTGTACTCCAGTTTACAAGAAGTAATAGGTCTATCGAATATCCTCCAGTAGGATATCCTTAATAAAAGCAAACAGTTCACGTCCATACTATATTTGAACTATGAGTTGCCCATTTTCCCATCCAAAGAAAATAGCCATGTCCATATTACCTCTGGCTCATTTCCTTTTACTTCCACAAAAATACCATGATCGTACCTAACCTCTCGGTATGACTATCGATTAGCTCATATCTATTTTATCTCTGAGCTATCTTCCTCACATCCACCCCAATAGAGTTTGCCATATCCTTCTTGCCTCTGAGCAAACCTCTCTATATGACTATTGATTGTCATGTCCATAATACCTCTGACATCGGTCGTCACCTAAACTTATCACCCGTACTTAACTCTAAGTACTCCAACAGTATTAAGTCCACAAAACCTATTATGTTCATATCACCTTTGATAGAGTTTTTCGCTCCGAACTTATTACTTGCACCCAAGTGCACAAAAGGTAATAGTTCTACCAAAAATCCCCCAGTAGGATATCCTTAACAAACTATGGTATTGTACTATGTCCATATTAACTCTAGCACGATACTCAAAGTTCACACGAATAATTTCCAACAAAAAGGAAAAATATTTTACTTATTTTAAACAGGGAACAAAAAGATAACTATATTTGAGGACTTACTAACGCCTCAATCAAAATCTAGTAGGGCAAAAAGTGAAAGAAAAGAAAAGCAAAGCAGCTAAAGGCTAGGCATCATAACATAATTCTTCTATTCGTCCTCAAAGGCGGGTGATATCAGCATCTATCCTCGCTCTAACCCGGCCCTCAACGTTGTGAGCTAAAGTCGCAGGATCCTCAAGGTGAGCGTAGGCCTGGCGCTTGTCCTCTAACTTCTTCAAAGTAGCCTCCAGGGCAGAATAAGACTGAGACACCTTACTAGACTGTGTACATACGGCTTCTCTTTCCCAGTGAGCGTCTTGAAGATCGCCCTCCAAGGTCTTAAGGTTGTCTTGGAGTTGCATAATTTGCTCCTTAATCTCAGCTATTGTATGGGTCACAAAATCTTTTGAACAAGGTGGTGACTCCTTGATTCTCGTATTGCGATGTCAGCATTAGTTATGACGACGACACTTGGGTTTTCCACTCAACTTTATTCGTTAAAAAATTATCACTTCGGGATCCTTGCTGAGAGATGATTCAAAATCCCAAGAAGATCCACTCAAGGATCAAGCCAAATCTCGGCATTTAATGATCTGATAGCCTGGCGGAAGTTCCTATGCATCAATGTGCCTATGCGACATATCACTCAGATGCGGCCCAAGGTCCTCTCCTCCATGCTTCTTATTCAAAGTATTCCAAAATTTATCAGTTTAAAAACTTTGAAGGGGGTCTTGTAGAAGCATAGAAAATCTAGATCCATGCATCCAACAAATATGTGTTCCAAGATTGACTAAAAGAAATCATGCCTCAGAATGACCATGTGGATCAGAAAAGAAGCTACTATGCACCGACAGTAATCATAGGCCATGCGCCGTAGTGATCAAGCCCCCAGTCCCATAATGATCTAGTGTCATTCGCTGAAAGCTTCATAACTAGTGTTCCCGTGTGCCATCAGTGCCATATGTCACTAAGTAACTATTGTTCCCATTCATCCGCATTGTCATGCGCCACTAAGTAACTAGTGTCCGCATGCAACAGCAGTATTATGCACCACTACTCCCTTAAGCATCCATGCCCCCCATTACTGGCCACATAAAGGTCTGACACAAAGATTATGTCTGACACAGAATCCTGACAAAAAGGACTATCTAAACACCTCAATTCTGCCAGGGACAGTTGGCATCAGTGCTCATGTCACCATCATTATTACTTTTGTCACTATGCAGTCGTACTGGGCTACGTGTATGTAAGATAAAGTTTTATATGCGTTCCATGCATCTCTGGCCCTATGCATCCGAGACTCTATAAGTTCCATGTATCTCTGTCCCCATGCGTTCCATGCGTCTCTAGCCCTATGCGTTTCAGATTCCATGCGTTCCATGTGTCTCTGGCCCCATGCGTTCCAGACTGCATGTGTTTCATGCATCTGTGGCCCCATGTGCTCCAAACTCCATGCGTTCATGCGTCTCTGGACCTATGCATTCCAGACTCCAAGTGTTCCATGCGTCTCTGGCACTATGCGTTATAAACTCCATGCGTTCCAAACACCATGCGTCCAACGTGGCAGGGTTCTCTGAGAAAAAATCTTTCTATTACAACTGAAGTATTTCTTTCTAACTAAATACGGGCCTCGTGTTAAGCTTACCAAGTCACCCAAATAAAAGACGAGAACCTTTCAGATCTTCAGGAACATCAAATCATAACAAACATCCACATGGCAGCTCGGTCAAGACTCAACTATATCATGTTAAGGATGTACATGTGGCAGTCTACCCATAACATATGCCTACAGTTGCAACTGTATTCTGTTGAAAAAGCCCCCCTTGCGGCCTCCAAAGAGAAGCATATACAGCACCTATACCCCACCAATATTATGGCTATAAATATGAGCAACTTGGACGTTCCAATGGCTAGTTTTTCTGCTTCAAAGACCATCCCCCTCTAGGGGAGCTACATAGGCGCACATAAGATCAACAAAAAGAAGAGAGAATAGAGCATCCTCATACCCTCGTCGGACCATCAACGGAGTAAAAGAGTCGATGCAGTACTCGATCTCCATCGTCACATTAACCAGATCAAAAATATTGTACTTAGATTTTTTGTCTAGGATTTCTTTGTACTATTTTTGTTTGTTATTAAACGAAGGTTTCCCAAACTCACTTTTAATGACAAACAATAAAATAGACATGGCAAACCCTGCTAGGATAACGATTAGGACAGTAGTTCAGAGGTGATGTGGACGTGAACTAATGTCCAAAGAAACTGATTATAAGTGGTCTATCCGAGAGTGTGGATCAACCTGAAGGTGGCTCCGCTGGAGAGATTTTTGAGGATCCACTGTCTGTTGCATATTCAAGTTTCCTGAAAACAGACAATGGCTTTCATCAAACTTTTGTGGAAGAGAAGTACATATCGTGCTTACATACTTCTTGGGGATGAACAACGGGAAACGTACATACACTGTACATTTTTGTTATCCAGCTGATAGTAAAGGGAGTACAAGTCTAGCTTAGACATGGTACTTTTTGAGGAACTCGTCGTTGATAATCATCATGAGCAAGTCGCCATTGGGTTTTGCGAGCCGGAAGGTGCCGTTGGAGAACATGAACTCCACAATAAATGGACCCTCCCATTTAGGTTAAAATTTATCGGTCGTCTTGTAGGTCATAACCATCGATCTTCTTACTGTAAAGATGAGGTCACCCACTTGGTAATTCCTCTTCTTGACCCGTTTGTTGAAGGCTCCTGAGAGGTGCGCTTGGTATAGCTTAATGTGATGTTAAGCTAAGAGATATTTCTTGTCGAGCACTTCTAATTCTTATAGCCATCGATGGTGATTGTTGTAAACATTCAACTAGTTGGACAGAGCCACTCGGAGTGACAGAATTTGGATCTCGAGTGGAAGGACCGCTTCGCTTGCCTAAACCAAGGAGGATGGCGTAATGCCAGTAGGTGTCCGGATCGTTATACGATTAGACCAGAGACATTCACCCAGCTTTTTATTCCTGTCGTGCTTATTGAATGACACAAACTTTTTAAGTAGCTTTATGATGGTCTTATTGAATGCTTCTGCCAGACCATTTGCTGCCGGGTTGTAGGCAGTCGAGGCTATATTCTAGATTCAATTTTTTTATAAAACTGATAAAAAGTATGACTTGCAAACTGTGGACCGTTATCACGGATGATCCTCCATGGTAAGCCGAAGCGGTATATGACGTGATGCTTGACAAAGATGATCAAGTTTGAGGTCTTGACTTCAGTGAGTAGAACATCTTTCACTCATTTGAAGAAGTAGTCGGTGATAGACAAGATAAAGTAAAGTCCCTTAGAAGAAGGTGGACTAATTGGCCCGAGAATGTCCTTTCCCCATGCTTCAAACGGCCAAGATGCTACCATTAGGTGTAGGAATTTTGAGGGCTGGTGGATAAAGTCTGCATAGATTTGGCACGCTTGGCACTTCCTCGCAGAGTCAACTGTCTCTGCTACCATTGTCGGCCAATAGTAACCCATTCTTCGGAGACGGTCCTGTAGCTTGGGTCCGGGCTGATGGACATCAAAAACCCTATCGTGAGCCTAGCGGGGAGCCTGCTTTGCTTCTACATTTGATAGACATCATTTTAGGAACAACGATATAGCATTTTGGTAGCCGTATCGCAATAGAACCAGAGAAAACGTCTTCAGATGGAAGTGGCTTCATTTAGGTTCTAGGAGAAATTCTATAGACTGCGTACTCGATGAATAAGAGCCTCTAGTCTTGGATGCCGGTATCTACTTCCGCTGTGTAGCTTAGGCACATGTAGAGGTTATTTTTTGGGCAGACCAGCTCTTGACCGACCACTATGATCAGCTGATGAGTTTTGACCGGGACTGCCAGGGAGGCAGCGAGGCCGGCCAGACCGTTAGCCTCGATGTTCTACAGTCGAGGGATGTGCTCTATGAAGAATCCTCGAAGGTGGAGATTATTCCGAGCATGACTTGGTGGTAGGGAAGCAAATATTTATGCCAAACTTCGTACTCGTCCCGGTCCTGACTGACTATCAGTGTGGAATCGTCGTATGCCTTCAGGTAGTCTACTCCTACTTGTTTAACAAGTTGGAGCCAATGACGAGAGCATTGTACTCTGCCATATTGTTGGAGGATGGCTCTACGAGAGAGTAAGTGCCGATTATGACCAGATCGTATGGGAAAATTAGTACTATCCAGACGCCAGCAACAATATCGCCTTTATGCCCTGTTCTTGAAGTACCGTCGAAGAACATTCACCAAACGGCTTTTGCGCTTGTGGTCATGTTTGAGTCTGTTACTTCGCCTGGGATCTCCTCGTAGAGCTTTGAGGTTTTCGGTACAGGATGTGCCTCCAAAAAATTTGCCAATGCTTGGCCTTTGACCGTCTTTTGTGGTACAAATACCATGTCATACAGCGACAGCAGTTTTGCCCATGTGGCTAGGCGAGAGTTGAACGCTCCGGGTTTAGTCATAAGGAACCTGAGAGGATTAAATCGCGAGATCACATAAATAGTTTGTCCTACCACGTAATGACGGGTCTTGTGAATGGCGATGACCTAAGCGAGGCACTCATTCTCAATGGGGTTGTATCTGTGCTCTGCGTCGATCATCATTTGGTTTAGATAGCAAATGGCATATTCTTGACTTGCATCAATTTTCAGGGATAGTAGAGCTCCTAAGGAGTGATCCATTGCCCGCACATATAACAAGAAAGGGTCTTCCTAAAATGGGGGCCACCAATACTGGGGGTTCATGAGATACTCCTTGATGTCGTTGAAGGCGCACTGGCATTCTTCGTTCCAGACAAGGGAGACTCCCTTCTTTATGAGTTGAGTGAACGGTTGACAACATCCAGAGAGATTTGATATGAACCTTCTGATGTATGCCAGTCTTCCTTGAAGGCCACAAAGTTCTCTGAGGTTCTTCAACGGGTGCATTTCAAGGATTACTTTAGTCTTGTCATGGTCTACATGGATACCCTTCGAAGTTACAACAAAATCCAAAAATTTGCCACTGGAAATCCCAAGAAATATTTGGTAGGATTCATCTTGAGCTAGTGCGCACGCATGAGGTCGAACACAGTCTTCAAGTCTCAGAGGTGATCACCTTTGGAGCGACTCTTGACAGCGATGTCATCAACATAACACTCTATTGTCTTGCATAGATATTAACGAAAGATGGTGCTCATAGCTCACTGGTATATAGCACCTGCATTCTTCAGACCAAAGGGCATGACTGTGTAGCAGTACACTTCTATCGGCGTTCAGAACGATGTATGCTTTTCGTCGTCAGAAAATATCTTGATTTAATTATAGCCTGAGAATCCGCCCATGAAGGACATGAGCTCGAAGCCACAAGTGTTGTAGATCATTATATCTGTGATCGAAAGGAAAACTCGTCCTTAGGGCATACCGCGTTCATATCACAAAAGTCAATACAGATTCGAATCTTCTTGTTCTTTTTAACGATAGGCACAATATTGGATACCCAATCTGGATGTTGTTCCTCGCGGATGAAGCCACTATCTATCAGTTTGTTGCTGTCTGGCTTAGAATTTTGAAACATGTTGAGTTTGTAGACCGTGATTTGGGAGTCCAGTCCCGGCATATCTTCGTAATTCCAAGCAAAGACTTTGATGTACTCCCTGACGAGTTGTAGTAGGGATTCTCGATCCTCATTGGGCACACTTTTGTTGATGAAGATAGGTTTATGGGAGGATTCATCGCCCATATCAATTTGTACGACTTCGTGCTCAGTAGGAGGTTCACGTTAGGCCCATAGTTCTACTTCAAAGAGTTCAGGTGGATCCTCATCGTCTTCCTTAGGGTCAGCTGATACCATATTGGCAGACAATGTTTGCTTGAGCATCTCCCCATTACTGATATCAGAGTCCCAAGAGAAAGATTCTGAAGATTAAGAGTGTAACTAATCTTCTTCAGATGAGCCTTCAGGGGTTATGGGAGGCGTGACGTACCCTAGACCAGGTTTGGTCTTATGGAAGTAATCCTTGAACTTGCCTATAGCATCCTGCAGATGCAAAGGCAGCCGTAGTTTAAGCCCCTAGCGTCTTTTATATCATATTCCATCTTTGGGATAAGTTGCTTGGTTTGAGAGCTGTACCGGTGAAGTGGTATTTTGCCGGTATCGAGTTTTGGCTCAAGTTCCTCTGGGATGAAGGATTGGGGACTTTCCACTCTGCCGAAGATGATGAGTTTGTCACCCATCTTCCTTGCTAGAACTATAAAGTAGGATGTTTTACTAGTGAGAATTTGATTCACTGCATAGGTGGTAGTCACCTGTGTATGTAGGTGCAAGCCTAGACCGTGCTCAATGGAATATAATGTGCTGAGATGTGCAATATCTGAGTAATTCAAAGATAGCCTTTTATTTATAAAATAAGGTATCTTATCCTCAGGAATTACATCATAAAGAGAAGGGACGTCAGCATGAATGGCTACGTACTCCTCCAGTTCGTCCTTCCCGAGATCTACCCCCAGCACGAGCGACGACTTCGGAGGTCTCCTGCACAACTTTACCGCTAAAGGTTCAGAAATCATAGTAGGTGTCGGATCTTCCTTCAGCGGTCGACTCAGTCTATGAAGGTGAATGACCAAGAGGTTCAGGTGCCTTCCTGCAGTTTCACCATGAGGGGAGAGTTGTGTCGGGAGCGCCTGCTTTGAGATAGACTCTCAAGGGCTCGCCCGATTTTTTCCCAGTCTCTGCCTCATCGTCGGCATCATTTCTACATTCATCTTGGTGGACTTGCTTGTAGAGGATCGAGTCAGAGTAAAAGGCCTCAGCCTGTTTGAATGGATCTACGTTGGCAAATTCTGTCTTGACGACGCCATGATCGTCCACGTACTAAAAGCACTAGTGTAAGGTTGATGGTATGATCATGTACTGATTTATCCACGGACGTACCAACAGGATATTGTCGGATACGTCTACGTCTATGATGTAGCAGGTGCCGTCTGTTTTTAAATCACCGATCTTATACTTCAAACGAATCTTGCCAGGAAGGTAGCTCCTTCCTGCTTTGAAGCCACTAATGGCGGTATTGGTTGCTGTTAGGCGATGTATCAGGATGCCCAAGGTCTGAAGCAGACTTTGTGGGATAATTCTGATTGAGGAACCGGGGTTGATATGCATCCGATCTACCTTGATGGCTCCAATGTACCCTGTGTAATACATAGGGCGATCGTGCCTATTATTCTTTAACAATATGTCTTGTTGCGAGAACATGATATTGGTTATCGCCTCCATTATATTATTGCAATGGGGGCATGCGGCCGGATTCTCAGTTGGTAGCTTAACCTGCGCCAGGTAGGTGTCAGCATTCTACAATACCTCACTTAAAGCAATCCGAGTGTCTTTAGAGAGTCAAAAAATCTCGAAAAGAGACAACTTCACTGGAGTATTGGCCAGCTGTGCCAAGGTGTCAAATTTGTAGGACTTCTCCAACCCCTGAGTTGTATATTTGCTCAGCGGTTTGTCGAAGCAAGTTTTTTTTGCTTGGACTTATCCGCTGTCGGAGGCTAGAATGGACCCAGATCGGATATTATGGGTGCGGTGATTGGGAGTGCACCATCATCATGGATGTCATATTCTCGTTGGTACGCTAGGCCAACTTGTCGTTCATGCTATAGCTTCTTCGGAAGGGAGATAAACTGTGTATCAGGACTTTGACGTCTTGCCCGTGGACTTGGTGGCAAAAGGTTTTTCCTGCTGCATCAAGTCTGGAGCAAGATCTGGATGGACCCACATGACCTCCTCTCATGATGTTGTGATATGTATCAGCCCATCTGTTTGGTCACAAGTTAGCGGGATATTGACAACCTCTATTTTTGCCCTGGGGGTTATGATCACTCTATTTTGGGCTTCCTTTGCCGAAAAGTTACCGAACTGGAGAGATATCATGTTAGCAAAAACTATTTTGTCATCAAAGATAAATATGAGGGACTTTGTGTCGATCAGACGCTGGATGTACTGCTTCAGTGTTTAGAAATTCTGCGTCACATGGTGGACGTATCGATGGCTGTAGTAGTACTTTGGATTATTCACAACGACTGCCTAAATAGGACACTTGACATCACAGAGTCGAAGCTTATTTTCCTTCATTAGAACGTCAAAGATTGCTATGGCATCATCATCGTCGAAAGAATAAGTTTCCTTTGGTTTTGGGACCTCTACGGGTTTTGCTAGGGCTTCTTGTTTATATTGGCGACAAGAGCCTGCTTTCCCTTCTATCCCGGGCACTATTGTCGTTGTTGTAGTTTTTGTAAGGGGATTTTCTCTATCATCAGCGATGGAGATCTGTATTCCCAAGAGGCAGGCGTTATTTACTTTTTTCACAGCACCGACAATATTTATGATGAACGTTGTCCAGTCTTTAAACTGAGAGTCGTCCATCCAGAGTCTAACTGTGGGAAAAAGATTTCTCCAGCAAGTGTCCATCAACGTGAACTCAGGGTTACAGGGGGATAACTTTAGCATCGCTTGCCTATATCGATTGATGTATTCCCTTACAGACTCTTTCTCTCTTTGTGTGATGTCCATTAAAGAGGACATCATCATGTCGTTTCCCCCGTCATAGAATCGAGCAAGGAAAAGACATTTGAGATCGTCAAACGATAAAATATAGTTGCCCTGGAAGCTGCAGAACTAATTGAAAGCTATTCCAGACAATGCCCCGACAAAGAGCTTGGTTAAGAGGGCATCGTTATGAGGCAGATGCCTCGTTGCCATCTCGAAGTAAATCATGAATTGACGGAGAGATGTCTTCCCATCAAACGGAGTCAAGTAAAAGGGCTTGTACTTGGGAGGGTACGGTACATGTCTCCACTCGAAGGGATACGGCTGTCGGATCCCGAGCTCGTATAGTGAGTCCCAATTTTCCATTGAATCTAGGCGAGCCTGGAGTTCTCATACCTCTCGCATTGCTTCATGGGCTTTATCGACTGCGAAAGGAGCAGATGATCCGGGCAGGAGATGATTGCCGCCAGTGGGTGGAGCGGTTGCATTTGAATCCCCGTTGGTCCCGGATTCCAGGCTTGCTTGACCAGAGGCCCTTGCTTATTGTGAGGCTATATTTACCTTGATCTCCAACTTTGTCTGAGTCAAGGCATGCATTGACGCGCTCATGATTTGTATTAATGCGCTCATGGTTTGCATCATGGCCTCAAGGGTTTTGAGACACTATCGATCGTTGGGGCCCTCGTAATCGTTCCCGGTCATGTATGTTGTTTTTATATGGGGAGACATGGATGGGATGGTGGACGTCACACTTTCTGCCTCAGACTCTTGTCGTAAATAGTCATCCGAGAAATTTGTTAGTGTCGCATCCTCTTCAGACTCAGAGGGAATAATACCCCCAGCATAGGAAGTTGTGTCCTCTTGCAAGGGCAGCTACCCCCAGGGATCTTATCATCTGTTCCTTAGGAATCACCATCTTCTCTGAATGTCGGATTATCATAAAGATCTGGGGGATTACAACCACCATCTTTCTTAGCTATCTGAGTTCCTAAGGAAGAACTACCCCCAGTGGCTGAAAGCTTCTTCTTTGAGCGGGTGCCCAGGAAGACACCTTCCGCGGGTTTCGCTTCTTGTCCTTCTTGGACCCATCTTCTTGACCCGCTGGCCGAGTACGATAGACTGGAGGTGCTAGACTTCTGACCTTCCCTTATGAAGGGTCCTTCCGAGTATAATAACATGAGGCGAATGGAAGCTCCTTTTCCTCTGGTGCTTACACCTGTTCTCTGGGTTGCAGTCAGATCGGTATATTTGGTTGCAGCCGCTGGAATGACGACTGCCTATTTGTAGGTACTGCTACTTGGTTATAATAGCAGTTGATGATAATGTTGGCACAGTGATGCCCTGGGGAGGATACTTCATATGTCATAGTTGATTCCCTCGCTTTGCGGTTGTGATTGATCATATTCACAAGTTAAGCGAGGGCTGATTCACCTTTGCACCCTTCTTATAAGCCCGGATAGACCGAGCACATGGGTGTGTAGGTGTTAACTTTACTTCCTGACCTGGGGTTCGTACAAAGACTTTCTCCAGGTTGCTAATGGAAGACTCTTTAGACTGACCCTGTCTAATTACCAATGAGGGCTGGACGCATGGGTCAGTTTTTTATAACTTTCTGTTAGGGGCACGTATTCAGTTAGCGGTGCCTGCTGACGGTCGGTCGAATAAGCAATTGTTTGATATTGGCGAGCTCATATTGCCCTAAACTTCTTTGTCCTACCATGCGCTGGTGCGTAGTATGAAGAGTCCAAGTTTACATCTTCTTCTTTCTCAGCATGGCACATTGAGTCAGCATCGCATGAGATTCGATCGAAGACGGAACTTTTGTTGTTGTCCTGGCCATATGCGGCCATCTGCCTGCTGCTACCGACTGGTGCCGCATAGTCCTCCTTATGCGACCTCTGACGTGGCCGCATAGAACGTCTCTTAGCGCCCGAATTTCTGGCATCGTAGCATTTTCCTCCGCCATAGCTCAAGTGATAAGCACTTTTCTTGTTATAAGAGGCTGTCGCATGAGTGGGGTCAGCTTGTGTGGATGCATGACGTGCATTTTCAATGGCAAAAAGGGAGACGGAGCGAATGCTCCACAGTTGGGTGAGGCACAACGGCCTTTATAACCCATGTCCTGTGGGTCTTCTTAGGCTTTTTCAGCCTCGTTGAAGCATCGCCCTCAGAGAGAATTTCCTCAAAGACTTGCTGGTCAAAGCATACAACCAGCATCCTCTGGGTTAAACCCAGCTTCGATGTGTTGGAATGCATAACGACCTTCTTATCAGAGGAGAAGGATGTCTTCAGTAGAGTCGCCACCTTGTTCTCCATTAAAATAAGTTTAGGAAACTTTTGTTCAACAAAAAACAAAAAAGTATAAAGAAATCCTAGACAGAAAATAATATTTTTTAATCTGGGGAATGTAATGATGGAGATCGAGTACTATAGCGACTCCTTTACTCCTTTGGGGGTCCGACTAGGTAATGAGGATGCTCTATTCTCTTTTCTCTCTCTTGAGCTTGTGTGCACGTACATATAGCTCACCTGTAGGGATATTATCTCTGAAGCAGAAAAGTCAGCCCTTTGGAACGTCCAAGTTTCTTTTATTTATAGCCATCATGCTGATGGGCTATTGGTGGCGCATATTTTTTTATTTGGTGGTCGCAGGGGGCTCCTTCAATAGAGTACGGTTATAATTGCAGCCGCATACTATGGGCAGGCTGCTGCGCGGCTTCAGTTGGGATATGATGTTTGATAAGATCTTAGGGTTATTTTCAACTCTCTTGTATGCGTGACTCGGTCATCTGGACACGGTCATCTGGACACGTAATTAGCACTAATTGTATGAAGATAATCGGTTGCAACGGACAAATCTTGCAAGCTGAAAGTCGCATAACATCCTGGCCGCATAGCATCTTGGCCACATATATGCTCTCCTTTGGCCTTGTTCTTATGGAAACTTTGGCCGCAATGTGTTATGGACGCATGTAAACTCTCTTCTAGCCATGGTCAAATGGATACTTTGGCTGCATGATGACGAGGCCGCATAGGGCCATAGTCGCATATGAGGGAACACGTGGCATGGCACGTCTGATGAAGACATTAATGCACTGATGTGACTTTTCATCTTTTTATGAGCCGTCGCTTCTCTCACGATTCTCGAAGTGCTCTGGGTGATGAGTGGTGTGTCAGAACTTCTGATAGGCATTGATTACCGTGTCAGGGGATCTCATGCGGCTTCCTCTTTGCTTAATTTCTTCTTAGTCGAACTTGGGGCACATGTTTGTTGGATGCATGGATCTGGATTTTTCATGCTTCTACAGCCCTTCCCTTCTCCCCTTTTTGTTGCTTCGATCGCTCCCTCCTATCTCGTTTGATCCAGGATCCCACACAGGGAACCCTAGTTCCTTAGAAGGAAATGTCGTCGCTTGCATGAGGGAAATTGTTTTTTATATGGTATTAAATATTGATTAAATTACGCATAGGAAATAAGTTTGTGAAATTTACATGGAAAGAACAAAAACACCATTAACAAGGGCATTTTGGTTCTTTACATATATAAAATAATAACAAAACAAAAAATCCCTTTTACTATGGGCATTTTCACAATTTATTTAAATATATTATTTGTTATTGTATGAATGAAATCAAAAACATAAAAAAAAGTTTTTCTAGGAAAAATGTCCTTAGCAAGGGATTTTTCAAGTTTTTTTATTTTTAAGAATAATTTTTTTCATCGAAAAAAATAAAAAGATATTTAGTGAAAAAACCCTACTCAAATTTTTTTTTTTTTTTTACCTCAAAAAAATATTGAAACTAATAAACATATGTTACTATCATGATACATAGTTGATTGTAGTATATTTGTTGGGTTGTTTTGTTGTGGCCGGGAAGGCCTAAGTTTGAATCTCATGATATACTTTCATATCATTTCATTTTTTTCATTTATTTTTTCTCATAAAAAATGAATTAAAAAAAAGTCCTAGTAGGGGCGTTTTTACTTTTAAAATTTTTTTTTTCTTTTTTTTTTCTTGATTAAAAAATCTTAACACCCTTGATATAGGTGTTTTCCTAAAAATATATTTTTTATTTTATTTTCTTTCATTCTTATAGAAGCCAATAAAAAAATAGAAAATACTTTTACTAAGTCATTTTCTATCCGTTATTGTATTTAAATGTGGAGAGAACCAAAACGTCCTTGCTAAGTGCATTCTTGTTCTCTCCTTATAATTTTTAGAAACTTATTTCTCCGAGCCTAATTTAATTAAAATATAATGTTATATATATATATATATATATATATATATATATATATATATATATAAAATCTGAATCGTTATTTATATTTAATCTATTGTATAAGATTGAGATCATAATGGTGTAGACAAAATAGGGTTAGATATGAGAGAACATATCCAACCCTATTTTGTCTACTCCATTATGATCTCAATATTATACAATGGATTAAATATAAATAACGATTCAGATTAAATATTTTATATATATATATATATATATATATATATATATATATATATATATATATATATATATATATATATATATATATAGAGAGAGAGAGAGAGAGAGAGATTCAGAAGTAGATGTTAATTAGATTTTGGATTAGATTCCTTCTCCTATATGGATGCATGCATATTTTTTCTCCTACTCCTATACGGGTATGGATCTGTTTTCCATCTTTATATATATATATATATATATATATATATATATATATATATATAGTTGTATTGCCTTTTAACATCATCGATTAATAAAAGCAATATTGTTTATTCATTTTATGGTATCATGTAGAATCGCATGACAACTCTAGAGGAGGATGAATAGGGTACAGCGGAATAATCTATCCAATTAAAATTGATGCACAGTAAAATCAGCTATTAAATGGTAATAATAAGTAAAGCAAATATGTAAACTAGTAGAGATGAGAGAAAGCAAACGTAAACACCGCGATATATACTGTTTTTCCTCTGAGAGGACTAGTCCAGTCCCGAGAACTCTTGCTCGGAGTTGTATCCACTATAATCACCAATAGTGAATCACAAGCTTTGATCCGAAGGCTTGCTGACTTCTTACAACATTGAGCTTTGATCTGAAGGCTCGGAAGACTTCACACGTGCTTGACGCAAAGGGCACACAAATTTCAAACATTGAAGACAAAACTTCATAAACCAAGCTTTTACAACACTGACAGGCTTCTAACCGATATCACACTTGGCATTAAAAGGCTGGGGAGTTGATCTTGGAGATGGAGAACGTTAATTTCAGGAATATTACTCATTAATGGATAGGAAGATTAATAAGAGATGAGTGAGTAAGAATATGAAAATCCAAGTCTATTTATAGGGTATTGTGGGACAGGGTTCGGTGAGAATTCGGTACCCAAGCATTCAAAAATTTGAACGTTGGAACCAAAAAATTAGGGATATCATAACTACCATATTTTCTATTTTTGGCTAACCAAGTTTGGTCTGAAACCGAGTTTGGCCCGAGTTTGGTAGGTCTTACTCCAGAATGGTTTAAGTTGTTATAGGCTAGTTTTGGTTTAACTTTGGGATCGTATTATGGATTGGTTTCAAGCTATTTTTAGTGGACTTTGAATATACAGTGCGACTCGATATACATAAGTCCAAGACACAATAAACATCAAAATTATATACGATGAAAACCAAGAGCATATTGATGACGCCAATCTTCTTAAACGTCCTACTTACTGGACAATGCATTTTTCCTTGACGGTAGTTATCCAAAGATAAATAGATCTAGAAATCTGAATACATTTTGGGGGCTTCGCCCCTGAACCCCCACAAGGGGCGCTGCACTCTGGAGCTCCGTCCGCTGACCGGGCAGCGGAACCCCTCCAGATAAGTCGCAGGCTGTTCAAAGATATCTTCTGGTATAACATCGTCTTTGGCTCATCATCATTTCTTTATAGCATACATCCATATTGATCTTGCTTATTGCTTTCTACGCATACGTGTTAGACGAACAAAGCAATATACAGAAGCAAATATACTAACATTAATGCATGTCAGGACAATATTGAATTTCAGTAGAAGTTACTATAGTGATTGATCGATTATCATAATGATAAACTTAATCGATTAGCCATATTCAAAAACTCAACTTAAACATTGGACTAACATATCAGAGCCGTAAGTTTTTAATACTAGGACCATTCAAAGTCTCTTTCAGATAATCAATATTATTGATTATCTCCAAAAGTCGTAATGTCACCTCATTGAGCAGACGAGACCTTTCGGTTGTCACCAAGTGCACCTGACAAAAGGAGAGTCAATGCTATCTTTCGAAACTTGGGCCAAAGTAGTTACCATTTCAAAATTTTAAGACTAATCAACCAAAAATATTGGAGAAAGGAATCACTTTACTAAAAAGTCGGGCCTACTTTGTTATTCGAACAGTATGAGGTATGCCTAACCTAATAGATTATGGAGTGCACTAGAACTTGCATTAAGAAGAGTGCTTCGATGAGAAAATTGAACCTGATATGTAGTTAGTTCTAGATAGACTCAAACTACATGGTTATATATGGAAAGGAGATAAAAGAACATCAACTCACAAGTTAAAAGGGTCCAATTTCCTGATGGAGTAGTGCTCCAGGACATATTTTGGCCTTCTAAACCTACTACTTCTCTGCCTCATTTAGGGATCAGTTTGTTTATTTATTTCACACACAAAAAATAAAAAAATATACTTATTATAAGAAGCATGGTCATTTTTCTAGCACCTTCTATGCTCGTCAGTAGTTTGGTTTAATTTATTCTCACTGCCATAAGCCCGATCAATTAATTGATAATTGTTTTATGCTTCATCCACATTTAAGGACTCATTTTTTCAAGAGAATAAAGACTCCTCAACTTGCTCTCCAATAACTCATGCTGACATTGTTGATAGAACACAGACATCGACAGATATTCAGCATTGTCTTACTCAGTTAGAGCTCCAGTTCTAGCTTCGGCTCTAGCGCTATCATGTCTTTGCTGGCTCCTCTATATTCGCCTCTACTGGTATGCCTACTTTTTGGATATTAGACTCTTGTGCTTCTCAACATATGACTTATGACATTAATCTTTTATCTAGTATTATACATTTAACATCATATTTACATATAGTTGATGGTCCTTAGTTGGTCATCACTCAATCTGGTTCCATTATTTCTAACACTTTGAGTTTTTATTTTATTTTACATATTCCCCATCTTCATTTAAACCTCATATCAATTAGTAGACTTTTTGAGAATAGATTTATTGTTTCTTCTAATTTCCTCACATGTTCTATGAAGGATCCTTGTAAGGGCCAAATGATTGGTCGTGCTCGTAGGCAGGGGCAGTTGTACCACTTAGAGTTTCTTTATCTTCCATTAACTCAACATTTGAGTTCTAGTCATGTTTCTATCAATACATATGTTGCCGACTTATGGCACAAACGCTTAGGTCATATTTCAGAACCCCATCTAAAGACGTTATTCCACAGTGGAGCTCATGAACGTGGTGCTTTCTCTTATTTATCCACATATACGGGATGTAAGTTGGCAAAATACTTAGCCATACCTTTTCTTAAGAGTTTATCTTAATCCAGTAGTAATTTTGAGTTAGTTTATTCTGACATATGAAAACCTGCTCCTATCATATCTATGCCTGGGTTTTTTCTACTACGCGAGCTTTATTGATTATTATAGTCGTTATACTTGGGTTTATCTTATGCGTCACCATTCCGACCTCCCTACCATTTATAAGACATTTGCTACTATGATTTATACTGAATTCAATGCTCGGATTAAAATTTTTGCTCTGATTGTGCTCTTGAGTATCTCACTACTATGATGAGATCTATCTTACAATCTCATGGTATACTTTTTTCAGCAGTCGTGTCCTTACACTCATGAACAAAATAGGGTAGCCAAGCGCAAACATCGTCATATTCTTGAGATATCTCGTGCTCTCTTGATATCCTCTTTTGTTCTTCAAAGATTCTGGGAAGAGGCTATTCTTACTTATGTTAATCTTATTAATATTACTTCTTCTTCTGCTTTGTCTGGTCGGACACCTCATGAGAGTCTTTTTTGTGTACTCTTGACTACAGGTTGCTTTGTAGGTTTGGATGCACTTATTTTGTTCTTCTTTCTTTGCCTGAGAGCACAAAGCTGACAGCTCGATCAGTCAAGTGCGTCTTACTCAGTTTTAGTTTTGAGCACAAGCGTTGTTATGATCCTTTGGCATATCATCTTCATATATCTTGCCATGTCACTTTTCTAAAGGACTCTCCATATTTTATTGTCCCACCTCTAGATGTTTAATTTTTGTTTCCCTTATCTCTGTCATCGAATATTTTTAATGATCCTACTCCTTTGCTTCCCTCTCCTGATACAACTCCTCCAAAGATGCCTCCGTCGTTGACTCACGCAGATCCTCTATCTATTCCATCAACCTTCGCTAACGTGTGTCTTCTCTACCATCTATGCCTCTACCATAAAATCTTCGCAAGTCCCAACATACTCATCGACCTCCTGCTCGTCTTACTCCTAACTGTTCTGATCCACTAGACAAGTTCAATTTTGCTACCTTAGTATCATATTCTATACAAATCCATCCCTTCCTTAATGCTATCCATACAATACGAGAGCCCATTTCTTATCATGAGGTTGTTTAGTACCCTGAGTGGTATGAGACTATTGAAGAGGATTTTTGAGCATTTCAGCAGACAATTACTTGTGTTACTACCAGATTTCTAGAATAAAATATTTTTGTTATTTTACATTATTATAAATATTGTGTGTATATTTTATTTAATATATAATTTCTATGATATATATATTATAAATAGTACTATTATTGGTTAGTGGATTAAACTATTTAATTATACTTGATACTAGTGGACCTAACTAGACTTGATTTGACCCATTAATTCAATTAAATAGTTAGTCATTGTTTGACTCATTAGTTTAGGAGAATGAGTTAGTTATTGAGCTTAGACTATTTGACTTGAGTCATTAGTTAGTCATGACTAGATTAAGTCTATTAAAACTGTTTAGACTCAAGAATAGAATATTCCTTCTATATGATTAGTTGATTCTATTCATGAGAGAATGAGAGGAGCCTTTGAGTCAATTCAAATATTCCTCAATCTAATCATAACCCTATTAGGAGGCTATATAAGCCTCTTTATTCATGAATAGACTCAATTTACTTTCCTAATTAATTTATCCCAAAATTGGAAGCAAATTCTAATCCACCCATTCTTAAATCTCTTCCCTCTTATTTGTATTCCCATAGAGACATAGGAGCTTGGAATAGCAAGGAGAAAGCATTTGGAAGGAAGCTAGGTAGAAGGAGGTGTATATTCATTGCATTGTGTTCATGTGGTATGATACATTAGAAATCCATCTTCCAATAGGTATATTTCTATTTTTTTTCAATTTCATGGTTAATATGATGCAATAGACCTATAGGAACCCTTCCATGGCTAAGGACTACCCATAGAAAGAAGAACTAGGTTCTTATGAGGCCTATTGTGATGGTTACATTGACTTTTGTAGCCATTTGAAAAAAACTATGAATTTGGAAACCAAGTGTTTGATTAAATATCTATTGTAATATTTATACTCTATTTTATATATTGAATGATGTTCCATATTAATTTGATGGAGTATCATAGTAATTAGAGGGTGTGGGTTAGTATCATGAGTATCATAGTGTGATACTCATAGTGCACATTATGTGTTTGTTGATTTGATACTATATGTATTTATACAAGTTAGAGTGTGTTCATATGTTAAGTGTTAGTTTATATGGATATATGAATATATATACATAGCATAGTGTATTTATATGTATAATTATTTTGTATCAT
Source organism: Iris macrosiphon (assembly GCA_036927795.1). Taxonomy (NCBI): domain Eukaryota; kingdom Viridiplantae; phylum Streptophyta; class Magnoliopsida; order Asparagales; family Iridaceae; genus Iris; species Iris macrosiphon. Next base: position 98,059,600 of record JAYESA010000017.1, read on the forward strand.
AGGTGTTCAGGTTGACTGAAGGTCGGGCAGAGCAGTGTATGAGTTCAGATCTGCATTTGAGTGCAATGGTAGGCATCAGGGTTGATGCTCGACTAAGTATATATGGGCAGTGCACCAATGTGGACTACAATGGCTTGGGGAGAGAAGTACATTAGGAGGCTTAGGGATCGAGCTAAATGCAAGATATGAGTTCAGTTTCTGATCAGTGCATTGAACATTTGGGTCAGTAATTGTACTGGAAGAATAGGGTGCAGTTAATTACTGCTTATAGCAGCAACTGCTATGGAAGGTAAGCTGTGAATAGAGTATTTTGGTTCAGATGTTGACTTGGGTTGGTGTTGTGTTAGTTAGTTAGTAAGGTTTGTCTTGGTGTGTGCTGTTGACTTGGGTTGTTGTTTGTGTTGGTTAGTTGGAAAGATGGGTATTGGTTGTTCATGTATATTAGTACCATGTTCAGTAAAGGAAGTGTGAGGAGTTTAGGGACTGGTGAGGGTAGGTTAAATTGGTTTCAGTGAATATTAAGTTAGTGTGTGTGGTATTAGATAAGAGTGGTGGGTGTATATTGAGATACCAAGTAGTATCATGGAAATTTGATGTTAGTATCTTAGTGTATTAATTGGTTTAAGGGTTGGAATATGTATCAAGTTATTCATGTGTGTATAGAGTAGATAGAAATGTGCTCTAGTATCAGTTTTAGTATGGTATGGGTGAGTATTTAATGTGCAAGTGTTATATGCAACTGCATTATAGTAGGTGTTTTCAAGCTCTATTTGAGGAGTTGGGGGGTATCAGATATAGGGGTGGTATTTATACCCATTAGTGTGTTGGTTGGTGTGTTATATGTGTGAAGGATCGGAGTGAATAGATAATGTGCTTGAAAGGTAGGGTTGAGTGATATATGAGAAATGATATGGGTGAGGTTGATCAAAGGGGGATAAGGTTCTAGTGTGTAGAGATAGGAGTATAGGTGTGTATTATGGTGCAAATGTGGGTAAGCATCAGTACAATGGCTTAGAGGATGACTGATTGGCCTGCACAATAGTACCTAAGAGAGGGGGGACAGTGGTGTGTCCTAGTATCAGGGGCGAAAGTTTGTAGGCAGTAGCACCAGGAGCAGTGGTGCATTGATACATCAACATAGCAATCATTGTTGTGTTCCACACTGGGCAGTTGGTTCAGGTGGGGGTAATGCACTGTCAGAAGTGAAACTGAAGGTAATACACTGCAGGGATTTCTGCTTATGAGGGAACCAAGTTAAGGGTGTCAATAAAGGTATTGAATTGTGTAAGAAATGTGTTAGTATACTTGAATACCTAAGTATATGTTATGGAGAATACCAAGGGGTAATGGGTAGGATGTTAAGGTAATAGATGTTGCCAAGCACCAAGGTATTGAAAACTAATACCAAGTTATTGGTCAACTACTAGGTAGAGAGATACTAAGGTAATGTTATATATATATATATATATATATATATATATATATATATATATATATATATATATATATATATATTACTTAATAATATTAGCTAGTATATATAGGTTACATATAATATTTAATAGCATTAGCTAGTTTAGCTAATACCCTGAACGTATTGACTTAGAAACCTAACCACAACCTAGTATCTACTAGTTTAGACTTGTAATCAACATAGAATCTAGGTATGGCCCTAAAATCAAAGTAACAACTTAGTTTGACCGAGTTTTGATCGAGTTTTGACCTAGAACTATGATTTTAACCTATTTAAGACTTATTTATAATTCCAAAGCACTGTTTTAACTTGTAATTCATATTTAGGTCTTTGAGATACCGAGACGGACACTGTTTGTTATTCATTGCTCTGGACCCCAGGCCAGTACATTCTCTGATAGTTTTTATTATATGGCATTTACTATAATTTATGTACTTAGTGATGTTCTACTTGATTCCTGACACAATGGTACAAGAATTGGTATAGTATGGATCCCCGTCATGAGATATTGTCTTTCTTGCTTACTATGCAAGTTACCCTTACTGTGCAAGTTATTCTTGTGTAACGTGTCATAGTTTGGATCAACTGTACTAGTCGGGGTGGGAAATTACTAGCTAGATTTGTGATCATACCCTTATTGTGCAAGAGAAAGTACTGTAAGTGTTAATCATACACCTCACGTACGATTAGCCAGGCCCTATCGTATTATGCAAGTTCCCAAGAAGATCACATATCAACACTAATACTTCAAAGCACGTAATTAGTATAATTTCTTTCTATCTATTTTATTTTCACTGAGATGTTCTCTATTGCTGTCTATTTATTTCTCTCCCATATAGTTGTGTTTCCTATTTTTCCATATTGATGCTGTGAGTTACGATTCAGTTATTTATTCTCATCTTGTATTGCACTTACTATTATTGTTTTATAGTCTTTTTTATTTAACTAAAACTGTTGTAGAGGTGTGCTCGTTCCATCCTGACTGGATATATTTTTTAGACGATGACTTAGAGGACTAGTGTCTGACGTATTATGGATCACAGGAGGGAGTGGCGACCATGGGCCCTGACATTTAGGAGTGATTACCGAAAGGACTAGCCGGTGTCACTAGATACCCTTAGTTTTATTTACTTAGCTATTGTACTGGATATGTCTCAACTTAGATATTTGGCATGTTATATGTATTTGAGATTCATTGTGCTTTGTTGATAGACTATTTAGACTTGGATTTGGTTGTAGTTGTGACTTTGTGATTACATTCTTCTATTTGATATCGTGTCATTATTTTTCTCTAGTTTTATTGTGATTGAGTATTGATTTTTATATCATTATCATCTTGTCCTCCGTATGGAGTTAAGATATCATTGACAGGTTTATATACTATTGTGTGAGATGATTAGATAGTATAGTTAACCTAGACAATATTCTACTGCCGATATTGTAGCGTAGACTAGAAGTACCCACGTACTCGTACCCTCACACCGGGTGCGGATTATGACATATTATTGTGGTGGCCCATACAGGTCTGGCTTTTCAAGTAGTGCGATGTCGTGGTAATATAACGGTTTAGTTGTACTGCTGCGAGCCTGTGATATGATATAGGATAAAGGATGTAGGATGAGAGAATAATCAATCACCAATTTAAGATTTTTTGAGAGATTCCTGGGATGATCCTTGAGAATCTTACTATACATTCTATTTTAAAATCTGTTTCCACTTGTTTCCGTCTACTCTCACTTGTTCGTTGTTGACTTTGATTTTTGTATCAAGATGAATTTTATGGACTAAGTTGAGATATATTCTGATAACGTAAATGGATAAGAACAGTGAGAAAGGTAACAGTCTGCCTTAGTTATGGATTCTAGAGTTTATCACAGCCATATTAGCTGGCGTGGCGAAGTCATAGAGCCTGATTTTGGATATATTTCTCTTCATTATGGAATTTATAGTTTTTGCAGCCAAGCATTCAGCAGGACAAAAATTTAGATACCATAATTCTAGAGGTATGTACCTTAGTTACGGACTATATAGTTTATCGCAGCTATGCTCATTGGCGTGGCAAGGATTCTGGATAACATGATTTCAGATAGATGTTTATGATTATCAAATTGTATCTTAAATTGGTTCTTAACATATCGTCTCTATCATTAAACCTTGTTATCATTGAGTTATGTTCCATCACCTCCACTAGCACAAGAATAGAGATATCTTTAGTGCCTTTATTCAGTTCTTATAGAGCTTTACCTTCATTAGTTTCCAGGCAGCTTCTTTGGATAGTGTAGTAGTTTGGTAAGTTACAAATAGGTTGGTGTCTAGTTGAGTAGTAGTGTTGATTGTTAGGAGTATAGCTTGTGAGTCTGAGAGAAGTTCTTGGTTGAGTATATGAGCATTAGGTATCAGTGTATAGGCCTGTAAATAATTCAAAGTGTAGTACCCTTTGTAACAATAGTTCTAAGACAAGTGTCAGAATATAGTTAGTAGTTAGTATCTTAGAGTGATAAGTGCATGTGTCTAGTATAGCTATAGAGTTAGTGTTTGTGTACCAAGGGTACCTAGACTGAGCAAGTAATCAGAGTATATCAAGACTAAGTTGAGTTCTATGTGAGTGTGTATGTCTAGTTGGTGAGTGTTATTGTGGATGATAATATTAGTTGGGTGTATCAGTATGATATTAAGGTAGGGTATATAAGGGAGTATCATGGGAGTAGGAGTGCAAGTGTTCCAAGTAGTGAGAGAGGTATAGCTAGGCTACCTGTGGCACAACAAATTGCCCCACACCAGCGTAGGAAGACACCGCAGCAGAACATAACTTTTGCGATGATGGTCGAGGAGACTGATGCTACAGGTGATGGGTTAGCATTTTCTTTCATGTTCTTTCTTTTTGTTCCTTTTCACCTATTTAATTGATTAATTAATTCCTTAGTACCTTAGCTTGCATCAATAATTTTTATGCGAGAATATAATTAGTAGTATACCCTGAAAGAGACTACAATACCATGACAGGCAGAGACTATAACCATGCATGTTTATTTGTTTCTATAGAATTGTATGTTGTATGATAGAACTTTTATAAAACATGATTATTGGGGGTATGACCACAGTGAATATTATGATGAATAGGTTATTACTGGCCAGAGAGAGAGATGTGAGGTGTCTTAAATTTTGAAGATAAAATTTTTCTAAGGGGGGGTTAGACTTCTCACTACCACATTTCTAGAATAGGGATATTTTTGTTATTTTGTATTTTATAAATATTGTGTGTATATTTTATTTAATATATAATATTTATGATATATATTGTAAATAGTATTATTAATTGTTAGTGGATTAGACTTGACACTAGTGGACCTAACTATACTTGATTTGACCCATGGATTCAATTAAATAGTTAGTCATTGTTTGACTCATTAGTTTAGGAGAATGAGTTAGTTATTGAGTTTAGACTATTTCACTAGAGTCATTACTTAGTCATGACTAGATTAAGTCCATTAAATCTATTTAGACCAAGAATAGAATATCCCTTCTATAGGATTAGTTGATCATATTCATGAGAGAATAAGAAGGGCCTTTGAGTCAATTCAATATTCCTCAACCTAACCCTAACCCTATTAGGAGGCTATATACGCCTCTTTATTCATGAATATCCTCCATTTGCTTTCCTAATTAATCCATTCCAAAATTGAAAGCAAACCCTAATCCACCCATTCCCAAATATCATCCCTCTTATTTTTATTTCCATGGAGACATAGGAGCTTGGAATAGCAATGAGAAAGTATTGGAAGGAAGCTAGCTAGAAGGAGGTGTCCATTCATTGCATTGTGTTCTTGTGGTGTGATACATTGAGAATTCATCTCCCAATAGATAATTTTTTTATTTTTCTATCAATTTTATGGTTAATATGATGCAAAAGACCTATAGGAACCCTTCCATGGATAAGGACTACCCATAGAAAGAAGAACTATGTTCTTATGAGGCATAATGTGATGGTTACATTGACTTTTGTGGCCATTTGGGAAAATCTCTGAATTTGGACACCAAGTGTTTGATAAATGTCTATTGTGCTATTTATACTCTATTTTGTATATTGAATAATGTTCCATATTAATTTTATGGTATATCATAGTAATTAAAGGGTGTGGGTTAGTATCATGAGTATTATAATGTGATACTCATGGTGCACATTAGGTGTTTAATAATTTGATAGTATAGATGTTTATACAAGTTAGAGTGTGTTCATATGTTAAGTGTTAGTGTATATGGATATATTAATATATACATAGCATAGTGTGTTTATATGTATATTTATTTGGGGGCTTTGTCGAGGTGGTTGATGAATGCTCGGGTAAACAGCAACTTTGAGGGAACTATCACAGTACAACAGTATCTGTGTGAGCACTGTTTTATATCAGCATTAGCTGTATCAGTTGGTGTGCTTGAGTATATATATATATATATATATATATATATATAGTGTGTCTTAGGAGAAGTATATTCATATGGTTGAGTGTATCTTTAGATTGACATCTATTTGTTTGGTTTGTGTGACACCAAATTGTATGTAAGTATCATAAACATAGTATGTGTTGATATCTGGTGATGTGAGGAGGAGTTATTGTATATCATGGGTGTTCAGGTTGAGTAAAGGTCGGGCAGAGAGTGTATGAGTTCAGATCTGCATTTGAGTGCATTGGTAGGCATCAGGCTTGATGCTCAGGCAAGTGTATATGGGAAGTGCACCAAAGTGCACTGCACTGGCATAGGGAGATTAGTACATTATGAGGCTTAGGACTCAGGCTCGGGCTAATAGCAAGATATGAGTTCAGTTTCTGATTAGTGCACTGAACATTTGGGTCAGTAATTGCACTGGAAGAACAGGGTATAGTTAAGTACTGCTGATAACAACAACTGCTATGGACAGTAAGGTCTGAACAGAGTGTTTTGGTTTAGATGTTGACTTCGGATGGTGTTGTGTTGGTTAGTTGTTAAGGTTGATGTTGGTGTGTGCTGTTGACTTGGGTTGGTGTTTGTGTTGGTTAGTTGGTAAGATAGGTGAGTGTTGTGATTGTTTGTGTTGGTTGTTTATTTGTATTAGTATCATGTTCAGTGAGGGAAGTGTGAGGAGTATGGGGACTGGTGAGGGTAGGTTAAATTGGTATCAGTGAGTATTAAGTTAGTGTGTGTGGTATTAAATGAGAGTGGTGGGTGTAAAATGAGATACCAAGTAGTATCCTGACGTTAGTATCTTAGTGTATCAATTGGTTTAAGGGTTGGAATATGTATCAAGTTATTCATGTGTGTATAGAGTAGATAGCAATATGCTCTAGTGCCAGTTTTAGTGTGTTGTGGGTGAGTATTTAGTGTGCAAGTGTTATATGCAACTACATTACGAACCGTACGCTTATTTGCACTTCTTGCGCTACAGTGGGTGCTTTCAATCTCTATTTGAGGAGTTGGGGGGTATCAGATATAGGGGTGGCATTTATACCCATTTGTGTGTGGGTATTGGTGTGTTATATATGTGAAGGATGGGAGTGAATAAGTAATGTGCTTAAAAGGTAGGGTTGAGTGATATATGAGCAGTGATATGGGTGAGGTTGATCAAAGGGGGGTAGCGGTGCAGGAGGGGGAGATGGAGGCGGCGACGGAGAAGGAGGGGGGCGGGAGTCTCTGGCTCAGAGGGGGAGGGAGGCAGAGTAGGAGGAAGAGTATGCGAAAGCAGGTGAGGAGACGACGGTGGCACAGTACTCTCTTCCCCGTCCATCATTTTTGTCTTGCTCCGCTCGACGGCCTCCCCGACGGCCTTTGCAGCCACCTACGCACCCACGGGTGCACGGAGAATGTGCATCCAGCGGGTGCAAAATAAAATTTCTGTTATCGTAATTCTTGGGAACACGGTGTGACCTGAACCGAAGTTGATCCATGAGATGCGATATTGGATTGGGCCCATATGCCTTAAAAGGGAATTCCTTCGTAAGGCCTGAACCAATCCCAATTATCTATACCTCATAATCCCACTTCCTATCCGATGTGGGACTAAATTATCAACTCCATTATCACCCCCTTTGAGCGCTCAACCTGAAACGAGATACAATCTAACAATCTCCCCCATTAGCTCATTTCTACTAACCAAGCAACCAAGCACACCCTGCTCACCTTTTGCTCGTTCCCGCCAGCCGAGCATATAGGAGATCCAACATATTGTCATCTCGATCCGTTCGACCACAAAACCAAGCCAACATGTTCATCCACACCATCATTGTGTGCCAACCATAACGCCCTGCTCCACGTTGGGTCCTCCAGACACATCTTGGAAGCCAATTCGTGTAGTTGCCTCTAACCTTCGGTCTGATCCGCCTTCAGACCACCTTGTAGAGGATGCTCCTACTCCACCTTGAGAAGAGTCCGTATAATCGAATTAGACGCGTGAACATTCAGCACCATCTGTCTCGAACAAATTTGAGTCGGCTAAACCATCCTGTTAACCTTGGGCTCTGATACCACTTATTGGGAACGCGGTGTGACATGGATCGGAGTTGATCCATGAGATGCGATATTGGATTAACCCCATATGCCTTAAAAGGGAATTCTTCCGTAAGGCCTGAACCAATCTCAATTATCTACAACTCATATTTCCACTTTCTCTCCGATGTGGGACTAAATTATCAATTCCATTGTCATCCCCCTTTGAACGCTCAACTGAAAATGAGATACAATCCAACAGTAATAACTGTGTCAGCGACATATCTAAGATTTGTAACAAACAATTAGAATGGAAAGGAAATTTCATTGATAAAATTATGGTTGTCATGTTCTACCAGCTCATCTCCAAAGACGTCCTCTCTTCCACTTCCTTTGAGTAGACCGACTGCCACATTGTAAACGTGAGCTTGCTTCCATTTTTGAACTTTCTACTCCCCCCCCCCCCCCAACTAAGATAAACCTTACTCCTTACTGTAGCGATATAATTCATACTTTCATTAATAATCAAGCTGCAAATAGTAATTGTCTTAACAAAACTTCAAAGCCATTTTTTAAAGCAATAATGCTAAGTTTACTACCAAATGCTTACAACCTTCTCAACACCCTCCCCCCCCCCCTATGTGGGCCACATCCGACTCCACCTCTTCCCCAATGAACGACTGCCACATGACGTTCCGGCCACGTGACGACCACCCGGGTAGCCACCGGGTCCCACCTCTCCTCCCTCCTCCAATGGACGGCCGCCACGTGGCGGTTGTAAGAGGGTTGTAGGCATTTGGTTGTAGTCATAGCATTCCTCTTTTCAAAGATAATGTATCTTGTAATGATGCATTATCATGTTTGTGGATGGTCAAGAATATTTAAAGGATTATTTAGTTTTAGCATCTCGTATAATATTAAAAATTTACGTTTAGGTTCTCATATTTATTATATTTAAATTTGGATTCGTTCTAATAGTTGACTTGACTAACAGTTCAAGATGGAAACATAAACGTACATGTTTAATATTATAAAAAAACTATATGGCGATGGCTTTTAGATAGTGACACGTCGTTTGTCGACGCAATCAATCTGTCCAATGTTCGTCGTCGGGTAGTCGCTAATGGTTTATAGCGGCTACTTGGCGACGGATATGACCGTCGCTAATAAGCAGTAATATTTTTGTAGTGAACGTAAATTTTGAATATTATAGGAGACCCTAAAACTAAACGAAAATATGTATCTTTTATTCTGATCTCAGCAGTTACATATCCCTCCTGGGGGCAGTTTCGATGGAAACGATTTCAGGGACATCATGTATCGTCAGGTGTCTCTTGTCTCGACCGCATTGTTGAAGACTTGCGACTCAAGAGTTCCGAAAGGACGTGTGACTACTAAGATCAGAATAGAAGCAAACAACAGTGTCACAAGTCTCATTCTCGATCGGTCATAAAAATACTAAATAATCCAAGTCACACAATTCTCATCTTATAAAACTAAATAACCAATTCACATAAGCATCACATATTTTCGTTTTGTTTTGGGTCTCGTATAATATCTAAAATTTATATTTATGTCTCAATTTTGGACGGCCAAACCAAATCAACCATTAGAACGATACCCAAACTCTCTTATGGATAATATGAAAATCCAACACCAAATTTGTAATATTATAGGAAAAAACTATATAATCAAAATTTTAACCTACAACTGTGGCAATGGATGTCCAATTTCATTGCCAAGTTTATGATTGTCATCCCATGTTCTACCAGCTCATCTCCATAGACTTCCTCACTTCCACTTTGAGTAGACCCACCGCCACACATTCTAAACGTGAGCTTGCCTCCGTGTTTGAACTCTCTACTTTCCCCAACTAAGACGAACCTTACAGTGGAGATACAATCTCATACATTCATTCATTAATAATCAAGACGCAAATAGTAACAGTCTTAACAAAACTTCAAAGACATTTTCTTTATTTGTAATCATATATTATCAATGTTAATTTGTGGACGGTCAAGAAAGGTTCTAAGTAAAGAGCAGCACTTTTCCACATGATAAGGAACATTGGGGTATGATGGAGACATTATTAAATTAATTAGGACCCCCATCCCCAACCCCAAGATCCAAACCCTAGATTAAGAAAAAGGCCACTGATCACAAGTTACAAAGTCTCTGACACAATGTATTAATTTAATTAATTAAAGTGCCCGAGCCCATGACTAGTAAGCTAATTATTATACAGTTGATACTTTACTCGATCACTTATTGCATGGGATTCATAGGCAAAATGAGGGGGCGTACTTCCAATTGTTTTTCTCAATTAACTCTTCTGCTTCTATGAAATGTGGGCCTAAGTACGACCGATGCACACCAAATGAGAGTTTTGTCGCCTCTCTATCTTGACGGGGACGGAGAATTGACAAAATGATTGAGAGACGGACAATTAAGGTTTTTTTTTTTTTTTTTAAAGATTATTTCTAGTTAATTATAGCTCTAATTTTCTTTATCCCTCCTGGCCAGTCATAGTGTGGCAAGTGATGATAGTTTTAAGTTTGGAGAGCACATGCCGTTGCACATGAATAGAGAATGTTGTTTTGAAATCAAATAAATCATGGGCACATGGTGGTCAATAATGTGGCCCTTCCTTCCTTCCTTCCTTCCTTCCTTCGAGTCTCTTACCAGGCTACCAAGCACACAGACACAATGGCAGAATGGAACTCACTTTCAACCAACTACGTGGGTTGGAAGTATACATCCCAACTGAAGGAATATATGTTCAGATCAGCTATCGGCCTGCCAACATCAAAACTCGATTGTGGACCCATGGGGATTATTATTATCACCATGGTAATAAACCAATATATATATATATATATATATATATATATATATATATATATATATATATATGGAGCTGGATAAAAAGTTCCGATGCAGGAGCCCCGTCAAAGCCTCCACTCCCCCTCTCTCGCGCGTCAGATCGGAGGGTCCGTGTGTGGCCCGCCGGGGTCTCGTTCGATTCAACGGTTGGAGAAAGCGAAACTTCGGCGAGACTCTAGAAACGGAACTCCCAATCCCCCCCCCCCCCCCCCCCCCTTCCCCTCCCTCTCTCTCTCTCTCTCTCTCTCTCTCTCTATATATATATATATATATATATATATATATATATATATATATATATATATATATATATATGGTGGTGGTGGTGTGGGGGGGGGGGGGGGGGAGGGATAAATGAGCTCTTTCTAGAAATATTACCATTACATCATGCTCTATATTATGTAAGATTTTAATATTTGAAGTAACACTACCAGAATAACACATATTAGGGACGTCTAAAAACATCGCTAATAGGTAAACTAACGTCCGTAAAATAATTTAGCGACGTAATTACCGACGTTTTTACGATGTCGCGTATTTCATCGTCGCTGACAACAAAAAATGTCGCTAGCCGTCACTGTAGCGACGTATATTTGCAACGAAACGACATCGCAGAATATACGACGATTAGCGACGTGTCGTCGTTAAATTGCGACGTAATATTTGGTCGCAAAACGTCGCTACATTAGCGACATTATGAGTAAAGTTTTGCTACAACAATGCAGACATGGCAAGTTTTGCCATGTCAGCATGTTAGCGACGCTTAGCAACATACTAGCGACGTCCTTGATATCAGGTAGTGATGTTCCAATACTTTTTAGCGACGTAAATGTACGTCGCAAAACGTCACTAAATTGAAAAAAATAAAAAAATATAATGCAGTTTGTAAAATATTTCCTAACAAAACTCTACCTGTAGTTATAAAACCACAGTTTATGTAAATAGACCCGGAGCAACCCTCATTAAATTTTCTGGGTTCCCCGACCCCTTCGGTGGAACACTCAACACCGGTAAATTTTGGTGTACTGTTAATATGAATAATAAACTAAACTCACATAGAAAGAAATCTACAATGTTATATTATACTAAATATGTCCCAAGAAGTAGATAAATGAATTTAAAATAAGTGTCACATGCATCTCAGAATATAATAAAAAGTATGAAATAAATACATCAAAGACACAAAAATGGACCAATACACACAAACATACTAAAACATATCCAAACAAGGACTACTACTGATCAGGAGGAGCACTGTCGCGCATCTGGGATAGAAGGAACTCATACTGCTCATGTAAAATCGTCACCGATGCCGATGGAGGAGGCAGTGATGGAGGAGGTGTCGATGCCGGCGGACCAGGAGGACATATCTGCTCCAATGCTAGCAGTCGAGCATTGTATGAATCCATGGCAAATACTACCCTCGAAGTGTTCTCTGCCATCGACAGGCTCAACAAATCCTGCTACACATAGATCCTCGCAAGTCAGTGGCTCATGGCCATATAAGACCCCTCCAGCTCCGTCTGTCTGCGCTACATAGATGCGGCCAGAGTTGCCAAGATGAGCTCTGTCGTCTGGCCCATAGTCCTGAGCTCTATAAGGCTGTACTCTGTCATATGGCTCAGAGTCCTGAGCTCCATAAGGCTATGCTCAAGCGAATTAAAACGTGCGGTAATCGTTGCATCGTCCATCTGCGGTGCATACTATGGCCGCTACGTAAACCTCCATAGCAACTCGACATGCAAGTCAGCAATCTGACGATCAACACTCTCATGGGCTCGTGCCGACGCCTGCAAAGGCTACGAGGAATGCACACTGACAGAGGGGGGGCCTAGATGACTGTATCGCAACATAGGTGCCACATGATCTCGTACCGTAGTGCATACCCCTCTGAAGACCACCAACGGCGGTCATCCAGAGCTCGTCCGCCGACGGAGCTGTAGAGGGCTGCGAGAAAGTACCAGCCCCTCCCACTGCAGGTGCACTAGCAGTCGCCCGCCCACGTAGTTTAAGATATTCGTCCTAGAAAAGTGGTTGCTAATGTCAAAGTTAATTATTACTAACTATATAGTATCTATTTGAATATTTTCTAAGTTATATTAAAACGAACACAGGACAGTAAAACATACATAGGTCTGCGTGGCTTTCTCATCGATGAGCTTTTAGCCCTTCCGATGGGTGGCCATGTAGACTGTCACCATGTTGGCGTCCTCACCCCTATGTACCTATTAAAAATTATATTATTTGTTATTAAAATTAAGCATCTTATCCTACTTGCATTAAAATAATATATATTCAATAGAATACATACCAGACAACGAAAATATTTCGTCATGGGAATCAAGCCAACATACCACTTTCCTACCTTCGACCTAGCCGCCTTTGCCTTCTCCGACCGTTCCTTGTAGTTGGGTTCATTGAATCTCGCCTTCATCGTAGTCCACTACTCAGACGTGATCCAACCGTGGATCGATTCTTCGTCGCGATCACAGACCTTCTGGTCGTTGATCGCATCACGGATCAGTTTGGCGGCGACGACAGAAAACTGCTCCTCGATCCTCTTAGCCCAGTGTGGTAGAAAGAAATAGGTTTTCTATAAGAAGTAAAATAGAGAGTTACATAATATGCATAAATAATTATTGATATTAAAAGTAAATATATTTTTACCTTGAAGTGGGTAAACCAAAATGCCTTCATGTCTTCAGGAGCATCTGAGTAGTTGATCTAAGGCCCACCATAGTTCTGCCTCAAAAAATTCTCCAGTGCTCTATGTACCGCCGAGGGATGATATCTATACAACGGTAATTAAATTCATGAATATATAGATATAATCATTTAGAAATATTAACTATTTAACTTACTTGCTAGGCCTGTCCCACCAAATCTCCATCCTCGTCTCGCCTGAAGGCGCGTATGGAGGATCGCTCTGATCATGCGCAGACGGAGTCAGCTCGACCTCCTCCATCTTCTCCTCTGTCTCCATGGTGCCATCGGCAGGAGAAAGGCTGGACCGGAGAGTAGTCTCAGGCATAGAACTGCTGGTCCCAGGAGTACTACCACGTACCATCGACGGAGTCGAAGATGTCACTGGTTGGTACACTAGAGTACTCTGCGATGAGGATTCGGAACCAGTTGCCAGTACCGGAAGAGCACTCCGTCTAGAGGATTTACCTCCGTATGATCCTCGTCGTCCTGTCATACCTGATAATAACATATGATGATAAAATGAATTCACAAACTTATAACAATTCATCAAAATATACAGACCCGGAACAACCTCCATTGAATTTCCTGGGTACGAAATATCACAATTAAAAAGTATCACAGTCACACAATCAACACAATATAAAGTATAACAGTCACACAAAAAGCGCAATATAAATGTATCACAGTCATACAATAAGCGCAACATAAAAGTATCACAATCACACAATAAGTACATTCTACATTAAAAATAGATGTTACCTTCGACATTAAAAAATAGTACATGGCTAGAGTTCTAAATAGATTTTATTTTACTTTCAATCCTCTTCTAAAAATTCATCTTCTTCATTTTTCTCGTCCTCAACTTCCTCTTCCTCCTCATCTTCACTTTTATCTACGTCATCTTTCTCTTCGGATAATTCTACCTCTTTCACATGATTAGACGTGTAATAAGGAACTTCTGTTGAGTCCACATCTATAATATTTGTTACAAAAGGTAGCTCATCCTCCAGATAAGCTATTTCATTAACGTCAAAGGTATTTTTAGCTTCCGTCTTGCATACTGCCCACCAGTCCGACCTCCTTGTTCCTCATTTAGAATAAGTTGTAAAGTATACGAATTGAGCCTGACTTGATAGGACAAATGGTTCATAGCCTTGATATCGATGCCGCTAGTTTATATCCACAAGCCCATGCTTGTCTAATTTTCAACCTTGATCTTGGATCAGATCGAACTAATCACAGCTGAATAACACGATCTTAGCAGGCTCTGTTCCATAATTATATGTCAACTCCACAATATCCCGTAAGATGCCATAGAAATCATTGTCTGGATCGACATCTTTGTAGCTCGAAGATCTGATACACAAACAATTTTTTTTGTAGAATCGAGATCCATGAAGCTATCTCTTATCAGAGCTTTCGTTGACTTGAACCTAAATCCATCCACACATTAGCATGGCCAGATTTTGACGGCATAAATTGGTCCCTTGGCTATAGTTCTATTAGACTCATTCTCGAGTGTTGTGTGGGGACGATCGATACAAATACCAAAAAAATGATATTAAGTTCAACATTATGGTAATTATTGTGTATAGTGCATACAAAAAAAGATCCTTACATATGCACTCAACTAAGAAGGGAAATAAAGTCTTATTTCATGTTCTACTTTTTATCTATTATGTATGGTCTCATCGACCTCACAACATTATTAAATGTACTAAAAAATAACAAAATATCTCTCAATTAGTGTAACAATATTAGCATATACTATTACATTAAGATGACTTAAACGTTGACGTATTAATTACTTACCCCTCTAGCTTCTCCACTTCATCCTCGTCGTAGTTGAGTAATATATACAACTGAGGAGCCCATAGCTCATTGTCATTCAGATATCTCTCATTCATTTTTCCCGAAGGCTTACCGAAAGAATTGAATACTTTCAGTATTGCATCATTAGATTCCTAATATCCGTCGTCGTTTTTGGGAACTCTTGTTCTATTAGTAGCAACATGCGGCCTAAAATAAATCGTGCAAAAGTTTGTAATATCCTCAAGAACATAGGCTTCACAAATAGAACCCTCGACCCGTGACTTATTTTTCACCTTTCTCTTTAGGTGGTTCAGTTGACGCTTGAACGGGTACATCCACCGATAACCGACAGGCCCACCAACATGTGCCGTATAAGAAAGATGAATTAGAAAATGCTCAATGGAGTCAAAGAATCCATGAGGGAACACTCTTTCAAGCTTGCATATTGTTACCGCAATATCCTTCTATTGCTTTTCTAGATGATCGACGATCAACTTTGCAGAACAAAGATACCTGAAGAATATGCTAAGATCAATCAATGGATCACAAACTACCTGCGGTAAGAATTCCCGAAATGCAATTGGAATTAACCTCTCCATGAATACGTGACAGTCGTGGCTCTTCATACCCGTCAGTTTGTTCTCCTTCGGGTCAACGCATCTTCTCAGATTCGACACATACCCGTTTGGAAATTTTAGCCCATGAATCACCAACAAAGTCTCCATTTATCCTCCTTGTCCAGTAAAAAAATTGCCTTAGGCTGCTTATACTTTCCATTCCCTTCCTCTGTCAAATGCAACAAAGGGCGTCTGCATATTTCTTCCAAGTCCAACCTGGCCTTAGGATTGTCTTTCATCTTCCCCTTTACGTCCATCAAAGTATTAATTATGTTGTCATATATGGCTCCACATATGGCTCCGGCTGCAATGCTAAAGACACAAGTTCTCCGTGTGAGGTCTACTGATAGTAATTCGGCATGAAATCTCTCGAGTATAAATGATATATCACATCCACTTCTGAGTGATATTTTAAGTTGCGATATCTTACACATGGATAATTAATTTTAGTTTCGTCCATGTACTGAGGTAACGCCTTGGCGAACTGCAGGAACTGCTCCACCCCCTGTATGAATTTATCCCGCACATTGCACATGTCATGAAGATAACGGTTGTACATCCACGAACGATGATGCTGGTATTAATTCAGATCTATTTTTAGATACTTCTGAAAAGATGAATAGACACCGTTTAGAAATATTATCCAAATGGATGCAAAGATGGATATACATGTGAACACAAATAAAGGATATGTGTTACATCACGTATTCAATGTGAGCTATTCTCTGAAAAGGAAATTTTCTTAGGTGCATCTGGATTAGAGTTTGGGTGTGGTAGTATGGGTCCTTAACCAAAGAGCAGGTTGTGCAAAAACAAAGCCATATTTTATCTTTAGTCGTCTATAGTTAGCAATACTGAATCTATGTTATTTTCTTTATATCATATAATTTACATTCAGTTCATGTTAAGTACATACTTATCACATTCAATAGTTTTATTTCAGTATTTATGTTACTTTAGATTTTATATTATTTTGGTGTAATTATGAGCTGTAATTGTACTACTCAATCATAACTAGATATTGTTGATATTTAGGCGAAGAGGATTATTCTTCCCTTATGGACCTGAGGATGAAACTGAGATTCATGCCGCTGTCACATGACTATATGGTGTAGATGTCCAGGGTGATGCATAGTCCTTTCATAAGTTATTTTATGTGCTATTAGCCCTAGAGTTTAGAACTCTTATCATTTTATTTTGATCGGATTGTTCCCGAGATACACTATGGATTGTACTTCTAAGGAAGGTTAGACTTTTAATCCTATGTTGAGATGTGGATATGGATCTGTTTTATTAGTCTATTTTCTGATTCATTCTCTGCATATATTATTTTTAACTGTTATTGAGTTGGATAATATACTGTGATATTATATGTTTGAATTTTATATTTGGTGGATAGATATATATTGAGATATAGACAATGTACTATTATCAATACCATGATGCACACTTGACGTATACTCACGTATTTGTGTCATATTATTCGAAAATATGTCACATTTCTTGTGCACAGTAGAAAGGAATCTTAGAAATAGACATTTCTTGTGCATTGGCATCCTCGGCTGCTTACATATTTTCTAAGTTTAGGTGGATCTTTTTCAACACTTTTCACTACTTCCTTATATGTTTTGATAGGGGATATTGCATATTTTCTAAGTTATTTATAAAAGAATAATTGTTAGGAAATGTCACAATTTTTTTTTAAATTACTCTCCAATTTTTTTTAATTGTTAGGGGACTATATATATGTAGATAAGTATAAAATCTAATTTATTCTCTATTAGATTTTAGTTTACATGTGTCAGGATCCATGTGTCAGGGTTACGGTTGTGTCCTGTGTGTGTATTCATGTGTCCTGGTTGTGTCTTGCGTGTGTATTCTGGTTGTGTATGTGACAGTGTGTGTGTCGTGTCGTATCGTGTTTGTGGGTGGAGTCCTTGAAAACCCTATATGGGGAGAGAAAGCTCACTTAGGGACGAGGAGGGGAGCCGGAGGGAGGAGAAGGACGCCAGAGGAAGGAGGACGTGGGGAGGCGCCGGGAGGGGGGATCAGGGAGGCGTCGGGAGGGGGGGCTAACAGAGGTGCCGGGAGGGGGCTCAATCGGGGAGGCGCCAAGAGGGGGGGGCTCGGGGAGGCGCCGGGAAGGGGTCGGGGAGGCGTCGGGGTAGCAGACGAAGGGGGGAGGCCCCGGGAGGGAAGGGATCAAAACTAAATAAGGTAAAATTTGTAAAGGAGCTCGAAGAAAGTGGGGGAAAATGAATTTCAAACCCTATATAAAATAAAATAGCGATGTATGAAAACGACGTCGCTAAACGGCCCGGACATAAGCAAATACTGCAACTTAAATTTCCAACGTCGCTAAACGTCACTAATATTCAAAATTTAGCGACGTTTAGCAACTCCTAGCGACATTTATTTTTATTATATTAATTTTAGTTGCGGAACGTCGCTCCACGTCGCTACCCGCGACGTGCTGCGATATTTAATCTTGACGTCGCTAAATATTTATGATTCAACAACGTTTAAATTTGACGTTGCTTAAATTATCACTAATACAACATATTTTGGTAGTGTAAAAAGGCCCTCAAATATGTGATTATTCTGCTACTTCCATAAGTACCAAACTGTTGCAGATAATCTGACTCGTGCCTCATTAGTCCACCTCGGTCTCTTGTGCCCCGTCAATTCTCTCTCCCCCATCGCTCCTACTAGGTCGCGAACACCCCAATCTGAACTTGCCAACCACAAGCAAGGACAGTTGAAGTACACATGCTGCATAGTTTCATTACTAGCAACACACAACAAGCAAACCCTATTTGTTTGAACTCCAAAACCTCACCAACCTATCCAGCGTCAGTAGGCATCCCAATATCTGTCTGTACATGTAATATTGTATTTTTTTGGCGGCCCCTTCCAACCATACAAAATTAGACTTCTGAGATTTCAGTATGTACTGCATGGTCCCAGTAGGGTGGTACTCACGAATGGAGTCATACTACCCCCATAACTCGTACTTGCCACTATCAGCCGACTCCCAAACCCACGTATTCGCCCGGTGGCTGTTGTCAATGCGTACATCTGAGATTTCATGCCAAAAATGACATGCCCATCGGTGCAATTCAAGATGCCAAACTCTCGGATATAGGATACAGCTAACACGCTCCCGACGAGGCACCATCCCAAACACCGTCCACCCATATTTATCCACCAGACTTTGCTGTCTAATCCAGTGATCGAGCCGCAAATTCATGGTCTCCTCATCCTTCATATGCCTGGCTATCTCCTGTCTAACTCTGGCTCAAGAATGTAAAATATTCTTAAATGTAATCGAATCGTTACTATTACCTCGATGAATCCAGAAATTGTTGCCTTTCAGGTATCTAGCCTCCATCCATATAGCCCATAAGGAGTCCTGGGATAGAAACTTCTATGTCAACTTCATACCTACCAAGTCTTATAGCACCCGCAAAGGATGCGTCCCCACTCCACCTTCTTTTTTAAGCCAACACAATGTATTCCAACCAATGGCATAAATGTCACATCTCTAAATAAAATTGGCACAGATCTTCTCTATTTTATTTATTGTAACTGCTGGAAGTAGAATTGCTTGCAACCAAAAGAGAGAAATGGCTTTTATAACCGATCGTACCAGCTATATTCTCCCTCTGAAGGACAAGCTCTGTGCGTACCATCCCTCCACCCAACGCTAAGCGTACTCGACAAGGCTCTAACACTCAGCCTCTCTAGCATAGTTTGTGGAAATAGGAATTCCCAAATATTTCACAGGGAGCTCCCCCTTATCCACTCCCAACACCAAGGCCGCTCTTCTTTGTCTAGATAGTGAATATTGAAGTAGACTTTACTCTTGCCCAGTTGAGGTGCACGCCAAAAAGTTTCGCAAAACCTGTCATAATACCCACCAAAGCCGCAAGACTCTTCATAGACGGAGACATGAAAACCAAGAGATCACTACTAAAAATTGCGAAATTAGCGACGTTTTTAGCGACGTCAAAGAAAAACGTCGCTAATATTAAAGATATCAGCGACTCCAAATAAAAATGTCGCTATAAGTCGCTGTTTGGCGACATATAGCGACGTTTAGCGACTGTAATTCAGTTTTTAAAAGAATAGTCGCTATAAGTTTATTTAAGGTCGCTAAACGTCGCTGAGTTATATTATTAGCAACGTTTAGCGACATATTTAGCGAAGTTAATCTATTAAATATTTAGCGACGTATTTAGCGACGTGTATAACGTCGCTAAATATTTATATTAGCGACGTCATAAGTTAGCGTCGCTAAACGTCGCTAATTTATTTCCATTTAGGGTTCACTAATTCTTTTTTCCCACATTTCCTTCGATCTCTCTCTCCCAAATTTTTAAACCCCCCCTCCGTCGTGTCCGGCTCCCCTCCTCCCTCCGGCGTCCCCTCCTCCCTCCCAGCGCCCCACCTCGGCGACCCCTCTCTAGCCGGCGTCCCCTCCTCCCTCCGGCGTCCTCCTTCCTCCGGCGGCTCCTGCTCCCTACGGCGTTCTCCTTTCTCCAGCTCCCCTCCTTCTCACTCGGTGAGATCTCTCTGTCTCCCTTCTCTGTCTCTTTCTATCTCTCTCTAACACGACACGACATGATATGACATGACATGACACACACTAACCCTAACCCTAACTCGAACACACACATATGCATGCGGACACACTAACATATACGGATATTAACCCTAATACTGACACGGACACACCGACATACACAAACATAGACAAGACATGACATAGACATGATATGGGATATGACACAGACACATACACTGATGTGACCCCATTTCTAGTTTAGTGAGCACAGTAGTATCAGTGTAAGAACTCAATGTTAGAGCTCAGTTGTGATCGAGTATCAGAGCTTGCATATCTTGCAGTGTAGATCTCACCACTGAGCATTTCAGAGTGAGAATAAGCTCTCTTGTCCAGTCACCTGTAACAAGCCAGCTCAGCTCCACTGCACAGTCATCAAATTAGTACAGTTAGCAAATTACGATTAGCTGCTAATACATGTAATAAGTTCAGTATAAATAAGAGAAAGAGGGAGAATAGAGGGGATGGATGCATCGTTGCTTTCTTAGTTTCAAATTACTTTAGATCTGTAGCTTCTTCTTCTTCTTCTTCCTTATAACTCTAGTAAAAACCCTAGAATTTCCAAATCCCCAACTCTTTCTTCTTCTATTACTGAATTTCTTCATTTCCATGTCTAATTCATATGTTTCTCCTTCCTCACTTGGACTCCTACAAAGAGGACCGTATCATACACTGACATGACACAAAATATGACATAGACCCTAACCCTATCTCTCTTCTAGTTAGTTGTCTGAGTTTAGACACAACCTTGCGTATCTGCATCGTGTATAATACGATACAGATCTCGACTAAATAAGTGTTGTATACACGGACATGGGAATGACTCTTCAAAGCTAATACACGATACGGTATTGTCTTCTTCTAGAACTCGTATCCAACTTGGGCTGATGCTTCTTGCTGCACGAGTTATTACATTGGCTACTGCAGACTGCTAAACCTGCTATTGAAGGCTCTGTAGTGCACTGGCTCTGCTGCAACTTGCTGATTTTACTTGTTGTTGTGCATCCTTCCTGCTGTGCACTGCACAGTATTGTTGCACACTGATTCCTCACTGCTGCACTGTGCAGCACAGCTAGCTGCTACTGCTACAGCTATAAACTGCTCTCCCTTCAGTTGATCATTGCCAAATGATGTACACTAAAAACTGTGAACTGCTCTCCCTAGTGACCCGTGCTCACTTAATCACTCAAACAACCATATGCACACACACACACACATAGGACATTGTGTATCAAGTTAGAGCAGTTCTTACCTTCCTCCAGAGAATCACACTGTATTTAACGATTTATAGGACACATACTGTCATTTTTGCATAAATATCTAGAAATGGATATGAATTACTATCTGCGTTATCGTTCGTGGATGTACAACCGTCATTCTGATGACATGTCCAATGTGCATGATGAATTCATTGAGGGTGTACAACAGTTCCTGCAGTTCGCCAAGGCGTTCCCTCAGTACATGGACGGTACCAAATTTAAGTGTCCGTATGTGAGATATCGTAACTTGAAATATCATCAAAATCCAGAAGTGGAAGTCACATATCATTTATACTCGATGGACTTTACGCCGAATTACTATCAGTGGACCGCGCACGGAGAACTTGTGTCTCTAGCATCAAAGTCGGAGCCTTATGTGGAGCCGTATATGGATGTCGACGACCATGCTGCTTACGACGACGGATGGGTGAACATGGTTTTTGATGCGGCGGAACCTAGTTTTAATCTGGACAATCATGATACAGCTGAGGAGGCACCGAATGTCGATGCTGCAAAGTTTATGGAGTTATTGGAGATTGCAAGGACTCCATTATATCCTGGTTGTGAGGATTATTCACCGTTGGAGGTGGTTACAAGATTATTGAGCATCAAGTCCGATTTTAACATGTCGCAAGAATGCTATAACCGACTGATCGATTTGATTATAGAGATCTTGTCCGAGGGTGCAAAGTTGCCTAAAGACTTCTACCGATCTAAGAGGATGGTGAGATCGCTCTGGATAGGATATGAAAAAATCGATGCATGTCGCAACGGGTGCATGTTGTACTACAAAGACGACAAGGATGAAGATGCATACAGATTCTGTGATGCTGATCGCTACAAGGCCACTAGTAGAGAAAAGTCTGTTAGTGCAAGGAAGCCTACCAATTCGATGCACTACTTGCCTTTGACGCCGCAATTGCAGAGGTTGTTTATGGTTAAGGAGACTGCAGAAAACATAAGTTGGCACAGGCAAAAATAGATCGAAGGAGTATTGGATCATTCATCCAATGGAGAAGCATGGAAGCACTTTGATCGAGAGTATCCAAATTTTGCTTCGAATTTGCGTAATGTCAGATTGGGGCTTTCCTCTAACGGTTTTACCCCGTTCGGACTTTCGGGCTCCCAGTATTCATGTTGGCCTGTGATCGTCACTCCATACAATCTACCGCTTTGGATGTACATAAAGACTCCGTATATGTTCCAAACCGTTATTATCCTGGGTCCGAACAATCCGAAGAGGAACATCAATGTATATTTACAGCCTTTGATAGATGAGTTGAATCAGTTGTGGAAAGTATGTGCCAATACGTACAATGTTTCTAGAAAGCAGAATTTTCAGATGAGGGCAGCACTTATGTGGACCATCAACGACTTTCCGGCCTATGAAATATTATCGGGATTGAGCACTCATGGTAGTCTCTCATGTCCATATTGTATGGACCGTACTAAGGCTTTCAGTTTGAAATACGGAAGCAAATCGTGCTTCTTCGATTGTCATCGATAATTTCTGCCGAAGGATTATCTGTACCGGAGACTGAATCTAATAACACCCGAGACTGAATATAATAACACCCGAGCACTCATGGTAATTACTTTTTCCTTTTGCACTTGCACAATACATAACTTACTATCGCTACTTTGGTATTTAGGTCGATCGTCTAATAACACCTGAGATGAATCTATTAGAACTTTAGCCAAGGGACCAATTATTGCCGTTAAAATATGGCCAAGTTTCTGTGCGAATGGGTTTAGGTTTAAGTCAACAAATACTCCTATCAGAGACAGCTTTCTGGATCTTGATTCCACGAAAAACAGTTATTTGTGTATCAAATCTTCGAACTACAAAGACGTCGATCCAGGCAATAATTTCTTTGGCATCTTACAAAAGATTGTGGAGTTGACATATAATTATGGCACAGAATCTGCTAATATCGTGCTATTCAAGTATGAATGGTTTGATCCGATTCAAGATCAAGGTTGAAAAATTGACAAGCATAGCCTTGTGGATATAAACTACAAACGTAGATATCAAGGCTACGAACCATTTGTCCTATCAAGTCAGGCTTAGCTCGTGTACTTCACAACTTATCCTAGACGGGGGACAGTGAGGTAGGATTGGTGGGCAGTATGTAAGACTAAATCTAGAAATACCTTTGACATTAACGAAATAGCTTATCAGGAGGACGAGCTACCTCTTGTAACAAATATTATAAATGTGGACTCAACGGAAGTTACTCATTACACGAGTAATAATGTAGAAGATATAAAATTATCCGAAGAGGAAGACGAAGACGAAGTAGATGAAAGTGAAGAAGAGGAGGAGGAAGAGGAAGAGGAGGACAAAGAAGGTGAACAAGGTGAATTTTCTGAAGATGATTGAAAATAAAATATTTTGCCTGTAGAATATACTATATTTTGACTGTAGAATGTACTATTTTGACAAATATATTTATTATATTTTGACTGTAGAATGTACTATCCATTCAGACTTGTGACACCACTAGTTATTTATTGTACAATTCTATGAATGCTGTGAGATATGCATAACATTTTGACTGTAGAATGTACTATATATTTATGTATTTCTTTATTCATCATATGTTGTTATCAGGTATGACAGGATGACGCGGAGGGTTCGGCAGGTCCCGAGGTAGACTGAGTGGTCCTCCGGTACTGCCTACTGTTGGTTCTGGATCCTCGTCGCCCAGTACACCAGTATATCGATCAGTCATATCTTCGACTGCGATGACGTTACGTGGCATCACTCCTGGGACAAGTAGTTCCAGGCCTTATAGTACTCCCTCGTCCAGCGTTCCTTCTGCTGACGGAACCATGGAGAAGATGAGCATATGGAGGAGGTCGTGCCGACGTTGTCCCAATATGAGCTAGATCCTCCATGCGCACCTCCAGAGGAGACGAGGACAGAGATTTGGGCCGACGGTACAAAGTAAGCCAATTAGATAGTTTAGCATCATATATATCGTATATTTATTTATTCATCATATATTGACTTTTTCGATAAAAATAATTATCTCTATATAGATATCGTCCATCGTCGGTTCAGAGACACCTGGGCCTCTTTCTGAGGAACAACTATGGTGGCCCTTGGATCAACTACTCTGAAGCTCCGGAGGAGAGGAAGGCGTTCTGGTTTGCACACTTCAAGGTAAAATTATATTATATAAATCCTCTAATTTATGTATATTATATAACTTACTAAATTATTTATTTTAGCAAACATATTTCTATCCTCCGTACCGGGTCGAGTTGATCAAGCGGATGTTTTCTGCCATTGCTGCCAAGCTTATCTGTGATGCTCTGGATGACCAGAAGGCTCGTGATCGCGTTAGAAAATTGATCCAAGGTTGGATCATGCCTGAGCAGTAGACTGCGATGAGGGCTAGATTCGACGGTCCTAGGTACAAGAAAAGGTCTGAGAAGGCCAAGGCGGCTAGGCGGAATACTGCAAAGTGGTATAGTGGCTTGATTCCGATGACGAAATATTTTCGTCGTTTGGTATGTTTTTTTATTTCAGATATATTATATTAATGTAAGTACGATAAAATAGTAGTAGGAAAAAATGTTTAATTTTAGTACTAAATAATATATTTTTAAAAGGTACAGAAGGGTGAGGATGCAAACATGGTGACCGTCTTCCTCGCCACCCATCGAAAGGACAAAAATCTCATTGATGAGAGGGCCTCGCAGACCTATATAAGTATTACTTTACTTTGTGTTAATTTTAATATAACTTAGGCAATTATCGAGTATCTAAACTTTTTTAGGCCGAGTATCTTAGGCTGCATGAGCGGGCGACTGCTACTGCACCTACAACTGGAGAGGCTGGTACTTCCTCGCAGCCCTCTCCAGCTCCATCGGAAGACAAGCTGTGGGTGACTGTCGCTGGTGGTCTCCAGAGGGGTACGTATTACGGTACGAGATCCTATGGCACACTTGTTGCGACGTAGTCATCTAGGGCCTCCCCGACAAGTGCACATTCCCCACAGCCCTCACAGTCGTTGGCCCGAGTCCAGGAGGTCGTTGACCGTCAGATTGCGTCTCTCCGTGACGAGTTGCTGCGAAGGATGGAGGATCACCCCCGATCCCAGTCATAGGCGAACGATGCGACGCTCATCGCATGATTTGATATGCTCGAGCACAGCATCATGGAGCTCCAGGATTTGATAGCTGATCTTAGAGCCTCGACAGAGAGCAGCGGGACAGAGCTGCATGCATCACAACTATTCATGGACGAGAGACTGGCGATGATGCAGGATTCAATGGTTCATAGTAGTACGAGGCTGTTAACTACCATGGATTCATACAACCAGCGACTCGCAGAGTTATACGTCCACCTGACATCGACACAGACTCCACCAACGTTACTGCCTTCTCCATCGACATCGGTGTCAATTTCATGGGAGCATTATGATCTGTTCTTATCCTTCATGCGCGCCGGTGGTCATCCTCCTGCAGATCCGCAGTAGTCCTAGTTAGGACCATTTTATTATTGATTATTTGTGTTTCAGACATTATTTTTTGTACTCTTTAGGACGAGGCTTTTAATTTTTTGTATTCTTTGTATTCTTTAGGACGAGACTCAGTTGTATGGATATTTGATGTATTCTTTATGATGATATTTTCTCCTGATTCAATTTTTAATTTCAATATTTTGTTTTCTTCAAATATTATTATATTATTCATATTAAATATATGATAATTTATCGGTGTTGAGTGTTCAATCCAAAGGGGTCGGCGAACCCAGTAAATTCAACGAAGGGTTGCTCCGGGTCTATTTGTACAGATTGTGAATTAATAAACTCTAGGAAGAATAGTTTGAAAACAATTCTATATTTATTTAATTTTATTTTTTTACTGTATCTTTAGCGACGTTTTTAGCGACGTTTAATGACGTTTAGCGACGTTAAGTCACGTCGCTAAATATATCGCTAATTACGTTGCTAAAAATGTTGCTAATTACGTTGCTATACACGTCGCTAAACAAAGTCGCCGTCCGTCGCAAATTACTGACATGGCAGTATTGCCAGGTCATAGTAACATCGCTATA
The DNA here is from genome assembly GCA_036927795.1 of Iris macrosiphon. NCBI lineage: Eukaryota > Viridiplantae > Streptophyta > Magnoliopsida > Asparagales > Iridaceae > Iris > Iris macrosiphon. The sequence continues at coordinate 98,086,505 of JAYESA010000017.1, forward strand.
AATGTCGCTATGTACGTCGCTAATTTGCGACATATAGCGACAAATATACACGTCGCTAATTTAGCAGTATTGCGTCGCTATACGTCGCTAATCTAGCGATGCATTGACATCGCTAGAAAAAGTCAAAATAGCGACGTTTGGCAACAGTTTTCCTGTCAGCGACTAGTATAAAGGCGACTTCAGTAAAACGTCGCTAATTACGTCGCTAAAATTATTTAGCGACATTTTTTGATCATTTAGCGACGTTTCTTTACGTCGCTAATTTGACTTATTCTGGTAGTGGATCATCCACATAAATCAAATATGAAACACGTGAATGCACCTATCGATATAACGGGATAATATGATTTATGTGCACTGTCACACATGAGACATGTAAAGTACTCCATCACCAATGTGAACAAATATGGTGATAGCGGGTCCCCTTGTCGTAATCCTCGGTTGCATCCAATAAACCCATAAGGTTGTCCTCTGATTAGAACAGAAAAAGTGGCCGTCGAAATGCATTCCCGCACCATATTTAACCAAGAATGATCAAACGACATGGCAGTCATAATGTGGCACACAAAATCCCTGTTCACCGTGTCATACACCTTCCTCAATTCTAACTTAATACAAGATTGTTTACCTCCAACCTTGTTGAAGTTGCGTATCATCCGATGCGCCAAAAGGTTGTTATCTATAACCTTCTTTCTTTGATAAATGTGGCTTAATTTGGAGAGTCCAACTCATGTATAATACTCTCAATGCGTCAACACATTAGGTGTGTAATCAACTAATACAGATAATTATAACACGTAATGGGTCAAAAATTGGCCAAAGAAGTAGTCGCCTCCTTCTTCGAGATGAGTGTCAGAAATGTATGGTTCAACTCACGAAGTAGTCTCCCATTAGTGAAGAAAGCCTAAATCACTTCCAAAATCTGCTCCTTAAGAGTCCCCCAGTGGACCTTATAGAACTTGTTGCCAAATTTGTCAGGACCTGGAGTTTTATTTTCAGCCCTAAAAATAATAGCTTCCATCTCTTCCATCATAACTGGAGCCAAGAGCTCAGTTGCTTTGAGAAGTAACCAAGTGCTTACATACAATATCCAAAAACACCCTCATGTAGTCATATTGATTATATAAGTCTTCGTAATACCTGATAGCTTATGCTTGTAGATTTCTCTGTAAGACTGCCTCCTTGCCATCTGGACCAATGAGCTTACTAATATGATTCCGATGATGCCTCATACGAACCATATCTAAAAAGAACTTCATGCATTTTCCTCTATCTCTCAGCCAGGAACGTTTAACCCTCAATGCCAACTCAATTTCTAGTAGACGAAGGCGACCAACCTCGCTAATAAGATTTTTATCTTTCGTCGCCAGGTCCAGGTTGAAGGCGTCGGCCTGCAATGCTAGCTAAATCGCTCGAAGCCTCTGTTCGAATTCTTGCAACCTACTGTGTGAAGAATACCGTCACCACTATTTTCCATTAAAGTAAGTTTGGGAAACCTTCATTTAATAAAAAACAAAAAGTACAAAGAGGTCCTAGACATAAAATTTAAGTACAATACTTTTGATCTGGGTAATGTGACGATGGAGATCAAGTACTGCAGTAACTCTTTTACTCTGTTGATGGTCCAACGAGGGAATAAGGATGCTCTTTTCTCTCTTCTCTCTCCTGAGCATGTGTGCACATATATAGCTCGTCTGGAGGGGAATGGTCTCTAAAGCAGAAAAACCCAGCCCTTGGAACGTCCAAGTTGCTCATATTTATAGTTATCATGTTGATGGGCTATAGGGGTTGCATGTGCTTCTGTTTGGTGACTGTAGGGGGCTCCTTCAACAGAATTTGATTGCAACTGTAGGCGCATGTTACGGGTAGGCTGCAATGTATACACCCTTAATAGGATGTAGTTGAGTCCAGGCCGAGCTGTCACGTGGACGTTGTTGTAATTTATTGTTACTGAAGATCTGGGCGGTTCTCGTCTTTTATTTGCATGACTTGGTCAACTTGACACGTGGCCCATATTTAGTTGGAGAGAATCACTTCAGCCGCAACAGAAAGATTACATCTCAGGGAACCATGTCATGTTGGATGCATGAAGTCTGGGACGCATAGGATGCATGGAACACATGAAGTCTGGAACGCATGGGGCCAGAGACGCATGGAGTCTGGAATGCATGGGACCAGAAACACATGGAACACATAGATTCTGGGATGCATGTGGCCTCATTCACGTGGCGTTGTACACCTTTCAGGAGTAAATTTTATGCTGACGTAAGGTTCGGTCGTTTAGCGTGCTAACGTCTTTTGAGACATTCAGAAAGTCATTTTTGTCAGGATTCTGTGTCAGACATAATCTGTGCCAGGCCTTTATGTTGCTAATATTGGGGCAACAGGATGCTTGAGGGAGTAGTGGCGCATGGCACTGCTGGAGCATGCAGAAACTAGTTACTTATTGGTGTATGGCACTAATGGCACACGGAAAAACTAGTTATGAAGCGGTCGGTGCATAGTAGCTGCTTTTCTGGGCCGTATAGTCATTCTGTGAACTAATTTCTTCTGAGTCAATCTTAGACACATATTTGTTGGACACATGGATCAAGATTTTTCATGATTCTACAAAACCCCATTCAAAGTTTTCAAACTGATAAGTTTAGAATACTTTGAATAAGAAGTATGGAGGAGAGAACCTTGGGCCGTATAATTATGAAGCCGCATAGGCGAGTCTTTGCCAGGCTGTCAAATCTTCATTTAAGGCATGATTTGGCTCGATCTCCGCTGATATTTCTTGGGGATTCTTATTTAAGGAGAGTTTTCGACTAGATAAATGAGGATCACATAAATCTAGGCATCAGGTTAATCCTCATAATTGTATGGTTTATCATCTCAATCTTCTAACGCACCCTAGGAGCCTATAAATAGGCGGGCTGGGAGGAGAGAGAACTTTTGTCTCTTGGCTTCCCCATATTTTGTGAAAGAATATGCCGATGGCTGCTATCTATCTCGCCGAGGGGTTTGTCAAGAGCGACGTTGACCCGTGGCCCCCTGATGCTGGCATTCTTTTTGAAGGTAGGGGTGTGTCATGATGGTAGGGACACAGAGACACAAGTACACGGCCTCGCTGCGTAGATAAGAAATTATCTAAAATATGCGCAGACCCCCCCCAAAAAAAAATTATGTCGCATGGATGAGCAACCATCTGCAACATGCACACAAAGCCTATATGTCGCTTGGTCACATGGATGAAAACTTATCTACAGCATGCATGCAGAGCCTATCTGTAGCTTAGTCGCTTGATAAGTTATCATCTGCAATCATGTGCGCAGAGCCTATATGTGGCTGGGTCGCATGGATAAAAACTTATCTACAACATGCACGCAGAGTCTATCTGTAGCTTAGCCTCATGGATGAGACCTCATCTTACTCATGTGTGTGGACTTAGCAATCTCCAAACCTCCCCTCCTGCGTGTGGCTGCAACCTAGAAGCGGCATACGACCGCTGCACATTTTTGTAATCTTCGTTGAGACTGATATGTATTCTCTTTATGCATATTTTACCATCATTCGCGGTTCCCATGATGGAGCATGGAAAGATATCATAGAACCCGTCATCCGAAGAGAATGCCAACCTTATGCGGCAGTTTTTCCAAGAACTGATCCAGGAGAAGAGGGTGAACATTCTGTGTCATGTGTGGAGCTGTCCCTCTTTATGTAGCGTGCTAGCTGCGTTTCACCCCTTTATGCGGCTTGCTACCGACCGGGGTCCTACGATATCAATGACAGAATTTGGATTAATTATCATTCATGTCTTCGGTCTTTCCGCATGGTTGTAGAGCGCATATTCCTGCTCATCTCTTGCGATCCATCAATATGGATTCTTTTTTATATACTAAGGCTTGAACTGTGGAGGAATGATCCATAAAGCATTGAACACTACTATTGGCTCTACTTGTGCCGATAGCAACAACAGCACAGAGGGGCGCTTCTAAGGGAAAAGGTTCGTGTTAGTGAGACTTCATGGAAACCCTTAAAAATGGGTTTCCATCATATGTACTCATGAACTTGAATACTAATAAAAAAAACCTTAAAAATAGATTTTTATTATATGTACTCATGATCTTGAATATTAATAATAAAGTCTCTCATTTTCCATAATTTCTTCTTTGTATTTGTCATATTACATGTTGTGGACTTTGGGTATTGTGCTAGAGGTAATATGGACATAGCACAATACCGTAGTTTGTTAAGAAGGTCCTACTGGAGGACTTTTTGGTGGACCTTATTACCATTTGCACACTTTGGTGCAAGTAATAAGTTCGAAGCAAAAACCCTATCAGAGGTGAAATGGACGTGATAGGTTTTGTGGACTAATTGCTTCTTGCGCACCTAACTGCAAGTAATAGATTTGAGACAAGCCATGCCAAAGGTGATATGGACATGGCAGGTTTTGTGGACTTAACACCCCTGGCGTACTTAGAGTTAACTACGGGTGATAAGTTTAGATGACGATCGATGTCAGAGGTAATATGGACGTGATAATCGATAGTCAAGTAGGGGGGTTTGCTCAGAGGTAATAAGGACATGGCAAACTCTACTGGGGAGGATGTGAGGATGATAGATCAGAGTTAACGTGGATGTGAGCTAAACGATAGTCATACCGATAGGTTAAGTACGATTATGGTAATTTTGTGGACGAAAGAAAAAAAGGAAACAAGTCAGAGGTAATATGGACATAATTATTTTCTTTGGATGGGAAAATGGGCAACTCGTAGTTCAGAGATTATATGGATGTGAACTCTTTGATTTTGTTGAGGACATCCCACTAGGGGATCTTTGGTGGACCTATTACTTCTTGCGCACTGGATTATAAGTAATAAGTTCGAAACAAAACTCTATCAGAGGTGAAATGGACGTGATAGGGTTTGTGGCCTCATTACGTTTTGCACACCTGAGTGCAAGTAACATATTCGTGTCAAAACCCGCACCCGAAATTTGGGCACGAGTACGAGGGTACGTCCAGCCTACGCCACAGCATCGACTGTAGAATACTGTCTAGGTCAAGCACTATATAAACAATCTCGCATGAGTATCCAACTCCATAATGAGATACGGATAACATAATATAAATGAACAACATACTCAATCACATAACTACATCACGATAAGAAATCGAAGAAATAAAATAAACTACAACACAAGTCTAAAATGTAAATAATCTAACTCAACAAATATCCAAGTCACAATAAAATATGCCGGAGACAAATCCGATACCAAATAAACTACTGAAAGAAACTAACTAGATAACTAGTGATTCCGGCTAGACCTCCCGGAATCACAACTGAACTACCAAGTCCAAGTTTGCAGCTACTCTCCACGTGGTCCATAAAATGTCGGACACCGGTCCTCTAAAGCATAGTCTGAAAAATATTTCCAGTCAGGAAAGAGCAAAGTATATTTTCTAATAGCAGTTCTATATCAATGACATAAGCTATGTAGCAGTAAATAGATGGAAATATACTAGATGCTTGTATGAGAGATATACAATAAGGAAAAATACTGAAAATACTGTAAATAAATACGAAAAGGAACAATATGTCAATGAGTAAGAATACTATGACTAAGTGTGTGAGTACTAGCTTTAACATGTGATCGGCTTGGGAACTTGTACAGAAATAATGGCCTGGCTAGTCATACGTGCGGTGTATGACCAACACTAACATGTGAACAAAACTTGTACATGAAGGGTATGATCACATATCTACACTAAAATACTCCCCACTCCCGACTGGTATAGTAGATCCAACCATGGTACGCTATGGCACGGGATTCCCTAGGAAGGTAGCAAATCTTCCCGAAAATCAGTGTCTGTACATGCATAAGATAACAATAAAACAAGACTTGTACAAGCTATACCATGAACAAGGAATAACATCTCATGATGAGATTCGTATATACCAATCCGTGTAACCAGCGTATCGAGAATATGGATATTTACACTAAATACAATGAACATAGGGGATATCATAAATAAGAAGCTAATCAGAGAATGTACTCGCCTTGGGTCCTTAGCTGGTAATATCAATGCCCTGTCCCAGAGTATCGTCTAGATGATCCAACAGTCCTATAGACATATCATACAATACAATATTGCATCAGACATTAAACTAACACACAAACATAATACGTTGAACTCAGGGGCTATGCCAGGTATGGCACTTAGTCAACTAGGGTCAAGTGCATCTCTAATTGCACGGGTGTCGTGTCTGTAATTGCTGTGAATTCAGACAGTCGGTGATACGGGCCTTGCCAGTACGTCAGTGTACATGGCAGTCTGCTGACAGTTCACAGGGTCATAGGTCATGTATAGTTACGAGGTATCCGTATTTACACTCGGTCATCTAGTACCTATATATATTTATATATATATATATATATATATATATATATATATATATATATATATATATATATATATATATATATATTAATATACATATCATTAACTAACAAATATATTAATATCCATTAATTACAAATAATAGATATATGTATATATATATACTTTAAATAAAACTAATACTTTGTATATATATATAAACATATATTATGGAGAGAGATATACAATACGTATATATATATATATATATACTAAGTGAAATTACACATATACTATATACGTATATATGTACATATATATATACCAATACAATATATATATTTATACCAAAATACATTTATATATATATATATATATATACCAATTCAACTTTTAACATATATCATTTAAATACGTATATACTAATACATATATACATTGAATACATATATATAAATGGAGAAATACACGAAACATACATCCATACATACACACATACACACGTACACACATACACACGTACGTACACGCGTACGTGATGGAAGGGAGTCGTACCTGAGCCTGCACGACGACGGCGAAGACGTCGATGATGAGGAGGATGACGAAGTCGACGACGATGGCGAGGTGGTGCTGGTTCTGCTGATGATGGTGGCCAGAGCAGGGATGGCCGGAGCTGGCTCGTGAAGGGTGGCCGGCTCGGCGTGGAGGGCCTAGCCGGAGCTGGAAGGTGCTGCGGGGTCGGGGAGCTCCAGGCGAGGTGGTTCAGGTTCTGATGAGGATGACGTTCATGGTCGGAAAGGGGTCGGGAGTTGATGGGGTGGAGAGTGGTGGTGCTCGGTTTCAGGTGGAGGCCGGGGAATCTCGTCGGGGAAGACGAATACGAGGGTGGTGGTGTTGATAGTTCTAGACGGTAGTGGCCAGAGGGACGCAGCGGAAGGTTGAAGGGAATGGTACGGGTTGATGGAGGGGAGTTGGCCGATGGTGGACTGCGGGTGTCAGGTGTCGACGCCGGACTGGGTGGCCAGGGAAGAATAGGAGAGCAGGGAATACAGGAGGAGGAGGAAGGTGTTGACGATGGTGGTGGCTGATTCCGATGGTGGTGATGGTGATAGCCCGGGTTATGGTATCGAGGGGAGAACATTGGCACAGTCGGGCTTGACTGTTGGCCGGAGCCGGAGTCGCAGCGCCGGAGTGCTGCTTGGGAAGAGGTGGCATTCGATGGGGACGGCTGAGGGGGAACTTGCCTTGTTGTAGCAGCCGAAAGAGGGAGTGGCCGGGCTGCGGGGTCGGGCTCGATGCGGGGACAGGGTGCAGGAGGATGGCTGGCTGAAGGAGGGAGGAGCTTCGAGTCACCGGGCCGGAGTTGCAGGGAAGAGCCGGACTGCAGGCCGGGGTCGGGGTCGGTGAACAGTGTGGTTGGTTTAATTTCCCCCCCCCCCCTTTTTCTATTAAAAAGAAAAAAGAGAAGGAGAAGAAGAAAGGAAGAAGAAGAGGAGAAGAAGAAAGGAAAGGAAAGGAAAATTTTTCCTACGTTGGAAGAAAAGGGAGGAGTGAGGTGAGAGAAGATGGGGGCTTCCCTAGGTTTGGGGATTAGGGCTTGGTTGGGAAGAGTGTGTGAACTGACATTAAATAGGAAAGGGTGTGTGGGAATGAATGGTGATGATGCACCCATTTTGAATGGGTGGTCAGGATTTGACATGGAGGATTCTTTTATGCAAGGGTGAGGGTTGGGTTGACTAGTCATTATCAGGGCTTCTCTATTGGTTTGAACCAATGGGGTGTTGGCACCTAATGCAACATTTGCAAATGAGCCCCCTTAAATTTGGGTATTTGCACAGACACATGAAATGATAAAAATTTGGTGGGCAATTTGGTGTTTGATGTTTTGTAGGGTGAGGGAGCGTTGTATGTTTTGTACGGGCTTAATTAGTGGGGTATTTGGATTAAGTTGGGATTAAACGGGATTAGTCAAAATGGTATCCCCAATTAATTAGAAATAAATACATACGGTGTTCTAAAATTAATTAGGAGTACATGGGGCCAAAATTAGGTTGGGTCACAAACATTATTAGTGAAGAAGACTCATAACAGAATATTATCCTAATTTGGGTTGCACGAAAAATGGGTCAAGATTGCCTCCAGTTTCGATTGGAACGCACAACAATACAAAGTTGGAATTTATTTAAAAATTTAAATAAACGTCCGCGACGAATATTGTGCGGCTAAAATGAAGCACAAGAGAGCATAATTATGAATTACAAAAAGGTCAGAATGGAAGACGGGCACGTCTAGGGCAAGGTTGTGAAATTGTTGGAAAGCAAAAGCTAGGGTAGCGCTCCAAATATTGAAGCAACGGTAAGGCGCAACAATTAAATAAAATTACGGTAATAATCACAATCCCAAATAATTAATTCTAATTAATACAAATTAAATCCATAACCCTATATTTCGGTCAGGTGTTCATCTAGTGGGCTTCTAGGTCAAGTCTACTAGCTCAACATTAATGAACACTGTATATAATATATTTATAAATACACATCTCATGCAATTATTTAATTTAAATACACGCAATATCAAATAAATATAAAAAGTCAAAATTACCCCTGTTTTTGGAACGTGGTAGTGACAGTTCGAGACAAACCCTGCCAGATATGATATAGACGCGGCAGGTTTTATGGACTTAACACCGCTGGCGTACTTAGAGTTAAGTACGGGTGATAAGTTTAGGTGACGACCGATGTCAGAGGTATTATGGACGTGATAATCGATAGTCATACAGAGAGGTCTGCTCAGAGGTAATATGGATATGGCAAACCCAGCTGGGAATAATCGGTTAGGACAGTAGTTCAGAGATGATGTGGATGTGAACTAATGCTCAAGTGAACTGATTATAAGTGGTCTACCCGAAAGTGTGAATAAACCTAAAGGTGGCTCTGCTGGGGAGCTTTTTGAGGACCCATTGTCTGTTGCGAATTCAGGATTCCTGAATACAAATAATATCTTTCATCAAAATTTTGTGGAAGAAAAGTGTATATTGTTCTTACACACTTGCTGGGCATGAACAATGGGAAACGTACACTGTATATTTTGGTTGTCCAACTAATAGTAAAGTGAGTACAAGTCTAGCTTAGACATAGTACTTTTTGAGGAACGTGTCGTTGATAGGCATCATGAGCAATAGTTTTTGAGGTCAAATTTGTTTGGACGGTAGAGTGTCAAGCAATATTCGAAAAATTGTAAGAGAAACTGATATCAGCATCGATCCTTATACTTCCAGTAGGATCAGAAGGATTCATAGTTTATTGCGACGCATCTAGAAAAGGACTCAGGTATGTGTTGATGCAGCACGGGAAAGTGATAGCTTATGTGTCTCGACAGCTTCGAGATTATGAGAAAAATTATCCAACACATAATTTTGAGTTAGTAGTAGTAGTATTTGCACTCAAGTTATGGAGGTACTACCTATATGGCAATCAGGTGGAGATATCCACAGGTCATAAGAGTTTAAAATACATATTGACCCAGAAGGACCTGAACATGGGGCAGAAGAGGTGGCTAAAATTGTTTGATGATTATGATGTAGCACTTCAGTATCATCCAGGCAAGGAAAATATGGTGGCAGATGCTCTAAGTAGAAGAGGCATCGCATTCGTCTTGACAAAACAAAAGCACATATTAGAAGATCTTCGAGAGATGAGCATCGAGGTAGTGTTACCTCAAGGAGTGGGAGTACTATTCAGTCTCCAGATACAGTCTACCTTGGTGGAGAGGATCAAGGCAACCCAAGCAGAAGATTCTCAGATTAAGAAGCTTATGACAGAATATGAGTCATGACTTAGGAAGGAATTAAGGATTCATGAAGACGGAACACTAGATTTGGAAACCGTCTTTGTGTGCCAAATGGAGATATCAGACAGGAAGTAATATCCGAGGTACACAATTCTCAATATTCTATTCATCCAGGAGGCACGATGATGTACCATGATATGAAGCAACATTTCTGGTAGAATAGAATGAAAAGAGAGATAGATCGGTTTGTTTCATGATGTCTCATATATCAGCAGGTGAAGGCAGAGCAACAGAGACCAGCAGGATTATTGCAACCCTTGCCTATTCCAGAGTGAAAGTGAGAACATATTACAATAGACTTTGTGACCGGCTTACCTAGATCCCCTACTGGACGTGATGCAGTTTGGGTAATAGTAGATCGACTCTCGAAGGTGGAATATTTTCTTTTCTTTCGAGTAGGACAATCTACAGAGCAGCTAGCAGAGATGTATATGCGGCATATAGTGAGGCAGCACGAAGTTCCAGCAAGTATAGTGTCAGACCGTGATATCCGCTTTATGTCTCATTTTGGAGAAGCTTACATGAGCGCTTAGGTACTAAGTTGAGATTCAGTACCGTGTACCATCCTCAGACAGACGGTCAGTCAGAGAGGACAATAAAAATATTAGAAAATATGCTGCGGGCTTGTACTTTAGACCTTGGTGGGTCTCGGGAAGATCACCTTCATTTAGTAGCATTCTCGTACAAAAACAGTTATCAGGCCGGCATACAAATGGATCCAATCGAGACATTGTACGAAAGGAAGTGCATGCCACCTTCAGCATGGGATGACAATGGTGAAGGGAAGATGTTGGGGCCTGAGATGATCACACAGACCATTGAAGTGGTTAAGCTGATAAGAGAGCGGCTTCGAGTTGCACAAGATCGTCATCATTATTGGGCAGATCAACATCATAGGCCGCTAGAGTTTTTTGTCGGCGACCATGTATTTTTGTGGATTTTGCCTACCTGTGGAGTCATAATATACAATATATATATATATATATCATGCATCAAGCTTTTACTACGTTTATGATGGAGTTCATATGTAGCCAGCAGTACCAACGACCACTACCGCCACCCCCGCCCCGACCTACAAACTGATTTTATTTCATGAATTTTGACGGATGTATTGATACTCTATGTTGCATTATATTTTAGTGTTGTATTATTATTGTATTGTATATATATGGATATTCATATTATTGTTAGACTACTGATATGTATATTATATGTGTGGATATTGTGTTGATTGGGATATTGATATAGATGTTTGGTTATTTTTTATGGATATAGATTTTTGAATACTATGAGTGGATTGTAGGATCAAATAAGAAACTCTTGAGGGGGCTGAATAGAGTGCGTGCATATGTAGCAAAATAAAACCCAATAAAAATTAACACAGTTAGCTAACAATCTAAATGTGAAATAATAGTAAGTAAATAGAGAAAGAGAGAGAGAGAGAGAGAGATCAACATTCGCAAACACAATGATGTATACTGGTTTCCCTCGGATAGGAGTAGTCCAGTCCTGAGAACTCTAGCCCGGAGTTGAAATCCACTATCAAATAAAACACAAGTTTTGATCTGAAGGCTTGCAACTTCATACAGACACGAAATTTGATCCGAAGGGCTAGAATACTTCTCGAAGAGTTGAACTTCTTGATAAGCTTCTTTTTATAACTCTTGAAAACTTCTAACCATGAACGCATTGGCACTTAAGGCTTAGGAGTTGTAAATAGCTTGGGATTGAAAAGTGTAAAGGCTCTTGTACTGGGGTAATAGAGAGGAGAAATGAAAGTGAATTGAGTTAATAAGAATGGTGAATTCCTTCTCTATTTATAGTACTTTTTCTAAAGAGTTCGGGCGAATTTGGATGCCAAACGTTCAAATTTTTGAACGTTGGAGCTGAGTCTGCAGGAAGAATTGATTACAAGAGTTTATTAGGTCTGGGAACCGAGTTCGGGCCAGACTCGTACCGAGTTCGTTTCTCCTAGATCCAGTCAGAAACTGAATGGGTTTGGTTTGGTTTAGGCGAACTTGGTTTTGGAAAAAATATGTTTGGACTATTTTTAAAACTCAAAATATTTGGCTAAATATAATCTGGGTTTAGAACATATTTTGGGTAGCCTCTAAATGTGGTGCCCCGTTTCCCCCTATTCAGGGATCGCGGCTAAGAAATACAAGTCGGTATCGTTCGATCAGGATAGATTGAATAAAGAACTCATCTTCATTATGGATTTGCTTCTTTGGAATCGATTTCCATATTCAGTGGACAGTGTCCCGAGGATGGACTTAGCGGCAGAGTTAAGAGGGACCTCTCCCCTGCAAGTTTTCTTGTCTCATTTTTTGCTGTCGCCTTGTTGCTTTCGTGCTTTGAGTTAATTTTTGGATTTGCTTGTGTTTTCTTGAACGGTTTTGATAGATTTTATTATTTTTGTTCGTTGAACTGCAATTCAATTCTGAGATTGGAAAGAGTGAAAGAGATATTGATCAGTTGTCCGTGGCAATACAGGTGAACAAGCAGTAGGCAATGCGCGAGCGGAGTCTTAAAGCACCTCTTTCCTTTCCTCCTTCCAACCAACTAGTAAGTGGCTTATATTCGACTCAGTTAGCCCTTCTTCTAAGTCTTCACATCTAAAAATCTTGCATTTTTATTTGCCCCTATTAAACGATACCATAATAACTAAAAGATGCAAAGATGAGAAAGAACAGACTTGGACTACTTATTGCTAGACAATCAACATGTGAACAGTTACCTTATTGCATGCTAGTTCATTTAGAATGTTCTTCCTATGCTTCAATTTTAGTTAGAATGTATACTTCTTTTATAAATTGTGCTATAAATATAGAAGACACTTTGCTATGCAATATATTGATCAGTAAGACTATGCAAAACCATTTATGTTATGAAACTTGTATCGTGCTCGTATATCCGTAAAATTTGCATGAATTGATTGAAAACTTAATGGACGTTGTTTGATCATGGACAACTTGTGCACAAGGCTTTTGGTTTTCGCGGACAGTCGTCGGGGCACTATGACCGATCTGATCCGGGCGAAAAAATTAGTATAGTCGTTTGTCATGGACGGCGTGCTATATAGTGGGGCTCACCACCTACGTTGCATATCATTCTCGTCTCGAGACTATAATCCATCCCTAGTGGCATTATGCCATTGATCCCTTCTTATATTTAAAACTGTACAAGCTAACTTGTGTCTTCGTGGCAGGGAAGCACATGGTAAGTATTGTACAGGTGGTTCAGACGGACAGGTAAATGTCACCGAACTGTGGCAAGTTCATTTCAGTAAATTCTATATCATTGCTTGCTTGTAAAATAAACTAAGGCAAGATAGAAAGATCAAAATTAATATGCATGCTTCTTATAGACAATGTATTGATTGGTATAGTTGGGTTAGCTTACCTTCACAAGTACGTTTCGATGTACTGACCCTCGTTGAAATAGGTTCCCCGCACCAAGGAGATCCTGCGAGGAGCTGAAGTCACCGCCCAATCCAGTCCAAGCTTTCGGTACGTCCTGATCGTGCCTTATTTTGAAGCATTTTGAAGCCCAGAAGATAGCAACTTTAACTCTTGCAGCTCAGAGAAAAAGCCATCGTCCCGCCTGGAGGTCTTTACATTTTAAAGTTTTAGTAAAGGATGTAATGTACAGGACAACTATCTCATTATGTGTCAACTTTTGTAAGCCCGTGCGGCAACCTTATGACTCGTTCAAGAGTTTGTAACTATAAGTTTATTATCAATAAAGAGAATTTTTTCATGTTTCAACTTTGTGTTTCAATTATCTACGTACTTTGAATATGTGCTCGCTATGCAAAAATACCTTAGCCTTGTGCGATGCGCAATCTAAGCCCTCTCGGCATCACGCCCGGGGGACGACTATCGATTCCCCAAAATTGGAGCATGACATATTGATATCAGAGCACAGCTTCAAGTACTTTTGACCCTCGTATTGGAAAAGTTCCTTTAACGATCAAATCCCTGTGCGAACTCTTGAACTCGTTAGGCCAAAATAAGATACGTTCATACAATGAGTCCATAATATATTATGATCCTGATGTAATTTACCTTCTTTTGAAGGAATGGCACAAGCGCGATCATCAGCGTTAGCGCCGGGCGAAACACAAGCCCAAGAAAGTAATTCAGGCACTTCAAAAAGTTCTCGGTGCCAGCGAGTCATGTCTTGTGTCGATCCCATTCAGCAGATGATGCGGATGTTAAAGGCTAACTTACAAAGGGAGAAGGCTCGTTATGAATAGGCTGAGAAGCGAGCGGAAGAGAGGAAAAGCAAGTTCCAACCCAATCTAGAAGCCCGGTTCGCAGTCCAACAAAGGCAGGTAGATACCATGCAACAGCATCGTGCAGACCTTGGCCTCTAACAAGTCCGCGGCAACAGCAGCGACACTGGTGGAGCAACCCGTGCTTGAAGTCGAAATGCCTCAAACTCCAAGTACGAAGGAAGTGACTGCCTTCGACTCTGCCGACTTCAAGAAGATCTGCAATATGCCATTTAAAGGGACTGAGGATCCAATCATGGCTCTAGATTGGTTGGCAAAACTGGAGGATCATTTTAAAATTTTAGAGGTACCCGAGCAGAAGCGTGTCACGTGTGCCTAACTACAGTTTCGCTTGAACGTGCACGATTGGTGGGACGTGCATCGATGATCTCTTCCAGTTGATGATGAAGGAGAGACGATTGCATAGGCTACTTTTTGTGGCGCGTTTGAAGAGGAGTTCATACCCCCTCCCATACGTCGGCAAAAGGAGAACGAGTTCGTGCAACTACGACAAGGCAGCATGACAGTAAGGCAGTATTCTGCCGAATTCAACCGGCTCGCCAAAATTGTAAGCTCCTATTTACCTGATGCAGCGAGTCATGCCTGACGACTTGAAGGCTGTCTATGTCCTACCATCCATGTGCACATGGTCATTCCCCAGTACTAGATGATGCAGGAAGTTTTCAACCACGCCCTTTCCCTCGAACCGCAGTATCCTCATGTTATTGTCGGCACTATGCATACCTCCAATCACATGCGCCATGGCAATGAGAAAGGAAACAACGATGCAAAGCTTCCAAACAATGGCGGTCGACACAAGGAAAATAACGAGGCGCATTGTGAACACTATAACAAGCCAGGGCACACCATCGATGATTATTACTTTAAGAATGGGTCCTGCTACAACTCTGGTAGAAAGGGACACTTGATCAAAAAATTGTCCGCTCCTCCCCTCTCAGCATCTGAATCCTGCCCCTGCACCCCAGGCCAATCGAGCTGCACCTCATCCAGAGCGTCGCCAAGCTCAAGGTCGGGTGTACACTATGACACGAGAAGAAGCCCTGGCCTCGGACACTATTGTGTCAGGTATATTGCTTTTTAATAATATACCTGCACGTGCGCTATTTGATTCTGGTGCAACACATAGTTTTATATCCAAGAATTTTGTCGTGGAAAACAATATAGAAATAATACCGTTGTATCTAGATCTTAGTGTTAGCACCCCCATCGGGCACAAAAATACCTGTCTGTTCAGTATGCCAAGGTGGTTACGTCTGTATCGGAGGAAGGAAGCTCTTGCTAGATATTTTAGTCCTAGATGTTCGGGATTATGACATCATTTTGGGGATGGATTGGCTCGGCGCTTGCTTGGCAACTATCGAATGTGCAGAGAAACGAGTCATCTTCCACCTACCTGGAGAAGCCGAATTCTGTTACACGAGTAATCCAGCAACTGATGCGTCCAGGGCTTGCATGGTGATTACGGCGATATATGCTCGGCGGATGCTACACT
The DNA here is from genome assembly GCA_036927795.1 of Iris macrosiphon. Lineage (NCBI taxonomy): Eukaryota > Viridiplantae > Streptophyta > Magnoliopsida > Asparagales > Iridaceae > Iris > Iris macrosiphon. The sequence continues at coordinate 98,102,510 of JAYESA010000017.1, forward strand.
CTTGCTGCTAGGGATACCTAGCGTCGGTTCGAGACACACAGCTGGATTATGCAAATGTTGAGTCTTCTTCTGTTGTGGCAAAGTTCTCTGATATATTTTTGAGCGAACTATCCGGCATGCCACCTGACCGAGAGATCGAGTTCACCATCGACACATTCCCAAATACTCAGCCGATTTCTAAGCCTCTGTACATAATGGCCCCTGCTGAACTGAAGGAGTTAAAGTGCCAACTGCAAAAATTACTGGATCGTGGCTTTATCCGTCCGAGCGTGTCTCCTTGGGGGGCTCCTGTCTCTTCATAAAGAAAAAATATGGAACATGCGACTCTGCATCGATTATCGGGAGCTGAACAAGGTCACCATCAGAAACAAGTATCCTCTGTCCAGGATAGATGACCTCTTTGATTAGCTGTAAGGGGCAAAGGTTTTCTTAAAAATTAATCTTTGCTCGGGCTACTACCAGCTAAAGATTAAGCCAGAAGACAAGCCTAAGTCTGCATTCCGAACCCGCTATGGACACTACAAGTTTTTCGTCATGCCATTTGGTCTGATGAACGTCACTGCTGCTTTTATGAATTTGATGAATCGTGTGTTTCGACCATTCCTCGATAAATTTATGGTTATTTTTATAGACGACATCTTAGTCTACTCGAAGAATAGGGATGAACATGCAGGACACCTGCGGATGGTACTTCAAATCCTTCGAGACAATAAGTTGTACGCGAAGCTTAGTAAATACGAGTTCTGGTTAGACAGTATAGCCTTTCTCGGGCATATTATTTTTGCAACGGGCATCTCAGTTGACCCGAAGAAAATAGAAGCCATAGTGAACTGGAAACGGCCTGAGTCCGCTAGCGATATTCGGAGTTTTCTTGGTCTGGCAGGCTACTACAGAAGATTTATTAAAGATTTTGTTAGAATTGCCTCTCCTCTGACTCAGCTCACTCGAAAGGGAGTAACATTCACGTGGACGGACGACTATGAAGCTTCGTTTATGGATTTAAAGCAGCGCCTCATCTCGGCACCAATTCTCACCCTTTCGGACGGACCCGATGATTTTAAAATATATAGTGACACCTCAGGCAAGGGATTGGGATGTGTCTTGATGAAAAAGGATAAAGTGATAGCCTTTGCATCGAGACAGTTAAAGCCTCACAAGAAAAATTATCCAACCCATGATCTCAAGCTCGCAGCGGTGGTGTTCACGCTAAAGTTATGGCTCCACTACCTTTATAGTATACTGTGTGAGATCTATACGGATCATAAGAGCCTAAAATATCTCTATCACAAAAGGATATGAATCTTCGTCAATGGCGTTGGCTTGAACTTCTTAGCGATTTTGACTCGATGATCAGATACACCCCTGACAAGGGCAATGTTGTAGCTGATGCACTAAGTCGAGTATTCGTTGGAAGCCTGGCTATTGATGAGAAGCTGCATCAGGATATAGAAGCTTTGGGCATTATACTTGTAATTAGATACAAAAAAGGGGTGCAAGTGGCTCAACTGTGCCTCGAACCTGACCTGATAGAAAAGGTTAAGATCGCTCAGAAGGATGACATGTTCCTATAAAAGATGCAAGGTCTTATCTCAACAGGAAAGGCAACCGACTTTGCGGTGGACACGGACGGGGTAATCCGAGTGAAGGGAAGATTGTGCTTTCCAAACGATGCAGCCCTTAGAAAAGAGATACTCACGGAAGCCCATTATGCTAGTTATACTTCACATCCGGGTAGCACAAAGATGTATCGAGATCTCCGTATGACGTTTTGGTGGGAGGGCATAAAACGAGATGTGGCATTGTTTATGTGGCAGTGCATGGCTTGTCAAAGGGTAAAGGCCGAGCACCAGAAGCCAGGCGGAGAGATGCAGAATCTCGCTAAACCGGAGTGGAAATGAGAACATATAACAAAGGATTTTATTATTGGTTTGCCGAAGACGCAATGAGGGAATGATGTCGTGTGGGTTATCGTCAATCGACTCGCTAAGTCAGCTCACTTTTTACCTATCAAAAGTACTTGGAGTGCCGACCGCCTTGCTCAGATCTACCTCAACGAAATCGTTCGGCTCCACGGCGTGCCCGTATCTATTGTCTCCAATAGAGATATTCGATTCTTATCGCGTTTCTGGGAAAGCTTGCAGTCAGCAATGGGGACAAAGTTAAAGTTCAGCTCCGCCTACCATCCACAGACAGACGGTCAAACAGAATGTGTCAACCAAATCCTAGAAGAAATATTATGACTCTGTGCCTTGGACTTGAAGACGAGTTGGGACATGCATCTACCGTTAGCCAAATTTACATACAATAATAGCTTTTAATCCAGCATTCAGATGGCACCGTATGAGGTATTGTATGGGTGAAATTACAGGTCTCTGATCTGTTGGGATGAAGTCGGCGAACGACAAATTCTTGGCCCGGAGCTCGTGGAGCAAACCGTCCAAAAGAACGGTTAAAGGTGGCTCAGAATCGCCAAAAGAGCTACTCAGACACGCATCGACGTCCTCTTGAGTTCTTAGAAGGTGATCGGGTATTTCTCAAAGTCTCACCCATGCGAGGAGTCACCAGATTTGGACCAAAGGGAAATCTAAGTCCAAGATTTGTTGGTCCATTCAAAATACTAAAGCTTAGGAAGTACATGTATGACCCGAGTCATATGGTGGATCATGATCAACTGGATCTTAAGGCAGACTTGACTTATGTTGACCAACTTGTACAAATTTTGGATCGTAAGGAGAAGCTGCTTCGAGGTCGTTCAGTTCCTCTTGTGCACGTGCATTGGAAAAATCATTCGGTCGAAGAATCCACTTGAGAGCTTGAATCTGAAATGAGGGAAAGGTTCCCTTCATTATTTCCTAGTGGTAGGCTCTATTCCTAAGTTTCATGGATGAAACTTCCAATTAGTTGGTTAGGATGTGGTATCACGTTCCCCCCATTCGGGGAGCGCGGCTAAGAAATACAAGTCGGTATCGTTCGATCGGGATAGATTGAATCAAGAACTCATCCTCGTTATAGATTTGCTTCTTCAGAATCGATTTACATATTCAGTGGACCGTGTCCCGAGGATGGATTTAGCTGCAGAGTCAAGAGGGACCTCTCCGCTGCAAGTTTTTTCGCCTCAGTTTTCGCTGTCGCGTTGTTTCTTTCGTACTTTGAGTTGGTTTTTGGATTTGCTTGTGTTTTCTTGAATGGTTTCGATAGATTTTATTATTTTCGTTCGTTGAACTGCACCTTAATTCCGAGATTGGAAAGAGTGGAAGAGGTATTGATCAGTTGTTTGTGCAATACAGGTGAACGAGCAGTAGGCGACACGCAAACGAAGTCTTAAAGCACCTCTTTCCTTTCCTCCTTCCAACCAACTAGTGAGTGGCTTATATTCGACTCAGTTGGCCCTTCTACCAAGTCTTCACATCTAAAAATCTTGCATTCTTGTTTGCCCCGATCAAACGATACCATAATAACTAAAAGATGCAAAGATAAGAAAGAATAGACTTGGACTACTTATTGCTAGACAATCAACATGTGAACGGTTACCTTATTGCATGCTAGTTCATTTAGAATGTTCTTCGTATGCTTCAATTTTAGTTAGAATGTATACTTCTTTTATAAATTATGCTATACATATAGAACAAACTTTACTATGCGATACATTGATCAGTAAGACTATGTAAAAATATTTTATGTTATGGAACTTGTATCGTGCTCGTATGTCCGTATAATTTGCATGAATTGATTGAAAACTTAATGGATGCCGTTTGATCACGGACAACTTATGCACAAGGATTTTGGTTTCCGCGGACGGTCGCCGGGGCACTGGGACCGATCCGATCCAGGCAGAAAAATTAGTATAGTCTTTGTCATGGATGGAGTGCTATGTAGCGGGGCTCGCCACCTACGTTGCATATCATTCTCATCTCGAAACTATAACCTGTCCCTAGTGGCATTATGCCAGTGATCCCTTCATATATTTAAACATGTACAAGCTAACTTGTATCTTCGTGGCAGGGAAGGACATGGAAGTATTGTGCAGGTAGTTCAGACGGACAGGTAAATGTCACCGAACGTTGCCAAGTTCATTTTAATAAATCCCATATCATTGCTTGCTTGTAAAATAAACTAAGGCAAGATAGAAAGATCATAATTAATGTGCATGCTTCATATAAACAACGTATTGATTGGTATAGTTGGGTTAGCTCGCCTTCACCAGTATGTTTTGATGTACAGACCCTCGTTGAAACAGGTTCCCCACACCAAGGAGATCCTGCGAGGAGCTGAAGTCACTGCCCAATCCAGTCCAAGATGTCGGCGCGTCCTGATCGTGCCTTATTTTGAAGCATTTTGAAGCCCAGGAACTAGCAACTTTAACTCATGCAGCTCAGTGGAAAAGCCATCATCCCGCCTGGAGGTCTTTATATTTTGAATTTTTAGTAAAGGATATATTGTACAGGACAACTATGTCATTTTGTGTCAACTTTTGTAACCCCGTGTGGCAACCTTATAACTTGTTCTAGAGTTTGTAACTATATGTTCATTATCAATAAAGATAACTTTTCCATGTTTCAACTTTGTGTTTCAATTATCTGCGTACTCTGAATATGTGCTCGCTATACAAAAATACCTTAGCCTTGTGCGGTGCACAAAATAGGCCCGCATGGCGTCACGCCCGGGGGACGACTATCGATTCCACAAAATTGGGGCGTGACACTAAATGCCAAGTGCGACTCAATTTACATATTTTCCTATACTCAATAAATAGAAAAATTATATTAACTCGATACTGAAAATAAGTCGCATTCCGATTCTCTGAAACTGTAGCTGTAGCTGTAGTATGTCTGTATCGTCGGTTCTCATAGGTTATATCAAGTCCAAGTTTAGACGATTATCGAAATAAGGTTTGACCATGACCAATGGGCCAACAATCTTCCCAATTTTGATAATTGACAAACTCTGACTGATATAGCAGAGAATAAAACTCAAAATTTGAAGTGGTACTTCTTCTTTTATTGAATGCTTAATTGCTGAGCTGATATCAATATTACTCCCCCGGTGTCATTTGATTAAAATTGGGAAAGCTCTCCCGCAATTGTATCATAGATGTTAAGACAAAAAAAAACAAGAGTGAAGTAACATAGATATTTCACAGTGCATTAAACAAGCATTTAAATAAGATAGAAATTATATTTCACAATTGCAGAAATATAAGTAGTAGAAGCATATTAAATATTTCAGAAGAGTTTTAAACATAAACTGAAGTCTCAAAAATAAACGAAAAGTGCTACATCAACATAAAAGAAATATACACAAGATAATAAACTAGAGCAATCTAAGGAGCCAATATAACATAAAAGATAGCATAAGGATCTGCTTTACTCGTCATCTCCAGTCTTCGGGTCTCCAGTTTCAGTAGATCGGTTGGGATCATAAAAGGCAGCAGCTGGATCTGTCTTCATAGATACCTACTATGCGAACTGATAAGACAGCTTGCCAATTTGTTCCTTTTCGTCCTAACATTTGATTTCTTGTGTCATTTCTTTAGGGCTACTTCGTTCTTGGCTGTGGGAGCAGCAAGTGTGGTAGAACAGCTAGCAGGGCAAGGTTTTACTGGGTGTCAACAAGGGACATACCTGTTCAAGGTCAGATCCGGGTATAGAAGCATAAAAATGTACTTCCTGAAGACGACACAGTTTCCTACAAATAAACTTAGTAGGAGAAGAATGGCGCACTTTCTCTCTGTTTTAAAGGATGGCGCACTTTCAAGCTTCTTTCGTCAACAAAGACAGGCGCACAAATCATATGTCTGCTTTCCCCCCAAACATTAAATGCAACGAATCTGATAGAGTGGAATAGCAGTCGAGGAGTCAGAAGTCATCATTACAGCTGAGCTGTGGCACGCAGACCCAGGTTGTCATTTAGCGGCCAGTATGAATCAACCTTTTCAAAGTGTGACCAGCTTCTTCAAAGTGTACCGTAAGGCCAACTTCTTCAAAAGTATGCTATCATGGCTACTTTCTTAAAAGTGTGCCATTACGGCCAACTTTCTCAAAAGTGTGCCATCATGGCTACTTCCTCAAAAGTGCGCCATCACGGCCAATTTTCTCAAAAGTGCGCCATTACGACTACTTCAAAAAAGTGCCCATATGAACAATTTTATCAAAAGTACGCTAGTCTCCAGACCACTTCTAAAGTGCACCTACGATCCTAACTGACAAAAAAAAGTTACGATTACGTGTCCTATATGACATATTTCTCGTAAAACGTACACAAATAACTGTCCCATGACCTACGCTTTCTTCATATAGGAAGCCACGTGTCAAGCAGGCAGCAAGTTGTGCACCAACTTACTAGATCGTGGGATGTCATCCCATCAAAAGTGCGCGCACAGTATGGACTGTCCAAAGTGCGCGCACACTGTCATAACTGCTCTAAAATCTTATAAATATAGGATCATTGTGTACATTACAAAGGGAAAAATTTTAAGTCTTTGAAGTTCAAGAATAGAAGGAGAGAAATGGAAGCTTGATGTGCCGTTGTTGCCAAAGCTTTTTCATTGCCCAACTCTTCAAGTTGTTCACCTCATCCTTGCATTTCTTCATCGTCGTGTGGTCTAAGGAGTAAAGTGATCGTCCGCAGATCAGATCACTACGTCTATACTATCCCAGAATCAATTTTACTTAGATTCTTGTCTAGGATATTTTGTACTCTTCTTTCTTTTAATAGTTTGTAATACAAAGTTCGTACAACTTTTGTTCATCACAAACAAGATGATGACTCTTCTGGGGACGAATTTTTCTTCTGACAAGAAAGTGATAGCCCAACGCGATGCTATGTCGGTCAACTCAATGCTGAAGATTTTGGTCATAAAGTTTGGCTAACAAGCATACAAACAAATGCTCCATTCTGGGGGCAATTATCGTCCCTTATCCGCACTCAAGTGAAGAAAGACCCGCAAAGTGTGGGTGCCCAAGCCTCGTCACACATATCCCGAAGTTGTTGTCAACAAGGGAAAAATATTCTGATTGACGAGAACTCCCTTTTTAATTTTGTCAACCAAGTTCAAGTCGATGATTTGGTGGACAACTCCTTTGTGTTAACCAAAGGATACAAATCATGCAACTCGCACAATATCAAGCAAAGGGTGATCCACATCCAAGCTTCTGAGCCTATACATATTCGTTGTAATGTGAGGGACAAGGAAGTCATGGGCACTACTATCCAAACGAATCTTCCTACGGGCACGCTTTTCAAAGAAAGACAAAATTGTCTCCAGAATCCACGCCAACAGAAGAAAAGCTACAGGCACACTTATGAAGTATTTGTCAAGGAAAATTATTGCCTTAACATCATGATCACACATACAATGTAGGGAAAATTATGCACCATTCGTCAAGAGCCTACTATTAGTGCGCCATGCCAAGACCTCCGTGCAAAATAAATGCACGTAGGCAAATTGCGCTAACTCTGTCTGCACCACAGAAAGTGTGCCAAATAGGGTCAACCTCTTCACAACATGTTATTTGTTCGCATGTAGATAAGAAGACTACTAGGAACAACTTCCTCTCACCCCGAAGAACAAAATCTTGAGAGATAACGAAACATTTGCCAATCAAGCTAGTACCTCACTCTACACATAGGGGACAAAAAATATGCATAAAAGATTCAATGTATCTCATATAAAAAGGCAGAGTCTGCCCTCTTCCTCCTCTTCTTTTCCCTTTTATGATTTACATAAGCTTATTATACAGAAGCGTAAAGAGAGATCCTTCTGACTTTGCAACGGTTTTTCCTAATGAACATCGTTGCAATTGTCATAAAGTTATAATAAAATATTATTGTGCATAAGCAAAACGGTCTGTGTTTGACCGATTGACTTATGCTATATCTCCCAAACCTCAACATGCAAAGCAAGCTCACAACCAGGAGTATGATGATGATGAACCATTCTTTGCTCCAGCATACATGGCTTTGCATCTTCTATATGGCGGGAGACAATCAAGACGAAGTGCTTCAAGAACACTCAGCCAGAGGAGGTTTGACCAACTCGTCGACTCCTTTTAAGAAGTATACCAAAATACCCGTTCTCGAAGACAGGAGCCCATTCTTCATAGGAATCCCCATTCCTTAGAATCTGAGGCTAGGGTAGCATTCCCCCTGATTCTGAAACTGACAGTATAGACTCCAACTACACGGTTCTTTCTACCAATCCCTCTGTCTTACACAGAGATGTTAGTGTCTACGCCATTGGTGACGAGCAAGATGTTCCTCCATCAGGAAGCATCGAACAACATTGTAACTTATTAGAGGCCGCTCTTAGGGACATGCACACCATGATACAAAATATGCATCAAATGATGACAGCCCAACATTATGCTATACCAGCTTATATCCAAGTGGCTCCATTAATACCTGCACAACCTACTCCTGGAACAACATCTCTGCAGGATAATATAAATTTAGAAGTAGTCACAAACCAAGAGTCAACAGTGCCAACTCTTAATCCTCTCAATATTGGAAGTGGACCTCCGCCGGTGGTAATACATGTTCAACTAGGATCTTACTAGTCAGCTGCACCACTCCAACAAGAAGATCCTCTTGAAGCTATCTGGGAGTTTCATGCACAGGTCGATGTTTTAAATAAAAGAGACCAACTCTACAAGATGGGGGTGAAATAGCCTTATCCTCCTTATTGGGGTAATATTTTCTTCCCTCCTAAATACAAACCCCAATCAATAGTCGTGTTTGAAGGCAAGACATCACCGAGACAATATGTTAATTACTTCAATTTGATGACGGCTCACCTACAGAAAGAGGATGCTCTCCTCACCAGATTGTTCGTGGGATGCTTGGCCGTTATAGCTTACGATTGGTATCGCAGTTTACCTGATAACTGTATATCCTCGTTTGATAACATAAAGTATATTTTTCTCTCACAATTCTACGAGGAGGGCATGGATATGATGATGTTTTCACTTATCGATATCAAACTGAAGGAGAAGAAATCTGCTCGCGAATTCATTGAGCATTTCAGGCAAGAAACTCTAAATTTGCCCCCCCCCCAATATTCTATATTTCGTATTTATCGCTACTTGCCAAAAAAATCTATTGCCTATAGTAGGGCTCCGGACGGGTCCAACTCAATTTAAAGTCTGAACGACGTTGATCATCGGGGCCGAAGCTGCTGAAGGTAACATAAAGGTGGCACATAACTTTGGTTACAAATGAATAACGCGAAAGGGAAGCGCTCCTCCAACAACAAAAATAATACGAATAATCACAACAGCAAAGGAAAGGATGCCCTAGAAATAAATTTATCAAAGCGACCCACCTCTCCTCCAGCACAAAATTCTCCTGAATCTTCCAAACCTAAAAATGAATATTCCTTTGACGAGAGCAATATTCACAATATTTTTGACTGTCTGTTGAATAGCGGTAGATTGCTATTGCCTAATATCAAACGACCAGAGAAGGCCGATAAAACAGATGACCCGAATTACTGCCTATACCATCAGTATGTACATCATCCTACCAAGGCTTGTTATGTCTTAAAAATAAAAATATAATAGTTGATAGATGTTAAAGCTATCTCCCTTCACAATGATAAGAAGATGGTCACCGCCAATATAGTGTCTCTTCAATTTGGTGATTTTCTAATACAAGAAGTCCCTAACGGCGTCATTCCAATACCTCGAGCTACAATAAAAGTGGTAAATTTTTTGCCTCCTCGTAGTCAAACAGAGGGTTGGTGCCTCTTACCATAGATCATGGCAAGATTATGTGGATTCATCCCGACCTACTGCCAGATTGGGACCAGGGAGCAGCATCTTCCAATTCAAAATTCAAAAAGGGCAAGAAGTATAAACCATGCAATATAATTTCTTCGGACCATCACTCAGACAGAGATCAAGATCAACCTCAAGAAGACATAGCTCTCGAGATCAGATTTCAAAATTTAAACATTGACCTACCAAGCTCTACTCGTAAGTTTTGCTTGACACACCGGCAATGGTGCATGATTGGCAGTGTTCCACTATATGGGGCATAACAAATCTTTATTGCTTATGAGGGTGTTCCTACACAAATTCCCCTTCCTTCTTTTACAATAATTAGAGCATCAACCTCAACTTGTGTGTTGGCTGAGGAGGAGTGTCCCCAATTTCATCAATACAGCCAACAATCTGTACGCTTGATGCAAAATATGGGGTATGATTTCTAGAAAGCTAAAGGTTTAAACTTTGACAAGAGACGACGTATTCCTATACAACTCCAAGGGCGGTCTAACAAATCACGTAGCAGATTAGTCTACGATCAAATTAGCCCACAGACTCACTCCAAAAAGAGGCATGGCAAAAAGAAACTCAAGTCTTGTAACATGGTGCTCCTTTCTCTGATGCCCGAAGAAGAAGTCATGACTGGTACCAAGTTTGAGAAAGATTATCATAAAACTTATGAGTTTGTCTCAAAAGATGCTTCTGATGCTCCTTTTTTTGTCAACTCTGGTTGCTCCAGTCACAGCCGAATCTAGTCCTTTGAAGCCTATTACGTCAGAGAAAGGAAAGCAAAATAAAGTATGCTTCGACAAATCCCTGAAGAAGAATGTACCTCAAGAACTTGAAAACCCCTACAATTTCAACATATTGGCACAACTGGCCCAAACCCTACCCCGACTTTCCATATTCGAGTTACTTCGTTTGTTGAAGGAGACTCGTTAAGCTTTGACTCATGCTTATCTCAATTCAAGACTCCTAATGAAGAGCCACTAGCGTGCCCTCAATGCCACAGTGTGATCGAGAAAATTCTAACATTAACTTCACGTAAGATGACATGCTACTCAAAATAACCGATATAAGTGACCTCTGTATTATACTAGTTATATCAGATCTATTAAGGTGAACCGGATTCACATCGACCATGGTTCTTCGTTCAGCATCATTCCTAAAAGCCTATGAGAGAATTGAAGATACCAATGCACAACAAGGCTGCCACTAAAACTACTATTCTAGGCATCAATGCTGGAAGAAGTAACCGTTGGGAAAGATACGTCTAAAAATTTAGATAGGCGATCTACGTACTGAAGTCACATGCTATGTGATCGACTCTGGCATATCCTATAATATTTTGTTGGGACAACCATGGATACACGAGCATAAAATTATACCCTCCACCTTGCATTAATGTTTCAAATATGTGGACAGTCAAGAAGAAGTCAAAACATAGGTAGTTGACCTCAACCCATTCAAAGGTGTCAAAGCATATTTCTCTAACTCCGTACTTTATATACCAAAGTACATGAAAGAAGAGCCTGATCAAGCTATAGATGGAGCCAAAAATACCTCGAATGAAGAAGCTAATCAAGCTGGTGATGAAGCTAAAAACACCAAAAATGAAGAGACTTTGATGATCCGAGTCAAAGGACATACTACTCGTCCGAATCCTTTGAAACCTCTCATCATGTACCTACACAAGTCACTTCCATTGGTCATCCACTTCCGACGCAATGAACAGCAGACACCGAGGAATGAGCTACTTCTTATCGACCTTCGTCGTAACAAGCAACCAACATCAGTAAATAACCCCTAGTCATCAATCTTGCCAAGCCTTCTGTCAAGGCTGAAGTTTATGTTGACTATGTGGAAGATGAAGATGAGATCTTGTATTTCATGAATAAAAAAAAGACTTCTTTGCACTACACTGATGTTGAACCCTTTGCTAAAAAATTCTTAGAGGCTCTTTATCTTCACGAACCTCTATCCATACCGGTGGCATCTCCATTTCAATATAATTTATTATATGAACCATATGAGGATGCATACTTTATAGTCCTAGCAAGACAGGACGAGCAATATCAGATAATTTTTAGCAAAGCTAGAAACAAAAGAGTCACGCAGGCTAATAACTCTGACGAAGATATTGGGAATATACAACTGTAGCGTTACAGCCAACCAGCCAAGAACATTATGCAAGGGATGGACTATGACTTAAAGTCTGGTTTGAGACCGAATTATGGAAAAGGCAGACAAACTTCTATACGTCACTTCTCTTTAAAAGGCAAGCCAAAAATATACTACTAATGGATTGGTCATGATTTTGGATATTTTATACCATCAACAAGTCCTGAAAGTTCAGAATCAGAAGAAGAGACGTATTCTTATTTCTCTGACTCATCATTGTGGGATTCTGATGAAAGCATAGATGTATTCAAACATGTTTTCTTTGTAAATATGGTGTCAACTGGCCCAGATGATAAAGATGTTGAACCATTGGAACCATTCCAGAATGATCTATGCGCATAATGGATTGATACTCAATAGGAGCTTCGGTTTGAGCAACGTGAACCACCTACAGAGGATGAAGTAGTCCAAATTGATGTAAGAGAAGAATATTCTCAATGACCAATCTTTATTAGCAAGAGTCTTCCCAAAGATTATAAACAAACTTTAGTCCAGCTAATAAAGGAGTATATTAATATCTTTGCCTGGAGTTACGAAGATATGCCTGGCCTGGATCCTCAAATAGCCACACACAAGCTCAATATTCTTCTAAATATTAAGCCGGTGAAACAACAGCAACGACGATTCCATCCGGATATGATGGATGCAATTGAAGCATAAGTCAAGAAACTCAGAGCATGTAGCTTCGTTCGAGAAGAGAAGCATCCCGACTGGGTAGCCAATGTTGTTCCAGGTATGAAGAAGAATGGGAAGGTCTGGGTCTGCATAGATTATCGAGATATAAACTCTATCTGTCCAAAAGATAAGTTTTCTCTCCCCATCACAGATGTCATGATCGACAATACATGTGGCTTTGAACGTATGTCCTTTATGGATGGATTCTCGAGATACAACCAAATTAAGGTGTCTCCTTATGAAAAAAAATATACATATTTTCGTATGCCACTGGGAGTATACTGCTATACAGGCATGCCCTTCGGCTTAAAGAATATAGGAGCAACGTATCAACGATCCATGGGTACAATTTTCCAGAAGCATTTATGCAAGACAGAATAATGCTACGTAGATGATATTGCTGTCAAAAGTCGTCTTAAAGATGATCACCTTCAAGATTTGAAGACTTTCTTCGAATTGATGCGCCAAAACCAATTGAAAATGAATTCAACTAAATCTTTTTTGGGAGTCTCCAGTGGAAAGTTTCTCAGATTTGTTATAACTTCCAAGGGGATTCATATTGACCCCGATAAAATCAAAGCTATCCTCGAAATGCAACCTCTCTCAAAAAACTTCGTGGTCTGCAAGGCCTTATGGCATACATCAGAAGGTTCATCTCCAATCTCTCAGGATAATACCGACCCTTCACTCAGTTAATGAAAGAAGGTGTATCCTTTGTTTGGAATGAAGCATGTCAACAATGTCATGCCCCGGTCCATAAGGGTCGACCGTCCTTGCTTGGTCCCTACGGAACCGATCGTCCTCGCTTGGACGTGATGTCGTGCAAGCCTAATTTGTGCTTGCACCAGGCATTACCTGCACAAGACACAAGTTAGACAGAAATATAATTATATAGGCACAGAATAAAATATAGAGAACCAAAGTTGAACACATTGATAGGAACACAAAATACTTTTATTTTATTGAATACTTGAAGATTTGGATTATAAAGTACTTGCTTGGCTGAGTTACAAAATATGCCTTAGAAGGCTTACAACTCTTTTTACAAACCCAAAACTAGCCACAATTTCCATATATTACATCCTTTTAGTATGACCAAAATAAAAATATCTAACAGAAGACGAGATGCCCACAGGAGAGGAAAGCTAGGAAAGCAGCACGAGCACGGTCCTTCGGAAGGATGTGCTAACACTGATTCAAAATTCTCGCCAAGCTCTCACTACCAAAACCTGTAGATTTGCCCACAGACGTGGATCAGTACTACGACATGTACTGGTGAGCGACCGTGGCCAAACTCACCTAGAAATCCACACTAATTAAGCATGTAAACCTAGCATTATTAGGTGATCTTTTTAGTTGTCTAGTTTCCTTTTTAACAGTTTAGTACAAGAAACATAAACAATAATTGAACCATGCATATGATAATTCTTACCTACGACCGAGCGGCTATCCCTACAGCAGACACACAAGTTAACCACAATATGAATATATGGATAAACTTATGAATCAAGATTCGTGTCAAAAATATAGGTATGCAAGAAGGTAAACCTAGCATGCGACCTAACTATATGACGGTCCATGAGTTGCCCCATTGATGGACAACAACACCCCCTAGATCCCGTAGGACCAGAACATCGGGATGCTCTCACAATCCCTTCTGGACCGACCGATTCCTAGTGCCCCAAAAATCGTTTGAGAGACTATTACCTTGTGCACAAGTTGTCCGAGACCAATGCATGACAAGCAATATTCTATCAAATAAAAAACTATTAGGATGCACCAAATATGAATAAGCACATCACAATCTAATAGCCATACCCCCTAGATCTCGAAGGACTGGAACATCAAGGCGGGCTATTAGACTCTTCCCTTTCATTCTTTTTGCACGGGACACAAACACTAACTATAAAAGGTTCAATGCACGATTTAGTGACGCAGTAGGTGAGTAAGAGGCAAATATTTAACTGAAGTAAAGCAGTAACTCTATATACATTTATATGCAGTTCATTTTTTTCAGCGTATCTTGTAATATAATTAACATTACCATAGGGACAAACAATTCAAGTGAACTAGAGATCATTTTGTTAAGGCGTATGGACTGAAGGATTCATTGAAGGGCCAAAGCCACTCACTGATTGAATCGAACGAGAGAAAGGGAAAGCCTTATGCAATGGTCACTCCTTGGTTATGCATCCTAAAATTACAATAATACTTGGTTAGCATCTTTCGATCTCTTTCCCTTAACGATTCGAACAGAATGCGCAAGCGAGAAAAGCGAAACATAAAAACCAAGCCATAAAAAGCAAAACAAAATACAAAGCAATACAAAACCAAGAAGCAAAGCAACCAACGAAAACTCTTTGACTTATTTTAATAGAAGTCGTTCTATCAATTTGAAGGGTTCATTACATTTCGTTGGTGTTGATTTGGCGGTAAGGTTTCTCCGAGACTCGATTCTCAACCGGGTCAAAGTAACAAGTGTTCCATAAGTAACCCCCTAGGAGCGGGGCATTACATAATACCCCACTGATGAGAAGTTTTGACATGAAACTTAGGAGATCAAGGAGCCGATAAATGATGCATCAAGAGATCAAAAAAATTAGACTCACCAACATCGTGCCCGCTCGCATCATGCTCAATATTAAACTGATACACTCTAGGCCTTCTAGTCTGATCAGTTTGTCCATTAGTTGGAGATGGGGTGGGGTGGGGTTCTGATTCTTCCCACGATCTGCATTATCATTTTGATTCAGCTGTTTAGACTTCCTCGTTGGACAATCTCGATATTCATGGCCTGGTTGTCCACATTTGAAGCACAGCCTGTAGAGGAAATGATAAGTCTCTTTAACGTTACCGTGACGGCCGCAGTAACTGCACACTTTTCCAGGGTTCTCATTTGCATCGGCCTTCTTCTTAGTATCGGCCTTCTTCTCACCATTGTGGTATCTTTTTGCAGGTGGATTTCGAGGAGCCAATGCCTTTTTCGGAGCACTTCGTGGCATGAACTGCTCATTCTATACCGCTGCCTCAAAAGCTTGGATGTACGATTTGCACTCCCGGTTCATAACATCCTTTCTCAAGTTGTTATTTAGGCCTCTTATGAACCGATGTGTATGGGCCCTCTCATCAAAAATCATTGAGCTAGCGAACTTAGCAAGCTTGGAGAATTCTGACTCATAATCTTCGACGAACATGCTCCCTTGCTTAAGTTCGGTAAACTCATCTTTTTTTCTCTGTTTTACTGCTGGCGGAAGATATTATGCAAGGAATGCATCCTTAAATATTTCCCAAGTGACCTTACCATCCTGATTCTTGGTGGCGAGATCTAGTTTCTTAATTTGCCACCAGTTGTGTGCACATAACCACAGCTGCATGTCTGCACATGCCACCCTCTTGTTCGCAGGTATCGAAGCAAAATCAAACAAGCCCTCCAACTTTGTGATCCAGTCCATCACCTTATCTGGCTCAGTCCTGCCTTAGAACTCCAGAGGGTTCAACTTCAGGAACTCAACACCTCAAAAGATAGACTTCCTGGTCGCCTATCGAGGCTCATTAGTTTATTCTAAGCCTGCCCCCTGAGGCACAACCGCTGCAGTCGCAGGTGTTGCGGTGGTTCCCGATGCACCACTATGAGCTACTAGTATCGTCACTATTTGAGTCATAGAGTCAAGCTGCTGCTGTTGTGCCAAGGCTCTAGCATCAGCCCATTGTTGCTGAGCTTCGAACCTTTCCTGTTGGGCCACATGTTGATCATTTTGATTCTCGAACATAGCAATCAGCCTATCGATTTGGTCATCGCTCATGCTCGTTGCGCGAGATGTCCATGGGTTACCTGTTTTAGTCATCTTGCTGCAAAAGAGAGTAGCTTGCATTAGTCTCATAGCGTATTATGGACTTATTGCATGGGACGTTGGGTTTTTCATACTGTTTAAGAGCGGGACATTAGCACCTTCAATTTACTTATATAGATTCATAATAATTTTTGAAATTCGGGACTTTTGAAACCATTTGAAAACTTATATCATTTTTGAAAATGATATTTAACGAGGCCAAGGGCGTAAAGTCGTGCTCTGATACTACCTGTCATGCACCGGTCCCGTAAGGGCCGATCGTCCTCGCTTGGTCCCTACGAAATCGATCCTCCCCACTTAGGCAAGATGTCGTGTAAGCCTAAGTCGCGCTTGCACTAGGCATTACCTACACAAGACACAAGTTAGACAAAAATATACTTATATATGCACAAATACAGAGAACCAAAGTTGAACACATTGATAGGAACATAAAATACTTTCTTTTTATTGAATACTTGAAGATTTGGATTACAAAGTAGTTGCTTGGCTGAGTTACAAAATATGCCTTAGAAGGCTTACAACTTTTTTTACAAACCCAAAACTAGCCACAATGTCACGCCCTAGTCCCAAAATACGTAGGAGTAGGAACACGTAAGCATGCCAGCCGTATGGATATGGCAACTCCAATATATGGAAACTATAACCCAAACGTACGCTGTAATATGAATATCAATCCACAAGTGGTTTAAAATGTATCACAAGTCACAGGGTACAATCTAAATCTCATCCACAGAAAATCAATATAAATGAATAACCAGCATCTATATAACTAGATCTTAACATAAGTATCTAAGGATGATAGTTGGATGGAAACAAATCCACTACCAACTCGAATGGAAAAGTACAGCACAACAAACATAATGCAAGAATACCAGCTAACAATCATGGGCTCGGAGAGAAGACATCCTTGAAACATATGTAACCATCCGAATCGGCGCTCCTGCAAATACTCAAGAACAGATACACCTGACAGAGGACCAGGTCCTCAGAGGGACGTAACAAGATACAAAAAAGCGAGCCAACTTAAATACAGTAAACATGCATATAATTTGAAAATAAATAAGTACGCTATACAAAACAATCTATATGAATGCAAATAAGGATAACTTTTCAACGTATGGGCAAGGGTAGGCTACTCGATCTAATCCTCACAACTCATACGCTCGTTAGTGGACATCATCAGCTGACATACCTCTGGGGTAGCGACCCTCGGACTCCATCAATCGACATACCTCGGGGGTAGCGACCATCGGACACGACTACCATAGTGCGTGCTAGTTACTATGGTTTACCATAGTGGTTAAAAGCCCATATGCCTAATAATTATCCTCTATGATACTAAGTGTCAAGTGTGTGTCAACATATCTAATATATAGTAATGACAGAAAGGAACTACACATGCAATAAATATACAAAAATGGAATAAATATACAGAAATATACTAAGCATGCAAAATACTGTAAGCAATTTGGCAAGGTATCTTGTCTGGTAAGAAAGCCGCAAGGTATACTGTCAAGAAGTCAAGCACACAGGATCAGAAGCTACGGCCTCAGAACAAATATCTCCGGATGCTAAAATAGATATCACCAACGTTCCCAGAATAAGCAAAATAGCTAAAAAGCACTTCCCTTTCGTCCAATTTGGACACAGGGGCAAAACGGTAATTTCGGGTCAAAGTGGGGTCCACGTGTGGCCCGCTTCGTACCGAAAAATGTGTCAGAACCAATAATCTCCAATCAGTGTCAACAAGTCAGGAACGATGATACGAACCCAACGGAACTTCCAAAATTGGATTCCGATGAGCCGATCACAAAATTGCCCGTCAAGTGGAGCCGCGGGGCCCACGATACGCGATTTTGGTCAACGTTCTCAGAATCGAACCAAACTTGGGTCACAGGACCAGCGTATTGCTACAAGTCCGATGGTGCAAGTTTTGTTTCGATCCGACGGGTGTATATAAAGTTACGACGTGTTCTAGAACAGGCGAATACGGGGCGTTGTCGACGGATCCCCGTTGATTCCGGTGTGCACGCACATCCAAATCAACTTCTGCGAAATCCCGCACGTCCGTATCAATGGCGCGCATATTTCGGTTAAGACCGCGCGCGACCAAGTCGTCCCGTTTGGTGGGGCGCACTCAGTTCTGGGGTGAAACAGGGTGTTGGTTTTCCTGTTTTTGGATCGCGGTTCGCGATTGCCACAGGACGCGACGCACTGAGCGGGTTACACGGGCATCGAGAGGGTTACACAGTCTATGCATCACAACTGACGAAACAGAAAATGAAATAACAAGGAGAGAGAATGGGTTACCTGAACTGGGCTCCATGGAACGAGGATTTCTCGTGTCCGTGAGGCTATACGACATACCGACACGGTGTCAGTGTACTGTTCTGCTGTGTCCGAACTGTGTCCGTTCTAGGGTTAGGGTTTCGATGCTGGGGGATGGCCGAAGGAAGGTGGCTCGGGGCGGAGATATTCAGCCGGAGGCGGAGGGGGCTGGTGCTCAGGCGGCCGGGCAGAGGCGGGGGAGGCCCTGGCTGCTGCTGCGGGTTCGAGATCGAGGCGGAGGAAGGAGGAGGGAAGGCGGGGTGCTCGTGTTGGTGGTGGTGGAGACTGGACGGCCGGGGATGATGGCGGGGCTCAGGGCTTAGGGCGGAGAGGTGGTGGAGATGGGGGAGGAGGTCCTGGGCTGGGCTAGGGTAGAGCTGGTGAGGGGATGGTCGAGGTGGCTCAGGCGGAGGGTGACGAAGGGTGGTGGTCGACGGGAAAACTGGAGGCGAGGGCTCGAGCGGGGTCGTCGGCTGGGGCTGCGGGGAGAGATGGAGGGTAGTGTCCTGGGTGGCGGAGGGGTCGAGTGGGGTCGTCGACGTTAGGGTTCAGGCTAGGGCATTCGTCGGAGCGGCGCTGCGGGCGGAGGGAGGAGATGGCTAGGGTGATCTGGCGGCGGAGCGAGGAGTTCGAGGCGATTTTAAAGGGGGCCAGAACAGTGTTTCGGGTAAGGATTAGGATTAGGGTTCAGGTCGGGTTTCGGGTCCGGGTCGGGTTCACTTTGGATCCAACCCGACCCGTTATGAGTGGATTTTTGTTCGGTTCGGTTTGACAGCGGTTTGGGTCAGTTTGGTTTATTTAAAATAAACCGGATTCAGTTAGGGTTTAATTTAGGGTTAATTACGACTTGGTTTTTAGGACTTTAAAAATGCTTCTGGGGTCCAATAAATTCCCGAAAAATTATCTTATGTCCAATTTTTCATTTTACACCAGAAAATATTATTTTTATAATATTTTAATATTAATTAACATCATTTAAAAATTATTTAGTCACAAAATATCTTAGTTTTAATTCCAGAAAAATTACAGAAAATTGTGTAAAAATTATTTTAAAAATTCTTAAAAAATTAGAGGGTTTACAATCTACCCAACTTAAAACAATTTCGTCCTCGAAATTAAACTAGGGTAGGGTTTCTCTATCTAACCTCACTTGATTACAGTCTAAAGAATTCTCCTTAAGTTAACATTGCAGTTTCTACCCAACTTAAAATTTATCCATCAATCATTTAAGGCTATACATCTAAGAAGGCTATGCTCTATATTATTTAATTATGTTATTTAATCCTCAAAGTTTTTAACACAAAATATGACATTTATGATATGCCCTTAATTACAAAAGAATAATCCTCAAGTATGTGATCGGCCTATGGGGTATATCTAGTATTCTCTGTGTATCAAACTTATACCAAGCAAGTGGTTTCGTCTTTCTGAACTAAGGGAAGACGGAGATCAATAATAAAGAGTTCAAGGGAGAGGTAATAGAATAGGAGTATCGGAATCAAGGCGTTTAAAAAAATTTTAATGGGAATTGTCAAGGCAGTTGTCGATTGAAATCTTATTTTGGCAATTCCTATTCACATGCTCATATTAGTATAGTTATGTAACCGATATGATCTGCTCAGACATATCTAGAGGGCAAGTATAGGTGTCTACTAGTCAACTATATATCTCAATCCACGTAAAGTATTATTACGAAGGGCGAATCAAGCGCACTATGGTTGATCAGACCGTAATACACTGATTCTGAAATATATTATTGTGGGCCTCCCCAATAATACATATGTCATGAACAAGCTCGATAAAGAATAAGCTTGCAAAACTAGGCTATAAAATAGCAGTATAAGTCAAGATAGTATATGAAATATAAATGTACTAGATCATGATGGAAGAAGTCACAACATATTTCAAGTCCACAAGAAGTTAAGACTATACAATCTCCACAGTTGTCATACAACTCCTTGTCTAAGTCGCTGGTCGACCAAATAGGGCATGGACCTCTAAATTCTATTATCTGAATAAACACTGTCGTCTTATGCTAGCATACAATTAATGTCATTCAGTTACACTACCTTGATGGGTCAAGTGGACTATGTGGTACTAGGTTGTGAGGCATACTACCCAACTTAAAAGAATTAAACTAATACTGTGACAGTCTTAAGAGGATCCTGCAAAATAATCTTGCACATGTAAATAAAATAGAAACTCTTATTAAGGTATATGAGGAAAGATCTTGGTACTTATTAGGGTCTCCTATTACATTATATAGGTAAGGGTCACCTTAAATCTTAATCATAGTGCTCATAGAACATGTGCCAACATGAAGAATGGAAAGGCTACTAGTCTCAAGGGGAAGGAAATACAACTCGTATCAAGGTGGGGGTACAATTACGTGATCTACAACTAGGGGTAATCATCACAATCTAATTGAACAACTCAACTATCAGGTTCTAACTACAAGACACACAATTCAAAATTCAAGATTATAACTATAACTTTAGCAAACTATATATCCTATCATAGAATACAATCACTTGGTCTATAATTAGAGGTGTCAGATGGCATGAATTGAAAGATGAAGAGAAGAAACGTAATCAGTCGTCGCACACTAGCGAGTGCTATGTTTGCAGAGGAGCAATGTATAAAATTAAAATAGGGGGCTCTAGATCGTATTATGGTTTTCTAAGGGAAAGTGGTATGTTAGTTTCTATGTTTGAGGTATGATTAGAAAAATGTTCTATACATTGCTCTTGGCTTTCTAAGGCACTGTCTGCTTATCTCAAGACAAGAATCTAAATTTATAGCTCTCCAATACTTATCTAACTGCGAAGGTTAGGTTCAGTCCTAACATTCAATCTTGGATTTCTATTGGTTCCTCAAGACTGGGGTCAAACATTAGAGTCAAATCTCTAACTAGCTCTTAGTAGTGCCTATACTACTCTTAGGTCATTTATGACTATAACAAGAAATAATGGTAAATTATTCTATAGGTGAGGGACGCTAGGGTTCATTAAGCGTTCTATTTAGGGGGTGTCAATATCCTAGTTGTACTCTTAATAGGAAGGTTACCCTACTTATCATTCTATCAACAGGGACTTCTATATTCTAGGAGAAGGCTACCCTCAAGGAACTAATGAGAAGGAACTAATAAATCAAGCAGGATACAATTATTCAACGGAATGGATTGGAAGGAGGATGAGTCATAGTCAGTTGTGGATGAGATCCTATACTCTAATCCTAGGTGCAAGCTTGCTCGATATAGTAACGTAACCGAGACAATATGCTCTCGACCTGCATGGGCCACCACAAAAACATGTCACGCCCCAGTCCCAAAATATATAGGACTAGGAACACGTAAGCATGCCAGCCGTATGGATATGGCAACTCCAATATATGGAAACCATAACCCATACGTACGCTGTAATATGAATATCAATCCACAAGTGGATTAAAATGTATCATAAGTCACAGGGTACAATCTAAATCTCATCCACAAAAAATCAATATAAAGGAATAACCATCATCTATATAACTAGATCTCAACATAAGTATCTAAGGATGATAGTTGGATGGAAACAAATCCACTACCAACTCGAATGGAAAAGTACAGCACAACACACACAATGCAAGAATACCAGCTAACAATCATGGGCTCGGAGAGAAGACATCCTCGAAACATATGTAACCATCTGAATCGGCGCTCCTACAAATACTCAAGAACAGATACACCTGACAGAGGACCAGGTCCTCAGAGGGACGTAACAAGATACAAAAAAGTGAGCCAACTTAAATACAGTAAACATGCATATAATTTGAAAATAAATAAGTACGCTATACAAGACAATCTATATGAATGCAAATAAGGACAACTTTTTAACGTATGGGCAAGGGTAGGCTACTCGATCTAATCCTCACAACTCATACGCTCGTTAGTGGACATCATCAGCTGACATACCTCTGGGGTAGCGACCCTCGGACTCCATCAATCGACATACCTCGGGGGTAGCGACCATCGAACATGACCACCATAGTGCGTGCTAGTTACTATGGTTTACCAGAGTGGTTAAAAGCCCATACGACTAATGATTGTCCTCTATGATACTAAGTGTCAAGTGTGTGTCAATATATCTAATATATAGTAATGACAGAAAGGAACTACACATGCAATAAATATACAAAAATACAATAAATATACAGAAATATACTAAGCATGCAAAATACTGTAAGTAATTTGGCAAGGTATCTTGCCTGGTAAGAAACCTGCAAGGTATACTCTCAAGAAGTCAAGCACACAGGATCAGAAGCTACGACCTCAGAACAAATATCTCCGGATGCTGAAATAGATATCACCAACGTTCCCAAAATAAGCAAAATAGCTAAAAAGCACTTACCTTTCGTCCAATTTGGACACAGGGGCAAAACAGTAATTTTGGGTCAAAGTGGGGTCCACGTATGGCCCGCTTCGTACCGAAAAATGTGTCAGAACCAATGGTCTCCAAATTTATCAAACTCAATGTCAACAAGTCAGGAACGATGATACGAACCCAACGGAACTTCCAGAATTGGATTTCGATGAGCCGATCACAAAATCGCCCGTCAAGTGGAGCCGCGGGGCCCACGATACGCAATTTTGGTCAACGTTCTCAGAATAGAACCAAACTTGGGTCACATGACCAGCGTATTGCTACGAGTCCGATGGTGCAAGTTTCATTTTAATCCGACGGGTGTACACAAAGTTATGACGTATTCTAGAATAGGCGAATACGAGACGTTGTCGACGGATACGCGTTGATTCCGGTGTGGACGCACATCCAAATCAACTTCTGCAAAATCCCGCACGTCCGTATCAACTGCGCGCACATTTTAGTGAAGACTGTGCGTGACCAAGTCGTCCCGTTTGGCGGGGCGCACTCAGTTTCGGGGTAAAACAGGGCGTTAGTTTTCCTGTTTTTGGATCGCGGTTCGCGATCACCACAGGACGCGACGCACCGAGCGGGTTACACGGACATCGAGAGGGTTACACATTCTACGAATCACAACTAATCGAACAGAAAATAGAACAACGAGGAGAGAGAACGGGTTACCTGAACAGAGCTCCGTAGAACGAGGATTTCTCGTGTCCGTGAGACGATACGACACACCGACACGGTGTCAGTGTACTATTCTGTTGTGTCCTGGCTGTGTCCGTTCTAGGGTTAGGGTTTCGATGCTGGGGGATGGCCGGAGGAAGGTGGCTCGCGGCGGAGAAGTTCAGCCAGAGGCTGAGGGGGCTGGTGCTCAGGCGGCCGGGCAGAGGTGGGGAAGGCCTCGGCTGCTGCTGCGGGTTCGAGATCGAGGCAGAGGAAGGAGAAGGGAAGGCAGGGTGCTCGTGTTGGTGGTGGTGGTGACTGGGCGGCCGGGGATGATGGCGGGGCTCGGGGCTTAGGGCGGAGAGGTGGTGGAGATAGGGGAGGAGGTCCTGGGCTGGGCTAGGGCAGAGCTGGTGAGGGGATGGTCGAGGTGGCTCAAGCGGAGGGTGACGAAGGGTGGTGATCGACGGGAAAACTGGAGGCGGGGGCTCGAGCGGGGTCGTCGGCTGGGGCTGCGGGGAGAGATGGAGGGTGGTATCCTGGGTGGCGGAGGGCTCGAGCGGGGTAGTCGACGTTAGGGTTCAGGCTAGGGCATTCATCAAAGCGGCGCTGCGGGGGAGGGAGGAGATGGTTAGGGTGATCTGGCGGCGGAGCGAGGAGTTCGAGGCAATTTTAAAGGGGGCCGGAACAGTGTTTCGGGTAAGGATTAAGATTAGGGTTCAGGCCGGGTTTCGGGTCCATGTCGGGTTCACTTTGGATCCGACCCGACCCGTTAGGAGCGGGTTTTGGTTCGGTTCGGTTGACAACGATTTGGGTCAGTTTGGTTTATTTAAAACAAACCGGGTTCAGTCAGGTTTAATTTAGGGTTAATTATGACTTAGTTTTTAGGGCTTTAAAAATGCTTATGGGGTCCAATAAATTTCCGAAAAATTATCCTATGTCCAGTTTTTCATTTTACACCAGAAAATATTATTTTTTTAATATTTTAATATTAATTAACATCATTTAAAAATCATTTAGTCATAAAATACCTTAGTTTTAATTCTAGAAAAATTACTGAAAATTGTGTAAAAATTGTTTTAAAAATTCTTGAAAAATCAGGGGGTTTACACACAACATCTATATATTATTTTCTTTTAGTAGGACCAAATTTAAAATATCTAACAGAAGAGGAGTTGCCCACATGAGAGAAAAGCTAGGGAAGCAGCATGAGCACGGTCCCTCGGGAGGATGCGCTATCACTGACTCAGAATGCTCGCCAAGCTCTCGCTACCAGAACCTGGAGATTTGCCCACGAATATGGGTCAGTACTATAACATGTACTGGTGAGCGACCGTGGCCAAACTCACCTAGAAATCTACAGTAAGTAAACATGTGAAGCTAACATTATTAGGTGATCTTTCTAGTTGTCTAGTTTCCTTTTTAACAGTTCAGTGTAAGAAACATAAACAATAATTGAACCATGCATATGATAATTCTTATCCACGATCGGGCGGCTATCCCTGCAGCAGACACACAATAGCTTCAATATGAATATATGGATAAACTTATGAATCAATCTTGGTGTCAAAAAGATAGGTATGCAAGAAGGTAAACCTAGCATGCGACCTAACTATATGACGGTCCATGAGTTACCCCATTGATAGACAACAACATCCCCTTAGATCCCGTAGGACCGGAACATTGGGGTGCACTCACAATCCCTTCCGGACCGACCGATTTCTAGTGCCCCAGAAATTGTTTGAGAGACTATTACCTTGTGTACAAGTTGTCCGAGACCAATGCATGACAAGCAACATTCTATCAAATAAAAAAACTATTTGGATGCATCAAATATGAATAAGCACATCATAATCTAATAGCCACACCCCCCTAGATCTCGTAGGACCGGAATATCAGGGCGTGCTACTAGACTATTTTCTTTTATTCTTTTTGCATGGGACACAAACACTAACCATAAAAGATTCAATGCCCGATTTAGTGACGCAACAGGTGAGTAAGAGACAAACATTTAACTGAAGTAAAGCAGTAACTCTATATATATTTGTATGCAGTTCATTTCTTTTAGTATATCTTGTAGTGGAATTAACATTACCATAGGAACAAGCAATTCAAGTGAACTAAAGATCATTTTTTTAAGGCATATGACTGAAGGATTCATCGAAGGGCCTAAGCCACTCACCGATTGAATCGAACGAGAGGATGGAGAAGCCTCATGCAACGGTCACTCCTTGGTTATGCGTCCTGAAATTGCAATAATACTTGGTAAGTATCTTTCGATCTTTTTCTCTTAACGATTCGAACAGAATGTGCAAGCGAGAAAAGTGAAACATAAAAACCAAGTCATCGAAAGCAAAACAAAACACAAAGCAACACAAAACCAAGAAGCAAAGCAACCAGCGAAAACTCTTTGACTTATTTCAATAAAAGTTGTTTCATCAATTTGTTCATTGTATTTCGTCTATGTTGATTTGGCGGTAAGGTTTTTCTGATACTCTATTCTCAACCGATTCAAAGTAACAAGTATTCCATCAGTAACCCGTTAGGAGTGGGGCATTACAAACAAGCATTTGATAACATCAAATAATATCTCACATGTCCGCCAGTTCTGGTGTCTTCGATCGTAGGGAATCCCTTTTTGTTGTATGTTCGAGCAATGGATCACTCCCTATGAGCTCTTATTGGACAGAAGAGTAATGATGGCCACGAACAGGTGATCTATTATCTTAGTCTCATGATGGTCGGTGCTGAACATCGAAATAATCATATAGAAAAAATGCCTCGGCTTGATGTTTGACATTCAAAAGACGCAACACTATGTGTCGGGTCAAACCATTCATGTCATATCCAGAGTAAATCTCCTTCGAGTATTGATGACCAAGCCAAGAGCACTCAATTCTTGGTTAGCTACATGGGCAATGTTGTTATCGCCTTATGACATGGTATATGTCCTACAAAAAGCAGTGAAGGGCCAAGCGCTAGCTGATTTCCTGGCAGCTCATCTTGTACCGAAAACTTCCAAACTGTATGATGACATCCCAGACGAAGTCTCTAATATGGAAATGGTATATGACACCTGGCAACTATTCTTTGATGGCGCATCGAGAATAGGACCCCAAGGCAACATAGTAGCTGGAGTGGGCATGGTCCTAGTATCTCCTGATAAACTACTCATTCATCAAGCATATTCTCTCAGTGAATCATGTTCCAAAATGTAGCAGAAAATAATGCTCTACTCATTGGTCTCTAATTAGCCAAATAATTGGACATAGAATATATTGAAGTCTATGGATATTACAATCTGATAGTAAATCAAATTAGGGGAGTATATGAGGTTCGGCATGAAGACCACATCCCTTATTATCAGGCGAGAATCGAACTGGCTTTTACTTTCAAAGGATTCTTCATCGAGCATGTGTCTCAGTTACAGAATATGGAAGTAGATGCTTTGGTGGCCTAACAACATCATTAGTCGTTCCCCTAAAGAGATGGCACTCAATTAAGCTAACAGGTCGAGAGTTATTCTGTACCAAAAATAATTTGCACATTGAACAAAATTACGTCATAAATTCAACCTCCATGGATAAAGATTGGAGAGACCCTTTTATAGACTACGCTTCTTATGGAATTCTTCCAAAAATCCAAAAGAAGCCACTTCTATTAAAAGACGCTCACTCTGATTCTATTATGATGCCTCATCCAAAATATTATATTATTGTTCTTATAAGGGATTTCTTCTACGTTGTCTTTCCGACCCTGAAATAAGACAACCACTCTGTGAAGCTCATGATGGCATCTGTGGAGCACATCAGCCTGGTCCTAAATTATAAGGTCGCCTTAGGAGAATGGTTATTATTGGCCCACCATGGTGGCAGAGGCGTAGATTATGCTCGTAAATGCAGATTATTTCAAATTAATCCTAATTTTATCCACCAACCAACAGAATTCTTACACCCTACAGCTGCCTCCTGGACTTTAAAAGCCTGGGGAATGGATATCCTTGGTCCAATCAGCCCACCTTCTTCTAGAGGACATCGGTTCATACTTACAATAACCGATTACTTCTCCAAATGGGCAGGATTAGACCCGTTCATCGAAGTAAAAATGTCCAAAGTAATTAGCTTCGTCAAACACCATATTATTTATTATTTTGGTGTTCCCCGGAGGATCAGACATGAAAATGGGTCATAATTCGCCAGTCAAGCGTTTTATCAGTTTTGTGACAAAAATCGAATCCAGAATGTAGTATCTACGGCCTACAATCCAGCAGCTGACGGCTTAGCGGAAGCCTTCAACAAAACCATAATCGAACTCCTTAAAAAGTTTGTCTCATCCAACAAACGCAATTAGAATGAGAAGCTCGGAGAATGTTTATGGGCTTATCGTACAAAAGTTCAAACTCCAACTGGTTGTACACAATTCTCTCTAATCTACGGATGTGAAGCAGTTCTTCTGCTCGAAATCCAGATACCTTATCTCAGAGTAGCTTTGCGAATGAGCTCACAATAGAGAATAATGATTGGTTACGCCTGCAAGAATTAGAAATATTGGATAAAAAGTGCCTGCATGATCAACAGCGTATTGAGCTATACTAAGCATACATTTCCGGAGGTTTTAATCAAAAATTTAAGGAAAAAATATTCTAGGTCGGTGAATTTGTCCTTACAGTAAGGAGACATATGATCACAACCCATAAGAGCAAAGGCAAATTCAAGCTAAATAGAAAGGTCCTTACGTGGTGGAGACAGTATTCTCCAACAGAGCCTATAGGCTTGCTAAGCCTAATAGAGATTTGATAATGATGCCAATCAACGGCAAATTCCTCAAAAATTATTATGTCTAGGCACGACATATTCTTCTCCATCTTCAGCAGAGTAAAATAAGATGTGCAGCAAGTACATTTTTTCAATCCCCAACAACTTGTAGCCTATACGGTATCTCGAACTATTACCTATATTCATTCATGAATAAAACATGGGTAATGGGTCCTCAAAGTTTCCTAGTGGGACAATCCTCAGATCCAACGAAACACTCTCGTTGTGATCATCTAAATAATTCTCTCCAACAAAATTACCCCATTCTTAAAGCCTAATTTTTTTAAGGATATCATATTCCTGATCCCCAGTTGAGTTGAGAATAATCTCACATGTTTCTTCACCAGTCAATAGGTATATGTGATTCATGTCCATATTACCTCTGAATCATATTCCATTTATTATCCCAAACAAAGAAGCTAATAGTTCGCCCTTGAACTACTATTTCTTCTTTTTCCCAGCGGAGTAAACTAGCGAGCTATCTGTCCATATCACCTCTGATAGTATTGCATCCTATAAATTTTGTCATTTGTACTCAGCATGAGTATGCCACGGGTGACAAATTCACCTAACCCCCCACAGAATTATATTTTGCCATGTCCATGTTACCTCTGAGCAGATATATTTGGTGGGATCCCGTTACAAAATATATCACGTCCATATTACCTCTAATCTTATTTTCACTCTAATCTATTATTTGTATCCAATGTCATATGTCCAATAAATAAATAGGTCCAAAATAAACAAAGTCACCATCGACCTCGTCGGCGGCCTCGCTGTCGTTGCTCGAGAAGAGGAGGCCAATCATTTTCCCTTGTTGCCTTTCTTGGTCGCATGAATTGGCTTAGGGGGCATTGTTGCTGCTCGAAGAAGAAGAAGAAGAAGAAGAAGAAGAAGAAGAACTATAGGTTTTAGAGAGAACACAGAGGGTTTTCAGAATCCGTAAAAGAAACCTTTTCTCTCTCTCACCCTAAGTTCATTTATTGATTTGGATCAAGACTCTTTGAATTTTGCATATTAATCATGATGTTCAGCCACGTCAGCAATCTGTTAGGATTCTGTCCAAAATGCGTGCACAAAATTTTAACAACTTTTTATGCTTCTAATTCAAAATATTTTGAATTCTTCTGGATGAATTCAAAAACTTTGAAGGGGGTCTTGTAGAAGCATAAAAAAATACTTCCTGAAGATGGCACAATTTTCTATAAATAAACTTAGTACAGGAAGAATGGCGCACTTTCTCTCTGTTTCAAAGGATGGCGCACTTTCAAGATGCTTTCGTCAACAAAGACAGGCGCAAAAATCATATGTCGATCTGCTTTCCCCCCAAAATTTAAATACAACGAATCTAACAAACTGGAAAAGCAGTCAAGGAGTCAGAAGTCGTCATTATAGCTAAGATGCGGTACGTAGACCCAGGTTATCGTTTAGCGGCCAGTATGAATCAACTTCTTCAAAGTATGTCGTAAGGCCAGCTTCTTCAAAAGTGCGCCGTAAGGCCAGCTTCTTCAAAGTGCGCCATAAGGCCAACTTGTTCAAAAGTGTGTCGTCATGGCTACTTTCTCAAAAGTGTGCCATTACTGCTACTTCATCAAAAGTGCACCATCATGGCCAACTTCCTCAAAAGTGCGCCATCATGGCTACTTTCTCAAAAGTGCATTATCATGGCCAATTTTCTCAAAAGTACGCAATTACAGCTACTTCTTCAAAAGTACACCCATATGAACAATTTTATCAAAAGTGCACCAGTCTCCAAACCACTTCTAAAGTGCGCCTACGATCCTAACTGACAAAGAAAAGTTACGATTATGTATCCTATATACCATGTTCCTCATGAAACGTACATAAATAACTGTCCCATGACCTACGATTTCTTCGTATAGGAAGCCACGTGTAAAGCAAATAGCAAGTTGTGCACCCACTCACTAGATCGTGGGATATCATCCCATCAAAAGTGCACGCATAATACGGACTGCACAACGTGCACGCACACTGTCGGAACTGCTCTCAATTCCTATAAATATAGGATCATTGTGTATGTTACAAAGGGGGGAATTTTAAGTCTTTGAATTTCAAGAACAGAAGGAAAGAAATAGAAGCTTGTTGTGTCATTGTTGCCAAAGTTTTCTCATTGCCCAACTCTTCAAGTTGTTAACCTCATCCTTGCATTTTTTCATCGTCGTGTGGTCCAAAGAGTAAAGTGATCGTCCGTAAATCAGATTTCTATGGCTATACATTCCTAGAATCAATTGTACTTAGATTATTGTCTAGGATCTTTTGTACTCTTCTTTCTTTTAATAGTTTTTAATACAAAGTTCGTACAACTTTTGTTCATCGCAAACACCAGGTCGAACCAGTAGTTGAGCCTATAGAAGAGAATGTGAAGCAACAGATACCAGACATTCTGGTACCTCCGTTAGTACCAGCAGTACCAGCGACCCTTGATACCCCGGAACTACTAGAGAATATTAGAGGACTGTTGGCTATACAGCAACACCAGATGGTCATACAACAGCATCAGCAGCTTCAGCAACAAGAGAAGAACGTCCTATTGAACCATGGATTATAAACGGCTCTAGAGAGGGGCAAAATGATAGATTTGGGGGCATCGGTTAGGTTTTTTTGACTTAACACCAGATACTTCAATGACACGGAGGGCGCCATCACAACAGATACTTGGCTCTAGGACATTGAGGCTATTTTGACAGCAGTAAAGATTCTGGTAGAGGAACAAGTTGACCAGGTCCGACTGTAGCTTCAGGACCTTGCTCGTGATTAGTGGGCATATATTAAAGGTTGGTTTGAGATATCATATCTCTTGGGATAGTTTTAAAACCCATTTTAGGGCTATGGTAGTCCAGATCACCGGATTACTAATTGTCCTTTGATGTAGAGGCCAGGAGGGCCAGTTCAGCAGTTTTCGGCATTGCCAACACCCAGGGCAGTGTAGCACAGAGGGCCAGCATTAGAATTGTGGCCATTAACTCAGTATCCATTATCGATGCAAGCTCAGATGTACTAGCAGCAGAGGAACCAGCAATAAGGACAGTAGAGGCCCCCACAGTGTTTCCAAGGAAGGCAACAACAAGGTGCACAGTAGGGCCAAGGGCAGGCATTTACCTTATCTCTGGACAAGGCTTTGGCATCAGGCGACGTGGTGGCAGGTAACATTTTTGTTGCAACTTACCCTGCAGTAGCATTATTTGATTCTGATTCATCTCATTTATTTATATATGCACGATTTGCGACACATATTGGAATGGAGTTAAAGGCATTGCCAGAGAGGTTGAATATACTCACTGGTAATAGGCTCGTAGGAGTCATTATAGTGTGTATAGCGTGTCCGGTCATAGTGTACGGGCGTTCATTACCTGCGAGGTTGATCGAGTTCTCTATAGATAACTTTGACGTTATCCTAGGCATGGACTGGCTGAGAGAAAGTCATACTAAGATAGATTACCGTAGGGGCAGAGTATTGTTTAGTATCCCAGGTATGGACGGCTTTATTTTTGATAGATCTATGGGAGACCAGCATGAAGACTAGATCACATCGACAGTGATAGCAGAAGAGAAGGAGCATATTCCTGAGATAGTCAAGAAATTTTTAGACATTTTTCCCGAAGAACTTCCAGGGTTACCCTCAGTAAGAGATGTAGAATTTTGTATAAAAATAACTTCCGAAGCAGGACCCATATCTTGTAAGGTTCACCAAATGGCACCATCAGAATTAAATAAACTATATCAACTCGTAGAAGAACTAAAGGCGAAGAAGTTCATCAGAACTAGTGGATCACCCAGGGGAGCGCCAGTGGTTTTAGTAAAAAATAAGGATGGGTCAACACGGTTGTGTATCGACTATAGACAACTGAATGCAGTGATAGTAAAGAGCCAGTACCCATTACCGAGGATCGATGACCTATTTGATCAGTTGAGTAAAGCTAAGGTTTTCTCCAAGATTGACCACCGGTCAGGATACCATCAAGTGAGAGTTCGGGAGCAAGACATACCCAAGACAACATTCAGAACATGATATGGACATTATGAGTTTCTAGTAATGCCATTTTGACTAACTAAAGCTCCGGCAGTGTTTATGGATTTGAAGAACCACATCTTTATTCTATGCCTAGATTAGCTCATGGTAGTTTTCATAGACGACATTCTCATATATTTCAGCCATGAATAGGAGCATGAAGAGTATCTTTGAAAGGTCTTACAGATGTTAAAGGAACACCAGTTGTATGCAAAGCTCAACAAGTATGAGTTTTGTTTAGATCATGTATCATTCTTAGGTTACATTATCTCGGGACCATGAGTGGTAGTGGATCCGAAGAAGGTTGAGACCGTAAAAGGTTGGCAAGTTCCTAAGACAGTAGAGGTGTGTAGTTTTCTAGTTTTTGTAGGGTATTACTAGAGGTTTATGGCAGAATTTGCAAGAATTTTAGCACTGTTGACCCATTTGACTCGTAAGGAGGCTAAGTTCGTTTGGTCAGCAGAATGCTAGACAATATTTGAGGAGTTAAAGTGGATATTGATTTCTGTACCGATTCTCACACTTCAGTAGGTTCCGAAGGATTTACAGTATATTATGATGCGTCTGGCAAGGGACTCGGGTGTGTTTTGATGCAACATAGGAGAGTGATATCTTATGCATATCGACAACTTCAAGATCATGATAAGAACTACCCGACTCACGACTTGGAATTGGATGTGGTGGTGTTTGTACTTAAGCTATGGAGGTACTACTTATATGTCGACCGGGTAAAAATATTCACGGATCATAAAAGTTTGAAGTACGTATTTACCCAAAAGGATTTGAACATGAGACAAAGGAGGTGGTTAGAGTTGTTAAAGGATTATAATGTGGAACTCTAGTACCATCCAGGCAAGGCTAATACGGTAGCCGATGCTCCTTGTAAAAGGGGCAGCGCATTTATGTTGACATCACAAAGGCATATCTTAGAGAATCTTGAAGAGATAGGGATCGAGATAGTACTTCCTTAAAATATCAGAACTTTGGCTAACATGCAGATTCAGTCTACTTTGGTGGAAATGATTAAGGTAGCTCAGGCATAGGATCCAAAGGTTCAGAAGCAACAGGCAGAGTGCGAGTCTGGTCTCCGAAAGAAGTTGACAATCCACGAAGATGGAACCCTTAGATTCAAAAATTGTCTCTATGTATCGAGCGAAGATATTTGACAGAAAGTTATGACCAAAGAGCATAGTTCCCGGTATTCAATTCATCCAGGAGGTACCAATATGTATCAAGATATCAAGAATTATTTCTGGTAGAATGGGATGAAGAGGGAGATAGCATGATTTGTCTCTCGATGTTTGGTATGTCAACAAGTGAAGGCCGACCAGCAATGTCATGCCCCAATCTTTCGCAAGTTTGATCATCCCCGTTGAATGCGAATAACCATGTTGCAGTGCTTTCATAGGACAATTGTTCTCATCGGAATGTGATGTTATACGAGCCTGGAGTTGCGCTCGCACAAGGCGATAATGTTAAATATCACAGTTATCATCGAAATGACCAAGTTACAGCGAAAGTCAAGTATTATGTACCAAGCACATATCAGAGTATACGCAACGAAGCTCTCGAAGGGTCTAAATAAAAATGCCACAAAGGTGATGCAACACTCATGTTCTTTCTCTTGCCCACAAAGGTACTTACTGTTCCATACATCATGTCCCGTATATCCAAGCTGAGCCACTACACTTGTGTACCTGAAAAATATGCCTACAAACGTGGGTCAGTACACAGCCGTACTGGTGAGCGGGGTAACCCACTCGTCTGAACCGACACTAAACAGATAGTGAATGCAATAGTTATATGGTTATCTTTCTACTTTAATCCTAGATTCATTTTATGGTAGAGGTTTGACATGTTAAGGAAATCAGTAAAGCATTTTAAGCATGCAATCATTCAACTCAAGCAAATACACTAGCAGCTATAACCATCTCAAAGGAAACTAGCATGCAAACTGTTCTACTCAAACTCGAAGCAACGCCAACCAATCGAACCACATCGCGCTCCAAGTCTCAATATCTATCCTCGAACCATGCTATAATCCAAGCCTTACTAATCCAATCATCGATGTGCGCACTCTTGTCGAAGTAAGGTGGCACCACCGCCTATACGAATGCACAAACTAAACTATCTCTTATATATATGAAGTCACTGATCAAGCCATAAATGACTAATCAACTATAATTTGACCTGATCCAGCACTAAGTAGCTTGTCCACCTGGTCGTCTCAAACTGTCGGTAACGTGCCCAAGGCACGTTGCCATTTATTTTCTCCATGGACTAACGGTCTCGGTGCCCCGGAGCCTATCCCGTTAGAGAAAACCAAACCACGTGCGCAACAGGTTGTACGTGACCAATGCAAAAACCAACAGTATGTATGACGAGAGAATCGAGCCTTCTCACTCTACCAAACGATACTCGCCTCGATCCATCCAATTATCCATAACCATTCTCCAACTATAGCCCAAGGCACCATCTCAAGTTATCCCCATAGGCAATATGTCGTTTCTCGACACAATGCTCCGATTGGTGCAACACTCCTCGCTCCGAAAGCTCTGTGGCATAATGCCCCAACATGTTGGCCCATCCAGTCTCAGTCAACTTGATTTTGATAGTTAACTAAATAATGCATTGATATGTCGCAATCTGAAGCCTCAACACTGCTATTACATGTCATATGCATTTCATCTATTCAAATATAATCTTTTATTTATTTGAGTCTAGGACTGATATAAGCTGAGTCGCACTGGCAAAACCAAAATACCAATACCCAGATACCTAGTCCACTCAAATGAACCAAAGAACCTATCCACCAAATCAGGCCACATTTATTTACAAATTCTACTATACTTAGAGATCGAACTCGGGCCAAACTCGGACCGAACTCGGTTACCCTTTTGGTATGAAATCAACCAGTTCAATAGCTCCTGATTTCTTGGCACAACGGTTAAAAATTTGAATTAAACCCCATCTAAATTCTGGCCGAACTCTGTTTCCCTATACCCTATAAGTAGGATTGAAATTCTTCATTCTTACTCACTCAACCATTCTTTAGTCTTATATCCTATTGTTAGCAAACCTCTAAAGCCTTAACTTTTCCATCTCAAAGAGCAACTTCCTAGTGCCAAGTGCAATCTCGGTCTAGAAGTCTTCAGAGTAGTAAAGATCTTTGTTCCATCAATTACTCTTTCTCTCTCTCTCTCTCTCTCTATCTCTCTCTTTAAGCTGTGAAGTTGCGAGACTTCGGATCAAACCTCGTGGTGTAAAGAAGTGGCAAGCCTTCGGATCAAAGATTATGATTCGATATTGGTGATTATAGTAGATAAAACTCCAAGCTTGAGTTCTCGGGACTGGACTAGTCCTCTCAGAGGAAAACCAGTATACTTCTTGGTGTTTACTTTCTCTCTCTACTTTACTGCTTTACTTTACTGTCTTTATATACACTGTTAGTTAGCAATTGCCTTAATTCTAATAATCTTAAATTGGGTAAATTATTCTACTGCACTCTATTCACCCCCCTCTAGGGTTGCCACACTACCCTTCAATTGGTATCAGAGCTAGTTCTCTTAATATTTGGCTTAACATCCTAAGAGACTTATGGCAACTGTATATTTATCTACCCCAACAATGGTGAAGGCCATTCCACAAATAGGCCACCCTTATTTGATGGTACTAACTACACGTACTGGAAGACACGTATGAGCTTCTACCTAAAGTTATTTGATTTTGACCTTTGGGTTATAGTAGTAGAAGGATATAAGAATTCACCTAGAATAGTCATAGATGGTAATCTTGTAGAGAAGTCTCATGATAAGTACACAGACACCAAAAAGAAATAAGCTAGTCTAGATGCTAAAACTATTAACGTTCTATTTTGTGTTGTAGACAGAATTGAATTTAACAGGGTCTCCACTTGCGGAACCTCGCACAAAGTATAAAAACTTCTTGAGGTCACTCATGAAGGAACATCCCAAGTGAAGGAATCAAAAATAAGTCGTCTAACATAAGAGTATGAAGCATTCAAGATGAAGCTAAATGATACGATTACTCAAATATTTATGAGATCTCTCGACATCGTTAACCCTCTATTATCACTTGGCAAGGAGTACAGCAATCATGAGAAGATTCGCAAGGTACTCAGGGGACTCACCAAAAATTGGAATCCCATAGCTACTGCAATCATAGAAGGGAATAATCCTACCACGATGACCCTCGAGATGCGCATGGACAAGATGATAACTCACGAGCTGGATCTCAAGGAATTTGAAGAACCCACTCCTAAGGAGAAGATGATTGCTCTTAAGGCACATCACAAAAAGGTCACCAACTATAACTCCGACGACAATGAGTCTCAAGATGACGAAGTTGCCCTAACCACCAGAAACTTTAGGAAATTTTTAAAGCTTAAGAAATCAAAGAAGAAGAAGTCAACTGACAACAGTAAAGAAGAGCCTATATGCTACAACTGTAAGAAGACAGGACATATAAAGAAAGATTGTCCAACCCTAAGAAAAGAAAATTACCATAATTACTCATACAGAAGAACATCATCACAAAAATATACAAATACTAGTATTTGGCATGAAAGTAAAGCTAGTGAATCTGAAGAAGAGAATCCTCAAGAAGCAGCAAACCTATGCTTAATGATGTTAGCTGATCATGTAACGGATAACAACTCTTATGCTGATTTTACTTTTAATGAACTAGGTAATGCTTTTAGTTATTTGCTTGATGATTTTAGGAAACTTAAAAATAAGTACAAGCATGCTAAGAAAGATGTTCAAAAATGTCAAACTAAAATAGAGAGACTAACATCTCTACTAAGTGAAGTAAAGGATACCTCAAATGATTCAGACGAAAATTCTAGACTTAAGGTTAACCTCCAGGAGGTACTTGCCAGTCTTGACAAGAGCTCTCAGGAGAACGCTAAACTTAAGGAAAAACTCAAATCTGAAAAGAATAAGTACTCCATTGTTGTACGTAGAATAGATGCTCTCACTGCTAAATATGATAAAGTATATTCTACCTCTAAAAAGTTAAAGATT
This sequence comes from Iris macrosiphon, assembly GCA_036927795.1. Classification (NCBI taxonomy): domain Eukaryota; kingdom Viridiplantae; phylum Streptophyta; class Magnoliopsida; order Asparagales; family Iridaceae; genus Iris; species Iris macrosiphon. The sequence continues at coordinate 98,140,261 of JAYESA010000017.1, forward strand.
AGATTGGATAAACAGGTCGAACAAACCTCCACCCAACCTAACACGAGACACGTAGCAAGACAAAAGAACACTCACAACTATGATCCTATCTACATGCATAACGGTTCTTGCAATCATATGTTCAGAACACATCATGCACATAGAACCAAACATAATCATGCATTCAATTATAAATATCCACGAAGACCACAAAGAAATATCCCACACAATCATACTTTCTATCAACATAGACCACAAAGAACTTCTTCACATAATCATATATATCATGCTGCACCAAGCACCAATCACACAGCTATATGTCACTATTGTGATAAGAAAGGACATATATCTAGATTTTGTAGAACAAGAAAGTTAGTAGATATGAATATTTATACATGGGTACCAAAAACTAATATAGCGGGACCCTCAAAGAAATGGGTACCAAGGATTACATCTACAACTCATTTTGTAGGTGGATCAACCCTCTCATGCTAGAAGCAAATGGATTCTCGATAGTGGTTTCTCAAGACATATGACTGGTGATGCTAACCTTTTTGCAAAGCTATCGATGAAGAAAGAAGGTTATGTCTCTTTCGGCAATAACCTCAGAAGATACATTATTGGTAATGATAATATAGGTATTCCTCCCTATCCTGTCATAAAAGATGTTTGTCTAGTAACGAAATTAAAACATAACCTACTCAGCATCAGTCATCTAGCTGACCATGGTTATAGTATTAACTTCGTTAAAAATAAATGTTCTATTTATGAAAGATCCACTGGTAAGGTTATCTTTGAAGGGATCAGGGAAGATAATATTTTTTTTTATCTTGCAAAAGATACTGACAATGCAGCCAAATGTCTATACGCCAATAAAGATGACAGCTGGCTATGGCATATGCGTCTAGGACACGCAAACATGGATAGTATTGTAAGACTATCCACAAAGAAACTCGTAAGAGGCTTACCAGAGATTACTTTTAAGAAAAATATGGTATGTGCTGACTGTAAAAAGAATAAAGCTACTAAATCTTCTTTTAAATCAATCAACTCTGTAAGTACCTCTAGACCTCTACAACTCTTGCATATGGACTTATTTGGACCCAGTATAGTCGTCAGTCTTGGCAGTAAGCTTTATGCTTATGTTAATGTTGATAAATTTTCTAGATACACATGGGTTTATTTTCTTGCAAACAAAAATAAAGAATTTTCTGAATTTTTCACTTTTTGTGAAAAGGTTCAAAACAAAAAAGGTTTCATGATTACTCATATCCGAAGTGATCATGGAGGCAAATTTGAAAATAGTAATTTCAAAAGATTTTAGAATGAGAATAGTTTTTCTCATAAATTTTTATCCTATAACTCCACAACAAAATGGTGTTGTAGAGCGGAAGAATAGAACTCTTGGCGATATGGCTAGAGTCATGTTAAATCAGTATAACCTTCTGAATACTTTTGGGCTGAAGCTGTAAGTACTTCATACCATATTTTTAATAGGGTGCTTATTCGACCTATATCGAAGAAAACCCCCTATGAACTTTGGTTTGGTAGAATCCCTATAATTAGTTACTTTAAAGTTTTTTTTGCAAATGTTTTATTCTTAATACAAAAGATAATCTAGGATAATTTGACTCCAAGGCCGATGAAGGTATTTTTCTAGGTTATGTCGCCAAAAGTAAAGGATTCAAAGTATTCAACAAAACCTCATTGACTGTTGAAGAATCAATCAATGTTACATTTGATGAACACAACACACAAGAACTAAATGACAGCGACGATGAAGGTAGTCTTCCTGCAACCAAAAAGACATTAGAAGTTACAAACAGTATAAGTCATCAGAAAAATCTGCCAAGGAGACTAAAGTTCTCCACAGATCATCCTGAGGACTTGGTAATAGGTGATGTATCGAAAGGTGTAAGTACACGTCCCTCAAATAGAGATATCATTGCAAATATTGATTTTATTTCTCAAATAGAACCTAAAAATACTAATAAAGCTTTTGTTGATGAATTTTGGATCTCTGCTATGCAAGAGGAACTCAACCAATTTGAACACAATCAAGTTTGGGAACTTATTCCTAAACCTAATGATTATACGATCATTGATACTAAATGGATTTTTCGAAATAAATTAAATGAGGATGGTTCAGTTACATGTAACAAAGCACGTCTCATAGCTCAAGGATACAACCAAGAGGAAGGTATCGACTACGATGAGACCTATGCTCCTATTGCTAGACTTGAATCTATCTGAATGCTTTGCGCTTTTGCTAGTTTTTATAACTTTAAACTTTTTCAAATGGATGTTAAAAGTGCTTTTCTAAATGGAGTTATCAAAGAAAAAATTTGTTAAACAACCCTCTAGTTTTGAATATTTCAAACACCCTGACCACGTATTCAAGTTACGAAAGGCTCTATACGGACTCAACCAAGCCCCTCGTGCTTGGTATGAATGTCTTAGCCTCTTTCTACTTGAAAACGGTTTTTCGAAAGAAAAAAATTGATACTACCCTTTTTATAAAATTTTCTGTTGATTCTTTGTTATTAGTTAAAATATATGTTGATGATATCATATTTGGATATACTAATGAGATGCTATGTAACGAGTTTGCTAAGTGTATACAGAATTAATTTGAGATGAGCATGATGTAAGAACTGACTTTCTTCCTAGGATTGCAAATCAAACAAGATTCATAAGAAACTTTTATCCATCAGGCTAAGTACACGAAGAATTTGCTCAAAAAGTTCGACATAGATAATGTAAAGCCTATCGAAATTCCAAAGGCAATATCCACTAAGCTTGACCTTGATGATAGTAGTAAACCAACATACATACGTAAGTATCGAGGTATAATTGGTAGTTTGTATATCTAACTGTTAGTCGCCCAGACATTGTGTTTGTCGTATGACTTTGTGCTAGATATCAAGCTAATCCTAAGGAATCAAATTTGTGCGCAGTTAAGCGTATCTTTAGATACCTAAAAGGTACTTTATCGACAGGCTTATGGTATCCCAAAACTACATCATTTAATATTTTTGGTTACTCGAATGTTGATTTTGCTGGATGCAAAGTCGATCAAAAAAGCATAAGCGGCACGTGTTATTTCCTAGGAAAGTATCTAGTCTCCTGGTTTAGCAAGAAACAAAATACTGTTGTATTATCAACAACTGAGGCAGAGTATATCGCCGCAGGACGTTGTTATGTTCAAATTTTATGGATGAAGCAAACCCTAAAAGACTTCAATCTGCAATATAAGAACATTCCTATTTTCTGTGATAACACTAGCACCATTAATCTCACTAAAAATCCAGTATGCCACTCACGCACTAAGCACATAGAAATCCGTCATCATTTTATAAGAGATCATCAATTACACAGATATATTTGTTTAAAGTATGTGGACACGGAACATCAATTAGCAGACATCTTTACTAAACCTTCAGTTGAAGATCGATTCAACTTTATCCGTCGAGAATTAGGTCTTTTAGATTCTGATAAAATATAAGAATCATAAGATGCTTTACAAATTTTTATCACACTTTTCATAAAGTTTAGAAAAAATTTGGATACAAGCCGAAAGAGCCCTTCTGTCAAAAAGGTGTAAATAACCTTAAGCGATACGGTATTTAAGTATCTTCGGACCACCACTAGCTGGGATCCGGCCCCTACAGCTACTCTGAGATAATTTAAACTCTTGAAAATGTATGATTTAAATTCAGCCCTTATTATTCTATATTTATATCAAGTCAAGAAAGGCATAATATCGATTAAAGTTACATTGAGATTCTGAAAATAAATGTCAATAGAATTCGGACCGAACTCGGACCGAGCTCAGACCAAACTCGGTTAGTTTAATTCTAGAATATGCTATGTCATTTAATTCTCTTCCTAATTTAGCTTTAGGTTACTCTATATATAGATCATTTCGTTGCTCATTCATTCAGACCAAAAAAAATTATCCCACCTCCACAAATAAACTTAGCGTTTCCTCCTACATCCTTTCCAAATAGCCCCTAAAAGAAAAATAGATTCCTTTTCTGACTCTCTTTTCTGAATTCGATGATTTCACCTTTCGAAGACTCAAAATTTCAAATGATCGGTTTAATGACTTCTCCAAGAGACACATCTGTTTTGGCCATCATATTGATTTTTCTTTCCAACACAAAGACTATCTACCAATTCTTTAAAAACTTCAACTTGAAGAATTTGTTATAACTCGTACCAATATTTACACCAATTCTATTCAAATATTCTATTCTAACTTAACATATAAATATGACACTATTTCATCTAGAGTTCATGGCATATCAATTAAATTCGATGTGAATGACTTGGGTAAAATCCTATGCATTCCCGCTAATGGACAAACCTTAGTCAACATCACGCAAGTTCAATTCGACCATGGCTTAACTTTATATTCTTTCAAAAATATCTTTTGTCACCCTCTTGAATGTCCACCTGGTAAATTTTATGCTAGATATTTGAATGCTTACTTCTTTGAAATGCATCGTATTATCTTTTCAACTTTTCTACCTAAGAAGACTTACTTTGATGAGGTCTCTTATCTAGAAATTTTAGCTTTATATCACTTGCATTTCGGTATTAACTTTAATGTACCCCAGACCATCTTATCTTAAATGGTTCAATGTTGCAAGAAAGGGCGTCCACTACTATACGCAATGTACTTGCCAATCATTTTCAGCTATTTTGACATTCCTTCGGATACTTGTCCAATCTTGAGGAACGTTTATACCTCAATAGAATTTGACGAATTGAGCCAACTATGCTTCTACCTTATAGCTCATCATCAAACTCCAACACTAATTCTGTTGATTCCATCCCTCATGTTGATGAACAACTGCAAACCTTATAGTTTATTTTCAATCTGCTGTGTGATCGCTTCCACCGAGAAGATATACGCAATCGTACTAATGATCATCGCCAAACTCTTCAGACTCAGGCACTTGGCAACACTTTGATAGACATCCAATACAACCTATCGAAGCACCCAGCAAGACCTTTTCTGATTCTCCAAAATCTGAATCAACAAGGATTTTTTATTGATCACCCTTATGTTCAGCGATATTGGATACATCTAATGCCTTCTTTGAACCAAAAAGAATAGTTAAACTGGATGAATAAAGTTTACTCAATGGATGATGAAGATGATGAACATGACAACTAGTTACTCAAAGGATTTAAATGTTTAAAAAGTTTACTTTTAGATATTCTACTATGATATTTTTACTACACATCTGCTTTTGTATGTTTTCTTTCAAATGAATAAAGTTTAATGCAATTTTTCTTTTGTCATTATATATTATCCTGTATACACTTTACTCTCTTATTTTTCTTGTCATCGCACCGATTTCGGGAGAGCATGCCATTTCGATCAAATAATAACAGGGGAGAAAGACATAAATGATACTAGCATACAAGACGATACTTGACAGATGTTGTCTTCAGCATATCAACTGCTCCACAGTTACGGGAGAGCCTTGCATATCAAAGACTTGTAGTATCATTCATAGTTTATCAATTATCAAAATGGGAGAGATTATTGGCCCATCCGGTCTAAGTCAACTTGATTTTGATTGTTAATTAAATCATGCATTAATATGTCACAATCTGAAGCCTCAATACTGTTATTACATGTCGTATGTATTTTATCTGTTTAAATGTAATCTTTTATTTATTTGAGTCTAGGAATGATGTAAGCTGAGTCGTACTGGCAAAACCTAAATAACTATAATCAGATACCTAGTTTACTCAAATGAACCAAAGAACCTATCCACTAAATTAGGCCACAATCATTTACAAAGTCTACCATACTTAGAGACCGAACTTGTGCCGAACTCGTGTCAAACTCGGACCGAACTCGGTTACCCTTTTGGTATAAAATCAACCAGTTCAATAGCTCTTGATTTCTTGGCTCAATGGTTAGAAATTTGGATTAAACCCCATCTGAATTCTAGCCGAACTTTGTTTTCCTACACCCTATAAATAGGATTGGAATTCTTTATTCTTACTCACTCAACCATTCTTTAGTCTTTATCCTATTGTGAGCAAACCTCTAAAGCCTTAACTTTTCCATCTCAAAGAGCAACTTCCTATCCTTCCTAGTGCCAAGTGCGATCGCGGTCTATAAGTCTTCAGAGTTGTAAAGAGCTTTGTTCCATCAGTTACTCTCTCTCTCTCTCTCTCTCTCTCTCTCTCTCTCTCTCTCTCTAAGCTGTAAAGTTGCGAGACTTCGGATCAAACCTCGTGGTGTAAAGAAGTTGCGAGACTTCGGATCAAACTCTTTAGATCAAAGTTTCTGATTTGCTATTGGTGATTATAGTGGATAAAACTCCGAGCTTGAGTTCTCGGGACTGGATTAGTCCTCTCAGAAGGAAACCAGTATACATCTTGGTGTTTGTGTTTGCTTTCTCTCTCTACTTTACTGGTTTACTTTACTGTCTTTATATACACTGTTAGTTAGCAATTGTCTTCATTCTGATAATATTAAATTGGGTAGATTATTCCGCTGCACTTTATTCACCCCCCTCCCTCTAGAGTTGCCTCACGGTCCTTCATAATAGTGGCACAATGCCCTCTACGATGCAGTTGTTCATTTTTGAACCACAACTGCATGCTTTGCTTGACAAAGCGTCCAAATTGATACTCGTGCAAGGATGCACGCTCGCTCGCTCTCCCGAAGTACCTCGATATTCAACCAAGATGATCCACTCAAGCTCCAATCGCCCAATCATAAATCCAACTCAAGCCATAAATTATATCCAACCAATGGTGCACACTCTATGCACACCATAGTGCAATAATTTCCATGTTCCAATCCCAAGTGTTCAAGATATTTTGTGTGTTCCATATTATTAGGCATAAAGGATTAGAGGGGAAGGGATAGAGCCTACTCACAAAGTCTAAATCCTCTAAGTACCCTGCATTGTCGATACGGTCGATCCCTCAAATTTGTGGATTCAAAACACGATCTACTCAATTGGTTTAACCATGCGAGCATGTCGTGCTCTCTAAATCATCCGACAGATCGGACTAAGGAAGATGGCATTATCGCTCCAATCTCGCTATCTCAGTACTTCTCTGAACGAATACCTAATTTCATCGAAATCTACATGCGATATGCACATGAAACCAACTGAAATCAATACTTGCTCCCAAATCCAACAAAATCAAAATATAACCAACCATTGCCTTGTTTAATCATACTCAGTGTAATGCACCATGCGGTTGTGGGATATTACATAATATACCACTTAGAATAAGGTTCGTCCTCGAACCAAACCAGTATACATTCCTTTCTTGCATGTCGTTTTCCTAATTCATAAACTCTGCTTCAAGCAACTCACATTCTCCTGATCCAGATTCAATATCTCGCTTGTGTTGAATGCTCGTAATTTCCATATTTCCATATCCTCCTTGTAGCTCAATTCAATTTCAACATATCGCTTAGTTTGGATCATCCACATATTTAAGGCGTCCCTGAAATATATGTAATTCAGTCGAGCTTAGCGATAACGAATTTGGATAAGTTACAAGGGTATCTTTATGCCCAAGATATTCATTCACTTCACTCTCGACTGAACCAATCCTGATGTTCATCCACAACAAATTTGCACAAGCATTATTCTCAAATACGATAATTTTCCACTAACAATAAATTCTACCTGACTCAAATCAGTTCGTGTTTTGACTCAGTCCATTCTCTAGCAAGATCCAACACACACTCCATGTCCTTGCATATCCCAAACGCAACAACTATTATGCAAGGCCCTACCATCCAACTATTCATGAATTCTCACTAGCACCGTCGAAGCTCAACCAACCAAACTCTATCATGACTCTAATCGCACCATGTTCCGCATGCACCATCTCCAAATATCATCTTATGCTCCGAACGATCATCACAACAGATACTACCCCAACTAGGCGACTTACCCAAACATCGAACTCTGCTCTAAATTAGCTTGGCCCAATACGTCTTCATCAATCGCAATACCTCTCTGGGTGAACATACATATTGACGTTCATGTGGTCCATGAACGTTTTGTCGTCATGCCATAGGGATAGTGTCATCACGATTTCAACACGGACACACTCGCCATAATTCTTAGGTCGCGCATAAAATAGTTCTTCGTGCTACTTCCACTTCCTCGAAGAATAGGATATTACCTTCGCTTTCTGCATAAGCACGTACCGCAAACCAGGTCTAATTTTATCTTATAGATCTGAGGCAAATGTTCCTTCTGATATTGCAAGGATCTGATCTGAATGAGCTGCTGGTTTAACTTCTCAAAGCTAGTTACACAATCGTCAATTCATATAAATGATATACCCTTCTGGCGCACGACGAGTCAAAGGCAATGCCATATTCAAAAATCTGCGATTCTGAATCTCATCATTTGACTTGGCCCATTTTTACCATCGCTTCGATCTTCTTGATTTATCTTTACCTGAAGGCTATCCCAAGGATCTATCAAATCCAACACTCAGTCACTTAGACCTATCTCCAATATACACCACACACATCCACCCTCAAAGAATTCTAAAATACGTCGCTGCAAGGGTTATTCTATGGGTCTATAATATTTATTTTGATTTAGTGGTCAAGTCTCTAGGGTCAGCTGCCTCGAAACTATGTACGATAATTATGAGTCATATCATGGGACAGTTATTACGAACCATGTTATATCTCATCTGCCAATCTGAACCATAACCTAACAATCTGATCCGATCAAACTCCTGAATCCGAGCACTTCATGCACTATCGCTGACGATCTTGTTAACCAAACAATACCTAACCACCTAGACACTTACTATCTATCCAAACCATAAATTGTTGAACTGCGCTCGTTGAAACCGTCTTTCATTATTCCGTCGTTCTGCCCTAAATCCATCAAAATTCTGAACCGCCTTGTTGGACTTCTCGCACTACCACTTGCAATGATTCCCGAAACCATAGACTTGCTATGATTGTTATTTGTTTGCCAACTTCACACAGCACGTCCAACTTGCTCGAGCGGCACAATAATTTGTTTCAATGTTGCTCTCTCGTTTAGTTATCTTCAAAAGTCATCCGCCATAATCCTTGTTCTTGTTCTATTCCTTAGCACCATCTTGATTTCTCCATGTTCTGATTCATCCATATGCTCTCGATGACTTATGCACAAGTTCTAACACAATCTCAAGTCCATATCGCCTTCACTCGTTGCCTCAATCCGCCATAGTACTACAAGTGTTAGCTTTTAATCTGACTTAACATTAACTAGACTTACCACATGCCCGTTTACGTCTTTCGGAGAATCTGTCCGCCATCTTTGCACCGTTTCATAAATTTTGCTTTCACTAAACTTTGAGTCAAACTTCTCGAGCGCCAATATCCGAAAACCTTCAAGTTCGTCTGACTCCATCGCATTGCTCCTTCAAACTAAATCGTGTTTCACTGCTCTACCAATTGCTCCCTTGCATTGCCAAAATCCATAGTCCATACTCGCTACTCTTCGATATATCCATCGCTCGTACAAGTGTGCCCTAACCGTTTGTTCCTTACACTCAACTCTCTCTTTTGAATCAATGAATGCTCCATCGAACTTCCAAATTGCCCAAGCGAACTCTGATATTCAGCTTTTCGTCTGATCGATCTTATCTTGTTTCCAATACTTGGTCCGCATCAATCCTTCAAATTCCAAATACTCATTCCATTGCTTGTTCCATTCTCGTCCAACAAAACTTCTATTTACACATGTCCGTTCTTAATCGCTCAAGTCCAATATATCAAAGAATACTTGAGTCAAATTCTGTTGCACTATATACCACATGGAAATAGAGTCGCTCTCGCACCAGATTTACTCTGTGTCGACGAACGTCTATTCCAAACCAACTATTCCATGATGATCATGTCGATCTTAACTTAACATTCGCTTACTCCATGTTCCTATACATAACTCAGTCGATATGTACCAACCAACTTACATTCATGTTACTCGTGTCCATTATGGCAATTTCTATTGATGTTTATCCAAAATAATCTAATTTCAAGCTCACTGTGTGGTATACCATATACCACTCTGAATTAAGTCACTCCTCACGTCATCCTTCTTTGCACTGATCCAAGATCCGTTCGTACCATCCATTCTGTGTGATCCCGCCATTCACAACTCAAGTTTTACACGAAACTCAGCCAATGCAAGAACCATCTAACTCTTCTGTCAATCTCACTCGATGCAACTTGTGCCATATTCTATTCTTGATACTTCTATTATTTCTCAAATCGTCCGACACTTTTGCTACACGAGCAACTCGTACAACGATATTTTCCAAGTAATCCAAGCCAATACCTAATTGTTCCACTAATTGGCCACACGAGCAACTCGTGCAACGCTCTTCTGATATTCCCAACGAAAACTTAAACCTGATAAGCATATGTCATAATATGCCACATAACCAATCTCATCTGACAACCAACTACTCCACTGATGCAACCAGAATCTCCTCGAATGATAAGCCAAACCAACGCAACGATACCTCTCAACTTGCTGCATGAATGCAACAATGCCACATAATTTGATGCACGAATGCAACAGCGCCAAACGTTGCTGCATGATCTATCGAAAGCCAATGCAACGAAGAACAACATGCACCCTTAACCAACAAATATATAGACTTTTGCATAAAACATCCAATGCGGCACCTAGTAGAACCAAGAGTCAAATGATACGCGGAAGCTATTTAGAGTTTGTGATGAACCAAAGGACAAAGTTCAAGAAAATGAACCGGGTGCTCTGATACCAATTTGTCATATCCCAATCTCCCGTAACTTTGATCGTCCCCGCCGAACGTGAATCACCACGTTGCAGCACTCCCGCAGGACAATCGTTCTCATCGGGACGTAATATCGTGCGAGCCTAGAGTTGCGCTTGCACAAGGCGATAATGTCAAACATCATAGTTATTATCGAAATAACCAAGTTTTAGCGAAAGTCAAGTATTGTGTACCAAGCATACATCAGAGTATACGCAGCGGAGCTCTCGAAAGGTCCAAATAAAAATACCACAAGGGAGAATGCCACAAAGGTGATGCAAAACCCTTGCTCTTTCTCTTGCCCACAAAGGTACTTATCGCTCCATATATCATGTCCCGTATATCCAAGCAGAGTCACTACGCCTGCGTACCTGAGCATAATGCCCACAAACGTGGGTCAGTACACAGCTGTACTGGTGAGCGGGGTAACCCACTCATCTAAACCGATACTAAATATATAGTGAATGCAACAGTTATATGATAATATTTCTACTTGAATCCTAGATTCATTTTATGGCAGAGGTATGACATGTTAAGGAAAGCAGTAAATCAGTTTAAGTATACAAACATTCAACTCAAGCAAATATACTAGCAGTTATAACCAACTCAAAGGAAACTAGCATGCAAATTGTTCTACTCAAACCCGAAGCAACGCAAACCTATCGAACCACATCACGCTCCAAGCCTCAATATCCAACCTTGAACCATGCCATAATCCAAGCCTCACTAATCCAATCATCGATGCATATACTCTTGCCGAATCAAGATGGAGCCGCCACCTACACGAATGCACAAACCAAATCAACTTTTATCTATATGAAGTCACAGGCCAAGCCATAAAGGACTAATCAACTGCAGTTCAACCCGATCCAGCACTGAGTAGCTAGCCCATATGGTCGTCTCGAACTGCCGGTACCGCGTCCAAGGCACGTTACCATTTGTTTCCTCCATGGTCGGTTCCGATGTCTCGGAGCCGATCTCGTTCGAGAAAACCAAACCCTGTACGCAACAGGTTGTCCGTGACTAATGCAAACACCAATAGTAGGTATGACGAGAGAATTAAGCCTTCTTGTCCCACCAAACGATACTCGCCTTATTCCATCCAATTATCCAAACCATTCTCCAACTATAGCCCAAGGCACCATCTCAAGTTATCTCCATAGGCAATATGTTGCTTCTTGACACAATACTCTGATTGGTGCAACACCCCTGGCTCTGAAAGCTCCGTGGCACAATGCCCTCTCCGATGCAGTTGTCTGGTTTCAAACCACAACTGCACGCTTTGCTTGACAAAGCGTCCAACTTTATACTCGTGCACGGATGCACGCTCGCTCGCTCGCTCGCCCGAAGTGCCTCGATGCTCCAACCAAGATGATCCACTCAAGCTTTGACTGTTGTGCTATACACTGTTGCTGCTGCTGCTTACTAACAATATTAACTAACTTAACTTTAACTGATACATACATCCTAATCTCTAATAGAATATTATGTTATACACTGTTGTTGCTGCTGTTGCTGCTACTTATTGATGATAATGCTTACTGGTGCTGCTGCTTATTGCTTGTTCATACTGCTGCTGTTGTTGCTTACTGTTGCTGCTTACTGATTGTTATTGCTACTACTTCTTACTGCTGCTGCTGCTTATTGTTGTTGCTACTGCTTACTGTTGTTGCTGCTTATTGCTCCTGCTGCTGCTCACAGCTGCTTATTGCTACTGCTGCTGCTTATTGTTGCTGCTACTGCTTACTACTGCTGCTGTTGCTTATTGCTCCTGCTGCTGCTCACAGCTGCTTATTGCTACTGTTGCTGCTTATTACTACTGCTTACTGCTGCTGCTGCTGCTCACAGCTGCTTATTGTGTACATGTGTGTGTATGTGTGCTAGTGGGGGGGTATCGGGTAAGTAGTAAGAAGCAGTATATATATATATATATATATATGTTTCTATTTTATTTGAGATGTGTTGGTGGTCACAGGGAGGTTCATGTGCACTATTAGTATTAAGATGTGTAAGCATATATATATATATATATATATATATATATATATATATATATATATATATATATATATATATATATATATATATATATATGCTTATACATCTTAATACTAATAGTGCACATGAACCTCCCTATGACCACCAACACATCTCAAATCAAATAGAAACATATATATATATATATATATATATATATATATATATATATATATATATATATATATATAATACTCTAATAGTTATAATCAAGGTAAATTAAATTAGAATACAAAGTATCAAACACGTGGAGTGCACCGCACCCGTATCACACTCAATCTATGATACGCTTACGATACGGCTCCACCACACCACCAAACGTATTTCGAAGGACACGAGCAAGTCTAGAATCATAATTATAAGCAACATGAAGTGTTAGCTACTCATCTACGTACCCATGTCAAAAATGTGACATGCTCAACCCCCCGTGTCGAAATAAAACCCCCAAATCAACTTGTATCGCCAAATTGTCGTGATACGGCCTACACGTATCCAATTGTGGATATGACACTAGTCTCACGCAACCAAACACATGTCAATTTAGTCTAATTGACCTATTGACAAACATATGATGTGCCAATCTCAGAATTCCCCCAAAATTGACACAAAACACCACATAAAACTCATAATACATAGCCAAATAGCCTAGAACTTGTTCCTATAAGTAGTCATATGATATGGGGTCATTCCTAATGGTCAAATGCATGATTAAGAAGCTATAATGAGAGAAAAATTCAGGAATTACCAATTGGGAGATGGATTCTCAATAAAAATATAATTGGACACGATCCGAATATAATTTCTAGCTCCAAAGCTCCTTCTCCTTGTGCTCCTTGCTTCTCCAAGTTCAAAGGCTCAAAGAGTGATAAATTTGAGAAGGAATTGGTGGTAAATTATGTAAAAAATTAATGAAAAAAAAATGGGAAATTGGGGATCAAGAATTTGGATCAAAAATAAAATGCAAATGAGTAGATAGAGAGAGAAGAATGGCATATATGTGGCCGGCCTAAATTTCCCCCCTTTCCAAGAAATGTACAATGACCAAGTTGCCCCTCTCCATCTAATTATGAAGAGGATTAAGGAAGGACTATTTGGGAAGTCTCTACACTAATTGCAATTAAACTTATTCTCCTTAGTTAATTAGTAAAAATGGGTTCATTGGGCCTAGTCCATGTTGGCTCACTATTTGTCATGACAAGTCTAATTTAGGTCCACTAATGTCAAGTCAAATTAAATAGGCTAGTCCACTAACTAAATTAAATGCTACAAACCTCTAATTAAATATAGCACTCTAATAATTAAATAACTAATACAAGCATCAAATAAATATATATGGCCCACTAATATTAATATTATATTCATAAATTAAATAACTAGGCCAAATTATCAAATTATCCGTAGCTGAAAAAGTGGGGGTGACAATCCTATCCACCTTAAAAAAAAATTATCCTCAAAATTTAAAGATGATCGTACTCCCTCTAGGTCAACTCTAGTCCAAACTAAAACATACAACATGCAATTTAAAAGATATCACTAATTATAGTCTTTGTCTATCATGGTTTTGCAATCTCCGACAGGGTATACTAACTATACAATAACTTACAAGCAGTCTATAAGGTACTAACTAAGCACACAAGCAACAGATGGAAAGGAAAGGAAAGGAAAAGAACAGAACAGGACAAAACAAGCTAACCTATCACCTGAAGTGTCGTCCTCTCCGACTGCCATCACAAATGCCCCGCCCTGCTGGGGTGGCTCCCTATGCGGTTGCTGAGCAGTCTGCGGTGCCACAGGTGGCCTAACACCTCTCTGACCGCGATCCGGTCCATACGGGTTGTTGGAACACTCCTTCATCTGATGGTCAGGGGAACCATAATACAAGCATAGTCTGAGCCTCTTCCGACAGTTCTCCCAATCATGCCCATGCCTTCCACAATAGGCACAAGAAAAAGTCTGTTGAGTCTGCCTCTGAGGCTACTGTGGTATATGATGAACTGGCTTCTGAAACTGTTGTATCTGTTGAGCTGGTGCCCTAACTGGCACAAGATACTGCTGATGCTGGTATACTCTCGGTTGTTGAAGGTGGGTGCACTTCGCTGGGCCCATACCACTACTCGCTCCTACGGTATCGCTCGGCCTCTTGGAACCAAGCTCCAAATCATCCTCCGCCTGCTGTGCCAGTCTCAGAATTTCCTCAAAATTAGAGGTGCAGTCTCCATTAGTATGAGACTTAATCTTATTGTTTAATCCCTTCCTGAACTTTCTAGCCATGGTTCGATGATTCTGCCTCTCAACAAATCGTCCCAATCGGTAATACTCGGTCGCCTACTCGTCCACTATCAAGTTTCCCTGGACGAGGTTCTAGAATTGACTCTCTAAAGTACTCTGAGCCATATCTGGGAAGAACTTCTCTTTGAAAAGCTCCTTGAAAGCTTCCCAAGTAAGTCTCGGGGCCGATATCTTAGGGTCTGTCAATGTCGAACATCATACTACATGCCGCCTCTACCTGCAAGCTCTCAGAAATCTGCGCCAATCGCAGGTCCCTCTCAATATCCTCTATCCAGTCGTCTGCGTACAAGATTCCCTCGGTGCCCTTAAAGTCCTTAGGCCCCATCATCTTGAAGACAATGATAGTCCCCGGCCTCGGCTGCTGCGGATCGAGCTGAGGTGGTGTCATCAGTGGCTGGGCTAAGGCGACTCTCTCGACTGCATCGAGCGTAATCTGGTGAGCATTCTCAATGCCCTGCCTTATAATCTCTGACTCGCGCTGTTGTGCCTCCATCATCTGGTAAAAGAACACAAACATCTGCGTCTGATCGATTGCGGATGACGAGAATAAAAGATCCCCTAAAACTGTTGGTTATGTCCTCTTTACCGTAGGTAGAGTGCTCCCGAAAGCTTCTGCGAAAATGCCCACCTGAATTAGTAAAGTGGATCTTTAGAATATAGCTGCTGGAACAGTGTCTGCTAGTACTGCCCTCATAGGCGATAAAGTGACTGACCTCGCTGACATTGCGCCTGAGCACTGGGATGCGCCTTTGGCGACATCGTGAAGACAGATTCAAAAATAAGAAATCAATATTGAGCAAGATACGAAATCATCAAAGAAGGACATAAATTTTCAAGGAAAGCAATATTCAAAATGATAAAGATAGCAAGAATCAATTAGGTTGGAATTATTTCCTAGTTGTGATTGAGTATACGCCTTCATCCTAGCATCATATATCATATCCTATCGCAGGCTCACAGTAGTACAACTAAGCTATTGCACTACCACGATATCGCACTATTGCGAAGCCTGACCTGCATGGACTACCACAAAAATGTGTCATGATCCGCACCCGGTATAGGGGTACGAGTATGTGGGTACGTCCAGCCTACGCCGCAGCATCGGCGGTAGAACATTATCTCGGTCTTCTATATTATCTAACATCTCACACAAAATATATATAATACATGTCATGCCATCTCAACTCCAAATGGAGGAGCAATATGATAATATAATCAAGGGTAGTCAATACTCAATCACATATAAAAACTAAAGGAAAATTTAAGCACGATATAGAATGGAAAGAAAAGAAGTACAAGTCTCAATACATCACAGGTCCAACTCAATATCTAAACACAACTCAAGATCTCAAAATAATAATACAATCCAAAATCTAACTAGAAACAACTACTACAATATGGAAATCTAAATGGCCTCAGTATCTGGTACTACATCCTCAGGTGATACTCCATCTATTAGCCCGTAGTAAGTGGGACACATCCTCACTAACCAGTCATCTGAAAATATATCCAGTCAGGATTAGAGCAAAGTACAACCCAATAGCAATTTTAATTAATTAATAATGACTATAAATAGAAATAGAGAATGTAATATAAGATGAGAAACAATGAACAATATCATACTATGGTAGAAGAAATAGGTAAATAAGAGAAATATGGCATACACTGATCACGATGACATAGAACAAGACAATAAAATAGAATATGGTGAAGAACTGTAACTAAACTAAGTGACTAAAATACTAGTTAAATATGTTATCGGCTTTGGTTGAATATTATCTACTTAATATTGGATAAACATTATCTACTTAAACATTAAACATTGAACATTGTCTAGGCTTTGATCACATATCTAACTAACACTTCCCCTGTCCCTAACCAATACGCATGGATCCGATCACGATACGACGACACGAACACGAATATAATATGAGTATACGAAGAACATGAATGTACACGAATGAACACGAGCACAAGAAATACCCGATGCACATGATAAAGTACATGTGAAGGAGTATCCAAAGTAAATGATAATGGGATGACATCTCCTGACAGGATCCATATAGTACCAGTCGGTGTAACCACTGTGTCGGAATCAAGTAAAATATTTCTAAATACTTGCATTATAGTAATTATCAAATAATAAAAACTATCAGATAATGTACTCTCCTGAGGTCTAGAGTAAATGATGTCACTCGGTGTCCAAACTGGCGTTACACAAACCTATATATAGAATATTATATTAATACAAGATTTTGGAATAAAAATAACTTAAACTAGTCAAATTCTAGGTCATAAAGCCATTTCTATGTCAACACAATCAAATTAGGTCAATTCTAGGTCAAATTAGTCAAACTTGGTCAAACTAGCTATTTCTAGGTTATATGAGTCCATCTCTAGGATATTGGATCCATACTCTATGTAACTAGGCTATACTAGCTACGTTAGGATACTAACACTATACCGTATCATAAGATACATAAATTATTAGATATAAAAATATAATAATATATATATACAAGATGAAAATATATAGTACCCTTAGCTAAACTAATGCTAAGTGGATACCTTGGCTTTGATCCAAATACGGTATCATACCACCTACACATCCCTCTTGATACACAAATCCAATACCTTGAGTATAAGTCAATATCTTGACATTACCTTGGTATCATAAGATAATCCAATATCTAACAGTTAACTAACTAGCCATTCATACCCCCACTATACACTAACGTGCACTTATACTCACAACTTATATCAATACTATACCAAACTAACATAACTAGCATACTCATCTGGTATTCAATACCCATACCCCAGGATACCTCAACTCTCATTACCTTGGTGTAACTCAAGGTACACTAGAAATAATATTAACCAATACTAATACTTATGCTAACTAGTATATATATATATATATATATATATATATATATATATATATATATATATATATATATATATATACTAACTTATATATATTTATATCTAACTAACAATATTAACTAACTTAACTTTAACCGATACATACATCCTAATCTCTAATACACTGTTGTGCTATACACTGTTGTTACTGCTGTTGCTGCTGTTGCTGCTGTTGCTTACTGCTGCTGCTTATTGCTTATTTATGCTACTGCTATTGCTTACTGCTGCTACTTACTCTAATTATTGCTGATGTTGTTGCTGCTGCTGTATACTGCTGCTGCTTATTGCTGCTGGTACTGCTGCTACTTACTGGTGCTGCTGCTGCTTATTGCTACTGTTGCTGCTTATTACTGCTGCTGGTGCTGCTGCTACTTACTGGTGCTGCTGCTGCTTATTGCTACTGTTGCTGCTTATTACTGCTGCTTACTGCTGCTGATGTTGCTACTGCTGCCTATTAATGTTGTTGCTGCTTATTACTACTGCTTATTACTTACCTGACACCCCCCTATAGCACATATACACACACAGGTACACACACACATACACACACACACAATATATATATATATATATATATATATATATATATATATATATATATATATCATATAACAACTATTATAAATATAATATTCTAATAGTTATAACCAAGGTAAATTGAATTAGAATGCAAAGTATCAAACACGTGGAGTGTACCGCACCCGTATCACACTCAATCTATGATTGCTTGCGATACATCTCCACCATACCACCAAACGTATCCCGAAGGACACGAGCAAGTCTAGAATCACAATTATAAGCAACACGAAGTGTTAGCTACTCATCTATGTGTCCGTGTCAAAATATGACATGCTCAAACCCCTATGTCGGAAGAAAATCTCCAAATCAACCTGTATCGCCAAATTATCGTGATACAGCCTACACATATCCAATTGTGGACATGATACTAGTCTCACACAACCAAACACATGTCAATTTGGTCTAATTGACCTATTGACAAACATATAATGTGCCAATCTCAGAATTTCTCCAAAATTGACACAAAATACCACGTAAAACTCACAATACATAGCCAAATAGCCTAGAACTTATTCCTATAAGTAGTCCTATGCCATGGGGTTATTCTAAATGGCCAAATACATGATTAAGAAGCTATAATGAGAGAGAAATTTAGAAAATACCAATTGAAAGATGGATTCCTAATACAAATATAATTGGACACGATCCGGACATGATTTCTAACTCCAAAGCTCCTCCTCCTTGTGCTCCTTGTTTCTCTAAGCTCAAAGGCTCCAAGAGTGATGAATTTGAGAAGGAATTTGTGGTGAATTGTGTAAAAAATTAATGGATAAAAATAGAAAATTGGGAATCTAGAATTTGGATCAAAAATAAAATATCAATGAGGAGAGAGAGAGAGAGAGAAGAATGGCCTATATGTGCTCGGCCCCAAGTTTCCCCCGCTCCAAGCAATGTACAATAACCAAGTTGCCCCTCTCCATCTAATTATAAAGAGGATTAAGGAAGGACTATTTGGAAAGTCTCTACACTAATTGTAATTAAACTAATTCTACTTAGTTAATTTGTGAAAATGGGTTCATTGGGCCTAGTCCAAGTTGGCTCACTATTTGTCATGATAAGTCTAATTTAGGTCCACTAATTTCAAGTCAAATTAAATAGACTAGTTCACTAACTAAATTAATGCTACAAGCCTCTAATTAAATATAGCACTCTAATAATTAAATAACTAA
This sequence comes from Iris macrosiphon, assembly GCA_036927795.1. Lineage (NCBI taxonomy): Eukaryota > Viridiplantae > Streptophyta > Magnoliopsida > Asparagales > Iridaceae > Iris > Iris macrosiphon. The sequence goes on from JAYESA010000017.1 coordinate 98,160,057, forward strand.
TACAAGCATCAAATAAATATACATGGCCCACTAATATTAATATTATATTTCTAAAATTAAATAACTAGGCCAAATTATCAAATTATCCCTAGATAAAAAAGTGGGGTTGACACCCAAATCCAACAAAATCAAAATATAACCAATAATTGCCTCATTTAATCCGACTCAGTATAATACACTGTGCAGTTGAGGGATATTATAAGCAGAGACCGGCTATTGTAGCTGCTTCCTATTCCGGAGTGGAAGTGAGAGTATATCACGATGGAATTTGTGATCGGTTTACCTAGATCTTTTGACTGATCAAGATACAATTTGGGTGATAGCGGATTGTCTCACGAAAGTAGCTTATTTTTTTCTTTCCGAGTAGGACAGCCCAAAGAGCAATTGGTAGAAATGTACATGCAACAGATAGTAAGATATCACGGTATCCCAGTTAGTATAGTATCATATCGAGACACTCGGTTCACTTCTTTTTTTGGAAAAGCTTGTATCAGAGTTTAGGCACCAAGTTGAGATTCAGTACCGTTTACCATTCTCAGACAGATGGGCAATCAGAAAGAGCCATTCAAAATTTGGAGGATATGTTACAAGCTTGCACTTTAGATTTTGGAGGGTCTTGGGAGGATCTCCTTCACCTAGTCGAGTTATCGTATAACAACAGTTATCAGACGAGCATTCAGATGCACCCTTCGAAGAACTATATGGAAGAAAGTGCAGGTTGCCATTGGCATAGATAATATTGGCGAGCAGAAGATGTTGGGCCTAGAGAAGATCACACAAACAGTGGAGGTTGTCATGCAGATCAGAGAGCGACTTTGGGTTACGCAGGATCGACATCGGTATTGGACAGATCAGTATCGTAGGCCTTTAGAGTTTTGTGTCGGTGACCACGTATTCTTGCAAATTTGTCGACCATGGAGTCATTAGATTCGGGGTCCGCGGGAAGCTTAGTCCGTGATACGTCGATCCATTCGACATCCTCGAAGGGAAGGCGATATTGCTTATCGACTTGTCCTTCTGCCTTCGCTATATGAGGTACACGATATGTTTTATGTATCTCAATTGCATAGGTATGTCTCGGATCCGAGGCATATCTTCGACCATTCTGAGCTAGTCGTTGGTACGTACCGACTTGTCTTACGAGGAGCAACCCGTATCCATTTTGGATAGAAGAAAGAAAGTGCTTAAGAATCGGACTATTCGTCTTGTCCGAGTTTCTTGGGGTTATCACCCTTTGGGAGAGTCGATGTGGGAGCATGAGGATGATATCCGGTCTCGGTATCCCACATATTCGACTCGGAAGGTATATTTGTTCTTATGCCTTCGTATCTGAATCTCGTGATTCGTTTACCCATACAGTTTGATGTTGCTTTTCTTTATTATATGATTGAACTTAATTGCATGTATAGATGTGCTTGTAGTTAGTACAATGCTTATTCTGATTTCTCTAGCTAGCCTTGAGTTTGAATCTCGATGACATATTTTTCTAAGGTGGGTAGAGAGGTCACTCCATGTTCCCGATATACGTATTTGGAACGTATTTATTTTTTACTAGTATAGTTGCATGTGCATAGAGACTAGACCCATTATTTGGTTGATTTTAGGCTCATGGTTTATTTGTATGGCTAGGATTGGTCATGACTTGATCCAGTGGTCAAGCACCCAACCCTAGTATATATAAACCCTTAACTCTCTCTCTCTCTCTCTCTTTCTCTCTATCTCTCTCTCTCTCTCTCTCTCTCTCTTTATTTCTTCTTCTTATTCTTATTCTTCTTCTTCTTCTTCTTCTTCTTCTTTATTTTAGGCAAGTACACCTTACATGACATGGAGGAACACCTTAGATTTTAATTTTTGTTTTCCCTTGTATTTTATTAGTCTAATAAGTGTGCTATAAATTCCTTTACATGTTTAATACTTGAAGTTTTCAGTTTTTAAGGATGGATTAGAGTAGATCTATAATTTTCAAGTTAGGATTTTTATGGGTTCCATGAGTTTTTTCTTGGTTTTGATATATTAAAACTTGTTATTTTCAAAAACTAGTTATTCCATGTGGTAGAGAATTCAATTTCGTACGATTTTGATTTTTGTTTCACTTGATTTAGAGTTAAAATAAAGATTTTATGAAGAAAACAAGTTTTTGAATTTTTTGAGCTTTTCCATAGAGTTCGTGTTGTTCTGGGATGATGGACTCATGCGACCTCTTCCAGCATGCATCTATCTTAGTGGGCGCATGACTTGCCTGTGCATGCGTTCTTAAGACGAATGCATAGAACACTGAACGCATGATATTTCATGCGGCCCGGAGTTCATGCGGCCAGAGGATCATGCGGCCAGGAGTTCATACGGCTAGCTTAACATGCGGCTTAGAATGCTATATATAAATTCTTTCTTGTACGTCTTTTTGTGCATATATTTTTATGCTTTGTTTGTTCCTCTAACACTCATTTATTGTTCGTCACTCGGCACTTGTCCCTAGGCATGGACTCGCTTTGAGCATGCGTCTCAGTCTTATGTGGCTCAGTCTTATGTGGCTCAGTCTTATGCATCTCAGTTTTATGCGGTAGCTTCATGCGCGTGGTTCCTCATGCGCGCATACGATCCCATATGCATATTTTGTTGATTTGTGTGGTTTTGATATTTTATTGGATTTTGTAATTTCATATATGATCTTGATGATTTTAAGTATAATTAGACTCAGTAACTAGGTGTTAGACCTGACTATGCACCTGACCCGACTATGTGTAGAATTAGACCATATACCAAGTGACTATACCACAAATGAGCATGACTTAACCTATGTGTTGCAATGGGATAGAACTCATGTGATTAACTAAGGATTGGTAACTTGATTCGACTATTTATATCTGTGCTGATACACTTACTATGTGTTATTTGTTCCTATATGCTACGTATTCCTATGTGTTATATATGTTACATATTTCACACCGAGGTGTACCCATGTTCTACGTGACATATGATATGACACGATTTCTCTAGCATGGACATAATAGTCAGTCAATAACCAAGCGTGGCTAGGAATTGTTTGATTGTTGCATCACGTTGGAAGGAATCCAAATTGAACTATCAAGTGATAAAGTGAATTTGTATCTAGCGTGGCCTTATTGCGGTAGACATATAGGAGGAATGAACATATGACCAAGCCATGTGATTTTAGCTAACCATAGGGTTAACTAGGCAATTAAACTTGTTGAGCATTGGGAGAGACGGAATCCCAAGATCGTGTATGATAAGATGCCCTTGGGTATCTAACTGGGGAGTGCAAGGATGGTCCCCATGGATATTGTCTAAATCTGTTAGCAGTTTGGGATAACCCAGAATCCACCTAGCAAGCCATACAAGTGATTGGTCATTTTATAATTGATTTTGTTTGTGTATTGTATCTTCTGTTAGCAGTTTAGGAACATGGACTATCGTGGTGTGATGGTTCAACCATTGTCCTTGTATGTGTAAGGTTGGGCTATTGTGCTACGATAAGCTATGGGTCGAGATTGCGACGAAGAATCCTATAGCTTGACCTGAATCAGAGGATGTGCGTTATCTTGATGTGGTATGGCACATCTTGTTCTTGTTTGGTGTAGGAGTGTTATATTGTCTCGATGATGGTGTATACGTCTATGATTTTTGGTTCATTCACTATATATATATATTAATTTAAGTTTTTTATTTTTTCATTCTTGCTTTCTTTTGGTACTTGCTATTTGAGGTTTAACCCCACTGGTTATGCATGGCCAGGTTTAAAGCCAGCTCTTGAGGATTCAGCTTACTTCTCCCTGAACAATGGTGCGCACCTAGTGGATGGTCACTGAGAGACACGAGTGGGTTTCTTCTTCCCTGATCGTCATTATACATTTTATTCTTTTGGACATTTAGCCACCGGCACTTGCTAGCCGGATTGTCTGGATATTTAGTTTTCTTTATATGATTGTAATTAATCAGACTATTGCTGATCTCGGTCATGTACTTTTGCCACTCTACTAGCTTCTTATTTTGTACACTTAGTTTCCAGAATATTTTATGAGAGCGTTTGGGATGCCTTTCTTTTTTATCATACATGCTCTATGTTTACTACTTCTTATTCTATTAGTTGAGACATAAATATTATATGTGGCCCTAAGTGACTTGATTATAGCATTCACCCCCTTGTCTAGTTACAGTAGTGATTGTCTTACGATATTCCATATCTTGTATGGGGTAGCTGACCATGTCCGTCTCCGTAATCCTGTACTAGGACGTGACAAGACCCGATAATCTAGTCAAGTATTTTGGATGTTATTGAAAAGGCAACAGGAAACAATATTTCATTTGCAGGGTAAGTTGATGAAAGAGAGCTTTTTTGAGAGGCACTGGAAGACTTTGGACAAAGGCTTGCAATTAACCAACGCAAGACAATGGCTCCAGGTACATAATTATATTTTATTATGATATACAAAAAATTTCTTATGTTCTTTCCTCATAATAAAATTAATTATAATTTATGTTTATCTTTTATAGTGTCTTTAGATGAATGGTGGAGGAACTTTGGGGGTACTACTCCAAACCTTCAAATTTTGGTTATTATAATTCTTAGCCAAAATTGTAGCTCCTCATGTTGTGAGCAAAGTTGGAGTGTATTTGAACGCATATATTCCAAGCAAAGGAATAGACTAGAACAACAATGATTAAATGATTTTGTTTATGTTCATTACAACCTCCATTTGAAGATGAGGTATACCTTTTGTTTAATATAGTAATAAAATTATATTTTAGTTTTCAATTTGTATCATCAAGATAAATAGGTTAATTCTTATTTTTTTTATTAACTTATATGAACAGGGTAAAGAAGCCATGCTTTGATCCTATATATTTTGATGCATTTGACATGACTGAGGATTGGATAAGGGAGCATGAACCTTCAACTCTTGATGTTGAAGAAATGGAAAACATAGTTGCAGATGTTTCAATCATGATATTTAAAAGTCATGCTTAACGAAATTGTGGTGGCACACAAGAGAGAGAAGGTAATGACATGAGATAATATTAAGTTAAAATAAATAATGCATCATTGATCATGATTTTATTATATTTTGCTAAGATAAACTATGTTCTCATACAGATGAGGCTGACTAGATACGTTTATGTGGATTGGAGTAAATTTGATGAACAAGTTATCATGGGAAATAATTTTGATTCCCATCATTTCTCTATGGATTTAAATTTTGATCTCTAAGCTACTCGTCAATTGTATTATGACTTAATTGTTTTATTCATACTTTTTATTTTTAAGACTTGATAGTAAGTTAATTACTTTTAGTTAACTTTGACTTTTGTTTTGGACTTTACATGTAATCAAAATTAATATGTTTACTTCTTGACTAATTTTACCACAAGTAATATATGTGTACTTATGTACTATGTAATATATTCAATGTAACATTATAAGTCTATATAATTGGTTCAACCCGATTAACCTACTGGTTGGACCGGTTTGACCCAACCTAGTGTCCTGACAGGGTCGATCTCCGGTCCGGTTTTTAAAATATTGGTTATAGGTTGTGTGTAGCAGAAAATAATTAATTCTGAGAAAAAAAATCCAAGTTAGCGACTTACAGGCGACTACTCAACGACGGATGAATGACTGATCTGAGACAAAAAACTAAAAAAAATTAGTTAGTGACAGACTACCGACGACCTTGTAACCATCACTTTTTCGGAAGAGGAGTATTTTTTGTCATTCCATAATTGCTTGATAATTATATTAGTGATAATAATATTTATTATTATACACAGTGGTTGTGTGCTAGCTAATTAGAATATATTATGTGATTAGTTGGTTAGTGGTTAGCCTATTGATTAGACTTAGTGCTAGTGAGTCCAAGTGGACCCAACTAGACTTGACTTGACCCATTGATTCAATTAATTAGTTAGTCATGGTTTGACTAATTAAATTAAGGAGAATAAGTAGAATATTACATCCATTAGTTTAGAACCTTCTTTATAGTTAATTCCCATAACTAATTAACCCTTCATAATAATTAATAAGGGCATTTTGGACCTTGTGCATTGCTAATAGGGTTAAAGAGTGTGGCCGGCCTTATTAAGGGAGAGGGAGAGTCTTTCTCCTCTTTATTTATTAGTCATTCTTCCCCCAAACTATTTTTCCCCAAATTGAGACCAATCTCCACCAAATTTCCTTCATTTTTATCTCATTTCCTACTCATATTCATCATCAAGGAAGCCTAGGAGCTTGGATTACAAGGAGCACTACTTGGAGAGGATATTCTAGGAGCTTGTGTCAATTTTGTGTCCACCCGGAGGAGTTTTATTGGGATTTGACTCCCAATAGGTATAATCCCTATTTTTCTTCAATTTTATGGTTAATTTATAGTATTATACCCTTAGGAAACCTTTTATGGCTAAGGACTACCCATATGAGGAAGAACTAGGTTCTTATGAGACCTATTGTGATAATTATATTGACTTTTGTGGCCAAATTAGAGAAAATCCGAGTTTGGACCATTGGGTGTTCATAGGAATATTTCTTTAGTAATTTTTGGAGTATGATTATTGATTTAATAATGTGAGTGTGTCCACAAATGGATACAAAGAGTGTGTATCATAATACGTCATGATACGGTATCGTAGAGAGGGTATTTACATGTGTAATGGGCTCTAGCATGCCAAATTCTTCATAGTACATTATAATAGCTATTATATATGTTATATATAATATATTTAGTATTTTGGTTGTGTTGCTTGAGCTTGGGGAGAATATCTTGAGGTTTGAGGGATATATCACAAGCGTATCATGAGCTATTGTGTGATACTTGGGTATGCACACCAAGTGTTTGCTATTTAGTGTAGGTGTTTGTGTACTTATTGAGTGTTATATTATATATATGTACTAGGTTCTATATAGTTTTATTAGTGTGTGTGTGTGTGTGTTTATATATATATATATATATATATATATATATATATATTTATTTATTTATTTATTTATTTATTTATTTATTTATTTATAAGAGTGTGTTGTGTGTGATGGATTGGTGGTGTGCTGCAACTAGCAGCAATAACAGCTCAGTTGTTGTGGTATTGATGAGGGGGAAACTTACAGTTAGTGTAGAAGGTTGGATGGAATTGTTGTTAGCTCATGTTGTTGTGTCTGTGATGTGATATGGTGGTGGTTATGAAACATCAAGGGGGAAGTTAGAAACTGATTTGCAGCAGTGAGTTGGTGCACTAGTATTTAATGTACAGAGTGTAACTATTGAGATGTTCAGTTGGGAATTAGAAAGCTCGGGTGTTACCTGGAGCAGTTGCTTGTGTATCAAGTATTGCAGGCAGATGGAGGAGTGTACCAGGGTCTGTGCTCAACAGTGATTAGGGAAGAGGGAATGAGTAGACCTTGATGGGGAAGCTTGGTTACAGTCAAGCAAGGAAAAGATGGTGTATCACTTGTGTGTGTGTGTTGTGGTATAGATGGAGATGTGTGTGTGTGTGTGTGTGTGTGTGTGTGTGTGTGTGTGTGTACATATATAAGTATGTGACTAGAATGGAGTGTAGGGAGGGAAGCTTTAGGAGTGTTTTGCAGGGTTCTTTGTACTGCAGGTTGCAGTGACATGGAGGAAGCAAGTGTGGGTTAGGACTTGGGTAGTAGGGAGTAGAATGAGGTAGCATCATCACCTCAGTGTGAAGCAGTAGGGGTGATGCACAGGTCTGTGCATTTGGGTAGTGTAATAGGGTGAGGGGGGAGACCTGGTTGCAGTGGTGTGTGTTGCAAGTCACTATATGAGTGTGTATAGTGAGGGAGAGGTATGTATACATGTGATTGATGTATGGTGTAATTAGAGTGTGGGTATCTCAGTATCAAGCAAGTAAGAAGTAAGGTGAGTATATGAAGTGGATTGATGCTATGGTAATGGGTAAATGGCAAGTCTAGGATAGGTGATATGATACCAATTTAGTGAACAATGTAATAGACTAGAGTATTAATAGATACTACATGATACTAAGGTATTGTCACGCCCCAGTTCCAAAAATACGTAGGACTAGGACACGTAAGCATGTCAGCCGCATGGATATGGCAACTCCAATATATGGAAACCAAACTCATACGTACGCTGTAATATGAATATCAAATCCACAAGTGGTATAAATCTATCACAAGTCACAGGGTATAATCTAAATCTCATCCACGAAAATCAAATTTAAATAAATAACCAGTATCTATGAAACTAAATCTCAATATAAGTATCTAAAGATAATAGTTAGATGAAAACAAATCCACTACCAACTAGAATATAAAAGTACAACACAATAAACACAATATAAGAATATCAACTAACGTCCACGGGGCTCAAAGAGAAGATATCCTCGAAACATATGTAACCATCCGAATCTGTGCTCCTGCGAATACTCAAGAACAGATACACCTGGAAGGGCCAGGTCCTCAGAGGGACATAACAAGATACATAAAAGCATGCCAATAAAGTACTGAAATAAATATCCAATGGGTCGCCTAACCGTCTAAGTGAATGCAGTTTGAGAACAACTTTCTAACAAGTGGGCTATCTGGCCATAAATGGGATTGGCATGACTCTCTTGGAGAATCATGGGCCTCAAAGCATGTCGTCTTTTTAACGGCAGAGGCCGCCAATTGTATAGGGGTTATCACCTCCCGTATCTCCAGCAGAGCTTCCGGGTTACAATAAGGAAAGTACAAAGGAGCCCAAATGTGGTACTTGTTGTCCTCCCCACCCCATGCTCTAAGCATGTCACATCCATGACACAATTTGGTTCATAGCCTATCTTTAGTACCCTAGCTCAATCCTGCAACCAAACAAGGATTGGATCACCGTACTACAATAGGCTATGTCCATGGACCTCTAATAACTGCTAAGTCTTCTAGCATACAAAGTTTATATTAGCAGTTATCCCTAACGCACGGCCCATACGTACAGGAGGCCAGACCTGTCACGCAGTCCGTGATCTATATGAGACTCACACTCGTGTAACAACTGTGTCACGACCAATGAACCTAATGATGCTACATGATAATGGGGTAGTCTCATAAACAAGGTCAATGCAAATACATAAATAAAAACATATCGCGACGACACCGTCGCGCACATTTTATATAACAGTTAAAATATATGAACTAAAGACAGAAAATAAAAATGCATGCAATATATGGAATATGAATAACAGTATAATGGCAAGGTATACTTGCTTGGCAAGAAGCTGCAAAATGTAACGTCCAGATGTCAAACACACGGGATCAGAAGCTATGGCCTCAGAACAAATGTCTTTGGATGCTGAAATAGACATTACCAACGTTCCCAGAATAAGCAAAATAGCTAGAAGGCACTTTCCTTTCGTCCAATTTGGACACAGGGGCAAAACGGTAATTTTGGATCAAAGTGGGGTCCACGTGTGGCCCACTTTGTACCGAAAAGCATGCCAAGGGTAAGGTCTCTAAATGGGACAAATTATAGGTCAAACGAACTCTAAATGTCAGCACGAACTCAACGGTATGTCCAAATGTGGATTCCGGTGAGCCGGACACAATTTCACCCAAAAAGTCAACTGTGGGGCCCGCCAATTGGCGAGTTGGTCAACTGTCTCAGAATTGCATGAAAATTGTGTCACAGGACCAGTGCGATACCACGAGTCCAGTTGCACAAGTTTCGTCGTAATCTGACGAGCGTGCACTAAATGCGCAGGACTTTTGTAAAAGTTACGACACGGGAGATTTGCTGCGAATACGGGCTGATTTCAACGCGCACAGGCGTCCAAATCAGTTTCCGCAAAATCTCACACGTCCGGGTATACTGCGCGCACCTTTTGGTACACTTGGTACACGACGGGACGGTCCCATTTGGCGGGACGCGCTCCGTATCTCAATTTTAGGAAATCTGTAAAAAGTAGGTTTTCGGGGTTTTTCAACGAATTTATTTCTTCATACAGCAGTTAATAATTTAATATAATTAACAAAAATTAAACTAGGTTAAGTGGTCTCCGTATAACAAAAAAAAAATCGAATTCGGATCTCTGTGGTGGGAGATACGAATCCGGGAACATAGGTAGTCACCGCAGTTTTCTGCTATACCCAAAAGTTTTTTTTTCCATCAACTTGGACGTTGTTTTTGTCTAGGTTTATGCACTGTTCGAGGTCAACTAATGTACAGGATTTAGAGAGGGATAGGTGGTGAACGTACCGGTGAAGACGGGGTCGAGTTTGGTAGAGCGAGGAGACGAAAAACGACGCTGGAACACAGGGTCTTCGCTGCCTGTTTCAGAACTATCGCGGTTGTGCGGGGTCGTGCGCGGTCGCGCGGTTGCTCGGCGACTACTACTCCGACGGACGTCCAGATTGGGCGGCGCGGCGGTGGTCTCGGCGGTCAGATGGGAAGGTGGAGATAAGGGTTAGGGTTTGTGAAAGAGTTATTATATATGTATATATATAATAGAGTGCGAGGGGGGGTTAAGTTCACGCGCGGGGGGCGTTTGCAGTAGTTGCTGCTGCTGTTAATTCTTAGTATACGCGGGTCCGGTCATGGGGGGTAGTGGGTTAGGATAGACTAACGGGTAGACTAGGATCCATTAGAAAATTTTCCATTTTCTTTTTCTTTTTCTTCCTTTTTCATTTCTTTTTTTTCTTTCTTTTTCTTTTAATATATATATATATGTGTGTGTGTGTGTGTGTGTGTGTGTGTGTGTGTGTGTGTGTATATATCATGAAATAAATTAGAAAAATTTTATAATGGCTCTATAAATCCTCTAAATGCACAAACACCCAAAATAAAAATTAAATAAAATATATTTTCTCTATTTAGCTTATAATTACTATAATTAATTAATTAATTAATTAAAAAGTTAAATACGGTTTTTAGGATTAGGGGTTTTACAGGTATAAGAGGTATAGTCTAATATAGATATATTCATAGGGTATTGGGTTGTATCTGGTATTAGTATCTAGTATAATAGGTAGTGGGTTGTGATATAATTGATATGAGATAAGGTAATAAGATTTGAGTTAAGCACTAGATAATAGTTATGGTATTAGTGAGATATGTTAAGGGTCTAAAATATTAGGTAGGTTAAGATATAAAGATAAGTTATACATTAAGCTAAGTTAAGTAAGTAATAGTGTTAGTTAAGGTTTGGATATACAACTAAGTATTGGCAAGGTATGAGGTACCTTAACTAGGTAATGGATTATAGATTAAGGTACCACTAGTTATTGGCCCATTTGGGTCTAAATAGTGTATATATATTATAGAGTATATTTATACTAACTAGTATGACCTAGAGTTTAGCAAGGTGTTAGGTAATATGGCTTTATAAACCAAGTAAATAGGTAATATGAACCCAAAATTTGGTAGTTGAGCTAGTTTTGACATAGTGTTGACCTAGAGACCTAGTTTCAAGCCAATTAAGCTTTATTATTGATTCTAAAATACCAAATGACATAGAATTTTATATATAGGTCAGTGTGATACCAATTCAGACACCGATTTGCATCCCTTGCTATGGACCACAGGCGAGTACATTCTCTGATAGTTTTTATTATTTAATAATTACTATGATTCAAATATTTAGAAATGTTATATCCAATTCCTGACACTATGGTACACGAATTGGTACATGCATTGGATCTTCATTCATGAGATGTTACATTGACTCATCGCATTGATATTGAATATTATTCGTCGTATTAATATTGGACATTGGATACATTGGATAGTGACGTATCATGGTTGGATCCATTGTACCAGTCAGGACGGGGGAGGTGCTAGCTAGATATGTGATCAAGACATTGGCAATATTGTAGACATTGGCAAATATTGTAGACATTGGCAAATATAGTAGACATCGTCTACTAGCTAGTCATACACTTCACGTATGATTGAGCTAGTTTCTCCATTAGTGTAAAACATTGAAATGCCTCGATCACATATATTTGACTAGTATTTCAAAACACTTAGTAAAGTTGCAATAGATTACATTGTCCTGTACTGGATACTTATAGTTCATTTTCTCTTCTACTTCATATATGCACTAATATACCACATTGCTTACATTACCCGTCTTTCCTTACTATTTACCTTTATATCAGTTTATTACTTTCTCATCTTGAATTTCATTCTCTATTTACTGTTTTATAGTCTTTGTCAATTAATCGAAACTGCTATTGGGTTGTACTCGTTCTATCCTGACTGGATATATTTTTTTGAGTACTTGGAGGATTTGTGTCCGACTCATTACAGACCGCAGGAGGGAGTAGTTGCAGCTTAGACACTATAGTTCAAGAGTGATTACCGGGAGGGCTAGTCGGTATCACTAGTTATCACTAGTTACCTTTAATCAGCATTATAGTACTGGATTTATTTCCATCATATTAGACTTTTGAGATGTATTATTATTACTCCTAGACTTATGGATTATTGCTAGACTTTTTGACTGATGCTAATGTTGAGGACTATTTAGATAGTGACTTTGTGACTTCTTTGTTTTATATCATATCGTGTCATTTATCCTCCTTATAGATTTTTTTGTGATTGAGTATTGATATTTAGTGTTAAAGACGTTGCTAAAAACATCGCTAATTAAAAAATAAGCAACGTCGGTAAAAATATCGTCAAATATCGCTAAATCAAAAAAATCAGCGACGTTAAAGAAGCGTATAGCGACTATTCTTTAAAAAAATCCAATGACAGTCGCTAAACATCGCTATACGTCGCCAACAGCAACGTTTATTTTTGGAGTCGCTGAAATCTTTAACATTAGCGACGTTTTATGACGACGTCGCTAAAAACGTCGTTATTTCATCATATTTTGGTAGTGTCATCTTGTCCTCCTTATGGAGTTGAGATTATCATTGACATGTTATATTATTATATTGTGAGATGTTGTTAGATACTATTGTTGGCCTAAACTGCGTTCTACGTCGTTGTTACGGCGTAGGCTGGACGTTGTTCACGTATTCGTGCCCTTACATCTGGGTGCGGGTCGTGAGAAACCTAGTGACACATAACAAAGGATCAGCGACTAACTATTTTTGTCGCTATTAGGATAAAGTTGTTGTCTGGTACACAAAGAGTATCATATTCATTCGCTAAGTTACTCGTTGAGGTAGCAAAAGATGGATATGTCATTATTTTGTCCCTAAATTCCTGTCGCTATGTCGCTGATTAGTCGAAATAGTGGCTAATCCGCGATAGAAATTAATAAGCGACATATAGACTAACAACAACAAAAATTGATCATTTTTTCGTCGCTATTACTATTTAGCTACAGAATATGTCATATTAGCAATGGAAACGTCTGTCGTTATTTTTTTTTAGATAGCAGTAATGTGAGTGGTCAACTAACTCCTTAAAGAGTGACAAGATTGGGTCTGATCGAGTCTCCTCCAGTGATCTAGTTAGTTAGCTGCTAGTGTTCATGAAAAAAAAAACATATGTGAAAATTCAAAATTTTGACTGTCTTGCCCAATTGTGCCATATTTACATTATGAATCAAAGGCATGAGGTGCATGCTATATATAATTAAATTGCCATTTCATGCTCATTATGAATGTGTGTAAAAATTGACCATTAGGGTATGAAGTTTGTAATGCACGAAAATTAAGAGAGAAATGGTTAGGTTTAGGGTTATTGGCGTGAGAAAATCAGTATGTAAATACATGCATGCATGTACTTCTTACACATTGTACTAACCATGCTGTACTCTACAGCCTTGTGGTCCTCGTGTCATGCATGGACATGCATGTGGAAATAAATGATGTGTCCCCACGTAAGCATGATATCGTCTCCCAAACAAAAAGGCTCATATAAGTTTCATTCATGCACATGAAAATAGTAGTCTAATGTTTACAGAAAGAAGAAGATAAAAAAAGGAAGGTGGGATGAAATGAGAGGGATACCATAGTACAGTTGGTGATAGAAGAAATAAAGTTGTAACTGCACTTTGTCAGCTTATATGAAGATGCATTCCTCTTTATAGTCGTAGATAGATGCTGTTTATTTCGCTGCAATCAATAGCATCACATATGTAAAATGAGCATATTAAGTTTGGATTAGTGATATTCATGGATGTTTCTCCAAACCATTCTTTCTTATATGACAGTTGACATAACGATTAATGTGACTGCTGATTTGACAAAAATTAAAATTCACGTCAATATTAAAATTAATATTAATATTAAAAAATTTGGGTGATTAAATTTTTGGATTAAAATTTGTCATCTCAACTGCTCTGTTAGATGTTAGAACATCTCCAATCCATTCTCAAAAATTCTCTTAATTTGAGGACTCCAAATAGAATATTTTTATATTATGATATCCTCAAAATTTTACAACTCCAACCCATCAATCATCAAATAATAAACAACTATTATTTATTTCTACATAAATTTATTTCTTCATAATATTCAATATAATCATATACATTAATTTTATACTATTAATATTATTTACAGAGATAACATTATATTAATTTATATTGTTCATTTTAATTAATATTATTAATATTATTTTATAATATTTATACATAAAATTTTGTACTAACTTTTTAAATTTGTCTCCCTAATCCCACTAACTTTTTTTCTTATAAAAATGTTGCATACCACCACTCATTTCACCATCCATTTGTTTATATTTTTTAAGTCAATGTATTTTAATTTTAAAAAGTTTGATATTATTCTATTAATTTCTGCCAAATTATTTAAATGTTATTGTGATGATCAAATGAATCTAATAAAAAATAATACTAAAACAAATATATTCAAATGTTTGATTCTACTGGAAGATCTCAACAATAACTTTTTAATAGTATAATTATTATATTATTTATGCTTATAAATTAAAAAATATGGTAAGTTAATTAAGTTTAGTATTTATCATATGTAGGATATATTAGTAGTTAATTACAATTTGAATGGTCTTGAATTGTGGATCCTCAAATTTGAGAATTTTCTTCCTCTTTTCTCAAATTAATTTGAGAATCAAACACTTTTGAAAAAAAAAAATCCTCAATTTGAGGGTGGGTTGGAGAAGGTTTAGCTTCTGTGTTTGAGGCCCTTGGTCGGAGATGAGCTTACATAATGCTATTTAATATGTCATAACAGTTATCACATAAGAAGGAATGGTTTGTAGGAACAGTCTGGAGAGATAAATAAACATTACTCTTAAGTTTTTCATATCTACTGTTGGAAATTTAAAAGTTTCAAACCTATTCATTTGCAAAGTCAATAGTAAAGAGTACACTGTTAGTTCTGCTCAAAATGACAAGTCTCCGTTTCTGGTTCAACTAACATAACATTGTAATTCTATGCACGGAAGGAAGGCTGCTATATTCTTCACTTTGCCACACTACTTTTTGCTTACTTGCAAGAGAAATTTGATGATTTCTTAGTTGGTAAGGCTGAGGCATCACCATTCACCAGACAGCAATCAATCACAGTACTGTTTGGTAATTAAGAGCAATGGATTGATCCCTTCACTTCATTTCTGAATTTATTTTCCCAAATATTAATTGGTCCAAATAACATTTACATAGAGACATTCCATCCCCCAAGAGTCAGTCCGTGATATTTCAGGCGCATTAGGAAATAGTGGAAATGTTGGAGTTTCTTCCTTCTCGATGGGACAAGAAGAAACTATTTGTTTCACGAGAAACACAAGATTGTCCAAATTGTCGAGCACTCATCAATAATAGAAAAATGTGCAATAATGCACGAACATAAGAATCCAATTAAGTACATGTTAATTGTCTTTGTGGAACCTGTTAGCTTTGTTTGAGCAAAAGCTCAACTTCTCTCTTTCCTTAAGTCCCATATCGGATGGGCCAATTCCTCCTTATGTGTATATATTAGTTCCTCTGCATTGCTTTTTTAAAGATGTTGTGTGGGGAACCCCTTGGGCCACACACGCGCGCTGCTGCCGTCCGGTTCGGTTTGGTTCGGTTCGGGTAACGGGTAACCACACCTGCGGGCGCTGAATGCCGATCCAATTTACTCTTCGGGTTCAGACTGGGATCCAAAAAAAAAATTTACTCCTCTTTATTTTTTGAACCATTTGACTCATTCATCCACGTTTATTTCCTTTTGATATTTCTCTTTAATGGCTAGTTTTAAGAGCCATTTAATCTCTTGTCGGTTTGCTGTGTCTTTGGTCTGCCTTTATATTGCAGTCACCTCCTCCTTCTTTCTTTACAGAAAATTATCCTACGTGAAACCTCTCTTTCATTCCTCTCTCGAACCACATTCAGATCTCTTAATCCTTACTCTGGGCAGAGCTAAGTTCGGTCTCTCTCTCCGAGTTGTGTACGACGAAGAGAACCTGGTAGTCAGGGAGTTTTACCACTAGGAGCTTCCGAGAAACGTCTGCACATAGACCTCGGATCAACTCCTAGGGCAGTGTTTCGTACACGACTTCCCCGGAGGCCGGTAACAATTTCTTTTGGTTTCTTTGTTCTCTTTAACTTCGAAAAAATTATATATATATATATATATATATATATATATATATATATATATATATATATATATATATATCAAAACTGGTAACAATCTAATATATCAAAACTGGTAACAATCTAAGAGTTGATCAATTGTTTGTGAGCATATATTATTTTTGCCAAATAACGTATTTTGTGAGCATATATTCTGTGAAGCCTACATATATATAAAACAGATACTGTACCAACTATTCGAGCTTAGCAAACACAAGTTTGGTATTCTGTGAGCATACATTTTTTTTTTTGTAGCAATTTTTACTACTAGATTTTGTTTTTGTCACCTATATATTTGTAACCACTAAAACAAATACTATAGCAAACAAATTTTTTTTTCTAATTGCTTACCAAACAAAGATTTTTTATTTTATTAACGAATATTTATTGTAACAAACTTGTAGTTCACTGTTCATTTAACAAATTTGTTAACGAGTATTACTGCTTACATACCAAAGTGCAACATAAAATCTAATTGTTTTAAATTATATATTAATTAAGAATTGGTATTAGAATTACTATTCTGTTTTAAATTATATTTATTGTCTTGAATATTTGCAAGCAATCTAATCTTGTGATTCAACTTAGCTCTGTAATTTAGTATTTGTAGCACATAAAATCTTGCTTAATATATATACCATCATTGGTATTCATTATTATTATTATTAGCTCTACATCTACTTATTGTCAACTACAATATTGTTTAATTGAAACGACCTCAAGACAATAATAGTTAAGTATAATTGTAAATCTCTTTGAGTCTGAATTCTAAAAGTAAAGATCAATTTGGGAACAACCCGAAAGGGTCCTTCTGTCAACCGGGTGTAAATAGCCCTAAGCGATACGGTATTTAAGTGTCTTCGGATCACCGCTAGCTGGGAACCGGCCCCAACAGCTAACCCAAATCAATCTACACTTGATAGACTAAAGATTTTAAGATTGGTTAGCAAAATCACTTGAACTATTATTCTAAATCATTGGACATTGCTATTGAGTAATTTCGTATCTTTCAGATTTTTCTCATTTGCAACCATGACTGGCAAGGATGAGACTTTCACCGCTAAACTTGCAAAATTCAACGGGACCTTCTTTAAGAGATGGCAAAGTCAGATAAAATTTTGGCTCACTACCTTGGAATTAATCTCAGCCATTGATGGTTCCACACCAATCAAAAATGACTGATGACACTGAGTCTGACATAGGTGTATCCAAGTCCTCTGGTTCCACTAGACCCAAGACCCCTAAGAAAATAGACTACCATTGCTTCCATAGAATTCTAAGCGCTTTGTCTGAATCACTATATGAAATATTCTTTGAATACAAAAGTGCAAAAGAACTTTGGGATGCCCTAGAAGATGAATATAGCTGTGATGATGCTGGAATTGGAAGATTCAATTCCTCCTCATTCAACAGATACTTTATGGTAGATAACAAACCTATAAATGACCAAATACATGAATTCCAAGAATACCTTAGTCAACATTTCTTAGCATTCTGACGATTTCTTAGCATTCAACAGATACTTTATGGTAGATAACAAACCTATAAATGACCAAATATATGAATTCCAAGAATACCTTAGTCAACATTCTAACGATTTCAAGAATATTTTATGGTAGATACTTTATGGTAGATAACAAAAGCAAACATGCTTCTCAACGGCTCTTCTAGTTCCTTCAGGTCTGTAAGCTATCAACCCTTAGTCAACATTTTTTAGCATTCTGACGATTGGTGGTTGAATTCTGGAGCTAATGTTCATATTTTCTTTGATCGCTCATGTTTTTCAAACTATCAGGAATCAGGTGGAGGAGGTGTAACTCTAGGAGATGGCTCATCGGCACAGATTATAGGAAAAGGAAGAATAGATCTAAAGATGACATAAGAAAAAACTCTGATTCTTCATAATGTTACATGTGCCGTCTATCAGAATAAATTTAGTTACTGGGTCTCTTCTTGTAGCTTCATGGTATAAGATTGTTATAGAAGCAAATAAAGTAGTATTTTCTAAGAATGACTCTTTTATTGGAAAAGATTTTGTAAGAGATGGTCTTTTTATTCTGAGTACCGTGAATAAAATTTTAGATCCTTCTTTTGTTGTTTCCAATGTAGAATATTCAAATGTATGACACAGTAGATTAGGTCATGTGAATCTAGGTTCCCTAAGAAGGATGATGAACTTAGATCTTATTCCTAAAACTCTAATAGATGATAAACACAAGTGTGAGATCTGTGTTCAAGCCAAACACACAAGACTATCTTTCAAATCTGTAGAAAGAAACTCTGACCTTCTAGAGCTAGTTCATAGTGATGTGCGTGACTCAAATAGAATTTTGACCCGAGGCGGTAGAAAATACTTTGTTACCTTTATAGATGATCATTCAAATTATTATTATACATATCTAGTCAAAACCAAAGATGAAGTTCTAGACAGAATTAAGGTCTATAAATCTGAAGCTGAGAACCAGTTAGAGAGAAAGATTAAGATTTTTAGATCAGATCGTAGTGGAGAGTATACATCAAATGATATGACCAATTTTTGTGAAGAACATGGAATAATCCATGAGGTAACTGCTCCATATTCACCACAGTCCAACGAAGTTGCTGAAAGGAAGAATCGTACTCTGTTAGACATGGTGAATGCCATGCTCCTCAGCTCAGGTGCTCCCGATAATTTGTGGGGAGAAGCTTTATTATCGGCATATTACATCATTAATAGAATTTCTAGTAAGTCTAATAATAAGACTCCCTATGAATTATAGAAAGATAGAGCTCCTAGGATCCATTATCTCAAAGTTTGGGGATGTCTGGCTAAAGTAGGAATTCCTTAACCTAAAAAGAGGAAGATTGGACTAAAACTGTATATGATATATTCATAGGATATGTCCTAGATAGCAATGCCAATAGATTTCTTGTTACTCACTCAGAAGTAAATAAAATCTCTAACAATACTATTATAGAAGCAAGAGATGCAGTTTACTTTGAGAATATATATCATTTCAAAGATAGAATTTCTTCCTCTTCCTCCAATCTCTCTCTTACTCCGTCCACCAGCTCTCATGTTCAAATATCTAGTTCACAACCAGAACAAAATATAGAACCTAGAAGGAGTAAAAGAGAAAGGATTGAAAAGAACTTAGGAGAATGTTTCTTCACCTTTTTGATAGAGGGTGATCCCTCAACATATGAAGAAGCAATATCTTCTCCTGATGCCCCTTTCTGAAAAGAAGCCATTAACAGTGAGTATAACTCCATCATGGAGAACAATACTTAGTTTCTAGCAGAGCTACCTTTAGGTAGTAAATCCATAGGTTGTAAGTGGATATTCAAAAAGAAACTTAGAACCGATGGTACCATAGAGAAATACAAGGCTAGATTAGTAGCCAAAGGTTTCACCCATAAAAAGGGATTATATTATTTTGATACCTACTCACCTGTAGCTAGGATCACCTCTATCAGAACCCTTCTAGCCTTAGCATACATTCATAATATGCTAATCCATCAAATGGATGTAAATACAGCATTTCTAAATGGGGACCTAGAGAAAAAAAATCTACATAGAGCAACCTGAATATTTTATTACTAAAGGCCAAGAATATAAAGTTTGCAGATTAGTTAAATCTCTTTATGGTCTAAAGCAGGCTCCCAAACAATGGCACAACAAATTTGACATAATCATCTCAGAATATAGTTTCGTGCCAAATGAGTATGACAAATATATATACTCCAAAATTTTAGATGAAAGATGTGTCATACTATGTTTGTATGTAGATGATATCCTTATTTTTGGATCATCACTAGAATTGATTACTAATACCAAGGACTATTTATCCAGCCAGTTTGATATGAAAGATCTAGGTGAACCCAACTTGATTCTAGGCATGCAACTGTCCAAATACAAGAAGGGCTATACTCTATCCTTAGCACACTCTATCAAGAAAATGCTAAGAAAATTTGAGTTTTTTATAAGAAACCTGCCCTTACTCTTTATGACAGTAGTGCTATTCTAAAGAAGAATGAGGGTTCTCTTATGGAACAACATAGATATTCTCAGATGATAGTTTCTCTCATGTATATATCAAACAGGACCAGACCTGATATTGTATTTGCTATTGGAAGACTAAGTAGATATACTAGTAACCCAAATCAATTACACTAGATAGCATTAGAAAGAGTATTTAGATATCTTAGGGGTACTCTAGATTATATATTGCACTATACTAGACACCCTGATATCATAGAAGGTTCACTACTAGAAAAAGCGGTCTTAGCGACGTATTTTAGCGACGTCAAAAGAAACGTCGCTAATAATATATAAATTAGCGACTCCTTATTAAAACGTCGCTAGACGTCGCTAAATGGCGACATTTAGCGACGTTTAGCGACTTTTATTAAGATTTTAAAAGATAAGTCGCTATAAGTTCAGTTTAGGTCGCTAAACGTCGCTAATATGTCTAATTTAGCGACGTTTAGCGACGTATATAGCGACCTTAATATTGAAAATATTTAGCAACGTGTTTAGCGACGCATTGACGTCGCTAAAATTTAAATTAGCGACGTTTTTCTTGGACGTCGCTAAACGTCGCTAAAATTTGGTTAATTATGGATCGGTTTCATTTTTCCCCATCTGCTGAAATTTCGAAAAATCCCCCCCCCCTCCCGCGCTCCGTCGACCCGCTCTCCACCGCGACAACTCGGGTAAACCCTACTCTCTCTCTCTCTCTCTCTCTCTCTCTCTCTCTCACACACACACACACACACACAGGACATATGTGACATTGACACAAACACGACACACACACAGACACTGACACAGACACAGACACGGCACACACACACACTGACACAGACCCTGATCAGGACCTAGGGTTAGGGTTAGGGTTAGGTTTGTTGACATGGGATTAGGGTTAGGGTTAGGGTTAGGGCCGACTGGCCCAAGTCGACAAGAGAGGTAACAGCAGCAGTGAGCACTGCTTACTAGCAGTGAGCAGGGGGAGACATGAGTGTGTGGCTCGGGAAGATTGGGTATTCATAGTGATACTATAGTGCTACTACATGAACTGTTAACTTATGATTGGGTATTCATAGTGATACTATAGTGCACACATGAGTGTGTGGCTATAACAGTTTTGATATAACACCAACATCTGAGAGAAGATTGGGTATTCATAGTGATACTATAGTGCACACATGAGTGTGTGGCTCGGGATAAGGGGTAATCAAATATTGAGGAAGAAGGTAAGCAGTAGCAGTGGGTGATTGATTTAAAGAGGTGTATTAGTCAGGTGTTTGAGTGAATATATGTGTTGAAGAGAATAAGTAATAGGTGTGAAGGTTGAGCATTCATATAGGTGTATCCCAGATCTGGGAGTATAGATGGAGTGTTTATATGAGTATACCAGTGTTTATATGAAGTATAGAATTTAGAGTACTTAATAGGTGTTGTTGGTACCAGGTGAGTTTTGATTACAGAATTCTTAAGAGTGTATGCGTGTATCAGTGTGCCAGTTTGGGGGGTTAGGTTTTTTTACTAAAGGGAGTGCAGTAATCTGCCGGTAAATGTGAGTGAGTACAGCCACAATGCATGGGGTTATCCATTTCATAGAGCAATAGCCCGTGTACTTGGGAAACTTTTGATGCAAAAATTGTTCAAGCACCAGGTACCTTAGTGCAATGCCATAACTGCTTTTCCCATAACGGACACTGACCTAGGAGTGTGGTTGGGGGCAGCTGCAGTTCTATAGTATGACACACTATTTGTAGTGTTGACTGCACACTTGTAGTGCAGTTCATAGTACTATGAGGTTGGGGGCAGCTGCAGTTTTGATAAATGAAAATATGTATTATATCAGTTATGATTTTTATAGTACGGTTAATTTTGCATGTAATGATTTATATGATACATACTGTCAATTTTGCAGAAGTTTCTAGAAATGGATATGAATTACTATCTGCGTCATCGTTCGTGGATGTACAACCGTCATCCTGATGACATGTGTGGTGTACGGGATGAATTCATTGATGGTGTACAGCAGTTCCTGCAGTTCGCAAAGGCGTTCTCTCAATACATGGACGGTACCAAAATTAAGTGTCCGTGTGTGAGATGTCGCAACAGGAAATATCATCCTGAAGTGGAAGTTACATATCATTTATACTCGAAGGGCTTTACGCCGAATTACTATCAGTGGACCGCGCACGGAGAACTTGTATCTCTAGCATCAGAGTCGGAGCCCTATGTGGAGCCGTATATGGATGTCCAAGACCACGATGCTTATGACGACGGGTTGGTGAACATGGTTTATGATGCGGCGGGGCCTAGTTTCAATCCTGACAATTATGATGCGGCGGGACCTAGTTTCAATCCGGACAATAATGATGCAGCTGAGGAGGCACCGAATGCCGATGCTGCAAAGTTTATGGAGTTGCTTGAGAATGCAAGGACTCCACTATATCCTGGTTGTGAGGATCATTCACCGTTGGAGGTGGTTACAAGATTATTGAGCATCAAGTCCGATTTTAACATGTCGCAAGAATGCTATAATCGACTGCTCGATTTGATTATAGAGATCTTGTCCGAGGGTGCAAAGTTGCCTAAAGACTTCTATCGATATAAGAGGATGGTGAGATCGCTTTGGATGGGATACGAGAAAATCGATACATGTCGCAACAGGTGCATGTTGTACTACAAAGACGACAAGGATGAAGATGCGTGCAGATTCTGTGGTGCTGATCGCTACAAGGCCACTGTTAGAGGAAAGTCTGTCGGTGCAAGGAAGCCTACCGATTCGATGCACTACTTGCCTTTGACGTCGCGGTTGCAGCGGTTGTTTATGGTTAAGGAGACTGCAGAAAACATGAGTTGGCACAGGCGAAAACAGATCGAAGGAGTATTGGATCATCCATCCGATGGAGAAGCATGGAAGCACTTTGATCGAGAGTATCCATATTTTGCCGAGGAAGCGCATAATGTCAGATTGGGGCTCTGCTCTGACGGTTTTACCCCATTCGGACTTTCGGGCTACCAGTATTCGTGTTGGCCTGTGATCGTCACTCCGTACAATCTACCGCCTTGGATGTGCATGAAGACTCCGTATATGTTCCTAACCGTTATTATCCCGGGTCCGAACAATTCGAAGAGGAACATCGATGTGTATTTACAGCCTTTGATAGATGAGTTGAATCAGCTGTGGAAAGTCGGTGCCAACACGTACGATGTTTCTAGAAAGCAGAATTTTCAGATGAGGGCAGCACTTATATGGACCATCAACGACTTTCCGGCCTATAGAATGTTATCGGGATGGAGCACCCATGGTCGTCTCTCATGTCCGTATTGCATGGACCGTTCTCAGGCTTTCCGTTTGAAACACGGAGGCAAACCGTGCTTCTTCGATTGTCATCGACAATTTTTGCCGAAGGATCATCCGTACCGGAGGAATCGGAATGCTTTTCGTACGGGAGTTGTGGAGAAGGCTAATCCACCGCCAAGGTGGCCCGGATGCACGATATGGGAAGAGATAAAAGATTTACCAAGTGCTATCCAAGAGCCTGCTAAGGGGTACAAGTGTGACGGATTTGGTCGCACCCATAACTGGACGAAGAGGAGTATATTCTGGGATCTGCCATATTGGAGCACCAATCTGATCAGACATAACCTTGATGTCATGCATATCGAGAAGAATGTGTTTGATAACATAATTAATACTGTAATGGATGTAAAGGGGAAGACGAAAGATAATCCGAAGGCGAGGTTGGACTTAGAAGACATATGTAGATGTCCTGTATTGCATTTGATAGAGGAGGGGAATGGAAAGTTAAAGCAACCTAAGTCAGTTTTCTCACTGGATAAAGAGGATAAAGGTAGACTTTGTAGGTGGATTCAGGGTCTAAAATTTCCAGACGGGTACGTGTCGAACTTGAAAAGATGTGTCGACCTCAAGGAGAACAAACTAGTAGGTATGAAGAGCCACGATTGTTACGTATTCATGGAGAGGTTAATTCCGATTGCATTTCGGGAATTCTTACCGCAGGTCGTTTGGGACCCATTGACAGAGCTGAGCATATTCTTCAGAGATCTTTGTTGTACTAAGTTGCTCGTCGATCGTCTAGAAAAGCAAGAGAGGGACATTGCGGTAACACTATGTAAGCTCGAGAAGGTGTTTCCTCCTGGATTCTTCGACTCTATGGAGCATTTGCCAATTCATCTTTCCTATGAGGCACGTGTTGGTGGTCCTGTCGGTTATCGGTGGATGTACCCCTTCGAGCGCCATCTGAATCACCTAAAGAGAAAGGTGAAAAATAAGGCACAGTTTGAAGGCTCTATTTGTGAAGCTTATGTTCTCGAGGAGATTACAAACTTTTGCTCGACGTATTTCAAACCGCATGTTGCTACTAATAGGACGAAAGCTCCCAGAAACGATGACGCATATCAGGAATCTAATGATGCAATACTCAAAGTATTCAATGCATCCGGAAAGCCCTCGGGAAAAATAAAGAAGAGATATTTGAATGACGATGAGCTAAGGGCTGCTCAATTGTATATATTACTCAATTGCGACGAGGATGAAGTGGAGAAGCTAGAGGGGTAAGTAATTAATACGTCCACGTTTACATCATCTCAATGTAATAGTATAAGATACTATTATGCTACTAATCAGCAGTTGCTTCATTGTTTTTCAGCACATATAATGATGAGTTGAGGTCGGTTAGACCCTACATAACAGACGAAGAAGTAGAACAAGATATGAGATGCCATTTTTCTTCTTGGTTGAGCGCATATGTAAGATGCTTGGTAATTACTTTTTATTTCTGCACTTGCAAAACAAATAACTTACTATCGCTACTTTGGTATTTAGGTCGATCGTCTAATATCACCCGAGACTGAATCTATTAGGACTCTAGCCAAGGGACCAATTACTGCCGTAAAAATATGGCCAAGTTTCTGTGTGAATGGGTTCAGGTTCAAGTCAACAAATGCTCCTATCAGAGACAGCTTTCTGGATCTTGATTCCACGAAAAACAGTGGTTTGTGTATCAAATCTACAAACTACAAAGACGTCAATCCGGGCAATGATTTTTTTGGCATCTTACGAGAGATTGTGGAGTTGACATATAATTATGGCCCAGAACCTGCTAATATCGTGCTATTCAGGTGTGAATGGTTCGATCCGATTCAAGATCAAGGTTGGAAAATTGACAAGCATGGCCTTGTGGATATAAACTACAAGCGTAGATATCAAGGCTACGAACCATTTGTCCTATTAAGTCAGGCTCAGCTCGTGTACTTCACAACTTATCCTAGACGGGGGACAGCGAGGTCGGATTGGTGGGCAGTATGCAAGACTAAAGCTAGAAATACCTTTGACATTGACGAAATAGCTTATCAGGAGGACGATCTACCTCTTGTAACAAATATTGTAGATGTGGACTCAACGGAAGTTACTCATTACACGAGTAATAATGTAGAAGATGTAGAATTATCCGAAGAGGACGACGAAGTAGATGAAAGTGAAGACGAGGAAGAGGAAGAGCAGGACGAGAAAGGCGAACAAGATGAATTTTCTGAAGATGATTGAAAATATAAAATATTCCATGTAGAATGTAACTGTATTTGGACTGTAAATATTGCATGTAGAAGTAGATATTGACATTAACGAATATATGTATTATATTTTGACTGTATAATGCTTTGAGATATGTATCACATTTCGACTGTAGAATGTAGTATATATTTGTGTTTCTCTATATTCATCATATGTTGTTATCAGATATGACAGGACGACGCGGAGGATTCGGCAGGTCCCGAGGTAGACCGAGTGCCACTCCGGTACTGCCTACTGTTGGTTCCGGATCATCGTCGCCCAGTACTCCAGTATATCGACCAGTCACATCTCCGACTGCGACGACGTTGCGTGGCATCACTCCTGGGACGAGTAGTTCCAGGCGTGATAGTACTCCCTCGTCCAGCGTTCCTCCTGCTAACGGAACCATGGAGACAGATGAGCATGTAGAGGAGGTCGTGCCGACGTTGTCCCAGCATCAGCAAGATCCTCCATGCACACCACCGGAGGAGACGAGGACAGAGATTTGGGCCGACGGTACAAAGTAAGTCAATTAGATGGTTTAGTATATATTTGTGTTCCTCTTTATTCATCGTATATTGACTTTTTCAGTAATCTAAATTATTATTTCTGTATAGATATCGTCCATCGTCGGTTCAGAGACGCCTGGGCCAATTTCTGAGGAACAACTACGGTGGCCCTTGGATCAACTACTCTGAGGCTCCGGAGGAGAGGAAGGCGTTCTGGTTTGCGCACTTCCAGGTAAAAGTATATTAAATAAATCCTCTAATTTATGCATATTCGTGATGCTAACTTAATAAATTATTTATTGTAGCAAACGTATTTTTATCCTCCGCACCGGGCCGAGTTGATCGAGCGGCTCTTTCCTACCGTTGCCGCCAAGCTTATCCGAGATGCTCTGGATGACCAGAAGGCTCGTGATCGTGCTGGAAAACCGATCCAAGGTTGGATCACGTCTGAGCAGTGGACTGCGATGAGGGCTAGATTCGATGATCCGAGCTACAAGGAAAGGTCTAAGAAGGCCAAGGCGGCTAGGCAGAATGCTGCCAAGTGGTGTGGTGGCTCGATTCCGATGACGGAATATTTCCGTCGTTTGGTATGTTTTTTCTTTTAAAATATATTATTTTAATATAAGTACCATAAAATGGTACTTGAAAAAAATATTTAAGTTTAGTAATAAAAAATATATTTTTAACAGGTCCAGAGGGGTGAGGATGCAAACATGGTGACCGTCTTTTTGGCCACCCATCGCAAGGACAAAAATCTCATTGATGAGAGGGCCTCACAGACCTATGTAAGTATTACTTTACTTTGTATTTATTTTAATATAACTTAGGCAATTATTGAGTTTCCAAACCTTTTCTAGGCCGAGTATCTTAGGCTTCGTGAGCGGGCGACTGCTAGTGCACCTACACCTGGAGAGGCTGGTGCTTCGTCGCAGCCCGGTCCATCTCCGTCGGCGGACGACCTGTGGGTGACCGCAGCTGGTGGTCTCCAGAGGGGTACGTACTACGGTACGGGCTCCTATGGCGCCCTGGTTGCGACGCAGTCATCTAGGGCCTCCCCGACAGCTGTGCATTCCACACACCCCTCGCAGTCGCAGCCCTCGCAGTCGTCGGCCAGAGTCCAGGAGGCCGTCTAGGAGGCCGTTGACCGTCAGATTGCGTCTCTCCGTGATGACTTGCTGCGAAGTATGGAGGACCAGTCCCGGTCCCAGCCGCAGGCGGACGATCCGATTCTCATCGCACGATTGGATATTCTCGACCGCAGCATGACGGAGCTACGAGAATTGACAAATGATATTAGAGCCTCCAATGATCGCAACATCATGGAGCTGCAGGCATCACAGCTATCGATGGGCGAGAAGCTGACGAGGATGCATGCGTCACAGCTATCGATGGGCGAGAACCTGACGAGGATGCAGGATTCAATGGGTGATAGCAGTACGAGGCTGTTATCTACCCTGGATTCTTACAACCAGCGACTCGCAGACTTGGAGCGGGCACGGCCTCCACCGACGTCATTGCCTTCTCCATCGACATCGGTGTCGATTCTACGGGACGAGTATGAGGAGTTGTTATCCTTCAAGCACGCCGCTGGTCAGCCTCCTGCAGATCCGTAGTAGTATAGTTATTTTTATTATTATTTATGAATTATTGATACTTCAACAATAGACATGATGTATGATGCTTCTTGTGGTCTTTAATTTTTTAGTTAATTTAATTGGATTATATAGTTATCCACATTTAATTGGATTGGTACTTCTTGTGGTCTTTAATTTAATTGGATTATATAGTTAACTAGATTGAATCATGTTGGTGTGTATGATGAAGATGATGTAAAACTGCAGGGAATCACCAATGTTTGCTTCTGCACATTATTTTTTTTATTTTTTTTTAAAAATTAGCGACGTTATTAGCGACGTTTAGCGGCGTTAATTTACGTCGCTAATTACGTCGCTACTTAGCGACTCTGTAAAATGTCGCTAAAGACGTCGCTAATGACGTCGCTAATTACGTCGCTAAACGTCGCCAATTGCTGACATGGCAGTATAGCCAGGTCATTAAAGACGTCGGTGTAACGTCGCGATAGATGTCGCTAATCAGCGACGTTTAGCGACGTTTCTAAACGTCGCTTTTTAGTGACTTGGCGTCGCAAAACGTCGCTAAAGTTAGCGACACATTAAAGTCGCTAAAAAACGTCGGCATAGCGACGTTTAGCGACGTTTTTTGTTTTAGCGACTTGGTGTTTTTCGACTGCTTTGAAACGTCGCTAATTACGTCGCTAAACCTAATTAGCGACGATTTTTGGTTATTTAGCGACGTTTTTAGACGTCGCTAATTTGCCTTTTTCTGGTAGTGGTTATTTAGATGCAAACTGGATAACTGACTCACATGATATAAAATCTACTACTGGATATATTTTTCCTCTAGGAGGAGCTGCAATCTCGTGGGGCTCATGTAAACAAACTATCATTGCTAGGAGTACAATGGACTAAGAAACTTATTATGCATATACCTGTTTCTATTAATCATGTTCCTGCAATTTCTATAAACTATGATAATAAATCTGTTATGGAACTACTAAAGCATGATTCTGTGAATGCTAAGATGAACAGGCACCTGCAGCTGCGCTTCAAGTCTATAAAGAGCCTATTGGACAAATATGTGGTTCTTGACTATATAAAGTCAGAAAAGAACCTTGCAGACCACTTGACGAAGGGTCTGTCTAGGACTCTAATCCTAGAATCATCGAGGGGGATGGGGTTAAGCCCATATGTAAAGTCACCAGCAGTAGCAACCCAACCGAGTCTGACTGGAGATCCCAAGAAGCCGGTTCAATGGGTAGGAACAAGCTGGACTTAGGTAACTTTTCTGGAACACTGACCCGAGATTAAAATCTTATTCTATATTGCCCAAGTGGCTGTACATGCGTACAATGATTCCCCGTCCCTATGGTGACAATGTTCTTGAGTGATATGGTTAGGATGAGTTTTAAAACTCTTAATAGGTCCAAGCTGATATGCGGGGTTGAAACCTATCACCAACCCTTGAGGACTTACCTATATGAGAGGTCGTGAAGGCCGCGACTATGGGAGAAGGCAATCCCAGACAACTCTCATAAATTTGGGATAGTGCGCATGGCTAACCAAAAGTGCCACCCGTTAGACCCAGAACCTCTAGCGTACTATGTGTGCTATTTTCTGAATCTGGAAAAAGAAGTCTGATTCAAGGCATAGTCCATCAAGCACTTCTTCAGACAAAGACAATAGTCACTAAGTGAGATTTAAGGCTGTAGTCTATCTCATCTATGCATAGTATATACCTGCCTAGAAACTCTACCTTTCTTAATTTCTTTGTCACTTCTATTTCGAAACTTGACTTTTTGGGGGGGATTGTTAGCTTTGTTTGAGCAAAAGCTCAACTTCCTTCTTTCCTTTAGTCTCACATTGGATGGGCCAACCCCTTCTTGTGTGTATATATTAGTTCCTCTTTATTGCTTTCTTAAAGATGTTGTGTGGGGAACCCCTTGGGCCACACGTGCACGCCGTCGCCGCCGCCCGGCTCGGCTCGACTCAGTTCGACGCGCGTAACGGGTGCGGGTACATGTCCACACCTGCGGGCGCCGAATGCCGATCCAATTTACTCTTCGGGTTCGGGCTGGAATCCAAAAAATCATTTTGCTCCTCTTTATTTTTTGAACAATTTGACTCATTCAAATTTGAACGTAGAGGCTCCATGTCCAGGTTTATTGAACCCTTGTAACAGCTCTTTTGACAGTCATTCCTCCACATTTATTTTCTTTTGATATTTTTCTTTAATGGCCAGTTTTAAGAGCCATTTAATCTCTTGTCGGTTGGCTGTATCTTTGGTCTGCCTTTATATTGCAGTCACCTCCTCCTTCTTTCTTTACAGAAAATCATCCTACGTGAAACCTCTCTTTCATTCCTCTCTCGAACCACATTCAGATCGCTTAATCCTTGCTCTGGGCAGAGCTAAGTTCGGTCTCTCTCTCCGAGTTGTGTGCGACGAAGAGAACCTGGTAGTCAGGGGGTTTTACCACTAGGAGCTCCCGAGAAACGTCTGCACATAGATCTCGGATCAACTCTTAGGGCAGTGCTTCGTGTACGACTTCCCCGGAGGCCGGTAACAATTTCTTTTGGTTTCTTTGTGCTCTTTAACTTTGAAAAAATTATATATATATATATATATATATATATATATATATATATATATATATATATATATATATATCAAAACTGGTAACAGAACCCTCATTGACGTTCAGGCCGTCTCTTGTACCACCTTATGTGGACGTTAGGACACTCGTAAGGAGGGACGGAGCTATATATGGACACGGTCGGACGAGTCTAAAATTTTGATTTATTTTTGAAATAATTTTTTAGTTATGTTTTTATTCTCTTGTTTGAATTTGAAACATTTACAATTAAGTAATAAATAAATTATCCAATATTAATATTTTAGGCGATACAATATTAGTGTATTCGCGCCGCTCAAGATATAACTAAAATTAAGTCTTCTCTAATTTTAAATGTTAGTTCTACCACTATTCGTAAAATAATCATTTGAGTATTCTTATTTTTAGCGAATCCATCTTTGGAAAGTAATATCACAAATAGAAAATAAAAAAGTACACAAGGGAGAATATAGTATCTAAACCTTAAAACCACAAAGTAGGAAGACTATAAGTTCTCCACCAACTTCTTGGAAATTTGAAGTTGGAATTGAGTAACTCAACCAAAAGGAAGAAGAAAAAGAAAGGAGGAGAAGAAGATTAGCGTCAAAATTAGCTTCCTTGCTCGTCTCTTTAACCACATGATTTGCATGTGTTAAATATATGTTTAATGTTCCTTCCAAACTAAATCAAAGTAGGGACCAACGTTCAACATCAAAATTGAAGTTGGCCATAATAGAAACTGAACCGAACCGAATCGAAATAATCAATTCGGTTTATTCAGTTTGTTCTGTTGAACTTTTTCTATTGTTTAATAGACCGAATCCAAAATTGAGATTGTGATTAAATTATAGTAAAAATTATAATTTTTATACGCTCGTTCGTTGTATTTTAAAGTTCTTCCAAAGTTGTTAAATTACAAAAATTTGACTTCAAACACACACACACACATAAAATTATTATTTTTAAAAATATACACCAAAATATGCATATTTTGAATCACAAAATATGTATCGAATTGAGAGTATTTACACGATTGTATAAGTTTTATTTGGTTTTTAATTTTAGACCGAAATTCAAAATCGAAATCGAATAATTTTTTTTAGTATCTTTAAAATCGAAACCGAAATAAACTTTTTTTTTCTTAAGCGAACCGTCTCTTATCTATTGCGATTTTCGATCCAAAATCCAATAATGCTCACCCTTAAACCTAAATCAAACTCAGATTTCCAATATCATCGGACATATTTAATATGCAACACTCCAAGTGAGAAAATTAAAAAAAAAAAAATTACAGAAATTGCCACCAAGAACATGAGGATGTACATCACTAAATGCCAGGGCATTGAATTCAAAATTTCGAAATGCAGGCCATTAATGGGCCTCATTGTGGGCCCACAATTTAAACACATTTTTTTGTTTACTTTTGCTTAAGCCCTTTCATGGGCTCCTTAAAAAAACCAGCACAATCTCCAAGAACTGGTTTATATTGCAGAGACCCCACTCCCTGATCAGCAAATAATGCATATTCGAGTAGGACCCACTGTGTCAACAGCCAACGGAGGCCCACAAGGCCCAGCAAGTTGCTGTGAGAGCATCTTCCTTTTTACTTCCACTGAGCACTCCAATGCTGATCTGTCAGATCTTGAGTGGGCCACGGCGGGCCCACCAGCTGGGTTGATGGGAACGGGCCCACTTGACAGGCGGGCTTTGGCCCGTGAACCAACAGGGGTGGTGCACATGGACAGTACAATATATTGTGGACTGTCAACACCAACAACAATGGAGGGTGTGGGAGTGTTACATAATTGAGTTCTAACCTCTTTTTAGGCCAACCAACCATCAATTTGGTAACATTGGGAGGATTTAGCTTGTCAAGGGTTTCACTCCGTTTGGTGTGATATCCTTGCCTCTTTTGGTCCATCCTACTATGGCCATAGGGCCCCACTAGGCCGAATCGGTTCGAGTCCCGATGGAACATTTATACGTGTTTGATTCTACAAGTAACGGACGATATGTTGGAGGATAAAAATGGGTATTGAGACAGCATTCGTCTTTAAATCAAAACAATGAGAAAAAATTAGGGATCGGAGTTGCATCGGACTAGTACATGGTCGACAAGATAACTCAGGTTTAACGTTTTGAACGTTCGATTTGCATCTAAGCTGCAGGCACATGGCCTTCCTTTCGGAGCTAGGTTTACAGACTCCAGTACCAAATCGAAGTAATAGATCTGACCAACCCGGTGGGAAGGTCAAAACCCATCATGGCCGATTTTGAGGGAGAGCATTGGGTGCATCCTTCCGAATTCATAGGCCTCCAAAACACTATACTATATATTATATGTTTTACATTTATTTATATACAATGTTATAAAAAGCGCTAGCCGGAATCGGTGCGTCAAAGGGCTGCCTAGCGCCTAGGCCGTCTAGACGTCCGAACAGAAAAAAAAAAAATTTAAATTAAAATTTTTTTGAATTTTTAGCTTTATATTTTTAAAAAAAATTTGAATTTTTTTTAATATTTAAATTTTTAAATTTTTGTCTTAACCGAACAGGGCCGAATTGGCCGAACTTGGCCGAACTGGACGAACTGGGCGAACTGGCCCGCCTAGGTCCGAACAGGCGCCTAGGAGGTCGAATTGGCCGAATTCGGTGCGGCGGACGGCCGCCTAGCCCGATTTTTAGAACACTGTTTATATATAATTACATATAGAAAAAGTCGGTACAATTAAATTTTCGGTCCATATTTAGTTAAGTCTTTATTACAACAATTATTCAACAGGACTAACTATTCTAGAAAACTTTATATATATATATATATATATATAAAATAAATGATAGTGCCTATCACAATTGAAAGATATTGTGGTTGAATGATTTTCCTTATTAGTTGATTTTAATTTTGGATAATTTAGGCCTACATTGGTGAATGTGAGCTCCGTGCCTGGTCCTCCCTCTTGTTATAAAGTATTAATTCATGCATGCAATCATTGTGCAGTAGAAAGCATATATATATATATATATATATATAAAGTGATCAATAATGACTGATAATAATTGATCTCCGAATTTCTGGAATTTAGCTTGTGTTTGTTCCTTGTTAGTTAGTCGGTGTGCCGGAATTAGTTAGGTTGAAGCTTAGTGTGTGTAATTATTCATTTTTAGTTGAGTCAGTGCCGGAAGGCCCAGATCGATGCTTAGAGCATACATAGACATGACATGTGCGGAAAGAAGGAATAAAGCGCGCCATCAAACAACTAAAGAGGACATACACAGCTGGAAATTGGGTCACGAGAGGTTTATATATTGAAGAAAAATCCATCACGTACGTTGGACCGCTATATGCGTTCGTACCTATTAATATAATTCAGTAAGCATGCATTTGTACCGCATATATGTCCGTACCTAGTAATACAATCCAGTATGTATTGCACCACGTAACCACAACAAGAAGCATAATTATACTTTTTGTTAAAAAAAAGTCCAATCAACGGACGTTAATTTTTCCTACCATTTTATATATATATATATATATATATATATATATATATATATACATACGTGGAAATTTGTGCACGGTTAGTTCGTGAAGTAATAAGAGGTTGAGAGTTCAAATCTTCCTATTAGATACTATTTCTGCATATTATGATATTGGGATTTTTTTTTTTTTTTTTTTTTTTTAATTTTACACAAGTCCATTTGTAGGACATTTTTTGATTTATTTTATTATTTTTAGTCAGTTGTTAATGCTAGTAAATGAAAATTTAACTTATCACTATAAAGAAAAACATTCTACCATGGAACTTCCACAGAAAATTTTGTTTTACAATTTTGTAAAACTTTATTCTATATTCTTTTCTTTTTTTTGAATTTTCGACATAACGTTCGAATCCGACGTAATGTTCGAGATTTTGTGCACACTATCTTGCATGCATTTGGGTTCACTGTTTCCCCACTCTCATCATGTATAAATGGAAGAAATAATACGTTCCCATGGCTCAATCTACTAATCTTCTTCTGTCATCCAATCAGGATCTTATATCTCTTCTCGATAACCAAAAGAGCCATTTGAGTACGGTTATTCTACACTTGTTGGGCAGGATTATTTGAACAGGTACCACATTGTTTGTATATGGTACAAGTAATAGACAAGACCATTTATGCAGTTCAATAATTCCTCTCTGTCCCTGTATCCACACATGGATACATATGGCATGGTTTGACATCTACACGTATTGAACATGAAAGAAGAAGAGCTGTCTGCTTGGATTTGGGATTTCCCGGTTCTTTGGCCTTAAATTATGGATCTCAAGCTTGAAAGTATTAGTCCAAATTGACAATAACTTATAGACATAAGAGTTGAAAAATTATGTCTAGGTTT
The DNA here is from genome assembly GCA_036927795.1 of Iris macrosiphon. NCBI lineage: Eukaryota > Viridiplantae > Streptophyta > Magnoliopsida > Asparagales > Iridaceae > Iris > Iris macrosiphon. Next base: position 98,195,225 of record JAYESA010000017.1, read on the forward strand.
AAATCCTTAAAGACTTACTATGTCCTTAAATATTAAAAGAGATAAATCAAAATATTCAGAAGGCGACCAAGAGGTTCAAGAACTACTCAAATAAATGGATCATGATATCGACTGTCAGTCCAAATAAAACGTACGATGGAAATCGGTCAGAACTGTGAATCGAAAAATTGAATCAGACGCATAGTCCAGGATGATATATCTAGTAAAAGACTCGTGCTTAAGTCTAGATGTAGATATAAACTTATTGTTTGAAAAAAAAAAAAAAAAACAGTTTTCTAGATTGTGTTGTTATATCCTAGGAAGTACGGATACTTAAAAATGGGTGGGGAATTTGTATCTAAATATATCGGATACATGATATGCATCTGATGCGTCGGGATACATATCAGATACGTGTTTTCTAGTATCCTGATTATAGTATTTTTTTTCTTTTTTAAATTCATATACGCAACGATACGTACGTTGTGGAGACATACTGATATGTAGGATTTTAAAAAGAAACAATGGACTGACTATTTTTTATAAAATCCAAACCCATTAAATTAAATTAATCCAAAATACCAAAATGCTAGAGAAATCAATTCCGTGAGGGAGAAAAAAAAAACAAAAAACTTGCCTCATCTTCTTCGCCTTCTTACTGCTGCGACGCAGCCGTGTGGAGCGATGCGGTGCGGTCCGGTCGGTGTGCGGATGCGATGCGGGTGCAGGTGCGTTGTGGTGCGGCTACGGATGCGTGAGTCCTTCAGACCGGATGGAGCCTTCGAACGTGGTGCCTTCGGCTTGGATGAAGCATTGGTACTAGTGATTGTATATATAGACATTCGGACTGGATTGGTTGTAAGCCTTCGGACTGAATTGTAGCCTCTCGGAGGGACCTGAATAAAATTTACCTTCTTCGAAATATATATATATATATATATATATATAACTCAAGAGATGTTACTGGTCAATGAGGAAAGGCATAAGGCTGAGGGGACGACTGGGTGGCGGACGGTCTCAGGATCGTGCCACAGCCCCGATGATGATACAAACACAGGTCAAAGACCTACAACCCCATTCCGAAGGCTTTACAAACACAACCGGAAGACCTCCTGCACCGCATATGTAGGTTGCTCCACATTAATTCTTATATTGCTCGAACTAGCAACATCTTGGAAGAGAAAACTTTTCCCTGTGATCGCTTCTACTGGAATTTGAACACTGACCCACGCAAATCATGTCTCCGCACTCTTGACTTGAATTTTCATCCCAGTTCCCTAGTCGAAGTTCGTAGGCTTATACGAGCTTGTTCTCAGTTTCATAGTCAAACTTGTTTGGGCTTGGACTAGTCTCCACTTGTTAATAATGAAAAGAGCTGCATTAGTTATCATGATCTGTGGGCCAATAGACTATAACACAAGTGGGCTTTGATAAAGGCCCAATTGAACGATCCAAACAATCTCAATTCTTCAAAAACAAATTGTGTGCCGTTCATGAATCCGAAACGATGCGATGGATCCAATGCTCGATCCTTTGTCAGTGTTACAGAGTACAGAGGCGACTCTATGGATTTAATGAAGTGGGACAGGTTGGAAAAGTGAATTAATAAATTGACTTGGAAAATTTAATTTTAATTATTTTTTTATTGGGCATATGTTCGGAAGGGTGTATCACTTCCAAACAGGGCGTCTCTGGACACTTTGTGTCTTTTCATCCTTTATAAAAAGGAGAATCATGTTAGTGTTTAATTCACTTACTCACGCATCCGTGCATCCAAGCATTAAGCCCAAGAGAGAGACAATCTCCATTACTTCGTCGGTTCCTGCGCTGTAAAGTGTTGCTACCGGAGGAGGAATACCGCTGCATCCTGGGAGACAATCGTCACTAAATCGTAAGCACCTGAGCGGGACGAATATTGTCTTAAGGACATTGAACCCAAGTCCAAGCCTCGGTCTCGGTCAGATCATTTATTTATATTTCGTTTTCAGATTCTAAAATACAGAGTTGGAATTATTTTTACTAACAGGACATACCACAAAGTATAATAATCACGTAAAAAAAAAATCGGTGCAACATATTAACTAAGAAGCTTCTAGAATCCTCTTTCGGGTTGTTTTTGGTTACTAATGGGTCTCATGGGATGTACCTCGTAGCATTTTAAAAATCGGACCGAAAATCGATCCGAACTAGACATCAGGTCAGATCAAACAGGTTCAACCAGTGGGTTAACCTAAGTGGTCCAAGTTGGACATTGATTTTTACGAAATTATTGCTTATAACAAGAACAGTGGAACAACACTGACCCATCCCGAAAAAAACTATCGGCTCACGGGTCAACCAGCTACCGGTTCACGGGACGAGTCCAGTTTTTAAAACACTGGGCTATGACGGCAAAACAAAGTGGGCTGATGGGCTTATGACATGTAAACTTTTAAGAACCATGATCTTTTTGTTCTCAGTTTATTTTGCTTTGGTTTTCTTTTTGGTGATTTGTGCAACCCTAGAGTGAAACTCAATTTACACTATGAATTTTGCATATTTATTTGTTTAGCAATAAAACTTATTTTGGTGTCGTGGTGTTTTCTAACCCAAACAAACCTAATTATTTATTGAAACTCCAAAGTAAATAAGATCGTGCGTTTGGTGTAATAGGAAATATATTTGCAACATTTATTACACATATATTTGTTATAACTGATGTAAGTATAGTATTTGGCTGCCTATAAAAAGATGGTCGAGAAAATTACTAGAAACTATTACATGCTTTTAGAGCACAACTATGAGATAATCCAAGCCAATAATAATTGTATATTTGTACCATATATACTATTTGATTGGCTTCGAGTATTTTAAGGATCTTACTTTAAGGTCTTGTTTGGTTCGAAAAAAAAAAAAAATAATAATAATAATTTTTTGCATCTTTTTTTAATTTCGAAAATTGTAATTTTTATTAATTTTTTCGGTGTTTAGAAAGATCTGCAATATTAGAAACAAAAGTGAATTATTGGAGGTGAAAAAATAAATTCATGGAGATGAATAGGGGAACAATATTTTTTTTCCTTAGGAATCATTTTTCTTTTCTGCTTATTTATTTCGGTATAGAAAAAGAATAATTTTTTTTTTCAAGGTCTTACGTCCTAATTCCACCAATCAAACGACATCTAAATGACTATTTGGTTCACATTTTATAAATTGGTGAGAAGGAGGAATTTAATGTGGGTCTTACCAAAATTTCTTTTTTGCTTTTTCTAGGTTAATATGAATTAATGGTATTGTCCACCCCCCCCCCCCCCCCATGTCACATTAGCAAATTCTCTCCAACCAAATCCTTCCAAAGTCATGAGAATCCAAGGGATTTTCAAAAAAAAAAAAAATTTGGGCCAATAACCTTTATAATCAATTACATTTCTACCAAATGGGTCTTTCTTTATCTATACCATTTTTTTTTTCAGCCACATGAAGTCCACCAACCAAATATAGAATCCAAGAAAAAGGAAAAAAAAAAAGAATACATAAAATCTATGAAATTCTTAGGAAGGACACACTGATTAAAATTCAAGCATTTCATGTAATTTTGGAATTTCTAAACCGAACATATCTTTGGTGGAAGTTGCAAAGAACTTGAGGGAAGTTGGAATAAATTTGGTAGATTTTGTGTTTGGTTTAAGGAATTTAGGAGACCAGATTTAGAATATCAGTCCTAAATTATGGATTCGTCTCCACCTCCGCATAATCAATATTATCCTCCAACTTCCTTTGTTCACCTTGAATTTTGGTAGAACACAAAAAAGAAGAAGAAGATATATTGGGTCCTACCATAAAATAACTACCCCTCTTTTATTCTTCTTTAATTATGTGCTTAAATCGCTTCTCGAATTTCATCTATAATACAATTCTTTTTTGTCTAATTATGAGACGGAAACGATTCCCTATCGCATATTATGAGATTCCCTATCGCATATTATGAGAGATGTATATCTTTTTCGAAAATGAACATAGAAGTTGGGATGAGACCAATTGCATAGATCCCAACTTCTATGAGTTCCTGGAGTTTTTCAACTTCCAAATACAAGATAGACTCACCGAACTCAACTGACTCTTGTGGTTAGTGAAAAGAGATATAACCTTCTTGGCTAGACGGATGGTCTCGAAATCAAACCGCATGAGAGATGAGCATGTAAATAACATACAGTATTTGGAATGATATCAATTATCAGAACACTTATTACAAACTTTTATTACAACTTTGTTGGTTTAGATAATTTTTTTGGTTGAGTAAGAATTTTTTTTTTTGGTTAAGGACTTTGGGATACTGAAAATGTAAAGTTGTGACATTCATTATATGAGAGGTCTAGTAAATTGTAACTTTCTTACAACAAGTATATGTTATTGCCATGCAACAAAGATCATACAAAGTACGTAAAAAAATTAAAAATACAATATATTTTTGAAACATAAATATTGCAGCAATTTGTTGGAGTGAAAGCTATTTAAACACTAGCAACATATTGCTACAACAAGAAACAAAAGACGAAGAATATGGAGATGAAATTCTCATTGGAAAAAAAAATCATTGTTGCTCAAAGCAAGGTTCGACCATTTTCGTCAATCTGCTCCAATGAACAAACAAGTTTAAAGAAAATAACTTTTAGAATGCTCGTTGTCACCTCCACTTCGGACGTTACACTTCGACGAATGGACAGACAATTCTTCGTGGGCTCTTCTAGCTACTGCTAACTCCCCTCTCATAGGAAAAAAAAAATTCTAACTCGCTTCCAAAGAAAGCGATTATAAAATATATATAGGGGAGGCAAAAGCCAACCCTAACAACTACAACCCTCGTAATCCGAAAAGAATATCCACGGATAAATAGCGGTTTCAAACCCTTTATCCCACATTAAATGGGTCGTTATTGTGGCGCCCCGTTCCTCCTATTCGAGGAGTGCGGCTAAGAAATACAAGACGGTATCGTTCGATCGGGATAGATTGAAACAAGAACTCGTCCTCGTTATGGATCTTTTTCTTCAGAATCGATTTCCATATTCAGTGGACCGTGCCCCCGGGATCGACTTAGCGGCAGAGTCAGGAAGGACCTCTCCGCTGTTATCTTTGTTGCCTCGGATTTCGATGTCGCTTATTGCTTTCGTGCTTTGAGTTAGTTTTTGGATTTGCTGGTTTTTCTTGAACGGTTTCGATGGATTTCATTGTTTTCGTTCATTGAATTTTACTTCAATTCTGAGATTGGAAAGAGAGAAAGAGGTATTGATCAAGCTGTTCGTGCAATGCAGGTGAACGAGCAGTAGGCGACTTACGAGCGGAGTCGTGAAGCACCTCTTTCCTTCTCCCTTCCAACCATCTAAGTGAGTGGCTACCATCCCGATTAGCTAGCCCTGCTTCCAAGTCTTCACACCTAAAACTCTTGCATTCTTGTTGCCCCGATCAAACGATACCAAGTAATAACTAAAAGATGCCAAGATAAAATGGAATAGACTTGAATTGTTTTGCTTGTCAATTGAACTTGTGAACGGTTATATCTTTGCATGCTTGTTCGTTCGGAATGTTTATCATATGCATAGATACAAGTTTGAATATATACTTCTTCTTTATATTGTACAATGTATAAAGCTATATCCTAATGCATGAATTGAACGTAGATGCAATATAAAATGAATCATGCAATACTGCTTGTCGTGTACTCATGTAAACTTATGGCGAATAATGTAGCCTCAGGGTGAATAATTGTTAATGTTCGATCATGGACAACTTGTGCACAAGATAATAGTTCCTGCGGGCGGCTGCTGGGGCACTAGCACCGTTCCGACTTCGGACGGAACTCACGTTTAGTCTCACGTACTTGGACAGGATGGTATACGGTGCCTCACGTACTTGCATGTAGCAAACCATCTTCGTCACTGACTAGTATCCATTATGGCAATCAAGCCAGTGATCATCTTGTATATTTAAACCTGTTGCAAACTAACTTGTGTCTTCGTGGCAGGGAAGGCATGGTAAGTATTGTGCAGGTGGTTCAGACGGACAGGTAAAAGCCACCGAAGGGTGGCAAGTTTATTTCAGTATTATACATATATACTTTTGCTTGTAAATAAACTAAGGCAAGATAGAAATGCAATAATTAATATGCATGCTTCATTAAAATAATGTGTTGATTGGTATAGTTGGGTTTAGCTCGTCTTCACCAGTATATTTCGATATACTGACCCTCGTTGAAACAGGTTCCCCACACTAAGGCGAACCGAGCGAGGAGCCAAAGTCGTCTTCCCGATCCAGTCCAGCTGTAGGCGCATCCTGATCGTGCCACATTTTGAAGTACTTGAAGAAAGGAGCTAGAACCCAAGCAAGAATGCAGCTCCGTGGCAAGGCCATCCTCCAGCCCGGAGGTCTATATCATTTTGAAGTTTAGTAAAGGGATGTAATGTACAGTACTGCTATCTCATTTTGAGTCAACACTTTTGTAAGCCCGTGCGGCAAATTAGCTGACTCGTTCAAGAGTTTGTAATAGATGTTCATTATCAATTAAGAGAACTTTTCCATGTTTCAAATCTGTGTTTTAATTTATCTGCGTACTCTAAATATGTACTCGTTATGCAAAATATTAAAGCCTTGTGCGGGCGCAACCCCAGGCCCGTACGGCGGCCACGATTCGGGGATGCCCCAACGATTCCACGAAATCGGGTCGTGACATAATGGTATCAGAGCACAGATTCAAGTTTCTTAGACCCTCGTACTGGAAAAGTTCCTTTAACGATCAAATTCATGTGCGAACTCTTGAACTCGCTAGGCCAAAATGAGATACATTCATGCAATAAGTCTATAATACATTATGATCCTAATATAATTTACCTTCTTTTGAAGGAATGGCACCAGCGCAATCTGCAGCGCTAGCACCGGACAAAACGCAAGGCCAAGAAAGTAGTTCGGGCACTTCGGAAAGCTCTCGGAGCCAGCGGGGCATATCTCAAGTCGATCCGCTTGACCGGGTGATGCAAATGTTAGAAGCACAATGACAAAGAGATGATGCTCGCCAAGTTAAGTTCGAAATCAATCTAGAGACCCGATTCTCAGTCCAATAGAAGCAGGTAGATGCCCTACAACAGATCGTTCAGACTATGGCTTCCAACCATTCTGCTGCAACAGCAACGACTCCAGTGGAATAGCTCGTGCTTGAAGTAGAGATGCCGTAAATTCCAAGGCCGAGGGAAGTGACTGCCTTCGACTTTGGCCACTTCAAGAAAGTCTGCAACACTCCATTCAACGGGACTGAGGACCCAATCGTGGCTCTAGATTGGTTGGCCGAACTTGAAGACCACTTTGCTCTGCTAGTGGTCCCAGAAGAGAAGCGCGTCGCCTACGCGCAACTACAGCTCCGCCTCAACACGCACGATTGGTGGGACGTGCATCGACGATCTCTTCAATTTGACCATGGAGAGGAGGCGATCTCGTAGACAACTTTTTGTGCCGCGTTTGAAGAGGAGTTCATACCCCCTCCAGTACAACGTCAGATGGAGAACGAGTTCGTGCAACTGAGGCAAGACAGCATGACAGTTAAACAGTATTTCGCCGAATTCAACCGACTCTCCAAATTCCTTAGGGCCTATTTACCTGATGTAGCGAGTCGAGCTAGAAGGTTTGAAGTGGACTACGCCCTGCTATCCATGCGCACATAGTCGTTCATCAGTATCGTACAATGCGGAAAGTCATGAATCATGCCCTATCTCTTGAACCGCAGTATCCTCACGTTTCTACCGGCGCTGTGCATACCTACAATCAAAAACTCCATAGCAACGAAGGAGAAAACACCGCTGCAAAGCGTCCCAACAATGACGGACCACAGAGAAAGAACCTATGGCAACCTTGTCACTTCTGCAAGAAGCCAGGGCACCTGGCCAACGAATGTCGTTTGAAACAAGGATTATGTCTCATCTGTGGTGATACAAACCACAGAATTCGTGACTGCCCTAAATACTCGGCTAGACATCCTCAACGTAATATTCCCTGACGGTAGGTTCTATTCCTAAGTTTTGAGGACGAAACTTCCAATTAGTTGGGTAGGATATGGCGCCCCGTTCCTCCTATTCGAGGAGCGCGGCTAAGAAATACAAGACGGTATCGTTCGATCGGGATAGATTGAAACAAGAACTCGTCCTCGTTATGGATCTGTTTCTTCAGAATCGATTCCCATATTCAGTGGACCGTGCCCCCGGGATCGACTTAGCGGCAGAGTCAGGAGGGACCTCTCCGCTGTTATCTTTGTTGCCTCGGATTTCGATGTCGCTTGTTGCTTTCGTACTTTGAGTTAGTTTTCGGATTTGCTGGTTTTTTTTGAACAGTTTTGATGGATTTTATTATTTTCGTTCATTGAATTGCACTTCAATTCCGAGATTGAAAAGAGAGGAAGAGGTATTGATCAAGCTGTTCGTGCAATGCAGGTGAACGAGCAGTAGCCGACTTACGAGTGGAGTCGTAAAGCGCCTCTTTCCTTCTCCCTTCCAACCATCTAAGTGAGTGGCTACCATCCCGATTAGCTACCCCTGCTTCCAAGTCTTCACACCTAAAACTCTTGTATTCTTGTTGCCCCGATCAAACGATACCAAGTAATAACTAAAAGATGCCAAGATAAAATGGAATAGACTTGAATTGTATTGCTTGTCAATTGAACTTGTGAATGGTTATATCTTTGCATGCTTGTTCGTTCGGAATGTTTATCATATGCATAGATATAAGTTTGAATGTATACTTCTCCTTTATATTGTATAATGTATAAAGCTATATCCTAATGCATGAATTGAACGTAGATGCAATATAAAATAAATCATGCAATACTGCTTGTCGTGTACTCATGTAGCCTCAGGGCGGATAATGTAGCCTCAGGGCGAATAATTGTTAATGTTCGATCATGGACAACTTATGCACAAGGTAATAGTTCCTGCGGGCGGCTGCTGGGGCACTGGCACCGTTCCGACTCTGGACGAAACTCACGTTTAGTCTCACGTACTTGGATAGGATGGTATGCGGTGCCTCACGTACTTGCATGTAGCAAACCATCTTCGTCACAGACTAGTGTCCATTATGGCAATCAAGCTAGTGATCATCTTGTATATTTAAACCTATTACAAACTAACTTGTGTCTTCGTGGCAGGGAAGGCATGGTAAGTATTGTGCAGGTGGTTCAGACGGATAGGTAAAAGCCACAAAAGGGTGTCAAGTTCATTTCAGTATTATACATATATATACTGTTGCTTATAAATGAACTAAGGCAAGATAGAATGACAACAATTAATATGCATGCTTTATTAAAATAACGTGTTGATTGGTATAGTTGGATTTAGCTCGCCTTCACCAGTATGTTTCGACATACTGACCCTCGTTGAAATAGGTTTCCCGTACTAAGGCGAACCAAGCGAGGAGCCGAAGTAGTCTTCCCGATCCAGTCTAGCTATAGGCGCATCCTGATCGCGCCGTATTTTGAAGTACTTGAAGAAAGGAGCTAGAACCCAAGCAAGAATGCAGCTCCGTGGCAAGGCCATCCTCCAGCCCGGAGGTCTATATCATTTTGAAGTTTAGTAAAGGGATGTAATGTACAGGACTGATATCTCATTTTTAGTCAACACTTTTATAAGCCCGTGCGGCAAATTAGCTGACTCGTTCAAGAGTTTGTAATAGATGTTCATTATCAATAAAGAGAACTTTTCCATGTTTCAAATCTGTGTTTCAATTTATCTGCGTACTCTGAATATGTTCTCGTTATCCAAAATATTAAAGCCTTGTGCGGGCGCAACCCCAGGCCCGCACGGCGGTCACGATTCGGGGGATGCCCCAACGATTCCACGGAATCGGGTTGTGACAGTTATAACCAAATTTCCTATAATTTTAGCAGTTACAATAGAAGATCCTCACGAATTACCTTCCCAAAGGAAGCAATTCCTACTCGGGAATCAGCAGCTCCGAGGGAAGCACCAGGCTCTCATGAAGCAGCAACTCTGCGGGAAGCACCAGGCTCCCATGAAACAACATATCTGCAAGTGCACAGTTCTGAGGAAAAGCAGAAGCTCTGCAGGAGCACAATCCCGAGGGAAGCAACAACTCCGTAGGAGCACAATCCCGTAGAAAGTAACCATTCCGCGGCCCGCAGGAACCAGCAGTCCAACTGGAACATGCGAAAACCCGTGCGCCCCGCTGCACCTCACGCGACCATTGCGCCATGCTGAAATCTTGTCGGAACTCGAGCGGGAACAAGCCCAAAACAATGCAATAAAGTGCAAAAGCATCATCTCGTGTTCGATGTATACATAAGAAGTGTGCTATCAAAGCGCCACTTTTCGTCCGCATGCGTCCACATTCTCGTCCAAGTTGCTAGTCTCCTTCGGGGCCTAGCTTCAAAGGAAAAATCCTAAAAATGGGTGACAAAAGCACAATCGTTTCTTGGAGGTCTTGAACCTTACCATCTAGAAAAATACTCTACCATATCAATCACATTGGGTACCACTCCCCATGTGCACAAGTCAATAAAAAAGACCCTTATATTGAAATATACACTTGGAGTTGTCACATGGATGTGGGTCCATTTATAGAGAATAATTTCAATAAATTCCAACAATATATGGAGGGTGAGTATTCGGTCGATTCAGTTCAAACCGAACCACTTTGAGAAAATTGAACCAGAACCGAACTTCAATACTGATTGAAACAAACCAATTTTTTCACACGATCCAAAGTAAATTGAACTGTATAAAAATTTGGTACAGTTCGGTTATATCGTTTGGGCTGGATTACTCATGATGGGCTGGGTTTCATGATGAATGTTTTTTAATTTTTAAAAAATTCAAAGCAAGTTACCAAAAAAAAAAGACAAACTTAATCAACATGTCCATATTACCAAAAAAATTACATGCAAGCATACATTACCAAATTTCAATCACATAATCATTAAGGTGTACAAAAATCACTAATTTACAAATTACAAAGACTCACATAATCACATTGAGATATCAAACATGTAAAAACTTACAAATATCAAAATTTTATAATCATTAACATACAAATTAAGTTACATACATCATAATTAAGGAAGACTATTACAAATTCTTTTAAATTACTACTTCTTTTGATAGCATTTTATATTATAGAGAATCATTTGAGGTTTTCCCCATCCAACAATATTGAGTATTCCATTGAAGTTTTATTCCAAGTTGCAACCTGCAATATACAAAATCACTGAAGAAAAAGGAAAAAAAATACAATGCTCTGATGGATTTTTTATGCATCAATAAAGATATAATGTAGTATATATGTTCCAGTTTCTCAAGCCTAATCATCATCGCCAACTTTCTTATGAAAAAAGTTAGTAACATCCTATATGAATTAATTCAAATCAAAACCCTCCCAATAATCAGAATCTGTTCTTATCAGCAAAACAAACCCAATGACCAAAATAGAAACTAAGTGCATATTTGTTCTTATCAGTATAAATATTAAGTATCAAAGCAAACCCAATGATAAGAGATCCATAATATGTTGTTATCAGTATAATAAAACCCAATGCTCAACATATAAGCTAAGTGCAGGATATGTTTTTTATCAATATATAATCAAATCCAAATAATAGATTGATAACCCAGTCTGGAATAGTGATATTGCAGGTAATTTCAACCACATCCAACCAAATAGATTAGGCCAAGATTGGTGACCATAGATCATTATCAGTATATAATTAAACACAAATATTAGAGTGGCACTAGTCTGGGATAGTGATAGATACTACAGATTATTTCAACCACATCCAACCAAGTAGATTAGGCCAAGAATGGTGACCATAGATCATGCATGTTTTCCATAGACCATATACCAAAGTTTGGTCGATCTACAAGTCAGATCATGCATGTTTTCCATAGATCAGTCACACACCAGAAATGAAATTATAGGTAATACATGCAATATCCAACCAATTAGATTAGGCCAAGATGGGTGACCCATAACCCCAAAGTGTGGTTTATCTACAAGTCAAATCATGCATGTTTTCCATAAATCACTCACACACCAGAAATAAAATTAGGTTAATGTCAATTGTTACAATTGACAATGCTAAAAGTACTGGGAATAAATACTAATAGTCAAAAAACACAAATATTTGGTACATTTATAGTGTAAAAATGGAATATAAATTCTAAAATACTTGTAGTTGATGCTATTCTAAACAAACACAAACATATTTACTAAGTTTCATACTTACAATCATTTGCTCGGAATCGAGATTGAGAGACTCAGAATGGAATCGAGAGAAAGAGGGGGAGAGAAACGCCTGCATAAAATCAAAAATATTATATTAAGAAAATCCAATGAATATTAAGAGTGAAGAGAGAGAGAGAGAGAGAGAGAGAGAGAGAGAGAGAGAGAGAGAGAGTTTGTGCATCCTCGATACTACTTGTTATTGCCAATGTTCAAGAGATGGAGACGTAGAGAGAAGTCCATACCGAAATATTAAGTTTAGAAATTCTTAAGGAGAAGAATGTGCTGGAGTGGGTGGACTTTCCAACCTATGTGGAAAATATTTTCGAGTGCGACAAGCGCCATCCATGTGTCGAAAAAGTTCAAAAAGTACATCGAGCGTTGTGTATTGGAACATTTATGATAAGCAAATATTATATTGGATTTTCATCTTTGACTTTAATTATATATTTATGTCATATAATTGGATTTTCAATTTATGGTAAGCTAATTTATGATTTGATTTCCATTAAATATATGATTGAATGTAATTGTATTTTCGTAAATATTTTTGGCTTCCATATATAGATTTCCATATGGAAACCCTAATTCATGCAAGGGTTTATATGAAGGCTCGTGCAATACACAACAATATAAGAAGAAGAAAAAAGAGAGAAAAAAATGTGGAAAGGGTGCCATTGCAACTTTGAAGAGCAGAAAGAAGGATTGGAGGCCGTTTCAGAGAAGAAGATCAATTTGTGGTATTTCTTATTATCTTTTTCTTCGTGGTTGTAATATATTTTCTGTTCCAAAGAGTTGCGATAATCCGTGTTGGATCGGAGAGGAGCTTGTAGAGGGTGTAATCTCTTTATTCTATTAGTGAAGGTTCTTTAGGGTTGGACTCTGATCGTCCCGTGGTTTTTTTCATCTGGATTTTCTACATAAAAATCTCTGTGTCTGCGATTTGTATTTGGCATTTTTGGTTTGTGCGTTTTGCTCGGTTGTCTCGTAGGTACTTTCTGGTTTGGGGAATGATTTTCACGCTTTCGTTCCCAACAGTGTGGTATCAGAGGCAGGTTCTGGAATTTCAGAAGGGTGTCAGGATTGACAGGCAAACCAGAGAGGAGAGATGAACGCGAAGCCAGTGCGTATGATAAACCAAAAGAGTTCCAATTACCACTATTGGCAAAGCAAGTCCAAGCATCGGTACGAGAACTTCGAGTGCTATAATTATGGCAAGAAGGACAACATCAGGCGAAACTGTTTTCCTTGGAAGAGAGAGAAGAAGGGCGATAAGGGGAAGCAGGGCGAGAATACTACAACGACTCCCTCAAAACATAGAGGCGATGTGATCATTGTAGGTGATGAGGTTGTCATGAACCTCGCCTACGATGACAACTCTTCGCTGGTGGACTCAGGTGCTTCAGCTCACGTATCTCACAACATGGCACTATTTGCTACTTACGCAACATGCGAATGTGGAGTGTTGAAGATGGACAATGAAGATATGTCGTAGGCGGTTTCCATTGGAGATGTGCATTTGAGGACAAAGACGGGTACAGTTCTTGTTCTCAAAGATGTTCGTCATGTCCCTGATATCCGTTTCAACCTGATATCGGTTGGAATGTTGGATGACGAGGGTTTCTTCAATCTCTTCGGGAACAGTCAGTGGAAGCTTTCCAGAGGTTCGATGGTGATTGTCAGAGGAAGCAAGAGGTCTGAACTCTACTATATGGAAGGAACGCACAGGGGGCACATAAGGTGAACGCAGCTACTGATGCGTCTACCGAGTTGTGGCACAGGCGGCTCAGCCATATCAGCGAGAAGGAGATAAGCTACTTGGTAAACATGAAGGTAATTCCAGGGCTAAAATCTACAAAATTGGAGAGGTACACACATTGTTTGGCGGGAAAGCAAAATATGGTGTCTTTCCAAAGTCACCCAAGTTCAAGGAAGCCGGCGTTACTCGAATTGATTCACTCGAATGTCTGTGGTCCTATGAAGATAAAATTTATTGGTGGTGCTTCTTATTTTGTTACATTTATTTATGAATATTCCAGGAAGGTTTGGGTCTATGCCATAAAGTCCAATGATCAGGTGTTGTCCACTTTCAAGGAGTTTCAGTCCTCCGTTGAAAGAAAAATGGGCAAGAAGCTGCTATGTGTTCGGTCGGACAATGGCGGCGAATATATCGGTCCCTTTGATACATACTGTAGAGAGCAAGGGATACAACACCAGAAGACTCCGCCAAAGATATCTCAGCTCAATGGTATAGCGGAGCGGATGAATATGACGCTGATAGAGATGGTACGGTGTTTGTTGTCAGAAGCAAACTTGCCAGACAGCTATTACGGTGAGGCACTTTACATAGCTGCTTATATTATTAATTTATCTCCTAGTGCTCCTTTGCAGGGTGATGTGCCTGACAAAGTATGGTACGACAAAGAGATGTCATACAATCACCTACGAGTATTTGGTTACAAGGCCTTCGTGCATGTACCGAAGGACGAGAGATCCAAACTTGAGTCGAAGGAGAGGCGGTGCGTCTTTGTCGGTTATGGTCGGGATGAGTTTGGCTATAGACTCTATGACCCAGTGGGAAGAAAGCTCTACAGATGTAGGGGCGTGGTATTCGACGAGGATCAGACTACGACCAACACTCAGGATTTCCAGATGCCTTCTGAGACTGAGGAATTGCCTGAGTTAGAGTCATTTCGCTTTGAGCAGTTTCCAGAGGACGTCATAGAGGATCCAGTTATGGGAGAGCCAGTACATGAATTTTCTTCCAACCTTGATCATTATCCTGCTGATGGTGGTTAGGGTGATCTTCAGGAGGATGAGCATGCCGAGGAGGTAGTTCCCGAGGAGGAGGCTGTTGGTATAAAGCCAACACCAGTGGTTCCATTGAGGAGGAGCGATAGAGAGCATTGACCATCTACGAGATAGTCACCAGGTGAGTATGTGCTACTGACTGACGGGGGAGAACCCGAAAGTTTTCTAAAGTCTGTGAAAGACGAATACAAGCAAGAGAGGATGGGTGCCATACGGGAGGAGATGAGTTCCTTAGAGGCCAACTCTACTTATGATCTGGTATGGTTGCCAAAGGACAAGAAGGCTTTGAAGAATCGATAGGTGTTCTGAGTGAAGAAGACAGATGATGTCACTTGCTCTCGATACAAAGTGAGTCTGGTAGCTAAAGACTACGGTCAGCGAAAAGGCGTAGATTATGATGAGATCTTTTCGCCAGTCGTCAAACAGTCGTCTATTCGGGTGGTGCTAGCTTTGGCAGCCAGTTTTGACTTGGAGGTCAAGAAAATGGACGTGAAGATGGCATTCCTCCACGGTGATCTTGAGGAGGAGTGTACATGGAGCAGCCAGAGGGATTCTTTGAGAAGGACAAGTCACACTTGGTCTGCCAGTTGAAGAAGAGCTTGTATGGTTTGAAGCAGGCTCCGAGGCAGTGGTACAGAAAGTTCGAGTCGTTTATGGGAGAGCATGGTTACGCACGGACGATGTCGGATCACTATATATTTGTGAGGTACTTTGCCGAGGATAATTTTATCATTTTACTGCTCTATGTTGATGATATGCTACTGGTGGGTCAAAATTCTACTTGGATAGTGGAGTTGAAGCACCAACTGGGCACGACCTTCTCTATTTTGGGCGCAGCGAAGACTATTCTTGGGATGGAGATCATCCGAGAGAGAGAGAGAGAGAGAGAAAGAGAGAGAGTCCAAGCTGCTACACTTGTCCCAAAAGAAGTACATTTACCGGGTACTTCAGCGTTTCGGGATGGACGGGTCGAAGAAAGTGAGTAACCCCCTTGCGGCTCACTTTACATTCACTGAGGAGCAGTGTCCATCTACCGAGGACGAGAAGGAAGATATAGAGCGGATTCCATATGCCTCAGATGTGGGAAGTCTTATGTATGTTATGGTGTGTACGAGGCCAGACAGCGGTCATGCAGTTGGCACAGTTAGCAAGTATACTTTCAATCCTGGAAGGGTACATTGGAGTGGGGTCAAGTAGATTCTACGATATCTTCAGGGTACTGCCGATTGGAGACTTTCTTTTGGTGGTGACGAGCCGAAACTAGTTAGGTATATCGACGCTGATATGGCTGGATATTTAGACACAAGGAGATCGACTTCGGGCTATGTGACGATGTTTGCTGGAGGAGCAGTATCGTGGCAGTCGCGGTTGCTGAAGTGTGTTGCCTTGTCGATGACAGAGGTAGAGTACATTGCAGCAATGTAGGCTTGCAAGGAGTTGTTGTGACCTTGCCTAGCCACAACATCTTTCGCATCGAGAAAGGGGAGTCCAGATCAGAAGGCTCCATGAACTCCTGTGGCAGATCCGTGGATGAAGAAGTTGTTACAGAAATTTGGGCTAAAGCAAGAGCAGTATACTTTGCTTTGCGATAGTTAGAGTGTTATTCACCTTGTGAAGAACCAGACATTTCATAGCCGGTCCAAGCACAATGAGACCTGGTATCATTGGATATGGGATGTTATAAAAAAGAAGGAAGCGACGCTTGAGAATGTTCATACATATGACAACAGAGCAGACATGTTCACAAAGATTCTTCCAAGGAAAAATTTGAGTACTGCAGGCGGATCTTCGGGATGACGACCCCCTCCGCATAGTTGTGAAGGGAAAGATTTGTTGGAGTGAGTGGGGTTCCCAACCTATGTGGAGAATACCCCGGAGTGCGACGAGCTCCATCCGTGTGTTAAAAAAACTCGAAAAGTGCATTGAACGTCGTGTATTGGAACATCTATGGTAAGCAAATATTATATTGGATTTCCATCTTTGACTTTAATTATATATTTATGATTGGATCTTTCATATATTAACTTTCCATATAATTGGATTTTTAATTTATGGTAAGCTAATTTATGATTTAATTTTCATTAAATATATGATTGAATGTAATTGAATTTCCATAAATATTTTTGGCTTCCATCTATAGATTTACATATGGAAATCCTAATTCATGCAAGGGTTTATATAAAGGCTCATGCAATATACAACAATATAAGAAGAAGAAAAAAGAGAGAAAAAAGGTGGCAAGAGTGCCATTGTAACTTTGTAGAGGAGAAAGAAGGATCGGAGGCCGTTTCGGAGAAGGAGATCAATTTGTGTTATTTTTTATTGTTTTTTTTCTTCGTGGTTCTAATCTATTTTCTGTTCCAAAGAGTTGGGTGATCCGTGTTGGATCGGTAAGGAGCTTGTAGAGGGTGTAATATCTTTATTCCATTAGTGGAGGTTCTTCAGGGTTGGACTCCGATCGTCCCCTGGTTTTTTCCATCTGGATTTTCCATAAAAATTTCTGTGTCTGCGATTTGTGTTTGGCGTTTTTGGTTTGTGTGTTTTGCTCGGTTCTCTCGCAAGTAATTTCTCGTTTGGAGAACGGTTTTCGCGCTTTCGTTCCTAACAGAATATTGGAGTGGGTGGGGTTCCCAACCTATATGAAAAATACTCCGGAGTTGGATTGAGTATTCCTACATATAATAGGAATCAATATATTTGGATTGAATATTCCTACATATAATAGGAATATGTCAATGGATTTGGATTGTGTATTCCTTTATATAATAGGAATACTAGTTGTGTGTTTGAGGCTATATATATTAGGTGTTTCCTAGCCCTAAAATATATCTCATATCTCAAAAAAATATTGCACAAGGAGACAAGAGTGCTTTTACAACATTGGAAGACGAGAGAAAGAGATTGAAGGCTATTTCGAAGAGGAGATCGGTTTCGGGTAATTCTTTTCTAGTCATCTCCGTTCTTCGTTTGTCTGTGATCTATTTTCTATTCCAAAATGTTGTGGTGATCCGTTTGGATCGGTGAGAAATTTGTAAGGAGTAAGTGTATTTCTTATTCCATTAGTGGAGACTTTTCAGGGTTGAACTCCGATCGTCCCGTGATTTTTTTTATTTGAATTTTTCACGTAAAAATCTCTGTGTCTGCGATTTGTGTTTGTCGTTTTTGGTTTGTGTGCTTTTGCTTAGTTCTCTCGCAGGACCTTTTGGTTTGGGAAATGATTTTCGCGCTTTCGTTCCCAACAAAAAAGATGTCATAAAGATTAGGATTTATGGTCCTTCTTATGGAGAGAGAGAGAGAGAGAGAGAGAGGGAGAGAGAGAAACTGAGAGAGCGGTGGAGAGGAGAGAAAAAAAATTAGGGTTAGAAATTTTTTTTCTCTGAAAAATTAGATATATATATATATATATATAGTAGTTGGGGTAAAGCAATAATTATTTTCGATTCGGGTTGGAAATTGATCTCCAAACTAGAAATCCGAACCGCAATCCAAAATTTGGTAGATTTAAAACGGAATTCCGATCCGAAAATTTTAAAATCGAACCAAATTGGTATTTTGGTTTGATTTGGTTCAATTTTCGGATTTAAACCCAACAATTGCTCGCACCTAATGGTGGTGGTTTCCATTATGAGAGGTGGTGTGGTACCTAGTTAATCCATGAAAGAAAAGTCTTGATTTTGATCATGGAGAACCATCAAGTGCATTCCCATTCCAAAGAAAAGGCAAAGTGAGGCCCTCTCAATGACTAAAGAAAGAAGGTTAAGATGCCTCTATCATCAGTGTGTAGAAGAAAGAGATGGTAGCTACTCATACCAACTACTACTACTACTCCACCCTACATGTGTTATCATCACCACAACATTCTTCTTGGTAATCCGTTCATCGTCATCATTACCCTACCCTTCCTTTCTTTCTTCCTACCAATATTTCAAACCAACTAATAATTATTAGTTACTTTCCTCATAATTAACCTCATTCTTCTCTCCAATCGAAATTGGTATTGGTTTGGCATTGCCGAAGTTACTAAAAATACTAGAAGAAACGACAGTTCACATGTTGGTATTAAAAACTATTATTTAAAGTTGTTTGGTGAAAACATAATAGAAATTATTGTCGAAAATAATAGGATAAAGTGTAGCAAATTCCTCTTTAGATAAACAGATTTTGCAAAATAAGAGCCAATAGACGTTTGCAACAATTAAATTCTTCCGCAATAGATCACTTGATCAAAATAGTCCCTCTCATCTGCTAACCGTTTGAAATGAACGTTAGCTGCTGTTTTTAAAATAATAATAATAATAATAATAATAATAATAATATATTCAAAGTATACCTCTTTTTTCTTCCTCCTTCTGTATTGTCCGTCACCCCCCCCCCCCCCCCCTTCCCCGCCCCCCGCTCCACTCGCTCCCCCCTCTCCTCCCCTCTCTGTCCCCCCTACCTGTGCCACCCTCCTCCCCGCGCCCCCCATCAGCGCCCCTAACCGCACTACGCTGATGCCGCTCCTGTGTCGACGTTATGCTGCCGCTGCCACTGTTGCGCTGCCAACGTTGTGCCACCGTCGTCATCGGAGAAGGAGGGAGTGGACTGCCAGAGAGAGGGGGGGGGGGGGGGTGGAGAGAATGGAGGAAGAAATTTTTGACGTGGATACAATCGTCATTTCAGGCTTGATTTGACGTATGTTAACGACAGAAATCAAATTGGATGTAAACTGAGTTAAAATGAAAAAAAAAAATATTTTTTTAAAACTAGAGGTCTTATTTTGCTATATATATATATATATATATATGAAAATATTCTAGAACCATCTGGTTGGTTTCATATTATGAAACCATTATATATCTTACAAATTTAAGATTAAAAGATGGTGGGGCTATTTTTCAAAAATAGAAGGAAAAAAAAAGAACGAATAAAAACAGAAAACTTATGATAAGCAATCATAAACCCATGGTAGTCTAGCTTAGGATCCCTAGTAATGTTTTAAAAATCGGACCTGACATCGGTCTGGATATTATGTTGGGTCAAACCAGTCCAACTAGTGGGATAACGCGGGTTGAACAAGTTATATAGACTTAAAATCTTGTAGTAAATATATTATATAGTACACAATTATATATATATATATATATATATATATATATATATATATATAAAATATATATATAAAATCTTGAATATAAAATAGAACTAGTATGTACATGAATTTTTGATCGAAGAAGAGACAGATCTAAATATGATGCGAAAAAACCCAAATAAAAATGAATGGAAGAACCTCGGAACATTGTTGAAGATTTATTACATATGCTTCTCTTAAAACAAAACAATTGTAATATAGTGGTTAATATAATAGACATGCATCCTAGAGGTTCTAGATTCTTAGTCTCGGTAGCAACTCTTAATTTAGTGGTATTTTTTTCAGTTTTTAAATTTTTTGGAGGTCTTATTTTAAAAATTCGTCTAGTCCTTATATGAACTTAATTTTTTATATATTATTTTTTGAGGTCTTATTTTAAAAATTTGTTTCGTCCTTCCATGAACTCAGAATCGGTTCTGTTTTTAAAACACTCACCCCTAGAGTTTCTTTAGAATCTAAATGTTGGCCAAGATAGTACGTTGTCAACTTAATCCACGGTAGTTTGATTGCTCTTTCCCTTGGCATTACAAAGCAAAATTGATTGGGCAACTTTGGTTGATTGCTTGTGGAACAACCGTGCCGGTACCAAATATGGATCGTACCGGAATATATGTTGTAATCATAACCATTCACAATCATTGTGTTTGAACTTACTCGTAACGGAATATTTTTGTAATCATACACAATTCACCATCATAATTTATTTATTTTTCAAAACGAATCATGACGATGTAGTCGGGAAAATAAAAAGACAAATTATAAGGACACTACACATTTTACTCGGGACTAGTCCATTGAAAAATTAAAAAAAATTACAAGTTTGCCATTAAGAAAGTTACTCGGGACTAGCCCACTGTTATAATCAGGACTGTCAAAATTTTGACAGTCCTACCACTTGGAAGGACTGTCAAAATTTTGACAGTCCTACAAAATGTTAGGACTGTCAAAATTTTGACAGTCCCATTTCTAAGGACACTGCACATTTGACTCTGGGCTAGCCCATTGGAAATTTAAAAAAAAATACAAGTTTGCCATCATGAAAGTTACTCGGGGATAGCCCACTGTTATAATCCGGACTGTCAAAATTTTGACAGTCCTACCACAAGGAAGGACTGTCACAATTTTGACAGTCCTATCCTTGTTAGGACTGTCAAAATTTTGACAGTCCTACAAATTGTTAGGACTGTCAAAATTTTGACAGTCAATTTCCCAAAATTACAAGTTTGCCACTCTGATAGTTACTTGGGGCTACCCCACACCAAAGTATAAAAGTGAAATGGGTTTCTATTTTTGGCATTCCACCTAGACTTAAGAAACCCTCATTCCACCAAGCCCAAACCTAAATTTGGAAATAGCTAGTTGTGGTTGGAGGAGTATTTTACTTTGGTGATACTCCAAGGAATATTCTTCCGGTATGTCTTCGACAACCTACGTTGAATAAGTTTTGCAATTGTCCGAAAAAGATTTAGTTTATTTTGATTAATGTAGGAACAATGCATGAAAAAATGTTCGATGACGAAGTCGGATCGTCCAATTCATTAAATATGCACTCCGGACGTTCCGAAGAACAAGTTGGTTGTTCCGAAACACGTACGGTACGTAAAACGACAACCCTAATTTGACAGTCACGAGTTAGGACTGTAAACATTAGACAGTCCTATATAAATATAGGACTGTCAAATATTCTACAGTCCTATATAATATAGGACTGTCATAAATTCGACAGTCCTACATAAAAGTAGGACTGTCATAATTTTGACAGTCCTATATAAAAATAGGACTGTCAAAATAGTGACAGTCCTATATAAAAATAGGACTGTCAAAATAGTGACAGTCCTGGATAATTATATGAAGTTATTAATTTTTATATTATTTTAAATTTGTTATAGGACCAACCTTGTTCAGATATTGTGGTACATCCTGCTGTTGGTGTTGATGTGGATGATATTTTCTCAACGGATATTGAATTTGCAAGCCATGAAGAAGCATTAGAGTGGTGCAGAGAAGTTGGGAGACGACATAACGTAGTTATTGTCATTGCAAGATCCATCAGATCTCGGTCGGGCCAAAAATATTGTAAAGCATGAATACAAGCAAGAACACCTCTTGGATGGTTTAACCCATGTGGTATCTCACAAGGCCTTGGGGTTATTGTTTGAGGAGATTCGTAGGTCAAAGTCGGTGGGTTATGATCCCGAGGTTTGCGGTTGTTTATATCGACATTCACTCGGACTTCCGTGTGCACATGAAATCAACGAATACCGTCGTGAATCTATACCTATTCCAATAGATGGTGTTGATCAACGTTGGAGACAGCTGTCGATAATGCCGGCGGTGGAAGTGCAAGATGATTTCTTTGTGTTGCCCCAAGTTAAACTACTTCACGCAAGGTGGTGTGGCGCATCGGAACCGGAGAGAAGATCCATTGAGTTTAAAATCCAAGAGATTGCAGTCCCGGCAACAACTCGATTGCAAGAGCCATCCGTTGTTCGAACTCCTAAGGGAAGACCACACTCAAGAAAGAGTAGAGCCAAAAAGAAGGAGGAGGAGTCAACTAAAAGAGATCCATCCTTATTTGAACATATCGAACGCAGTTTGGAGGCAAAGTCCGTTGTTCGAACTCCTAAGCTAACTATTCGAAGGGGAAAGAAACAGAAAATGATAGATGCAGGCACGGCGGAGGGTGTTGAAAACTTTTCTGTTTCTTATAGTCTATACATTGAAAATTTCCTACCTGAGATACGGAACTTCATTTGGTCTATTGTTGATGTTCCTGCGAATGGCCACTGTGGATACCATGCACTAGCAAGACAACTAGGCTATTCAGTGGAAGCAGGATGGAGACAGGTTAGGGCAGAGCTGTACGAGGAGTTGGAGTCGCGACTAGCCTTCTATAGCCAGATACTTGGCGAAGAAATTATTGGAGATTTGTTGGCAGGCATACCTTGTACGGAAACAGTAACCGGACCAGACCATTACATGAATGTCCCGCCTGCTGCTTATGTCTTCTCTAATAGGTATAAGTTACCTATTGTAATTATCTCACAAGGTATTAACAATACTTTCTTTCCAATGTGTGCCCCCCCGGCCGAACACCGAGTATCCAATCTATGTTGCATTGGGCTTGTCGGACAACACTTCGTCATCCCAAGGTTGATCGCTCATTCTCCTATTCCGCCACCTTCTACGCTTTGGTATAAACACGCACCTGAGGAAGCGATCGCATGGACGACACCCTACAAGGATGCAATGGCGGCCTATAAGAAGATGATGAAGATGGAGGACCCCAAAATTATGTCGGACGACTACTTTGATATTTTAATCGATTGATACTGTATATTGAAAATGTATATTGTGTTGATCCATGTATGTTTAAGTGTATATTGAACTATATGTTGTATGTTGTGTAATGAAATGAGTTATGAAGATTTTGATTGTAATGTAATGAAATGTATATTGAACTATATGTATATTGAAACTGCCAGGATACTAGGACTGTCACAATTATGACAGTCCTAGTGTAAATTAGGACTGTCAAAATTGTGACAGTCCTAAAGTTTACCCACTGTCAATATGCACATTTATGTTACTTTAGGACTGTCACAATTATGACAGTCCAAGTGTAAACTAGGACTGTCAAAATTGTGACAGTCCTAAAGTTTACCCACTGTCAATATGCACATTTATGTAACTTTAGGACTGTCACAATTATGACAGTCCAAGTGTAAACTAGGACTGTCAAAATTGTGACAGTCCTAAAGTTTACCCACTGTCAATATGCACATTTGGGTAAACTTTAGGACTGTCACTATTTTGACAGTCCAAGTGTAAACTAGGACTGTCAAAATTATGACAGTCCTAAAGTTTATCCACTGTCAATATGCATATTTGGGTAAACTTTAGGACTGTCACTATTTTGACAGTCCTAGTGTAAACTAGGACTGTCAAAATTGTGACAGTCCTAAAGTTTACCCACTGTCAATATGCACATTTGGGTAAACTTTAGGACTGTCACAATTTTGACAGTCCTAGTGTAAACTAGGACTGTCAAAATTGTGACAGTCCTAAAGTTTACCCACTGTCAATATTGGACAGTCCAAGTGTAAACTAGGATTGAATATACAGTTAACCCATTGACCAATATGCACAGTATACAGATCAAAATAGTAACAACAAGGCAAAATTAACTCATAGTGTCACAACATGGCAAAATTAACTCAAAGTGTCACAACTAGGCAAAATTATAGTTTAAAGTTTTACAACTCAAATCCTCAATATCGTCAAAAGTCATATTCAATCAAACTTTTACAACTTTTACAGCTCAAATTTTGACAATTCTCAAAGCTCATATTCAGTCACACTTTTACAACTCAAAATGATTGTTCAAACGTCATGGCGCCTCTTCGTGCGTTGCTCTCTAATATCCAAGAAAGGATATTCTTCAGCGTTGTCGATTTTTTGGAGTTCGTCATTGATTGTCATATAATTGGAACCCTGGCAACTGACGAGGCTTCTTCCCAACTTCTTAACTTTCCTTGCCTATTCATGAAAAATGAAAAAAATTATTAGCCACAGTTACAAATATCAAACTTAAGGTCTACAAGTAGGCTCACCATCTTGACCAGTGCAGTATACAAGACCGATTTGGGAGGAAGATCTGACGGTACACGCACAATATCCCCTCCGTGTTGGAACAAGGTCGGTAGTCCGACACCGGCGAAGTAGGCGAGGTAGTCGTCGCTGCACTCCGCCATATTGACTGCTGCTAGCCGGTCGGTATCTCTAATGACGTGGCGTTGCCACTCGGTGAAGAAGTCCGATACCCAGTTGAAATGTGCAGGTATATAGTTTAGCGGTTTTGTACCGCACCGAGGATTTATCATTTGCAAAGTTCGCCTTGGGACAGTTTGTACGTAGCCAAACTGACGTAGCACTCTATCCGGCATATAAGCCTCCTCGATTTCATGACAACTGATAAGACCGTGATATAAGGCGACTGGTTGCAACGGACGGGTAGTCTGTCGCAAATCACGGTATGGATCCCATACAATCTGTACCGCATAAAATATAGCATAACTTCATTTAGCATAACGTAGTAAATTAATACCAATTAAGTACAATATTAGGTCTAAATTTACCTCTTCTGTCGTCATATCTTCGAGTGCATGCCATAGAGCGGCCAATGTGTGAGAACGTTTGGCATCTTCTTTATTTGGCTTCCATCGGCACATTCTAGGCAGGTTCTCGTCATACTCTCAGTTCGTCTTCGCCCGCTGCAGGGTTGAAAAGTGCTCGTATATCCATGCCTTCACGTTACCGGAAATATATTAGTCCAAAAATAAATAACACAATTTCAATTGATGTAAACAAGTTGAGAAAGATATATCTATACATGGAGTAGAGTCTGGCATCCGGAAATTGTCTTCGAACCAACACGGGATGCCGCACCAAGCTCGCGGTAAAGGTATGCCAGTATACCGCTTCTCCAAGAAATTTGCCCCACCGTCTCAATGTTGTCCAAATTTATGAGATATTTGGCATTTATGGACGTTCCAGACTTATCGGTAATGCCGACAGCCCCTAAGATGAACTGAATATATCCGCGGGCCACATTTTCGTTATTATCAATTTCAGGGGCCGGTTCAGCGAATATCTCCTCCAAATATTTTAGAGGAAGTCCGTAGGACTTCTTGAATTCTCGAAGACTAGTAAAACTAATGGCATCAACTCCCAAACACCCTGATACATAATCCACCATATAGTCGTAATAGTTGATGCTCGAATCATCAAAAGTATGATTCTGCATGGGACGACCATCAACCCTAAGTCCCAATATATGATGGACGTCATCAAGGGTAATCGTCAACTCCCCATTGGGTAGATGGAAAGTGTTGGTCTCTGGATGCCACCGTTCTACAAATGCTGAAATCAGTGCATTATCCACCGTCGTATATGAGTAGCTACCCAAATATTGTAGACCGGTGGGACTGATTTTTGACTTCACATCATCTCCCAGTAATTCATACCTCCATGTATTACATTTTTTGCCATGGTTGATTACCGTCAACATACGACCACTCTCCTGAAAAGTCAACAATTGGATGAAATTAAACCTCTATGTAAAATAAACTTTGAACTTACAACTATATATAAATTTATCATAATGTAATGTACTTACCGGATTGTTCCATATTTGGTATGCAATATGGTTTTCGATCGACGGTAACATAGAGCAACCGTTTGGACGAGTGTCGACTGGACTATCTGCCTGGTCAGAAGGTCCCGAACCATCAGTAGGCCGGTTTTCGAGAGTTTGTGGAAGACTCTCGACAGGACTACCTGCAGGCTGAGAAGGTCCTGAACCATCAGTAGGCCGATTTGGAACATTTGTCATGTCCTCATCGGAGGAGGAAGAAGAACCGGAAGAACTAGGAGGAGCACGTCTCTTCGAACGAAGGGCAATCTTCTTCGTCAATGGACGTTTCCTCACTTCAGGGCGTGCCTCGGCCTCGCGGATAGTGACGCTTGGTAAAATAGTACGCGAAACTGTGCGTTCCTTACGCATCGACGCAGTAGGGCGTCTTCTCAAATCTTCATCCACAGTGTCCTTTCCAGGGGCATGACTATAAGACAAAAATTATTATATACATACAATAATTAATTTCTATTTTAACATAATAATTGAATTTTACATTGAGGACTGTAGCCATTTCTACAGTCCTGTAAGTATACAGGACTGCAGAATTTTCAACAGTCCTAATCTTTTAGGACAGTTGAATTCCCTACAGTCCCATATAGATTTAGGACTGTAGGAAAATAGAATTTTCAACAGTCCTAATCTTTTAGGATTGTTGAATTCCCTACAGTCCCATATAGATTTAGGACTGTAGGAAAATCGACAGTCCTATATATATATAGGACTGTCGATTTTCCTACAGTCCTAAATCTATATGGGACTGTAGAAAATTCTACAGTCCTGCTCGATACTGCTCGACAATGTCGAGCACTCTCGACATTTTACGCCCAAAAAACATGTTCGAAAGGACTTGTATGTCTAAACTACATCCTAGACTCCGCCAAGGACTAGTATGCCCTCATTTGAAAGAAAATCACTCAAAATTTTCAAAATATAAGAGGATTTCTTAAAAATTTTGAATAATTTTGCAAATACAATAGCACAAGGAGAATGAGGATTTCTATCTTGGTTCTTTCGAGACTTTGGGAGCCATCGACAAGGAGGAGGAGGACAGCGGAGATCGGCCGGCGGGAGGGAGGAAAGCTCCGGTCGGGTGGGGAGGGTTTGGGAGGGTTTGGAGAAGTAGTGGGCTAGTATGAGTAAAAGATTGGGCTAGTATAAGTAAATATTGCTCTTTAGTGGGCTAGCCCCAATCCTGGGCTAGCCCCAAGTAAATTTGGCAGTGCCCTTATCAAAAGCCAATAAAAATAACAAACTAATCATGACGCGAACGACTGTTTGGCCGTGAAAAGACGTGATAAGCTAATCCTAGCCGTCCGTTTGGTGAGGCGAACCTGGAAGTAAGAGCAAAATTTGAAGTTACTAATCCTTATTCTCCCATTATTCAATTACTTATTACTATTCTCTCATTTTATGCATTTTTTAAGTGTTAGTTATATTTATTTTTCATTATTTAACACTAAATGGGATTAGTACTACTAAAATTAAGGGTCTACTTTGTAACGGTGTTTTCACTGATTTGGAATATTTTTGAACCATCGTTTATGAAAATTTATGCTTGTTATTATTTTTGAGGCACTGATTTTGATCGGCTCAAGAATTCTCCAAAATCGGTGTAATATAATTTTGGGTGGCTTTATAAACACTAAAAATCGATAGGTTTTGAAAATTATTATTATTTTATTCCATTTATATCTTTAGAAAAAATATATAATTATAACTACTAATATCCTACCATATTTTTTCTTTCTCATCTGTGTTTCTTTTCTGTTTCTTCTAAACTATGGCTAATAGCTATAGTCTAGAATATGCCAATCATGCTAAGCCCATAGGCTAGATTTCAATAGCCCAAAATATGAGCTAAACACGTGCTTGAGAGCTAAACGCCTCAAAAGAATAATTTACAATAAGTGGGTGAATGGAAAAGAAACTCACTCAATTCCTCTGGTGCTCCTGGTGTTCACCATCTAGAGGAAGGTACGAAAGTTTCTGTGGTTCTGCTCCAAAATATGGCCATACAAAACCAGTAGGGTCAGACCCCAAACAGTAAGTACCACAAGGAAGTTAAACTTATGAAGTAGAACTAGCATAACACAACATAGCATGGAATTAAATAAGCAAAAGTAAAACAATAAGGATTGGCTTACTGACTTTCCCTAGGAAGCAGATGCGACATGTGTAACGGGCATGATATGGTACATGAATAATAAGCGGGTACAATCTTGAACAGGACTGGACTAACAAATTAATCAATCACGGTCAAGCATGTCTTACGACATGCTAATCATTAACTAACTAGGGTTATCACAATCTTGGTTACTAACATATGTAATTGAAAATTTTATACAGCCACATGCCCTGCAGTCTATCCGGAATATCCAGACGTAAGGATTACATAATATAATTAACATATATAGATATTTTTACTTGTAATACAACACTCGACGATGTGCTGAAAGTCTATCCCTCACAAAGGAGAGCTCCAAATCCATAAGTCTCGCTAGGATATCGGGATTGCATGTAGCCATAAAATTTTTCTAAATGATTCTAGTTAGCAATCTACTTTTATTAACCTGAACAGTTTAATCAAGATTCCTGACCGTGGTGCTCATGAATCTACCTAGGCATGATGCAAGACTGGACAATAGCTTGATAATCACAATCAGAAAAAATCAACCACGGGAATAACATGAGATGCAATACAAGTGCTACTAATAGCCTTGATCAGGACAGTACATGAATTCTCGAGTCATGGGTGCGCTACGTCGAGCCACTATCAGGATTATCAGTACAATATCAGGATACATGATACAAGAGTTCATGCTTAATTTAGTGTGCAAAAATCAGGATCAATACCAGGAACGTCATAACAAGAAGTAAACATGATTAAATTAAAGCAATTAAGGATAAGCATGGGGGATTAACAAGTATTAACAAATTAAGGGAGAACTAAAATCTATAAGGCGTATGAAACCTCAAAATAGGATTGGCGCACAATTGAGTATAAACTAGGCCAGTGGAGCACAATTGCCAAAATAGAGCCAGGCGCACAATGACTAGTCAGGGCAAACTTGGTGCACTTTGATCCAAGTGTATGCCGAGCAAGGGATGGCGCACTCTTTTACCAAGGCACGCTCACACATCCATGGCGCAAAACATTGAAAGTAAGCGAGTTATAAACTTGGCACTCTCTCTCTCCAAGTATGCCAACAGCTAGGTTGGCGCACAATGAGGAGCGCGAAAAGGTCTACTAAAAGACAAAACACAAATCTCAAGTATGGCACAACAGTCGAGATACGACAGTCGAGATGACGCCAAAGTCAAGGCTCGATTATCAAGAAAGCAAAGGGGAAGGAATTTGTGCGCCAACGAAGGCCTGGCGCAATTTTTTGATGTCGAGACAGGAAGCACACGAAAGTGCACCGCTAGGCTTTCTTTTAAAAGTGCGTCCAAGCCCCTAAATGGTCTTTTGGCGCACTTTTGTAAGGATTGACTGGAATACATTTTGTACAAAATGTGCGCCTGAGTAAAAAAGTGCGCCCAGAATACTTATAAAGTTCCTGACGCACTTTTACAAGAATTTGAATGCTGTGCTAAAAGCAAGCATATTATGAGACAACACACAATGCACTCAATTTCAAGAGGTAGTGTTATACACTAAGTTATTAAGCATGCCAATGCATGGGTTCACTCGGTTGGTAAGATGTACTTGC
This sequence comes from Iris macrosiphon, assembly GCA_036927795.1. Taxonomy (NCBI): domain Eukaryota; kingdom Viridiplantae; phylum Streptophyta; class Magnoliopsida; order Asparagales; family Iridaceae; genus Iris; species Iris macrosiphon. The sequence goes on from JAYESA010000017.1 coordinate 98,225,298, forward strand.
ATACGGTCAAGGGCCCTGAGCTAATTTAATGATCAATAGCAGTCCCAGGCTTTCTATAGGAAAGACATTGGCTCGGATTATAAGTAAGTCAGATACTGTACTCTACTAGTGCAGATGATATACAACATTCGTTGTGGCCAGCCTTTACTTTCAACTAACTTTGGGTGGTTCGACATGCACGATCTCGAGGTACCGTTCCCTCCCAATGCTCTACAAATTAAGTTGCCTAGTCAACCATAGGTGATTTAGAATATCATGCCATGGTCACATAAACATTCCTCCCTAAATATCATACTTTAAGTACGGACACTCTTGATACAAATCCACATTATCTCTTAAAGTTAAATCTGGATTCACCCAAGTGTGATGCAACAATTAATACTATCTAGCCACGGCTAAAGTCATTGTCCAACTACCAGATCCGTACAAGAAAATAATTACATATATCATATAGCAAGTGTATGTGGCTCAACGACTCACTATATATCGAGTAGCACTCTTGGTGCGATCAAGTGTATCAGCACGGATATAATAGTCAGAGCAGGAACAAGTTATAGTATCAAGATTGTGGACCAGCAAATGTTGGTCACAATAATGTGTTACTTTATTATATCGATAGATAAATAAGAGTACTACGAGAACCCCTCGAGATCAGATCCACAATCCTTAAACCAAATAAGGACCGGGATTGCAGACCCTCCCTCGAGTTGAACTACGCCCTTATTCTGTCCAACGTATAATAAGGTGATCCGGGTAAAGTAGCCTAATCAGCAAGTAAGTACATGTAGGGCCATATCTACAGGCTCAGGCCAGGCGCTTAGTCGTTTCACATCTGGGTCATACAAGTCATTACTAAGTTAACACATGGCATCAAAATCATTTAATTAAACGAAAATATTAAACCAAATATGTGTTAAGTGGACGCATGGGAATAGCTGACGCATGAGTCAGTTGGCCACATGGCCAAACAGGCTGCATGAACCAACATACCGCATGAGTTCAAGGCCGTATGAGCAGAGTCAAGTCTACTCTTCGAGAAATGTGTGATGTGACAAACAATAAATACAAGTCAAGTCAAGTTAGAAAAGTGACTGATTTGATATGTGATAAAAGTGTGGCAGAAGAAAAGACAAATTATGAAAAGTTGTGCCGAGTCAATCAGAAGTTATGCATTCAGAAGGAATGTGATGGATAACTCCTAGCCGCATGGTCGACTAGGCTGCATGCTCCTCTTGGCCGCATGAAATCTTTTGGACTTAGTAAAATTTATTCGTTCAAGTTCATGCATTTGGCCAAGGGCGCATAGAAATTTCAGTCATGCTTCCAACAAGGTTGGCCGCATGATGGCTCGAGATAAGAAGTCCACACAGTATAGCACTTCGTGCTGCATAGCACTCCTTCGTCTCCACCACACAGCAGCTTTTCGGCCATGGCCAAAAGCTCAAAAATAAGATTTGTTTCTTCCATAGAAACCTCAAATGATGCCCAAATTCAGCAAAGTAAAGTTCTAAACTACTCCAAATCAAGTGCTCATTAACATAGAACGAAGAGTTTTCAAAAATATTAAGTTTTTAGAGATCAAAACCCAAAACACTCAAGAAGTCAAAGAAAATCCTAACATTTAAAACTTAGATCTACACTAATCCATCCACCAAATCAAAAAATGCCAAATTCTAAATGCATGGAAAATTATATAAGGAACATAGTAGAAAAAATTATAAAGGGTTTCTCCATTTCTTGCAAGATGTACTTGCCTATGGAGGGGAGAGGAAAACCTAAGAAAGAGAATGGAAGAGAAAAATGAGAGAAGAGAGAGTGAAGTTGGGTTATATATGGAGGGTTTGAGGTTTGGACCATGGGTTCAGCTCATGATAAAACCAAACCAAACAAATAAACAAAGAGTCAAGTGAACCAAAGAATGTGTCTAGTCTCTCTACAACATATAAGTAAGCTAGCAAGAAAAATAATTATGCTCCAAATACGTATATTGGGAACGGGGAGTGACAAAATGGATAGTCCGGTTCTTGAGAACCTTCTCTCTCCGGTCCAATATAGTTACATGCCTTTCATCATACGAAAGGTCGGTACCAACGATCAATTCTGAATAATCTAGGACATGGCTTGAATTCGGTATATACCGTCGTAACTAGAATACATGGAATACATTATGTATCTCACGAAGCAACGACGAAAGAGCAAGACGATATAAAATATCTCCCACTCGCTCGAGAAATATCGAACGGTCCAATAAACCTCAGACTAAGCTTCTCCCGTACCCCAAATCTGATAACTCCACTGGTAGAAAAATTTAAAGAAATACATGATTGCCGACATAGAACTCAAGAGGTCGCCGATGCGAATCTGCCAATAACACTGACGATCCTGAGCCACTATGAGATACTCTCTGATTTGTCGGACCACCTCTACAGTTTGTGCTATCATTTCTGGACTAAGCAATTGCCTTTTTTCCATATCATTCCAAACTAACAGTAATCTATATCTCCTGCCATATAATGCCTCGAAGTGTGTCATCTGGATATTGGCCTGGAAGCTGTTATTGTAGGAGAACTCCACCAAAAGCAAGTGATCTTCCCATGAACCACCAAAGTCGATGGTACATGATCGAAGCATATCTTCAAGAGTCTGGATTGTATATTCTAATTGACTATCTGTTTGTGGGTGGTATATCGTACTGAACCTCAAACGAGTACCTAAAATTTTTTAAAGGCTCTGCCAAAAATAAGAAGTAAATCTGGAGTCTCTATCTGACACGATGCTGATTGGCACTCCATACAATCTGATAATCTGCCCCATGTACATCTGAGCCAACTGTTATGTATATTGTCTTACTCTTAAAGGAAGAAAATGGGCAACCTTCTTAAGTTGATCCACTATTACCCAAATACATCTCTGTCAGCTGGGGATCTAGGAAGACCGGTCACGAAATTCATGGTAATATATTCCCACTTCCATTTCAGAATATGTAAAGGTTGAAGAATTCCAACTGATCTCTGATGCTCAGCCTTGACTTGCTGGCAAACTAAATATTGAGAGACAAACCGGGCTATCTCCCTCTCACACCATTCTACCAAAAATACTGACGGATATCTCGGTACAACTTTGTTCCTCCTAGATAAACTGGATATTGTAAACTGTGGGCTTGTGACATAATCTCTTAATGATATCTTAATTTGGTACACAGATGATTACCAAATCGGAGAGTCCCATCACTGTGAATATTTAACTCTGATTTATGCCCTACCTGGCATTCTGCTCTGAGTCGCTGAAACTTGGCATCCGTTGTCTGAGTTGCTCTAATTCTCTCCACAATACTAGACTGAACTTGTAAACAGGCCATCACTACTGTGTTGTCCGGTAATACTACTTCGATGTCCATCTCCTAAAAATCTTCTAAGATTTTTCGCTGCACAGTCAAGAAGTAAGCTTCTTTTCTTCTGCTTAAAGCATCTGCGATGATGTTAGCATTCCCTGGATGATACTGAAGGTTAAGGTCATAATCCACCAACAATTCTAGCCATCTCCTCTGCCGCATGTTGAGACCCTTCTGAGTAAATACATACTTCAGGCTCTTGTGATCCATGCAAATCTCTACTCTCTCTCCGTACAGGTAATGCCTCCAAAGCTTGAGAGCAAATACGACTGATGCTAACTCCAAATCATGCATTGGATAGTTCCTCTCATGGTCTCGAAGTTGCCGAGATGCATAAGCTATAACCTTACCATGCTGCCTAAGAACACATCACAATCCTTTGCCTGATACATCACAATAAACTGTGAATCCACCTGATCCATCTGGAAGCATTAGAATAGGAGTCATAATCAAATTCTGCTTGAGTTTTTCGAAAGAAGTTTGACAATCGTTGGTCTATTCAAAGAGCACATCCCTACGTGTCAACTGCGTCAAGGGTGCATAAATTCTAGCAAAGTCTGCCATAAACCGCCGATAGTAGCCTGCTAAATCCAGGAAACTATAGACCTCTGCAACTGTGCTAGGTATCATCCATGTCTCGATAGCTTCTATCTTTTTTGGATCTACTTCCACTCCACCTCTCTCTATGATGTGACCCAAGTAGAAAATGCGATCAAGCCATAACTCACACTTGCTAAACTTTGCGTACAATTGATATTCTCTCAGAATCTGAAGAACTACTCGAAGATGCTTCTCATGCTTTGCTTCTCTCCAACTATAAACCAAGATATCATCGTTAAATACTATTATAAACTTATCCAGATAGGGCATGAATATACGATTCATAAGATCTATGAATACTGCCGGCACATTGGTTGCTCCAAAAGGCATCATTAAAAACTCATAATGGCCATATCTTGTTCTAAATGTCGTCTTGGGTATATCCTTCTCCCTAACTCGGATATGATGGTATCCGGACCGCAAATCAATCTTCAAAAATATTGCCGCCCCACTGAGTTGGTCGAACAAGTCATATATTCGAGGCAGTGGACATGATTTCAGATAGACGCATATGATTATCAGATTGTATCTTAAATTGGTTTTTAATATATCGTCTCTATCATTCAACCTTGTTATCATAAAATTCTGTTCCATTACCCTTACTATCTCAGGATAGAGATATCATTAGTTCCTCTAGTTAGTTCCTTATAGAGCTTCACCTTCATTAGTTCCGAGACAGCTTCTTTGGATAGTGTAGTAGTTTGGTAACCTGCAAATATATTTGTGTCAAGTTGAGTATCAGTATTGATTGTGGAGAGTATAGCTTGTAGGTCTGTGAGTGGTTCCTAATTGGGTAGGTGAGCATCAGGTATCAATGCATATGCCTAGAAGTAACTCATAGTGTAGTACTATTAGTAACAATAGTTCTAAAATAGGTGTTAGAGTATAGTTTGTAGCTGGCATCCTAGAGTATTAAGTGCATGTGTTTAATATAGCTATAGAGTTAGTGTATATGTATTAAGGGTGCCTAGAGGGTGCAAGTGTCCAGGGTGTATCAAGAGTAGGATGAGTGATGTGGGATAGGTGCAGTGTGTTAGACTAGTACCAGTGAATATTATTATGTGATAGTATTAACTAAGTGTATCAGTGTAATATTGGTGTAGGTTATGTAGGGGAGTATCATAGAAAGAAGGAGTACATGTGTTCCTGACGATGAGGATAGAGGGGGTCCAGCTAGGCCACTTGTGGTACAACAAATTTTCTAGCACCAGCAGAGGGAGACACCCTAGAAGGATATGGCTTTTGAGATGACGATCGAGGGAACCGATGCAACATGTGTTTAGCAGGTTATGTTCTTCTATTTTTTCTTTCCTTTTTATCTATTGATCTGTGTGATTCCTAGTACCTTATAGTTTGCATTAGTAATTTTGTATTATAGTATAGTTAGTTGTAAACCCTTGATAGAGACTGTAATGTCATGACAGATATAGACCATAACCATACATGTTTGATAACCCATAAATAATTTCTTTTCAATAGAATTGTATGATTGTATGATTTTAGATAATATTTCCCTTAGACCATGACTGGATAGGGGTAGTGACTTTAGTGAGGATAATGATGAATAGATTATGACCAGTTAGAAGGGAGGAGACAAGATGTGTAAGGGGTACCCTATCTTTTGGACCATAAGTTATACTTATAGTTCATGCCTGTTTGCCATCGGTGTAAGTTTGGAAAAGTTTTGTTTAACAAGAAACAAAAAGTACAAGAAAGTCCTAGACATAAAATCTAAGTATAATATTTTTGATCTGGGGAATGTGACGATGGAGATCGAGTACTGCATCGACTCCTTTACTCCGTTGACGGTCCGATGAGAGAATGATGATGCTCTCTTCTCTTTTCTCTCTCTTGAGTTTGTGTGCACGTACGTAGCTCGCGCGGGGGGGGGGGGGGGGAGTATGGTATCTGAAAAAAGGACTCTGGGAATGTCCAAGTTTCTCCTATTTATAGCCATCATGATGATGGGCTATAGGTGTCGCATATCCCTCTGTTTGGTGGCCGCATATGGGTCCTTCAACAGAATACAGTTACAACTGTAGTCGCATATCACGGGTATGCTGCCATGTGGCCTTGGTTGGGATATGATGTTGATAGGATCTCAGAGTTATTTTTAACTTTGTTGTATGCGTGACTCGGTTAGCAGGATACGTAGTCAACACTAATTGTTTGAAGATCTTTTCGGTTATAATGGACAGACCTTGCAAGCTGAAAGTTGCATAATATTTTGGCCGCATATGTGCTCTCCTTTGGCCTTGGTCTTATGGAAGCTTCGGTCACATGGCATTGTGGCCGCATACGATATCTCGTTTGGCCTTAGTCGAATGGACACTTTGGTCACAAGATGACGAGACCGCATAGGGCCATTGCCGCGTACGAGGGAACACGTTGCATGGCACATCTGATGAAGTTATTAATGCACTGATGTGACTTTCCATATTTTTATGAGCTGCCGCCTCTCTCACGATTTTTAAAGCACTCTGGGTGATGAGTGGTGTGTCAGAACTTCTGACAGACATTGAATATCGTGTTAGGGGATCTCATGCGGCCCCTTACTTTGTGGCTGTTAAGGCCGCATTGATTCTTCTTATGCGGCTTCCAACTCCTTGGTTATTCGGGTCGCATGGGCTCTATGTGGCTCCTCTGCGACCTGTTTTTATTTTGAAGGGGCATGAGCTCTACACGGCCTGCATGATTTTTATGCTTTTACAAGATCTCCTTCAAAGTTTTTAAACTTTGTAATTTTTTTAAGTTCAGAATACTTTGAACAGAAGCATGAAGGAGATAATAGCAGAAGCTACAACAACGCATCTGTGAAGTATCCTTCCGCTTGATGCATGGAGATACTTGAGGGAGTAGTGGCGCATGGCACTGCTGGCGCATGAGGACACTAGTTACTTAGTGGGGCATGGCACTGCTGGCGCATGGGAACACTAGTTATTTAGTAGCACATAACACTGCTGGCATATGGGAATATTAGTTATGAAACGGTCGGCACATGACATTGGGTCATTATGGTGCAGGGGGCTTGATCACTGCGGCGCATGGCCTTTGATCACCTTTAGCGCATGATAGATATTTTTATGCTTCTACAAGACCCCCTTCAAAGTTTTTGAACTTTAAACTTTATAAGTTTTTTAAGTTCAGAATACTTTGAACATAAGCATGGAGGAGATAACAACATGAACTACAACGACACATCTGTGAAGTATCCTTCCGCTTGGCGCATCTGTTCACTTGGCGCATCAGGTTGTGTTGGTGCATCAGATGTGGCCACTTAACTTGGCACAGCTAACTATTCGGTGCAGCGGACTTAGTCTCTTTGTTTGTGCTCTGAGCTGTTGGAATGAGCGCATTTTATCAAGGGACTTTCTCGGATTGCTCGAGTCCCGATGGAGCATGGAAGGATATCATAATTGCCGTTATTCATGACGAACAAGCACATTACCCAGAGGATTATCAGTGATCTTCCAACCTAGCTTACTGTAGCTTCTCTTCGTATGCGGCCAGGATGTGTGGAAGTGGTGGGGCTAGTCATCCCACCCGAGACTTCCTGTTTAGAATTTTTCTTGTTGTTGTGGATATCTTGGCTATGAGTATTTATACCAGAGGTAATACGGACGTAGTACAACATCATAACGGGGACAACGCTATGCCCTATCAGAGGTAGTATGAACATGATAGGTAAAAGTAGTTATATTAAAGAGGTTCGGTGGAGACATTATGTAATGCCCCGTTCCCCCTATTCGGGGAGCGCGGCCAAGAAATACTTGATACCGTCCGATCGGGACAGATTGAATCAAGATCCCTTCCTCGTTATGGATTGGTTTCTTCGGAATCAGGTCCCATATTCAACGGATCGTGCCTCAAGGAAGGACTCAGCGGTAGAGTCGAGAGGGGCCTTTCCGTTGCGCTGGTTTCCTTGCCCGTTTTTGATGCCGCTTGGTTGCTTTCTTGTTGGCTTTATGACTTACGTTTTCTTGAACGGTTTCGATAGATTTTATTGCTTTCGTTCTTAGGATTTCGAATTTCGTATCGAACCTCGGAGACCAAAGCAGGAGATATTGATCAGTTGTTGGTGCGTGCAGGTGAACGGATAGGCGATGCGCTAGCGGAGTCTTAAAGATCTCTCATTCTCTCTTCTAGTTCACCAACTTGTGAGTGGCTTACTTCGATTAGCTCCCTTCTTCTAAGTCTTTATTCTAAAGTAAATTGACTCATTTGTGCATTTCGATCTAACGATTCCAAAATAATAAGATTGAGTCAGAATAAAGAAGAAGTAGATTTGAAACACTAATATTGCTTGTCACACAGAAATCCAAACGATCACATTGATGCGTGCATGTCCATTATACATATAGCCATCTTGTTTCAGTTGTAGTTAGAACTCATTCATCTATAACTGTTCATGCATGGTGCAAAATGGTGGAATGTGTTAAATTATGCAAGTAACTTAGACTACAGGAAACACATGAAGTTTATTTACTTATATTGCTTGAATATGTGTCTCAATTGATAACTTAGTTGGTTGTGGAAATGTAGTCTTGGACAACTTGTGTACAAGGGATATCGTTCTACGAACGATCGCCGGGGCACTGGGACCGCTTCGTCCTGGGTAGAACAATTTGCTAGTGTAGTCCTAGCATTGGATGGGTCCGTGCGTCCGCCAAGGGCTAGCTACCAGAGGCGGAATGGAAGCCGACCCATCCCTAGTCCAACCAAATAATTATTATGTATATTTAAACTGTGCAGACTAACTATGTCTTCGTGGCAGGGAAGATCATGGTAAGTTTTGTACAGGTGGTTCAAACGGTACAGGTAAAGTCACCGAGCGGTGGCACATTTGGTTATATCATTTTACTCTATCTTATGCAAGAATTGAATTAAGGCAAGATAGAAAGATCACATAAATAAAATGTTGCATGCTCATATGAACTCGTTATAGATTTTGGTAAAGTTGGGTTAGCTCGCCCTTACCGGTACTCTTTGAAGTACTGACCCTCGTTGCAGTAGGTTCCCCGAGCCAAGGCGACACGGCGAGGAGCTGAAGCTTTCTTTAACCCCCTTCCTGAATCAAGGCGTATTCGTGTCGTGACTTTTGGGAGCTCCCATACATAAGCAAGGAAGGAGCTTGACCTCACTTTTGGAAGCTACAAGGAGATGGTGCTGACTCGCACCCAAGGTATTTTGTGCTTTTGAAAAATTAGTAAATGATGTAATGTATGGAACGACTATCTCATTTTGTATCCAAGTTGTAAACCCGTGTGGCATCCTTATCGCTTTTGGGTCAAGAGTCTGTAAACAGATGTTCATTATCAATAAAAGAAAGCTCTTCTATGCCTCAATGTGTGTTATCTTATTTGCGTACTCTGTTGCATATGTTCTATAGATTATCATTATGCCTAGGCCTTGTACGCGCGCCCTACGCGTGCACGGTATCACGCCCGGGGGACGATTATCGATTGGGCGAAATTGGGGCGTGACATATTGGTATCAGAGCATAGCTTCAGATCCTTTGACCTTCATGTCAGAAAAGTTTCTTGAAATGACCCTGTCCCTCCCAGATGAACCTTTAAATTTGCTTGGCCAAAATGAGATGCATTCCATACAGTGTGTCCATAATATATTTTAAGACTAATTCAAGTTACTTTTCCTTGAAGGAACAGCCTCAGAGCCGGGTGCACAAGTGCAGGTGGTGGCGCAAGTGCAAGGGAGTAGTTCCGGCACGTCAGGCAGCTCAGGAAGTCCGACTGTCGCACCCTCTGTTGATCCGTTCGAACGAATGATGCATTTGATGGAAACGCAACAGAGACAAGCCGAACTACGTCAGAGTCAATTTGAGTCTCGGATAGAGGCACAATTTCTGGCGCAACGGACTCAGGCCGAAACCCAACAGAAGCAAATGGATACCTTACAAAACGATTGTGACGATGCTAGTCGCCAGCAACCATTCTGCATCAGCGGCCGTCGTGGCAGTGCCAGTTGTAGCTGATATTGTGGGACCTTAAGACTCTCAAGAACCTCCTCTTTCAGATGATAAGGGCCCTATTCTTCATATATCAGAGTTCAAAAAGATGTGTCATGCTACCTTTCAGGGGACTGAGGATCCCTCCATGGCATTGGATTGGCTGGTTGAGTTGGAAGACCACTTCGAAGTGCTTCGCATGGACGAAACCAAAAGAGTAGCGTGCGCCCAACTTCAGCTCCGTTTAAATGCACATGATTGGTGGGATGTGCATAAACAAGCCTTACTGAGCGAAGGTGGCAGGACGACTATCTCTTGGTCCGTGTTCTGCAAAGCCTTCGAGGAAGAGTACCTTCCACACACCGTCCGCAGCGAGAAATAAGACAAATTTACACATCTGCAGCAGGGCTACATGATAGTACGACAATACGCCTCAGAATTCAATAGACTTACAAAATTTGCTAACTCTCACCTCTATGATGTCGAGACTCGTGCACGAAGATTTGAGATAGGACTGCGACCTTCAATTCGTGCCCACATTGTGGTCCCCTAGTATCGAACCATGCGAGAATCTCTAAACCACGCCCTCTCCTTCGAACCGCAGTACCCCCCAGTTCGCACCGACGTTGTGCAAAATATCAATCACAAGCGTCCTAGCAACTCAGGGGGTAACAACGCGCCCAAGCGCTCCAACCACGGCAGTAATCAGGGTGCAAATCCAGGGAAGGGTAGCTAGCTCGTTTGTCACCGATGTAATCGTACTGGACATATCATTTGAAACTGCCGAGTATTTAAAGGATCGTGCTTTAAGTGCGGTCGTCAGGGGCTTATGGCAGCGAACTGTCGGGCATGTGGACCAAACCAGAAGCAACAACAAAACTGTGGGCCTCAGGATCAGGGGCAAGTACTTCGAGCGAATCAGACGGCTCCACAGAACGCTCAAGGCCGAGTCTATGCTCTGACTCGGGATGAGGCACTCGCATCAAATACGACGGTGTCAGGTATATTACTCTTTAATAATGTACCTGCTCGAGTATTGTTTGATTCTGGTGCCACACACAGTTTTGTGTCAACAAACTTTGCTAGGGAATAAAAATTCATTCAAACCCCGTTAGGCCTAAGGCTTAGTGTCAGTACCCCGTCAGACACGAATTTACCTGCCGATTCAGTTTGTTATGATGGCTACATTTGCATCGGATGAAAAAAATTGTCACTTGATGCGATAGTTCTAGACATAGGGACTATGACATCATTCTGGGAATGGATTGGCTTGGCGCTTGCTCAGCTACTATCGATTGTGCGGAGAAGAAAGTCTTGTTTCGTCTTCCTGGCAAGATCGAATTTTGCTATTCGTGTAGTCCACAGTCGAAAGCGTCGAATGCCTGCATGGTGATCTCAGCAATGTCTGCTCGACGGATAATTCACTCCGGTTGTGTAGGGTACTTGGCATCCGTTCGAGACACTCAGCAAGATTGTACAAACGTTGAGTCCATTCCCATTGTGGAAGATTTTCCTGATGTTTTTTCAGACGAGTTGCCCGGTATGCCGCTAGATTGAGAGATAGAGTTCACTATTGACACATTTCCAGAAACCCGATCGATTTCCAAAACTTTGTATCAAATGGCACCAGCAGAGCTGAAAGAGTTAAAGATTCAGTTGCAAGAGTTGCTAGATAATGGATACATCCGCCAGAGTGTGTCTCCATGGGGTGCACCTGTGTTGTTTGTCAAGAAAAAGGATGGCTCGATACGGCTTTGCATCGACTATCGGGAATTGAATAAGGCTACTGTCCGAAATAAGTACCCCCTCCCCAGAATATACGATCTCTTTGATCAATTACAAGCTACAACAGTCTTCTCAAAAATTGATCTCCGCTCAGGTTACTATCAGCTCAAGATTAAGCCGGACGATGTGCCGAAGTCAGCCTTTCGCACTCGCTACGGCCACTATGAGTTTTTGGTAATATCGTTCGGTTTGACCAATGCCCCTGCCGCCTTTATGGGTTTAATGAACCAAGTGTTCTGACCGTACCTCGATAGCTTTGTAGTAGTGTTCATCGATGATATCTTGGTGTACTCGAAGAATGGGGTGGAGCATGCAGAGCACTTGCAGACCGTGCTACAAACCCTTCGAGACAACAAGTTATATGCAAAACTGAGCAAGTGTGAATTTTGGCTGAGTAGTGTATCTTTCCTTGGGCACATCATTTCTGTGGGAGGCATTTCATTCGATCCAAAGAAGATGGAGGCCATTGTCAAGTGGAAGCGACCTGCATCCGTTAGTAAAATTCGAAGCTTTCTTGGGCTAGCGGTCTACTACAGGCGGTTCGTAAAGGATTTTTCCAAACTAGCCTCACCTCTGACTCACCTCACACAGAAGGGAGTCACGTTTGAGTGGTCCACCGACTACGAAACTTTGTTTCAAGAGTTAAAGCATCGCCTCACCTCTGCCCTATTACTTGCACTATCAGACGAGACCTCGGGATTCCAAATCTTCAGCGACGCGTCAGGGCATGGCTTAGGGTGTGTACTTATGCAACAAGACAGAGTGATAGCCTATGCATCCAGATAGCTGAAAAAGCACAAAAATATTATCCTACGCATGATTTGGGACTGGCAACAATTGTGTTCGGGTTAAAGTTGTGACGACACTACCTTTATGGAGTGCCTTGCCGAATTTATACCGATCACAAGAGTTTGAAATACCTGTTCACCCAGGCGAATCTGAACCTACGACAACGGTGTTGGCTAGAATTGATAAAGGATTACGACTTGACGACAGACTACACTCCTGGTAAGGGTAATGTGGTAGAGGATGCGTTGAGTCGGGTCTTTGCAGGATCCCTGTCCGTTGATAGCAGGTTACAAAGGGACTTAGAAGAGTTGGCCATCGAACTCCGAATTCGGTATCGCGGCGCACGGGTTGCTCAGATGTGATTTGTACCTAACCTGATAGAGAGAGTCACATCTACTCAGAGGGACGACCCATTCCTTAGAAAAATGTGAGAGCAGATTCTAGCAGGGAAGGCGAAAGACTTTGCAGTAGATGAAAATGGGGTGCTACGAGTTAAAAGAAGGCTATGCGACCCCAACGACTCAGAAATCAGAAAGGAGATCCTTACTGAAGCTCATTATGCAGCCTATACAATCCATCCCGGGAGCACGAAAATGTATAGAGACCTTCGTATATCTTCTGGTGGCACGACATAAAGAAAGATGTGGCGCTCTTTGTGTCAAAATGCATAACCTGTCAGAGGGTGAAAGCAGAACATCAGAGGCCGGGCAGAGAAATGCAGAATCTTGCTATCCCAGAATAGAAGTGGGAGCACATAAGCATGGACTTCATTATTGGCCTGCCAAGGATGCAACGGGGGAACGACGCAATCTGGGTCATCGTTGACCGGTTAACCAAGTCTGCACACTTTATTGCCATTAAAAGTACTTGGAGCACCGGTCGCCTTGCCCAGACCTACCTTGACGAGATAGTCCGGCTGCATGGAGTGCCAGTTTCTATAGTATCAGATCGGGACGGGCGGTTCGTCTCACATTTCTGGGAAAGCCTTCGATCATCGATGGGGACCAAGTTAAAATTCAGCTCAGCCTACCATCCTCAAACAGACGGCCAAATAGAACGGGTGAATCAAGTACTAGAAGACATACTGCGCCTCTGTGTAATCGATTCGAAGTCAAGTTGGGACGTCAACCTGCCGCTAGCCGAATTTGCATACAACAATAGTTATCAGTCTAGCATCCAAATGGCTCCGTACGAGGCTCTGTATGGGCGAAAATGTAGGTCACCGATCTGTTGGGATAAAGTTGGAGAGAGGCAAATCCTTGGGCCGAAGCTGGTTGAACAAACAGTCCAAAAGGTTCGGTTGATTCGAGAACGATTAAAAGTAGCACAAAGTCGGCAGAAGAGCTATGTCGATGCTCGTCGTCGCCCCCTTGGGTTTCAAGAGGGTGACCACGTGTTTCTAAAAGTCTCTCCCATGCGAGGAGTAACGAGATTCGGGGTAAAGAGAAGTTAAGTCCGAGATTTATTGGCCAGTTTAAAATTCTCAGACGAGTCACTTCATTTGCCTATCAAATTACATTGCCGCCAGTCCTATCAGATGTGCACGATATTTTTCATGTGTCTCAGCTTAGAAAGTATGTTCATGACCCGAACCATATGGTAGACTTTGGTCAATTAGATCTGCAGGCAGACTTGTCGTACGTCGAAGAACCCGTGCAGATCTTGGAGCATAAGGAAAAGCAGTTACGGAATCGGGCAGTATTGCTAGTGCGCGTTCTTTGGCGAAACCACGCGGTCAAAGAATCGACATGGGAACTTAAATCTGATATAAGGGAAAGGTTTCCCTTATGATTCCTTAGAGGTAGGTTCTATTCCTAAGTTTCGAGGACGAAACTTTCTATTAGATGGTTATGATGTAATGCCCCGTTCCCCCTATTCGGGGAGCGCGGCCAAGAAATACTTGATACCGTCTGATCGGAACAGATTGAATCAAGATCCTTTCCTCGTCATGGATTGGTTTCTTCGGAATCAGGTTCCATATTCAACGGATCATGCCTCAAGGAAGGACTCAGCGGCAGAGTCGAGAGGGGCCTTTCCGTTGCGCTAGTTTCCTTGCCCATTTTCAATGCCGCTTGGTTGCTTTCTTGTTGGCTTTATGACTTGCGTTTTCTTGAAAGGTTTCGATGGATTTCATTGCTTTCGTTCTTAGAATTTTGCATTTAGTATCGAACCTCAGAGACCAAAGCAGAAGATATTGATCAGCTATTGGTGCGTGCAGGTGACGAATAGGCAACGTGCTAGCAGAGTCTTAAAGATCTCTCATTCTCTCTTCTAGTTCACCAACTTGTGAGTCGCTTACTTCGATTAGCTCCCTTCTTCCAAGTCTTTATTCTAAAGTAAATTGACTTATTTGTGCATTCCGATCTAACGATTCCAAAATAATAAGATTGAGTCAGAATAAAGAAGAAGTAGATTTGAAACACTAATATTGCTTGTTACACATAAATCCAAATGATCACATTGATGCGTGCATGTCCGTTATACATATAGCCATCTTGTGTCAGTTGTAGTTAGAACTCATTCATCTATAACTGTTCATGCATGGTACAAAATGGTAGAATGTGTTAAATTATGCAAGTAACTTAGACTACAGGAAACGCATAAAGTTTATTTACTTATATTCCTTGAATATGTGTCTCAATTGATAACTTAGTTGGTTGTGGAAATATGGTCTTGGACAACTTGTATACAAGGGATATCGTTCTACGAACGGTCGCTGGGGCACTGGGACCGCTTCGCCCCGGGTAGAATAATTTGCTAGTGTAGTCCTAGCATTGGATGGGTCCGTGCGTCCGCCAAGGGCTAGCTACCCGAGGCAAAATAGCAGCCGAACCATCCCTAGTCCAACCAAATAATTGTTATGTATATTTAAATTGTGCAGACTAACTATGTCTTCGTGGCAGGAAAGAACATGGTAAGTTTTGTACAGGTGGTTCAGACGGTACAGGTAAAGTCACCGAGCGGTGGCACATTTGGTTATGTCATTTTACTTTATCTTATGCAAGAATTAAATTAAGACAAGATAGAAAGATCACATAAATAAAATGTTGCATGCTCATATGAACTCGTTGTAGATTTTGGTAAAGTTGGGTTAGCTCGCCCTCACCGGTACTCTTTGAAGTACTGACCCTTGTTGCAGCAGGTTTCCCGAGCCAAGGCGACGCGGCGAGGAGCTGAAGCTTTCTCCAACCCCCTTCCTAAATCAAGGCGTATTCGTGTCATAACTTTTGGGAGCTCCCGTACATAAGCAAGGAAGGAGCTCGCCCTCACTTTTGCAAGCCACAAGGAGATGGTGCTGACTCGCACCCAAGGTGTTTTGTGCTTTTGAAAAATTAGTAAATGATGTAATGTATGGAACGACTATCTCATTTTGTATCCAAGTTGTAAGCCCGTGTGGCATCCTTATCGCTTTTGGGTCAAGAGTCGGTAAACAGATGTTCGTTATCAATAAAAGAAAACTCTTCTATGCCTCAATGTATGTTATCTTATTTGCGTACTCTGTTGCATATGTTCTAAAGATTATCATTATGCCTAGGCCTTGTGCACGTGCGCTCTACGCGTGCACGGCATCACGTCCGAAGGACGATTATCGATTGGGCAAAATCGGAGCGTGACACATTATTTGTGATGGTAGGGATACTGTGGTATATGACCGATAGTCAAGCAGATTTGCTAGGTACGATCATGTTGGGGTATTTTTGTCAAAGAAAAAGGAAATCATATACTGTGGTATATGTTTACTTTTGTTGAGGAGATCATATTGGGGGATCTTTGGTAGACATATTACTTCTTGCTTGAGTACAAGTAATAAGTTCAGAATGAAACCCTATCAGAGGTTATATGGATGTAATAGATTTTGTGGCCCAATTACTTCTTGCACACCTGAGTGCAAGTAATAAGTTCAAAACGGAACCCTATCAGAGGTAATATAGACGTGATAGGTTTGTGGCCTTAACACCGCTGGCGTACTTAGAGTTAAGTACGGGTGATAAGTTTAGATGACGACCGATATCAGTGATATTATGGACAATCGATAGTCATATAGAGAGGTTTTCTCAGAGGTAATATGGACATGGAAAATCCAGCTGGGGAGAACTGTTAGGATAGTAGTTCAGAGGTGATGTAGACGTGGACTAGTGCCCAAGAGAACTGATTATGAGTGGTCTACCTGAAAGTGTGGATAGACCTGAAGGTAGCTCTGCTGGGGAGCTTTTGAGGATCCACTATATGTTGCATATTCAAGATTGCTGAATATAGACAATGGCTTTTATTAAGATTTTGTGGATAGATGGTGTGTGCTGTGCGTAGGAACCTGTTGGAGAAAATAACATATATCTTGATTATCATGCTGATAATAAGGGAAGTATAAGCCTAGTTTAGAAATAGTAATTTTTTAGAAACTTGTCGTTGATAGGCATCATGAGCAAGTCGCCATTGGGATTTTTGAGCCGGAAAGCACCATTGGAGAACACGGACTCCACGATGAACGGGATCTCCCATTTAGGTTGGAATTTATCAGCCATCTTGTGGGTCATAACCATCGGTCTTCTTACTGTCAAGACGAGGTCACCCACTTGGTAAGTTCTCTCCTTGACCCATTTGTTGAAGGCTCCTGAGAGGCACGCTTGGTACAACTCAATGCGTTGTTGAGCTAAGAGACGTTTCTCATCGAGTTATTCTAACACTTGTAGCCGTCGACGATGATTGTCGTCAATAGTCAATCGGTTGGAAAGAGCCACTCAGAGTGAGGGAATTTGGATCTCGAGTGGGAGGACCGCTTCACTTTCGTAAACCAAGAAGAATAGCGTACTTCCAGTAGGTGTTCAGACCGTTATGCGATAGGCCCAAAGATATTTACCCAGCTTCTCATTTTAGTCGTGCTTATTGGATGACACAAACTTCTTGAGTAGCTTTATAATGGTTTTGTTGAATGCTTCTGTCAAACCATTTGCTGCTAGGTTGTAGGCAGTCGAGACCACGTTCTGGATTCAATTTTTGTCACAAAACTGGTAAAAAGCATAACTTACAAACTGTGGACCATTGTCGTGGATGATCCTTTATGGCAGGCCGAAGCGGTATATGACGTGATGCTTAATAAAGTTGATCATGTTTGAGGCATTTACTTCAGCGAGTGGAACAACTTTCGCCCACTTGGAGAAGTAGTCGGTGATACCCAAGATGAACCGATGTCCCTTAGAAGAAGGTTGACTTATTGGCCCGATAATGTCCATTTCTCATGCTTCAAACGGCTAAGATACTACCATTGGGTGTAGGAATTCTGAGGGATTATGGATAAATTTTGCGTAGATTTGGCACGCTTGGCACTTTCTCGCATAGTTAATAATATCCGCTACCATTGTCGGCCACTCATTCTCCGAAGACGGTCATATAGTTTGGGTCCTGGATGTTGGGCACCGCAAACCCCATCGTAAGCCTCATGGAGAGCTTGCTTTCCTTCTGAATTCGATAGGCATCATAGAAGAAGACCGTCGTAGGAACGACGATACAAAATTTTGGTAGTCGCATCGTAATAGAACCGGAGGAAACATTTTCTGATAGAAGTGACCTCCTTTGTGTCATCTAGAAGGATCATATAGACAATATAGTCTATAAATATGATTCTCTAATCCTGGGTGCTGGTGTCTGTCTCTACTGAGAAGCTCAGGCACAAATAGAGGTTGTTCTTCGGGTAGACTAGTTCTTGGCTGACCACGGTGATCGGTTCATGAGTATTGATTGGAACAACTAAAAAGGCTGCGAGGTCGACCAGGGCATCGGCCTCGATGTTTTGCAGTTGAGTGACATGCTCTATAAAGAACCCCTCGAAAGTGGAGATTATGCCGAGCGCGGCTTGGTGGTAGGGAATAAAGTTTGGGTGGTCTCAACTAGAACGTTTCGCTGGACCTGAGAACTGCTCCATTAGAGAATTTTTTGTAGATCCATTATCCGCTGCGTATTCAGGATCTCCTGAACACAGATAATAGAATTGGCAAGGAATCATGGAGGAAAACGCATCCTCTTATGAATTTATACTTGCTGGGGATAACAAAATATAAATACTGTATATTTTGAATTAATCTGCTGGAAAGTACTAGCTTAGACGTAGTACTTGTTGAGGAACTTGCCCTTGATCGACATCATTGGCAAGCCTCGGTTAAGCTTTGCGAGCCTGTATGCACTATTGAATCGAGGAGACACTATCCTTGATAAATCATCGGATTAGGGAAACACTGTCCTTTCTGGGTTCGAGAATATACTGTCCTTGATTAAGAGTTCAGATCTACTCTTATTTGTTGACAGAGTCTGGAGCTCAAGCTTTGTGAACTACAGTTTTGCTGGAGCGACGATGCGTGCTAGCACCTTTGTATCCCATCCCACTGCGAGTAATATTGTAATAGCTGTCAAATTATAATAAAATACGTCGTCCTTTACCAAAATTTAGACATTCATCTTTCTGGAGATCATTGCCCATCTTCTGCATAAGATGGAGTGACTGATGGCTGTAATAATAAAACTGTGGTCGCTCATCATTTATTGCACCGGATACTACTGATGCTTTGGCTTATGACAAATGAGGAATCAGGTGTAAAGGAATACTGCTGCGTACACATCAAGGAGTTGGCTGAATTATGCGCATATGATTACTTCCACGTGCGTACGATTTCTTATTACGCCGAGGACCACTGCCTGCTGCACGTATTTACGTAATACGTAGAGGGATACTGCCTACTGTTGGGGATTAATTTTATTGAGAAGCACTATCTCGCCGTTATTGATGAGTCATACGAGGCTTGGCTTTTGTGCAGAAGAAGACTTGTTGGGCTGCGGTGGGCATCCGAAGTCTACAATTTATATTTTCTGAGGAGACGATCAAGCAGAACGGACTGTATTTTTTCTTTTGACCTGGTATTTGAAGGTGCTACTTGCTATGTCAGGTCTTGAGCAATGTCAGGGTGAACCCACATGATCTTGCCCCGTGGTGTGCTGAGAGGTACCAGCCCAATTATTTGGCCGCGAGCTGGTGGAAGATTGACAACCTCCATTGTTGTCCTCGGGATCGGGACAACACCGTCCTGGGCCTCCGTCACCGTAAAGTCACCAAACTGGAGGGACACTATGTTCGCAATGAACGTCTTGTGCTCAAAGTTGAGGGTGAGCGTCTTGGCATCGATCAGCTGCTGGATATGCCTCTTCAACACAGAACAATCTTTGGTTGGATAATGGACGTACCGGTGGTAGTGGCAGTACATGGGGTCATCAACCTTATCTACCTCCTCAGGGTATCTGATGTTTGGTAGCCGGAGTTTGTTGCCCTTCATTAGTATGTTGAAAATTTTAATGACGTCGTCGTCATCGAAGGAGAAAATCCCTTTTGGCTTTGGGGCTTCTGAGGAAGACCGTTAGTTTTGCATCATCTTCGAACTCGGAGGGAATGCTACCCCCAGCTTTGGATGCTGCTCTGACTTATCAAGGGCGATTAGCCCCAGACTTGTCATTGTCTGTTTCCTGGAAATCACTGGCCTCACAAAATGATGAGTTGGTGTGGATTATCGAAAGATTGCTACTCCCAGCTTGTAGAGTTATTGTGGGCCCTGAGGGTGGCGGGACCATGTTTGCCTTTGTCTCCAGTATCACCTGGGCCAAAGTTTGCATGTGGCATTTATGGTGTGCATCATTGCCTCCAAAGCATCGAGAAGTTTGCAATTGCTCGTGCCCTCGTTGTCCTCCCCTGCCATGTACACTATCATGACATGGAGAGAGGTGGATAGGGTGGTAGACCCTTTGCTTTTTTGCTTCTGCTCCTTGAGTCGCACTGTCATCAGGAAAGGTAGATACCGTTGCATCTTCCTCAGACTCGGAGGGAGCACTACCCCCAGCGACGGAAGGTGCTTCACTTTCATGAGGGTGACTACCCCTAGTTTGCGGAGTAATCTTGGGTCTTGGGGAAATATCACCCCCAGCTGATGATAATTTTCTCCTTAAGAGGGTGCCCAGGAATAATCCTTCTGTAGGCACCGCTACTTGCCTCTGGTTCCTCAACATGCTGGTTAAGAGTGGGGGATTGGAGGTGCTAGACTTCCGACCTCCCTTCATAGAAGGAGACCTCCAAGTGGAACAACATGAGACGAAGGGCAATTCCTCCTCCTCTGGTATTTGTACCTATTTTTCAGAATGCTGCCAAACGGGTTCTCTTATCGTAGTCATTGGAATGCCGACTACCTGCTGCAGGTGCTGCTACCTTGGCACAACAGTAGTGGATGATGACGTTGGCACAGTGATGCCCTAGAGAGGATACCTTTCATGCCGTAGTTATTTTTCTCGTTTTGCGCTTGTGATTGATCACGTTGCGCAAGTCGACCGAGGGGTGCTTCACCTTTACACCCTCGTTATGAGCACAGGTAGACCGAGCATATGGGTTTGTGGGTGTTGCCTTGGCTCCCTGGTTTGGGTTTCATACAAGAACTTTCCCCAGGTTGTTAGTGGAAGACTTTCAAGACCGACCATATCTGTTTGCCGCTGTGGGATGGACACATGGGTTGGTTTTGTACAGCTTTCCGCCAGGGGCAAGCATAACAGTTAACGATGCCTACTGACAGTCTGTTGGATGAGTAGTCGCTTGAGCTTGGCGAGCTCGCACTGTCACCGGTGCATAGTATGAAGAGTCAAAGTTTGAATTTTTTCTCTTTCTCAGCATGGCGTATAGAGTCAGCACTGCGTGAGATTCGGTCGAAGATCGAGCTTCTGTTGCTGTCCTTGCCGCATGCGGCCATCTGCCTGCGGCTGTCGACCAGTGCTGTATAGTCCTTATTATGTAACCTTTGTTGTGGCCGCATAGAACGTACATCAGCACCCGAACTTCTAGAATCATAGTATTTTTCTCTGCCAGGATTTGGGTGCTGAGCACCTTTCTTCTCAGCCAAGGTTGCTGCATAACCAGGGGCAGCCTGGGTAGACGCGTGATATGCGTCTTCAGTAACAGGGATTGAGACGGGAAGCACATGCTCCGTAGTTGAGTGAGGCACAACGGACTTTGCAACTCATGTCCTGCGGGTATTCTTAGGCTTTGTCAGCCTCGGTGAAGCACTACCCTCATAGAGCATTTCCTCAAAGGCTTGATGGTCGAAGCGTACAACCAGCATCTTCTGGGTCGAACCCTGCTTCGACGCGTCGGACTGCGTCACGACCTTCTCATTAGAAGAGAAGGTCTTTCTCCAGCAGAGTTGCCATCTTGTTTATAATCGGTATAAGTTTGGGAAAGTTTTATTTAACAAAAAATAAAAAGTACAAAAAAATTATAGACATAAAATCTAGATACAATATTTTTGATCTGGGGAATGTGACGATGGAGATCGAGTACTACTCCGTTGACGATCCAACGAGGGAATGAGGATGTTATCTTCTCTTTTCTCTCTTGAGCTTATGTGCACGTACGTAGCTTGCCCGGGGGTATGGTCTCTAAAAAAAGGACCCTGGGAACATCCAAGTTCCTCCTATTTATAGCCATCATGCTGATGGGCTATAGGTGCCGCATATGCCTCTGTTTGGTAGCCGTATATGGCTCATTCAACATAATACCATTGTAACTGTAGCCGTACACCACAGTCATGCTACCATGTGGCCTTGGTTGGGATATGATGTTGATAGGATCTCAGGGTTGTTTTCAACTCTATTCTATATGTGACTTGATCAGCGGGACACGTAGTCAACACTGATTGTTTGAAGATCATTTCGGTTGTAACAGACAGATCTTGCAAGCTGAAAGCCGTATAATATCTTGACCGCATAACGTCTTGGCCGTATATGTGCTCTCCTTTTGCCTTGGTCTTATGGATACTTCGGTCGTATAGTATTGTGGTCGCATGCGATCTCTCGTCTGGCCTTGGTCGAATGAACACTTTGGCCGCATGATGACAAGGTCGCATAGGGCCATAGCCGCATATGAGGAAATACGTGGCATGGCACATCTGACGAAGTTATTAATGCACTGATATGACTTTTCATCTTTTTATGAACCATCGCCTCTCTCACGATTCTCGAAGCACTCTGGATGATAAGTGGTGTGTCAACACTTCTGACAAGCATTGAATGCCGTGTCAGGGGATCTCATGTGGCCCCTTACTTCGTGGCTGTTAAGGCCGCATGGATTCTTCTTATGCGGCTTCCAACTACTTAGTTGTTTGGGCCGCATGGGCTCTATGTGGCTCCTCTGCGGCCTGCTTTTATTTTGAAGGGACATGAGCTCTATGCGGCCTGCATGATTTTCATACTTCTATAAGATCTCCTTGAAAGTTTTTAAACTTTGTTAGTTTTTTAAGTTCAGAATACTTTAAACAGAAGCATGGAGGAAACAACGGCAGGAACTGCAACGACGCATCTGTGAAGTGTCCTTCCGCTTGGCGCATGGGGATGCTTGAGGGAGTAGTGGCCCATGGTACTGCTGGCGCATGCAGACACTAGTAACTTAGTGGCGCATGGCACTGCTGGCGCATGGGAACACTAGTTACTTAGTGGCGCATGGTACTGCTTGCACATGGGAACACTAGTTATGAAATGGTCGACGTATGACACTGGATTATTATGGCGCAGGAGGCTTGATCACTGCGACGCATGACCTTTGATTACTGTTGGTGCATGGTAGAGATTTTTATGCTTATACAATGCCTACTACCATCTTAAATTTTGAGGACAATTTTTTTTAAGAGGGTTTGATTTGTAACCACCCCTTTTTACCTCAAGGGTAGTTTGGTAATTTTATATATTGTTAATTATATTGTATCATAATATATTAGTGATTAGCTTAGCATTAGTTCTTTTGCCCAGAATTATTTAATGTTAGTTATTATACTAGTTAGTTAGAATTAATTAGTGCTAGTCATCCATGGATAGAATATTTCCTCTAGATTAGTTAGATTTCATCCATATTGATTCAATCTATTTAGATCTAAAATTCAAATTAAGTAGAGAATGGAAAACTTGTGCATAACTCAAACTCACCTCTCCCTACAACATAACCAACCATTTCTCAAGCCTTCTTCATTTTATTTCCCATCATTTCCTTTCTTCCACAACACTCCACTTCATCTTCTCCAAAGTTCTCCACCCTTCTCTAAACCCTAATTTTCTTCTACAAGCCAATTCCACCATGGAAACTTTTCCAAACTTCTTTCGAGGAGAGATCTAAGCTTAGGAGCACTAGGGGGAGCAAAAAGGAGCACTAGCAAGGGGGGTTGGAGCAACTTCTTCTTCCATCACCATCAAATTCGTGGATCTAGCTAGAGGACCACTTTCCCATAGGTAATTCTCTCTATTCTCATATGCCGGCTCAGAATCATTAAAAGTATTTTACTAAGGCATTTTTCTTTCGGTCTCAATGAAAGTATTTCCCTAATGCATTCTTCACTTTTTTTATGAAACGATTCCTCTCTCAAGTAAAGGGTACAAAGTAGAAAGGCAATGGTACGGTCCCCCAAAGATCAATTAGCTAGGCTATTCCCAAAGGTAAGTAATTAGAGATTATGGTAATAAGCCCTAGGAGTGGACAGGGCAAATGGAGATTGGAGAACAAAATCTAAAAAGCTTATATCAGACCATGAGTACTTAGAAAAGCTCATGGAGAAAGAAAGTTTGACTATCTCATGAGCTCGCTTTGGTTGACCTTCTAAGAACTACCTCTTAAGGGAGTTGGCCCAATCCTAGGTTCTGTGCCGGAAAGAAAGTTAACGGATATGGGCTTCGGTAAGCACTCCTGGTAGGCGCCAATCCAATGCACCTCGAGCTTGGTGCTTGTGTTAGGATTCTCCTCAGTAGAGGTTGGTGAGCCCTGATGGACTCTTCCCATGGTAGTGGACGTTCCCTCCCCTTACAATGCCATACTTTTTAGGTGGTGGATCCACAAAATTCGGGCTATCCCGCCCTTTCGATCAACTTCAAGCAAGCGCCCGCTTCAACCAATTCCTCTAATCACTTTCATTCACTGCCTTCATTGATGCGGCCGAGATTGGTGGGAATTTAGGAATAGCCTAAGTCGACATCACCTCCTTCCTTATGGGCTTACTCCCTATTCTTGCCTTACCTCACACCTCCCTAGCGCTTCCTTTGGGCCTTATGGTTTGATTTGATGTTTTGAACCCATAAGAATCATCCATGAGTAGAATTAGGTTTTCAATGGTTAAACTAGGTTCCTATGGACTCTAATGGAGTAGATATAGATTTTATAGGGTAGAATGGTGCCATTTGGGATACAATTGGTATTTTGTACACCATGTGTTTGTAGAATGGTCTCAATAGAATTTTTAGTCTAATTTAATGTTATGCTTGTGTTCATGTGTCCTAATTATGATATTGAAGGTTTGTATCATGATACATTAGGATACGCTTGGCCAATTATGATAATTCCTATATAAATGTGATTCTAATGGTTTAAATTGTGTTCTAATATCTATTTGTCACATTTACATATGAAATTGGGATGTAGAAGTGTATTCATGTGTCATGAGGCTTCTTGTATCATAAATAGTGTCATGGATGAGTGTATCATGAGTATTAGATGTGCATATTTGAGTTGTGTGAGTGTGTGTGAGTGTGTGAGTAGTGTTTAAGTGTATGTTCCCTCATACAAGTTTGAGTGTGAGAGAAGGGAGGCTATGGGTTGACAGTTCTGCAGGCCATCACTGCAGGTGGGGGATGTTCAGCCTTCAGGCACTAGGCCTTGGGACTGTGGGAGTGTGTTAATGATAGAGAAGTGGAGGGTTGCAGTAGGTTCACTACAGTACTGCAGTGGTTAAATAGTAGGAAGTTGCTATTCATGTAGACTATAGGCTGAGTTGGAGGGGAAATTAGTGCAGCAGCAACAAGTGACTGCCTGGGAATGTTCCAGAGGAGGAGAAGCCTCTGTATGGGGGCAGTGCATGTCTGCATTGCAATTGGGGTGCCTGGAGCTTAGTGTTGTAGGTTGGGTGCAGTAGGTTCAGAGGTGAGGGGGATTTTGTCGTGCATATTTGCACTGAGATGAGTGGAGTGGAGGGGGTATGAAGTGTTATAGTGATGGTGAGCTAGGAGATGGGAGGTTAGTTTCAGTTATTATAGGCAGCAAGGAGGGAAGTGTTGCAGTGCTTATTGCAGTGAATATGCACTTTGATGGGGGACTGCCTGTTGTGCACTGGGACTATAGGAGTATGCCATTGCAGGGAGGGTAGTTTCAGGTGTAGTTGAGGGTCTTCTGCATATCTTGCAATGTAGCAGTGGTTGGTCTGTGGCTCTGTGCACAAGTATGCAAGCATGTGCAAGTCTCTTGATGGATTAGAGTTAAAGGTGAGTAGATAATTAATATAGGAGGGTGAAGGTAGGATGTGTGTATCTTTGTGTGCATATGTGTTAGTGATAAGTGCTAAATCTGGGTATGATAGTAGTGTTAGTAGCAGCTTTGTGCTATGTAGTGAAGAGGAAGTAGGGGGACTGCAGCAAGCTTACAGTTGTAGTGTCCTAGACTGCCGATATTTGCATATTTCAACACAGGTTGCAGCAACTGTGAATAGAGGGGACTATACAGAAATCTGAGAGTGGATATGGGTACAGTGAGTGTATCCATTATGCTCAGGTTTATTAGGAGAGGTAGTATGTGCTCGAGTGTAGTTGATAAAGTAATTTGGTGTCAAGTAATGTGGAGAAATTTGTGTGCACATCAGTGGTAGTGAATCATAGTGTGTTGGTGTCTTTTGGTTTAATTTTGTGTGGATACTGCAATAGCAGTATCCTAGGTTATTAGCTGCAGGGAAGAATCTTGGTGATATAGTTGTAGGTATTAGTATAAGGTGTGTATCTATTGGATTATTTTAAGATTAGATAATAAGGTATGATATAGCCTATATATATAATTGCTAGGTAATAGATATCCACATCATGTAAGGATATACTAAGGTATCAATATGATACATGGATATGGGTATTGGTTAGTAAGTGGCTAAGTGTCAGTTGTTACATTATATATATATATATATATATATATATATATATATATATAAGTCCCCTAAAAATTTTAAATTTTATTTTAAGTATTTTTATTAAATTATTGAATTTCTTAGAGTATTTTCATAGTTAATTAGAAAATAAATTTTTATTGATTAAATTACTTATATAAATACTCATTTAGAATTATTTCACAAAATAATTTTTTTATTTTTTTGGAGTCTTGTTAAAAGGTGATAAATTTTCTAGAATTTATTTTGTGTGAAAATATTATTTTTGGATTTTAACCTCATCTACATACGTAATTATATATAAATAAATATATAGTTAATAATAGTAATAATAATAATAATAATAATAATAATAATAATAATAATAATAATACAAAAGAAAAGAAAAGAAAAAGAAAGTTTTTAAAAACCCTAAACTAATTATTAATCCTAAGCTAATCCCCCCCCAACAGCAGGCGACTCCCCCCACCCCCTCCTACCCCCCGCGGCCCGGAATCAACCCGACCCATCCCTCTCTCCCTCTCCCTCTCCCTCTCCATATATATATATATATATATATATATATATATATATATAACACCTAAACCCTAACCCTAACCCTAATCTCCGACGCCTACACCCCCAGCGACGACCGCAGCCGACCGTCGACCGACCGCCGCCTCCCCCGCGTCGACCTCTGCCGATCAGCCACCGCGCGCGGACAAGTGACAGTAATTGCGACCCAACGTCCCATCTTCAAGGTGATGTTTCTCTCTTATCTCTGATTCTTTTTGCGAGCAGTTTATCCATGTACGTTCACAACCTAACCCTCTAGGATTCTCTTCAAGCGGGACAAGTTTTCGTGTCCTAGATTGGTCGAAAAATTGACCGAAAGTTGGCCGAAAAACTGACCAAAAACAGTCCAGAATTTTAATCCAAACCCTCCATGTTCATGTCTAATCTTCCAACAACCAGTTTAATATTTTCAAAATCTAATTGAAGGAATTTCTTCTCTATATAACCGAGAATTTAACTGTTCTTTTACATTTTATTAGTTTGTTTTATTCGTTAAATTATTCGACCTCCAAAACGACAAAAAACTTGGTAATTTAAAATTAAGATTTTGTGATACGGAGTGCGCTCCGCCAAACGGGGCCGGCTCGACGCATGCCAATTGTACCGAAAGGCGCGTATAGTATATCCTGACGTGTGGCCTTTCGTAGAAGTTGATTCGGACGTGTGTGCGCGTCGAAATCAACCCGTATCCATAAAAAGTCCCCATATCGCGACTTTTACAAAATACCACCCCACTTTGTGTTTGCTCGTCAGAATGCGATAAAACTTGCACCATTGGATTCGTGGTATCACGATGGGCCTGTCACCCAAGTTTCACGCGATTCTAAGATAGTTGACCAAGCGTCTATTCACGGGCCCCACAGTTTGACTTGAAGGGCGAATTTGTGATCGGCTCACCGGAATCCAAAATTGAAAATACCGTTGAGTTTTTATTGACGTTTAGAATTTGTTTGAGCTATAATTTATCCCATTTAGAGATCTTTACCTCTGGTACGTATTTTGATGCAAAGTGGGCCACATGGGAACCTCGCTTTGACCCAAAATTACCATTTTGTCCCTGTGTCCAAATTGGATGAAAGGTAGTATTTTTTAGCTATCTCGCTTATTTTGGGAACGTTGGTGATGTTTATTTCAGCATCCGGAGACGTTCATTCTGATGCCATAGTTTCTGATCCCTTGTGCTTGACGTCTGGACGTTTATACTTCGCAGCTTTCTTGCTAGGCAAGTATACCTTGCCAAATTACTTACAGTACTTTTGCATGCTTATCATATTTTTATATATTTATTATATATGTGTTTTCTTTCAGTCATAATTATTATATGTTGACACACACTTGACATATAGTATCATGAGAGGGGAGGACAATCAGTAGGCGTATGGGCTACCCACTCTGGTAAACCGAAGTAACTAGCACGCACTACGATAGTTGTGTCGCGATGGTCGCTACCCTCGAGGTATGTCAATTTTTGGTGTTGCGACGGTCGCTACCCTCGAGGTATGACGGCTTCTGATGTACATGGACGTGTGTGTAATTTGTGAGATAGATAGAGTATCCTACACCTACCCATATGTCGAAAGATTGTCCTTATTATACATATTCATATAGATTGTCTAGTACAGCGTACTTATATATTTTTTGTCTATTATGCATATTTTACTGTATTCAATTGGCATACTTCTATGTATCTTGTTACGTCCCTCTGAGGACCTGGTCCCTTTCCAAGTGTAGACGATCTTGACTATTCGCAGGAGCACGGATCAGGACTTGCTACTTATCTTTCTTTTGAGGAGGTCTTCTCTTCGAGTCTCATTGTTCATTAGATGTACTTATTTGGTTTCTCTTATATTCTAGTTTGGTAGTGGATTTGTCTCCACACAACTACTTGTTCTTATCAAGCATTTTATACTTGATTCAGTTATATAGTTGATTGGTTATTCATTTCTATTAGATTATGTGGATGAGATCTAGTTATTCCCTGTGAGTTATGACATAAATCTATACCACTTGTGAATTGTTATTCATAATACAGCGTACGTATGTGTTATGGTTTTCATATATTGGAGTTGCCATATACATACGGCTGGCATGCTTACGTATATCTAGTTCTACGTATTTTGGGACTGGGGCATGACATATTTTTGTGGTGGCCCATGCAGATCGATAGCATATTATCTCGGTTACGTTACTGTACCGAGCAAGCCTGCGCATATGATTAGAATATAGGATCTCATCCAATTATTTAATCACCTTCCTTGATTTTATTTCGTACTCTTATTTGATAGCTTGTATTGCATCTTGCTTGATCCTTTCACAACGTTAATCTTATCTTTTCTTTCGTGCTTGATAGGGGTTAGGAAGATGACTTCTACTAGTTATATACACTCTATTGTTCAATAATACTATTAGTTAAATTATTGTAAGTAGGTAGTATGCCTCATAACCTAGTATCACATAGTCCTTTTTATCCATTAATGAAGTGTAATTGAATAACACCAACTATAGGCTTCCATAAGAAGATAGTGTTTACCCATACTGTAGAACTTAGAGGCCCATACCCCCATTTGGTCAACTAGAGACATAGACAATAAGTTAGTATGGCAACTGTAGAGGCACAACACCGGACGAGTCTTATCTTCTTTGTGAACTTGAATTATTTTGTACCTTCCTTCATCATAATCCAACGTACTTATATTTTCTGGACTACCTCCGCTTATGCAGCTATTTTATAGCCTAGTTTTGCAAGCTTATTCTTTTATCGAGCTTGTTCATGACATATGTGTTATTGGGGACGCCTACTAATACATTGTCTAAATCAAAATCAGTGTATTACGGTCTGATCAACCTTAATGCACTTGATTCGCTCTTCGCATAACTACTTTACGTGGATTGAGATATAGTTGACTCAGCTTGTTAGACGAATATACTTGCCCTCTAGACATGTTCGAGCATATCGTATC
The DNA here is from genome assembly GCA_036927795.1 of Iris macrosiphon. Lineage (NCBI taxonomy): Eukaryota > Viridiplantae > Streptophyta > Magnoliopsida > Asparagales > Iridaceae > Iris > Iris macrosiphon. The sequence continues at coordinate 98,255,319 of JAYESA010000017.1, forward strand.
GGTTACATAACTGTACTGATATGAGCATCAAAATAGAAATTTACCAAAATAAGACTTCAATCCACAATTGTCCTGACAACTCTCTTTTTGAATTCTTTAAATCGCCTTGAACCCTGTACTTGTATTCTATCACCTCCTCCTTGAATTTTTTATTATTGTTTTTCGTCTTTCCCTATTTCGGAAAGACGAATGTTCGTGCTTGGTATAAGTTTGATACACGGAGAGTACTAGATATGCCCCATAGGCCAATCATATTACTTTGCGACTATCTTTTGTGATTAAGGGCATATCACAATATGATATATTTGGTATTAAAACTTTTGAGGATATGCTGATATTTTAACTAGAAGGCATACCCATGATGCTAATAGATGATACGAGTAGCAGTAGTAGTATTCTCTTTTCTATCACCATCTAGTCCCCTTGGGTTGCTCATCTTCTCTTCCATATCCATTCCTTGTCCCATGCTTAATTCTTCCTATCATAGTTGCATCTTTTCGTGCCAACATGAATTATTTGATTTACTTCAACCTCACCCTTATTTTGTAAGTTAAAACATAAATGGGTTAGTAAAGATTAATAACTAAAAGATGAGTTCATGATAACCCTTATGTATATGCACTATAGCAATATCTGTAATCTCTTATTATATTTTAAAAAAAATCCTTGAGTAGCATAATTTAGTCTAACATGAATTAGTTGGATTGTTGAAATGGTTCATACTTCTAATAGTTTTATAAAGTTAGTCAAGACCTAAATTGTTGCCCTAAACTTAGACTAAGCTTAGGAAAGAGTTGAAGACACTTGTTACAAACTGATGACTTTTACAAATTATTGACGAGGCAGTGACAGCTGCAGCTAGACCATTATAGTAGAGTAGTCAAATTATTTGCAGACATACTAGCCAGGTGGCGTGACAGTATTAGACTACGATACTTGACGATTACAGAGAAAGATCATAGTTATGAGATTCTAGACAAGTATCCCAAAATTTTTGACCCAATGAATAAATTCGTCTTACAACCTAGACAATAGCCTCAAAAGACTTTGACTACTAGTAGAATTCTTGTAAGTTGGGTAGTGTAGACGAGTTAGAGGATAAAAGAATAGTGTATAGATAATAATGGAGGAAAGTGTTAGGATGGCTGACCATAACCTTTTAGGAAGCGCTGCAAGCTAGCAATGAAGTGTTAATAGCTATAGTGATTTATTACGAATATGGGTTAGTGTTAATTTCGAGGACGAAATTATTGTAAGTTGGATAGAATGTAAGCCCCCTAAAATTTTTAAATTTTATTTTAAGTATTTTTATTAAATTATTAAATTTCTTAGAGTATTTTCATAGTTAATTAGAAAATAAATTTTTATTGATTAAATTACTTATATAAATACTCATTTAGAATTATTTCATAAAACAATTTTTTTATTATTTTTGGAGTCTTGTTAAAAGGTGATAAATTTTCTGGAATTTATTTTGTGTGCAAATATTATTTTTGGATTTTTAACCTCATCTACATATGTAATTATATATAAATAAATATATAGTTAATAATAATAATAATAATAATAATAATAATAATAATAATAATAATAATAATAATAATAATAATAATAATAATAATACAAAAGAAAAATAAAAATAAAAGAAAAAAAAAGAAAGGAAAAAGAAAGTTTTTAAAAACTCTAAACTAATTAAAAACCCTAAACTAATTATTAACCCTAACCTAATTCCCCCAACCCCAACAGCAGGCGACTCCCCGCGACCCGGAATCAACCCGACCCATCCCTCTCTCCCTCTCCCTATATATATATATATATATATATATATATATATATATATATATATATATATAACACCTAAATCCTAACCCTAATCTTCGACGCCTACACCCCCAGCGCTGACCCTGACCTCAGCCGACCGACCTCGGCCGCCCCAGCGCAGACCGCCGCCGATCAGCCACCGCGCGCGGACAAGCGACAGTAGCCGCGACCCAATGTCCCATCTTCAAGGTGATGTATCTCTCTCATCTCTGATTCTTTTTGCGAGCAGTTTATCCGTGTACGTTCACAACCTAACCCTTTAGGATTTTCTTCAAGCGGGACGAGTTTTCGTGCCCTAGATTGGTCGAAAAATCGACCGGAAGTTGGCCGAAAAACTGACCAAAAACAGTCCAGAATTTCAATCCAAACCCCCATGTTAATGCCTAATTTGCCAACAACCTCTTTAATATTTTCAAAATTTAATTGAAGAGTTTTCTTCTCTATATAACCAAAAATTTAACTGTTCTTTTACTTTTTATTAATTTGTTTTATTCGTTAAATTATTCGACCTCCAAAACGACCAAAAACTTGGTAATTTAAAATTAAGATTTTATGATATGGAGTGCGCCCCGCCAAACGGGACTGCCTCATGGCGTACCAATTATACCGAAAGGCACATATGGTATATCCTGATGTGTGGGCATTCTCAAAAGTTGATTTGGACATGTGTGCGCGTCAAAATCAGCCCGTATCCACAAAAAGTCCCTATATCACAACTTTTACAAAATACTATCCCACTTTGTGTACGCTCGTCAGAATGCGACGAAACTTGCGCCATTAGATTCTTGGTATCATGCTGGTCCTGTGACCCAAGTTTTACACAATTCTGAGACAGTTGACCAAGCCGCCTATTCGTGGGCCCCACGGATTGACTTGAAGGGCAAATTTGTGATCGGCTCACCGGAATCCAAAATTGGATATACCGTTGAGTTTGTATCGACGGTTAGAATTTGTTTGACCTATAATTTGGTCTATTTAGAGACCTTTACCTCTGGCACGTATTTTGATGCAAAGTGGGCCACATGTGGACCTCGCTTTGACCTAAAATTATCGTTTTGTCCCTGTGTCCAAATTGGACGAAAGGGTAGTATTTTCTAGCTATTTCGCTTATTCTAAGAATGTTGGTGATGTTTATTTCAGCATCTGGAGACGTTCATTCTGATACCATAGTTTTTGATCCCTTGTGCTTGACGTCTGGACGCTTACACTTCGCAGCTTTCTTGCCAGGCAAGTATACCTTGCCAAATTGCTTACAGTACTTTTGCATCCTTATCATATTTTTATATATTTATTATATATGTGTTTTCTTTCAGTCATAATTATATACTATATATGTTGACACACACTTGACACATAGTATCATGGGAGGGGAGGACAATCAGTAGGCGTATAGGCTACCCATTCTGGTAAACCGTAGTAACTAGCACACATTACGGTAGTTGTATCGCGATTGTCGCTACCCTCGAGGTATATCGATTTCTGATGTCGCGATGGTCGCTACCCTCGAGGTATGACGGCTTCTGATGTACATGGACGTGTGTGTGAGTTGTGAGATAGATAGAGTATCCTACACCTACCCATATGTCGAAAGGTTGTCCTCATTATGCATATTTATATAGATTTCTAGTACATCGTACTTATATATTTTGTCTATTATGTATGTTTTACTGTATTCAATTGGCATGCTTCTATGTATCTTGTTACGTCCCTCTGAGGACCTGGTCCCTTTCCAGGTGTAGACGATCTTGACTATTCGCAGGAGCACGGATAAAGACTTGCTACTTATCTCTCTTTCGAGGAGGTCTTCTCTTCGAGTCTAATTATTCATTAGATGTACTTATTTGATTTCTCTTATATTCTAGTTTGGTAGTGGATTTGTCTCCACCCAACTACTTGTTCTTATCAAGCATTTTATACTTAATTAAGTTATATAATTGATTGGTTATTCATTTCTATTTGATTCTGTGGATGAGATCTAGTTATGCCCTGTGAGTTATGACATAAATCTATACCACTTGTGAATTGTTATTCATAATGTAACAACCTATTTTTTAAAAAATTTTAAAAATTAAATTTTCTGGATTTTTAATTATTTATTAAAAATGTCCTTCATGGATTAATATTTCTATGTATTAAATTAAGTACTAATATATTACAAATTTTTTTATTTTTGGGTGTATTATTAATTATTGGATGTTGTGTAATTTTTTTGGAATTTATTGGGCTCAAAAAATATTTTTATTAAGCCAAAACCCCCTATTTTAATTAAACCGGGTTGAACCGGACTGAACCGGACCAACCCAAACCGAACCCAATCTAAACCCTATTGAGCCGAACCCTAAACCTAACGGGTCGGATCCTATCCTACCCGACCCGACCTGACCCGCCCCGCCGCCCGCTAACCCGCTAACCCAAATCCCTAACCCGTTCCCCACGATCCCCCGCCCTTGCGATTCCCGGCCGACGACCCCCTTGTTTCCTGCCACGACCCCGCCCCCGACTCGGCGATGCCCCCACCCCGTGGAGCACGATCTAGCCTCCCTGCTCCACCGCCTCTCCCCTTCCCTCTCATATTTAAACTCCCCCGAGCCTCACTTCACATCCAACACCAAATCACCATCCACCACCGCCTCTCCGTCGACCCCCGGCTACTGAGCTCGCCGCTGCGACCAACGACCACCGGCGATGACTCCCCCATCGATACAGCAACCTGCCTCCACCGCAGCAACCCGCCGCCAGCCGAGCTCCGCCACCCCGCATTCGCCGCTCCGCCGAGTGTACACAACATACAGTCGTTACCTACCCCTGTTCAGGTGAGAGTTTCACTCTCCTTATCATCTCGTTTTCCGAACCGTCTGCTGTGACGCGTTCCCTATGTAACCCCCTCGAAACCCGTACAATCGGTTCTGGATATCGCGTCCTGTGTCGGTCGTAAAGCGCGACGCAAAAAAAAGAAAACCCCCCTATTTATAAAAATTTAGAAGTTGTCCCAAACTCGCAAGTTCACGACCGTTTTGCGTGCAACCTGTTAACTACTTCTAAAATCTACTTGAACAGTAATTTAGACCTTATAACCAAGTTTTAAACCCTGTAATTAGTTTAATTTATCGTGTTGTAGATTGTATGTTATTCGAGGGTGAAAAAGACCAAAAGATTGGTTATTTAAAACCCTAATTTTCCCGGAACTGGGTGCACCTCGCTAAACGAGGTGACTTGGTCGTGTACCAACTTCACCGAAAGGTGCACACCATCAATACGGACATGTGAGATTTTGCGGAAGTTGATTTGAATGCACACCGGAATCAATGCGTATCCGTCGACAATGTCCCATATCGGCCCTGTTCTGAAACTCGTTGTAACTTTGTGTGTGCTCATCGTATCGAAACAAAACTTGTGACATCAGGTTCGTAGCATTATGCTGGTCCTGTGACCCAAGTTTGGTTCGATTCTGAGAACGTTGACAAAATCCCGTATCGTGGGCCCTACGGCTCCACTTGACAGGCGATTTTGTGACTGGCTCATCGGAATCCGATTCTGGACATTCTGTTGGATTCGTATTGTCGTTTTGGACTTGTAGACACTAAGTTTGATGAATTTGGAGAATATTGTCCTTGGCACATTTTTCGGTGCGAAGTGGGCCACATGTGGACCCCGCTTTGACCAAAAACTGTCAATTTTGTCTCTGTGTCCAAATTGGACTTATGGACAGGCAATTGTAGCTATTTTATATCTTCTGAACATGATGGTAATGATTATTTCAACCGGAGGAGTACTTGAAGACCCCACGAATACCGGAGCAACTATTGGAATCCAAACCCCAGGCAAGTGTACCTTGCCAACTTGCAGTGATTCATGTTATAGTAATTGCTTGAGTTCTTTATACATATATATATATATATATATATATATATATATATATATTCTTGATATATCCGTTCAACCTAGGACCGTGTGATGTTGCTTAGAGTCCGAATAATATTCGGGTGTTAACGTCGTACGCGAAGTTGTGTAACGTCAACTAGAGATTGATATTGCGACCCTATACATATTCGTGCTTGCGTTATCGGGTACGCCATACCATATGACACTTGACACTGTTCATGAGACAAAATCTTCCTGAGATATTCATGGTGATTCTATATATGTTACATGATTCGTGACATAGATATTACATATGCTTAGCTATCATTATGACTCGTTGTATTAGTAGAGGTCATGATCTTGCGTGTTATGGACATGAGACGTCGTGGACATGAGACGTGTGATTACATTAGGTGGGGAGAGACTTACCATACTAAAGGCTGATTATATTATATATATATATATATAGTTATCTGGAGGTGCCTTAGACTCTGACACAGAGCTTTGGCACATGTACTGACCCTTCGAGAAAATGCTGCTATGGGTTTCCCCGACACAGAGCCTATAGTAGTCTCAGCCTGAGTATGATTAATGCTCTCACTTGCATATCACATAGCTGGTTACATAGTTTACCCTATTGGTATATTTTATATACTGTATTTATTTTGGCATGTTGTTTCTTGTACCTTGTTACGTCCCTATGAGGACCTGGTCCCTTGCCAGTTTTGCAGCATAGACCGTTGTTGAGCATGCCCAGAGTTGCTGATGTGTGTTGATTTATCTTGCAGTAATTGGTGCCAGGTACTTACATCAATTCTTCCGAAGTCATGGTTATTATTCATATGGTTTATTCATCTGCTGATATAGCCTAGTTTTATAGACTCATATTCCTTTCTCGAGTCTATTCGAGCTTATGGGTTACTGGCGGCCAACTTTAGCACATGTAGCTCATTCTTGTATATTCTGATCATTGTGGATTGAGGTATAGATATTCATAGTTACTTGATTATATAGATAGTGACCATTCTAGTACAGCTTATACGTATTCGAATCGGACCAGAGTCTGGTCGAATGCGTAGCTGGAAAGTTACATATTCCTAGTCCTACGTATTTTGGGACTGGGGCATGACACATAATACAGCGTACATATGTGTTATGGTTTCCATATATTAGAGTTGCCATATACATACAGCTGGCATGCTTACGTATTCCTAGTCCTATGTATTTTGGGACTGGGACGTGACATATAGTAAACCAAATGACTTACCTATCTAGTTAGGATACGAGTTAGATATGAGGAATGACCTAGAAACCCAAATTAAGTATCAACCCCAAACCATAGAGTAGTATGACCGAGAAACCTATTAAATTAGAAAGATAGGTTGTCATTGATTCTTTTCACCCATTTGACATGAAAATTCATATATAGGTCACTTGGACTCCAGTTCGGACACTGATTTGTATTCATTGCTCAGGACCACAGACGAGTACATTCTCTTATAATTTTTTATCTGATAATTACTATGATTCATGTTTATAGTATTATTTTACTTGATTTCTCGACACGATGGATACAAGGAATATTATTTATGGATTTATTTTTGGATACGTGGTTTATACTTGCTGGCCCATCAGGACTCTTTTATTGGCACCACCTATATCAGGACGCTTCTGGCATCACTTATACTTGACTGACATCATATTGATCTACGTGTCGGGACCTGGATCTATTTGTACTAGTCTGGGGGGGATACCTTAGTAGACATGTAAATATTCTCAAAATCTGGAACCACTCTTTCAGGTCCAATCTGGAACGATAACACTCACACATTTCACGTGTGAGCTGACGTACATTACCCCCTAGTCGTTTACATGTCAAAAGTGGTATTTCAACAAACTAGTTAGGTGCAGACTTACTAGTTTTACTCTATACTTGCTGGTTATATTCTTTCATGTCATACTTACTGGATTTCATATATTTGCATGTCTTTACTGTCATACTTAATTGTTCACCCTATTTTCATTTCTATGCTTCTATACTTACTTGTTTTACTCTAATCATGTACCATGGTTCATTGCTTATCTGCTCATCATGTATAACTATAATATTTACTATTTTACAGTGTTTATTATTTAATTGGAACAACTATTGGGTTATACTTATTCCATCCTGACTGGATAACATTTTTAGGGGATGATCTTGAGGACTGGTATCCTACCTATTACGGACCCCAGGAGGATGTAGCAGCTATTTTGGAGCCGGTAGCTCAGTAGTAGCTTGGAGTGACTGTCGGGAGATCTAGCCAGAGCTACTTAGTTGTCTTATTTTCTTTTAGTCCTTTGCTACCGAATTTGTCTCCGGGTTTTATTTGAGACTTGAGATGTATATTTGACTTTTTTTGGACTTATGTTTGTTGTCTAGACTTGTGATTGGATTTCATCTATTTATATCATATTGTGCATTTTCTTCCTTAGTATGTGATTAAGTATTATATTGTTATATCTTTGCCTCCTTATGGAGTTGGATATTATTGTGTGAGATTGTTAGTTATATGTCATGACCTAGACAACGTTCTACCGTCGATGATGCGGCGTACGCTGGACGTACTCACATACTCATGCCCCGATCATCCAGGTATGGGTCATGACATCACCTTAACATCAAATCCCGCGAAAGACTTATCAAAGTTCTCAGCCGCAGAAAAAGTCAAATAGACCAGGTTTGAGAAGACCTTGTGGACAGACACATCACAAGGTCTCGTGGAGCCATGCACATTCGATATTATGACTCAGTTAGCCATTATCCTAGCTCGGCTCTTGATGCACAAAATCCTGTGCTATCCAAGGAGACCAGGGATGCACTTTGAGAATCCCTCCTTCAATCAGAGTCATATTTGACAAATATCATGCCACATCCAAAAATGAATGATGAGTGTCCGCGTTGCCACAACGCAACTCAGCAGATTCTCGACATTACTTTCTCACAGGAAGACATGTTGTTAAAGCATAACAAGCATGATCGACCACTGTACTTTATCGAGTACATTGGCTCCATCAAGGTGGACCATATGCATATCGATCCATGATCATCTCTGAGCATCATCCCCAGAAGTCTGTTGAAGATGTGGCTTCCCTTCTTCTTTTGAGTTATTTTATCTGGTCAGCAAGTATGATGGGTCTAATGATGATTCTGCACTTATTTCGTGTGTATCTTATAGGGGATTTCAAAACCCCCACAAATAAACTTGGGTTACAGGTGTAGTTTTGGGTGTATTGATTGCATTGGTGTAACTAGTTATTCCTTACCTCGAGATTGGTTATTGGGCGTACTGGTGCATCGTCTATCAACGACTGATACAATTATCCTTGGTTTCAACGCCGACCGTAGTATTCTCCTTGGAAAGATTCGTTTGAAGTATCGTATCAGGGACCTCCAAACTGAAGTGACATATTATGTCATTAATGTGGAAGTATCCTACAACGTACTACTAGAACGGTTGTGGATTCACGAGAATCTGATTGTACCTTCGACTCTCCACCAATACTTTAAATATGCGGATGTGCAAGAAAAGGTCAGAATTGAGTTCGCAGATGTCAATCATTTCAAAGGTTTGGAGGCGTATTGCTCGGATGCTCTCTTCTATAAAATAAGACCGTTCTGCAAAAACGACGGTAATGAATCTGATGACGAGAAAAAGGCTAATACGACGAATGAAGAACCGACAGTGCACTCTTTCAGAGGTTACAAAGGAAGGTCCAGCTCTCACAAGGAAGCATAACCCTTCTTCATTGATCTAAGTACCATATAGGCATACAATGGTCTTAACAAACCTACTTTTGTCATTGACCTCAGCACTTTGGATAAGCCAGACTCTTCGCTCATCATTAACCTGGATACTTTAGGGTAAACAAGAGCATCTATTACAAGCGAACCCCTTGTCATAAACTTTGTTGATCTAAATCCTCACCAAGGGTTGAATCACATTAAGCCATTTATCATCAACCTCTCCACCCTCACAAAGGATGCACAGACTCTCATCTACGAATAATAGAGTACTGGTCACCTTGTCACTACCACATTTCCAGATTAGAACATTAGTGTAATTTCCCTTTCTGATTTAATTATGTATTTAATTATATGATGAGTTTTATAAATTTATTATGTGATGTTCTTGATGTTTGGTTTAGGTTAAATCCTAGAAACTCATTAGGTCTAACCCTAATGGCTAAACCCTAACTTGTAAGCTAGCATTAGGGAAACCCTAAAATTTAATTATAGGTTTAGAATCTCAAACCCTAGAAATGACTAAACCTTAGTTAATTAAATTCTTCATGACTTTACATGGAGGATTAACTTAACCCTTGCATTAGTAACCCTAAACCTAGCCTATATTATAAAGGGGAGCCTCCCTCAACCATTCTTCATGAAGAAAGAAACTAAACCCTAGCCTCCATTTGAAACCATTTCCCCCACCCCCCAAATTCGGAATCCAGACCTAGAAATTTTACCTTCCTCCTCCAACAAAGGGGAAACAAGAAGCTTGGGCCAAGAAGACTTGGAGAAGAAGAACCTCCATTGGAAACCATCTCCCGATAGGTAAAATCCGATTTTAATCCATTTAAATTCTGTTTTTCTGTTGTTGTTGCCCATTAGGAACCCACCTTGATGTTTAGATTTCGATTTAGGGTTTTGATTTGGGTTTTTCAGGAAGTTCTTAGTATGGTTTTGTTTTCTGCACTTCTTGTGCTTGTTGATATGTTTAGTAGGGTGTTTAGCTTTTGAATCTATTCTAATCCTTATATTTTTGAAGAATACATATATAGATGTGCATACGTTGTGCTGAGTGTTGGGTTTTCTGTTCAGTCGATGCATTGGGAAGCTATGCACAGTCGGGTTGGCACTGTGCAGTGAGTTTGGGGATTTTCTGGTGTACTCGAGTTGAGCTTTAGTGTAGATACTGTGTGTATCAGTTAGAACATTATGTGTAACTGTGTGTGTGTGGAATGATAATTTTCCCAGGTTCAATGTGTAACTGTGTGTGGGTGTGTGATAGTGTTTGTGTAGGAAATTAGTTCTGTGTATCAGTTAGTCGGGCATTTCAGTAAGTTAGTTCAAGGTAGTATGTTGGAGTGTAGGGTCAGGCCCAGGTTGTATCAGATATGGGGAAGTAAGTTAGGGCCTGTGTGTGAGTTCAGTGGGGGGACTGTGAGAATAGTGTGCAGTGAGGAACGAGTGAGTTCACTGTGTGAGAATATAGTGTGTGTGTCCCAGGTTTATTTTCAGATTTAGTGTAGGTACAGTGTGTAGCTGGGTATTCCAATATCTAAGAATGTATCTGTGTCTATGTGATGTAGTGTGTGTGTGAGTGTGTAATTCAGTGAGTAAGAGAGCAGTGTGTACTGTGTGCTGTGTGTACCTATACTGTGAGAACTGTGTGTGAGTATAGGACAGAGTGTGTGTCAACTTGGGAAGTATTTATGCTGTGTGTGTGTGAGTGAACCTGAGTGTTAGGCATCAGGGTGTATCACAGTATCAGTCAGTTTTAGAATGTATCTGTGTGTGTGTGTGTGTGTTAACTGTGCAGAATGTATCAGTGTATATGTGTTAGTGTAGTGTGTGATTTATCTCAGAACCTGTGTGTACATGTGTATTAATGCCTATGTACCTGTAAGTGAGTTAGGTGTGAGAATCCAAGATTTTAGTTTGCATCTGTGCAGAGAGGTAGCAGCTAGGTTATTTCAGTGAGTTAGTTCAGTGTAGTGTGTGTGCAGCGAGTTTCTCAGTGTGTCTAGAAATATGTGTGTGAGTGTAAATTCTATGAGTATTTCATGTATCTAGAACCTGTGTATATCAGTAATCAGAAATCTGTGTGTGAGTGAGTGTATCACTGAGTGAGAGTGAACCCTAGTGTGTGTGTATCTCAAAAATTCCCAGGTCAGTGTAGGTGATACCTGTGAGTGCAGTGTGGGTTATTTAGTGTTCTGTGTCTCCGTAGAACTGCAGGTGTGTCTACTTGTGTGTGAGTACCTTGTGTTATCAGTTAGGAGTGTGTGTTATGTATCAATGTTTCCCTCATGGAGTATTCAGGTACTAGTAGTGTTTATGTGTCCAGGTAGTGTTAGGATATAGTTAAGGTACTATGAGACATAGGTAAGCATACAAGATAGATAATTATATATATTATTTTGATATATGAAACCTATCTTTTTATTAAACCCTAGTACACTTACACCCTTGGGATTAACCTAGTATAGCCTGAGCCATGACCTAGAAGCCTCATTTCTTAATTAGTTAAACATGTTATTTCTTTTAATTCAATATCTGACATTTATATTCCACAATTAGGTCTTTGTGACTCCATTTTGGACATCGATCCTCACATATTCATCGGGACCACATGCGAGTATATTCTCTGACAGTTTTTATTTTGTTGATTACTTCTATAAATTTAGTTATATTACATACTTGATTCCGACACTATGGATACACGGGTTAGCACCCTAGATCCCCATCATGAGGAGTCGTGATTGTAATCCATCGTGCTAGCTGGGGATGGGGAACTATTAGTATATTATGTGATCATATTTAAACTTTACATGCATCATAGCTCACCCCACTTCTCACGTCGGGTGTGGCCTGACCATTTACATGCTTCATAGCTGTTATATATGATTAGCCTGACCATTACATGCATCATAGCTAACCATATGGTTAGCCTGACCTACAAGAATCATAGCTAATTATATATAACCAGCCTGATCTAGTCCCAAGCCGATCACATAATAAACTGATATTTCAAACACTTAGCTAGATGCTTATTCTTTATTTCAGATTCACTTGTTCTAGCATTCAATGTATATTGTTCATTGCTAGATATTCTATTGCCTATTTCACATTCTCCAGTACTTTACATTTCTAGCATTTATTCTCATCTTGTATTTCTTACACTGTTTATAGTTTTTGTCAACATTAAGTGAAACTACTGTTAGTGTTTGTGCTTCGCTCCAATCCTGACTGGATAACATTTTTCAGAGGACCTGGAGAACTTTTGCCCCACCCATTACGGCCCAGGACTAGAGGGAGATTTCACTCCGAAAATCCCAGAGGAGTTGCCTATCCTAGAGAAGATCCTACCTGCCTGCACTTAGATTACTCTTTTCCTGTATTATTGTTTTAGACTGAGATTGAGTTGTATTATTATTTTATGACTTTTGAGGTCATCTAGACTCAGGACTTGTGTTGTACTTATTTGTGTTTGGCTTATGATAGAACTCTTATTTCCATTTCTCATCGTGCCTATTTCTTTCATATAGCTTGTGATTGAGTATATTTATAGAACTGTGGATTTATATTATCATTGTCCTCCGTATGGAGTTGAGACTATTGACAGGATATATTATGTTTGAGACCTAGACAGCGTTCTACCGCCGATGCTGCGGTGTAGGCTGGACGTACCCACGACTCATGCCCAAATTTTGGGTGCGGGTCGTGACACATTTTTAGTGGTGGCCCATACAGGTCTAGATTCGCATTTAGAGCGATATCGTAGTGGTGCTCGGTTAGAGTATTGCTACGAGCCTGTTTTAGGAAATAGGAATTAGGCCGAGAATATGCTCAATCACAATTAGGAAATTTTTGATTCTTATAATACTACTCTTAATGATTATTTCATTTAGAAATTTTACTGTCCTTCCTTGATGATATCTTGTCTATTGCCTTAATTAAATCTTTCGATCTGTCTTCAGGATGCCGCCAAGGACCAGGTCCCTGAGACTCGGAGCAGCAGAGTCAGAGAGGTCTGCCACCTCTCGCCCTGCTGGAAAGACATCTGCAGCACCTCCTACATCTCCCGTGCATGTGGGAGTGTCTGTACTTTTCGGGGGTCCTCCCCCACCTGTTCAGAGGGTTCCCATAGCTACAATGGAGCCTCTACCACCACCACCACCGACGCAGTTCCCAGGAGGTGTGCCCGTCGATGGGGCACAGATGTTCGCATTGATACAGGGCATGGTCGATGCCCAGAGGACGTCGGCAGAGGCCCAGAGGGTGCAGGCTGAGGCGCACCAGGCCCAGACCGAGATGATGAGGGTGAGCATGGAGAATGCTCATCAGGTGGCTCTCCAGGCTGTGGAGAGAGTCGCCCAGCAGCAGCATCCTGACCAGTACCACCAGAGGCCGGTCACCATTGTGGACTTCAAGAGGATGATGCCTCGGGAGTTCAAGGAGACAGAAGGGATACTCTATGCTGATGATTGGCTAGAGGACATCGAGAGAAACTTGCGCTTGGCGTAGCTTCCGGAGGCCCTTCAGATCGAGGCCGCCGGCAGCCAGATGTTCGACATCGCCCTGACGTGGTTTCGCACGGAGCCGAGACTCTTTGACGGGGGACTCACTTGGGAGGCTTTCAGGGAGCTCTTCAAGGAGAAGTTCTTTCCCAATGTTGCCCTGGGAGCCTTGGAGAGTCAGTTCCATAACTTAGTCCAGGGGAGCTCGTCCGTCGATGAGTATGCCACAGAGTTTTGCCGCCTGAGCCGCTTCGCACCGTCGATGATTAGAGATCCAGAAGACAGGGCCCAAAAGTTCAAAAAGGGGCTGGCAAGGGAGATCAAGTCTCGCACGTCGGGACGTCGCACTGCTACCTTTGAGGGCATATTGATGGATGCCCAGATAGCCGAAGACGACTTGGACTTCAGGCCCAAGAGGGGACGCGATGTTTCAGGAGGAGCAAACAGTAGTGCGGGACCGGGCAAGTGTCCACACTATCAGCAGCAGCAGAGGCCCTATCAGCAGCAGCACCAGTAGCACCAGGCACCAGCCCGAGGACAGGTCCAGCATCAGCAGCAGAGGCAGACTCAGCCCGTCATCCAGTGTGCGTACTGCGAGATGGCAGGACACACTAGAGAGATCTGCAGGAAAAGGTTGGGCACATGTCTGTCCTGCGGATCGACGACACATCAGCTGAGGGATTGCCCTACCATCCAGACTCGTCCAGGTCAGGGTGGAGCAGCCACCCAGAGAGGACCAGATAGGGTACCTGCCGTACCAGGAGGCCAACAATAGATAGGACCACTTCCACCGCAACATCAGAGGTTTGCTCAGCACCAACAGCAGAGAGGTGCACCCCAGGGGTGAGCGTACGCCATGGCATTCGAGGAGATTGAGCTAGCAGGAGACTTGATTACAGGTTTAGTTCTTCTCGATTATATTCTCGCATTTACCCTATTCGACTCTGGCGCTTTCTATAGTTTTGTGTCTGTATCTTATGCACTTCGACATCATTTAGAGACATAACCATTAGCTAGGACTTGCAAGATCATGACTGGTGGAGGTATTATCCTAGTCCGTGATTATTGCAAGGACCGAAGGGTGTCAGTAGGAGGCCGAGAGTTGAGCGTGAGTTTACTCGTCATGCCACTTCCGGGGTACGATATTGTACTCGGAATAGATTGGTTGAGTAGGCATCATGCTACTATAGATTATTATAGAGGCAGACTATTATTTAGACCACCAGGAGAGCCGGAGTTTGAGGTCGTCAGAGGAGCAGCGGAACAGAGCAGGAGCACATTTTGCGAAGCCAGGGCGGAAGAAGAGGAGTTGCCACATCCTCTGATAGCAGAGTTCCTGGATGTATTTCTAGAGGAGTTGCCAGGCTTGCCGCCAGACAGAGATATTGAGTTCTCTATAGACTTGGTGCCAGGAGCGGAGCCCATTTCACAACATGTCTATAGAGTCAACAACAGCGAGCTGGCAGAACTGAAGAAGCAAGTTGAGGAGCTGCAGGACAAAGGCTTCATCAAATCCAGTTCATCACCATGGGGAGCTCCGGTATTGTTCGTACCGGAGAAGGACGGCACGGTGCGCATGTGCATTGATTATAGAGCTTTGAACAACCTCACTATCAAGAACAAATACTCGCTGTCGAGGATAGATGATCTTTTCGGTCAGTTGAGCGGGGCGAAGGTGTTTTCGAAGATAGATTTGAGGTCAGGCTATCACCAGGTGAAGGTGAAGAGAGAAAACACGCCAAAGACAGCCTTTCGGACCAGATACGGCCAGTTTGTGTTCATGGTAATGCTATTTGGTTTAACCAATGCATCGGCAGTATTCATGAACCTGATGAACAAGGTGTTCCACTAGTACCTTAACAAGTTCGTGGTGGTGTTCATCGACGATATTCTTGTGTATTCCAAGACCCCGAAGGAGCACGAAGAGCACCTGAGGTTGGTCTTAGAGACTCTCAGGAGGGAGGAACTGTACGGGAAACTCGCAAAGTGTGAATTCTTCTTTGACAAGGTTGAATTTCTTGGGCATGTGGTGTCGGGTGACGGATTCTCGGTTAACCCACAGAAGATCGAAGCAGTGGAGTCGTGGGCTATCCCCAGTTCGGTAGCTGAGATCAGGAGTTTTCTCGGGCTAGCAGGATACTACAGGAGGTTTGTACAAGACTTCTCCAGGATTGCAGCTCCGATGACTAGGCTGACTAGGAAGAATGTGGAGTTTGTCTGGACAGAGGATTGTCAGGCCGTATTTGATGAGCTGAAGAAGAGATTGACGACAGCTCCAGTTTTGACGTTGTCAGCGGGGACAGGTGGATTCACTATCTACAGTGATGCTTCAGGGAAGGGTCTAGGATGTGTTCTTCAACAACACGGGAAGGTAATTGCCTATGCTTCCAGGCAGTTACGCCCTCATAAAAAGAACTACCCCACCCACGATTTGGAGTTGGCAGCGGTTATCTTCGCTCTAAAGCTGTGGAAACATTACCTGTACGGAGAGCGTGTGGAGATCTTCATAGATCACAAGAGCTTGAAGTACGTGTTCACACAGAAGGAGCTGAACATGAGGCAAAGGAGGTGGTTGGAGTTGATGAAGGACTTCGACATCTCATTGCAGTACCACCCAGGGAAGGCCAACGTAGTCGCCGATGCCTTGAGCAGGTATCCGATGGCTATGTACTTGACAACAGATAGACATTTGTTGGCTGATCTGCAGAGCTTGAAGATTAAGGTATTAGTTCCCGGTACTGAGATTCAGATGTGGGAATTGCAGATACAGTCCGAGCTGATGGACAGGATCAGAGCTGTGCAGTATGATGATGAGGCTCTGAGGAGTATCAAAGCACAAGTTCGGACAGGATTATCGGACGACTTTACTATCGCAGATGATGGTTCTTTACGGCATGGCACGAGGATGTGTGTGCCGAGCGGGGAGCTGCGCGAGGAGGTTTTACAGGAGGCACACCGCTCTCAGTACTCGATGCATCCCGGTGCCAACAAGATGTATCGAGACTTGAGGGAGCACGTATGGTGGTATGGAATGAAGCGCGATGTAGCACGCTTCGTATCCCGGTGTCTAGTGTGCCAGCAGGTAAAGGCGGACCGGCAGAGGCCAGGTGGATTGCTTCAACCTTTACCTATCCCAGAGTGGAAGTGGGAGCACGTGACCATGGATTTCATTTCAGGGCTTCCGCGTTCTCCAGGAGGGAAGGACGCAATTTGGGTCATCGTGGACAGGTTGACCAAATCAGCCCACTTCTTACCTTTCAAGGTGGGCACGTCGACAGAGAGGCTAGCAGAGATGTACGTGCGACAGATCGTTAGGCTTCATGGAGTTCCTGTGAGCATCATCTTGAATTGGGATAGTCGTTTCACTTCCCACTTCTGGAGGAGTCTGCAGGCTAGCTTGGGCACTCAACTCAAGTTCAGTACCTCATACCACCCCAGACAGACGGGCAGTCTGAAAGGACTATTCAAACTCTCGAGGATATGCTACGCACTTGCATTTTAGATCTCGGAGGTTCTTGGGAGGATCATCTGCACCTGGTAGAGTTTGCTTATAATAACAACTACCAGGCCAGCATCGAGATGTCACCATTTGAGGCTCTTTATGGACGGAGGTGTCGTACACCATTATCTTGGGACAACGTTGGAGAGAGAGCCTTGCTAGGACCAGAAATGGTCGTGGATGCAGCAGAAAAGGTGAAACTCATCAGAGACAGACTGCGAGTGGCGCAGGACAGACAGCGGCATTGGGCCGACAGCCACCGTAGACCCCTTGAGTTTTAGGTATATATTGTTATTTTTCTGGCTTGTGTTTGTTTGTTTAGACTGTGTGTTGAGACTGTTTTATTTTAGGTTGGCGATCTAGTATTCCTACGGATTTCTCTGACGCGTGGCACGATTCGTTTTGGTGGAGGCGAGAAGCTTAGCCCACGCTACATCGGACCCTTCGATATTCTTGCGAGGGTAGGTGCAGTGGTGTATAGACTAGACTTGCCGCCTGCACTAGAGGGAGTGCATGATGTGTTCCACGTGTCACAGCTGAGGCGGTACGTGGCAGACCCTAGTCACGTACTTGATCACTCGGAGATCGAGGTTGGTCCGACTCTCAGCTACCCTGAGCAGCCCGTAGAGATCTTGGATCGCAGAGAGAAGGTGTTGCGGAACCAGACTATTCCTTTGGTTCGTGTTGCATGGAGACATCACTCTCCAAGGGAGTCGACCTAGGAGAGGGAGGACAAAATGTGCGAGCAATACCCGTATCTCTTTGAGACTTGAGGTATATTTCCTTATTTGATTTCATTCTTATTCTAGTTCAATCCAATTTCGAGGACAAAATTCTTTTTAGGAGGGTAGACTTGTCACTACCACATTTCCAGATTAGGGCATTAGTATAATTTCTTTTTTTGATTTAATTATGTATTTAATTATATGATGAGTTTTATAAATTTATTATGTGATGTTCTTGATGTTTGGTTTAGGTTAAACCCTATAAACTCATTAGGTCTAACCCTAATGGCTAAACCCTAACTTGTAAGCTAGCATTAGGGAAACCCTAAAATTTAATTATAGGTTTAGAATCTCAAACCCTAGAAATGACTAAACCTTAGTTAATTAAATTTTTTATGACTTTACATAGAGGATTAACTTAACCCTTGCATTAGTAACCCTAAACCTAGCCTATATTATAAAGGGGAGCCTCCCTCAACCATTCTTCATGAAGAAAGAAACTAAAGCCTAGCCTCCATTTGAAACCATTTCCTCCACCCCCCAAATTCGGAATCCAGACCTAGAAATTTCACCTTCCTCCTCCAAAAAAGGGAAAACAAGAAGCTTGGGCCAAGAAGACTTGGAGAAGAAGAACCTCCATTGGGAACCATCTCCCGATAGGTAAAATCCAATTTTAATCTATTTAAATTCTGTTTTTCTGTTGTTGTTGCCCATTAGGAACCCACCTTGATGTTTAGATTTCGATTTAGGGTTTTGATTTGGGTTTTTCAGGAAGTTCTTAGTATGGTTTCATTTTCTGCACTTCTTGTGCTTGTTGATATGTTTAGTAGGGTGTTTAGCTTTTGAATCTATTCTAATCCTTATATTTTTGAAGAATACATATATAGATGTGCATACGTTGTGCTGAGTGTTGGGTTTTCTATTCAGTCGATGCATTGGAAAGTTGTGCACAGTCGGGTTGGCACTGTGCAGTGAGTTTGGGGATTTTCTGGTGTACTCGAGTTGAGCTTTAGTGTAGATACTGTGTGTATCAGTTAGAACATTATGTGTAACTGTGTGTGTGTGGAGTGATAATTTTCCCAGGTTCAATGTATAACTGTGTGTGGGTGTGTGATAGTGTTTGTGTAGGAAATTAGTTCTGTGTATCAGTCAGTCAGGTATTTTAGTAAGTTAGTTCAAGGTAGTATGTTGGAGTGTAGGGTCAGGCCCAGGTTGTATCAGATATGGGGAAGTAAGTTAGGGCCTGTGTGTGAGTTCAGTGGGGGGACTGTGAGAATAGTGTGTAGTGAGGAACCAGTGAGTTCACTGTGTGAGAATGTAGTGTGTGTGTCCCAGGTTTATTTTCAGATTCAGTGTAGGTACAGTGTGTAGCTGGGTATTTCAATATCTAAGAATGTATCTGTGTCTATGTGATGTAGTGTGTGTGTGAGTGTGTAATTCAGTGAGTAAGAGAGCAGTGTGTACTGTGTGCTGTGTGTACCTATACTGTGAGAACTGTGTGTGAGTATAGGACAGAGTGTGTGTCAACCTGGGAAGTGTTTATGCTGCGTGTGTGTGAGTGAACCTGAGTGTTAGGCATCAGGGTGTATCACATTATCAGTTAGTTTTAGAATGTATCTGTGTGTGTGTGTTAACTGTGCAGAATGTATCAGTGTATATGTGTTAGTGTAGTGTATGATTTATCTCAGAACCTGTGTGTACATGTGTATTAATGCCTGTGTACCTGTAAGTGAGTTAGGTATGAGTATCCCAAATTTCAGTTTACATCTGTGCAGTGAGGTAGCAGCTAGGTTATTTCAGTGAGTTAGTTCAGTGTAGTGTGTGTGCAGTGAGTTTCTCAGTGTGTCTAGAAATGTGTGTGTGAGTGTAAATTCTGTGTGTATTTCATGTATCCAGAACCTGTGTATATCAGTAACCAAAAATCTGTGTGTGAGTGAGTGTATCACTAAGTGAGAGTGAACCCTAGTGTGTGTGTATCTCAGAAATTCCCAGGTCAGTGTAGGTGATACCTGTGAGTGCAGTGTGGGTTATTTAGTGTTCTGTGTCTCAGTAGAACTGCAGGTGTGTCTACTTGTGTTATCAGTTAGGAGTGTGTGTTATGTATCAATGTTTCCCTCATAGAGTATTCAGGTACTAGCAGTGTTTATGTGTCCAGGTAGTGTTAGGATATAGTTAAGGTACTATGAGACATAGGTAAGCATACAAGATAGATAATTATATATATTATTTTGATATATAAAACCTATCTTTTTATTAAACCCTAGTACACTTATACCCTTGGGATTAACCTAGTATAG
The DNA here is from genome assembly GCA_036927795.1 of Iris macrosiphon. Taxonomy (NCBI): domain Eukaryota; kingdom Viridiplantae; phylum Streptophyta; class Magnoliopsida; order Asparagales; family Iridaceae; genus Iris; species Iris macrosiphon. The sequence goes on from JAYESA010000017.1 coordinate 98,275,808, forward strand.
CCTGAGCCATGACCTAGAAGCCTCATTTCTTAATTAGTTAAACATGTTATTTCTTTTAATTCAATATCTGACATTTATATTCCACAATTAGGTCTTTGTGACTCCATTTTGGACATCGATCCTCACATATTCATAGGGACCACAGGCGAGTACATTCTCTGACAGTTTTTGTTTTGTTGATTACTTCTATAAATTTAGTTGTATTACATACTTGATTCCGACACTATGGATACACGGGTTAGCACCCTAGATCCCCATCATGAGAAGTCGTGATTGGAATCCATCGTGCTAGCTGGGGATGGGGAACTATTAGTAGATTATGTGATCATATCCAAACTTTACATGCATCATAGCTCACCCCACTTCTCACGTCGGGTGCGGCCTGACCATTTACATGCTTCATAGCTGTTATATATGATTAGCCTGACCATTACATGCATCATAGCTAACCATATGGTTAGCCTGACCTACAAAAATCATAGCTAATCATATATAACCAGCCTGATCTAGTCCCAAGCCGATCACATAATAAACTGATATTTCAAACACTTAGCTAGATGCTTATTCTTTATTTCAGATTCACTTGTTCTAGCATTCAATGTATATTGTTCATTGCTAGATATTCTATTGCCTATTTCACATTCTCCAGTACTTTATATTTCCAGCATTTATTCTCATCTTGTATTTCTTACACTGTTTATAGTTTTTGTCAACATTAAATGAAACTGCTGTTAGTGTTTGTGCTTCGCTCCAATCCTGACTGGATAACATTTTTTAGAGGACCTGGAGAACTTTTGCCCCACCCATTACGGCCCAGGACTAGAGGGAGATTTCACTCCGAAAATCCCAGAGGAGTTGCCTATCCTAGAGGAGATCCTACCTGCCTGCACTTAGATTACTCTTTTCCTGTATTATTGTTTTAGACTGAGATTGAGTTGTATTATTATTTTGTGACTTTTGAGGTCATCTAGACTCAGGAATTGTGTTGTACTTATTTGTGTTTGGCTTATGATAGAACTCTTATTTCCATTTCTCATCGTGCCCATTTCTTTCATATAGCTTGTGATTGAGTATATTTATAGAACTGTGGATTTATATTATTATTGTCCTCTGTACGAAGTTGAGACTATTGACAGGATATATTATGTTTGAGACCTAGACAGCATTCTACCACCGATACTGCGGTATAGGCTGGACGTACCCACGACTCATGCCCAAATTTTGGGTGCGGGTCGTGACAACCTTGTGTCTCCATATACTATCGAAAGATCCGGCTATTGGATACGTTCGATTTTGTATACAAGGGCTCGTTTGTCGATGCTTGTATCTTCAGAATTTTAGACGACGATCCTCCTTTCTCGGAGTATTGCACACTCTTTTTGGTATTCTCCTGTCAGAAGGCCAGCACACAATCTTTTTTGGGGGGGAGAGAGATCCCACCCGGTAGATCCATAAGAAAGTTTTGAAGTAGAAGAAGTAGGACGTATCCCCCACTACATCTATAGCCATAACGCCCAGAACATGATGGAGAAAGATGAGTATTGTAGTGCCCCACTCTTGGCCGGGCGACGCACTATGTAATAGGCATATGGCTAGTGTCAGTTTAAAATTTGGATCAGATAACCCTTCAACATCAAATCAATTTGGATGAATAATATGGGAACCATTCCAACTCATGAATTAACTTCTGTTGGAATAAGTCCTAGATGCAGTGAACTGCATCTTAGCGAGTGAGCTCTATAAGAGTCCCTTCACGGGACCTGTTCACAGTATGTTTTCCTTGAACATTTTTACTGCTTGGTTTTGATGAATGTGCTATCGCGTCTATATCTGCATTTATTTATGAGAATTTCGAGACCGAGGATAGAAGAAGGATTCTAACACGATGTTGGTGTCATTGTAGGAATGCGTGTAACTGACATTTGATCCTTGCGAAGCGAGTCTCCTACTCTCTGCATATTCTCTACTCGGAGGGTGGTTCAGACCCTTCTTTTCTACTCCTTCACATCAACGAATTCTTACTGCCTTTTTCTGTGTGTATTAGAGATATAGGATATAGATATATGACCTTAATCCTATTATTAGATTTAAGTTATATATTGATATCACATAAATATTTTTTATATAAGTATATTACTAGCCAAATAATTAATTAAATTTAAATATTTTCTCTAGGTTTCTTTTTTTTCCTTGGACTCAGGCTCTGTACCTGATACTAATCTCAACTTTCAGATCAAGGAAAGTATATATTGCCACTCTTGTTTATATTTGTTAAATACTACAACTACATTTATATTATTTCTGGTTGAACGATATTGCGCGTCCAAGGATAACTTGAGTGCAGTAGGCATTAGCCGACTATACGTGACCTATTATTTAAAGGACAATCCCTTATTTGAGAGATGTCCCAATCTCTCTTATGCCCATGACACATTTATGACACAGAGAGTTTCATGTGTGGATGCAGACTCTTATACTGGCTGATCACTTGTACAATCGAGATGTGTGACGGCATCATTTAGACACTATGATCTGGACTCAGGAGTAGGAGCTGGGCATAAAGTGATGCACGACAGATACAACATCATTGGGTGGGGAGGACACTCACTAGACGTATGGACTATGTACACAATTTTCTTGTAACTCGTAGTCTCCGTCAGGGTACCAGGTATGATGACCATGGATATATATATATATATATATATATATATATATATATATATATATATATATATATATATATATATATATTTGTATTAGATTCGGCCTCTGGCATCCACGACGCTATGTTATAGTAGGCCTCTCTTTCTCCCAGAGAATTATGTCGATCTCATTTAGCCTGCAACTCATGCGTCGAACGTGGTTATCATTGCATTTACACTTAGCTTGGTACACCCTTATTTTTTGCAGTATTGTCATATCATTAGTGTCTTATTTCTATGTATCTTGTTATGTCCTTCTGAGGACCTGGTTCCTTTTCAGGCTTAGTTGAGCAGGAGTAAGAGCAGATTTACGGGTCGGGTCCTGATGCTGTTTACAAGGACGAAGAGGTATATCCCGAAGAGTACATATGATCTTAGTATGATACCATTTTGGTTGCAGGATTCTACTTGGAGTTTGTAACTATCTATCTTACTTTCAGCACTCTACTTCAGCATATTTGTGTAGTGGATTTGTCTCCACCAACTCTAAACTTATTTGATTTTGTATGACATATTATGAGTACTTAACTTTATCATATTCAGACTAGTTTATTTTTATGTGGATGAGATCTAGTATGCATGTGACTATATTATTCTTTAGGTACAACATTATATGTAACTGAGGATTCCATTAAATTGGAAAACTCCTTGATTACGTATTGGCTGGCCATTATCGCGTAGCTTAGTTCCTATATTTTGGGACTATGACGTGACAATTTAATCCTCCCACCTTATATAACCTCTCATTATCTCTCTCTTCTATATTTTCTCTCTTTTTTCTCTTCCACTTCACTTTCACTCTCTTCCTTGAGCTTGGAGTTGGTAGGAGCTTGGTCTTGAGACCTAAGAGTATGGTTTTGGAATCTCTCTTGGTGGTGGACTGGAAGATAGGCTTGGATCTATACATAGGCAAGTACATATTTTCATTGATTGAACCAAAGTTGGATTTTCCTTGTAATATGCATTTTTTTGAATGTTATTGCTTGAAAATATTCCCTATATGTTTCTTGACTAGTTTAGTTCTTGATATTGTGATTTTTGTATTAGTTTTGGTCATGGTTATGGTCTAAATATTATTTCTAGATCTAATTGTGAGATACGAGGTTTGGTCTTGGTATTGAGGGGGATACTCGTGCTTTCTTGTGGATCTTTATTCTCTATGTTATATGAGATTGTTCTCTAGTATTATTTGCTATTATTTTTTAGTTTAGTGGCCAATCGGGACAAGTTTCTGGCCTGAAAACCCGATTATCGATCCAATAATGTGCTTGTGTTCACAAACGATATACGCCTAATACCGTTTTCAGTATGGAATACCAAGTGTCTCTACGGTATACCACCAGTATACCGAACTGTGTAATTTTTCGTTCTGTATGACTTGTTGGATTCTTCGGGAGTACCGTTGGTATATCGCGGCATATCGTTGGTATACTGGTCTGATACCCCACTTTGTATTTTTTATGATTTTCTTGATCCAGTTTCTCTTCCTATATGATGGCCTACTATACTAACATGATTTCTTGTGATTACTGATACCTTGTATTAACTGCTTGTGGCGATATCTATGCCTAGTGCATATGATGTCGCATCCCGGCCCCGAGGGCCTCCCGACCATCGTTCCCCCGCGGCAGGACCGGACGCGAATCATCGCACCTCGGCGCACCGGACGAGAATCACCGCACCTCGACGCTCCCGCGGGGCGCGTATGGCTGTTTGATATCGGGATGTGATACCATGCGAGCCTGCAGTTGCGCCCGCACAAGGCAACATCGTTTATGTTTTTTGGCTATCATAGCATCAATCGATTAAGCAGCAGAGGGACATTTTTGCATTGCATTTATGCATTTAGCCAACTGATTATTCGCGACAAATCGAGGGACTGGGTTATCTTTATACAAAGGCATCATTCCATACATTATGCCCTTTTATACGATAGCAGCTCGAGGAAATCGAAACCAAAATTTCTATGTCTTGGGGATGGGGCACGCCTATCGCTCCCTCGGATGATCCAGTGCCTGCAAGCAAGTAAACTGTTGGCGGGTCAGCACTTTTATAAGTACTGGTGAGTATAAACAACTGAATAGAAGCAAGCATTTACTAAAACCAACACTAAGTAATCATGTTATAAACTATTACATTACTAGTGATCTTTCTAGTTTTACCTATGTTCGTTACATGCTTCATAAGAACGGAGTCATATTACTTTGTTTTGGAAACATCTTTAGAAAACAGAGTTTCATATGCGATATAAGCAAGATAAGCCGATTGTTCTGTTTCAGGGTGTGCGCAGCGTGTCTCGTGAGCTATACTCAAAGACTCAAGGGACAAATACACATCTAGACCCAAATGCACATCTAGGGGCAGTCCTCTATCCAAGCCAACACAATGAACTATCTTATATGCAGAACGGTCCCCGAGTATCTCAGGATCGGCAGCGGTTGATCCAGCTAACCAATGACTCATTTATCTTATACTATTGGCATCCGTGACACATTGTTGCTTTCCACTATCTCTTTAGCAGCTGTGACACATTATTGCTTTCCACCAATAGCTATTGTCCGACCGATGCGAATGCATGAAAACACTATCAAATAAACTTTAGGATGCAGACAAGATGAACCATCAGACCATATATCTTTGTTGCGGGGCAAGCCGCCTTATCTTTGAACATATTCAAGCACTCGATATGGTTCTCTCGGAGCATAGGCGATAGTAGAACATGTTCATACAAACACTTAGTCTTAGACAGGCATTTCAGGATTCTTAGTTAAGCAGACATGATCGTTTCAAAGACAAGCTAGGTGAATTCGTTTATTAGCATGCAAGGCAGGTTCTATCATTCTCTTATGAAAACAAGCATTCAAAAACTCAGATTCATTTTTAAGGCATGCAAGAATCAGAGAACGAAGTTCTGCCCACTCACCTTGATACATAGTGCCGACGCGGAGCGGAGCACTACATACTTACCCACCAACAAAAAGTTTCGTCCTCGAAACTTCAAGGATAAACATCTCGATTTTTCGTGCAGCAATAGTCCTCATCCCTCGTCGTACTCAATCGAAACAATCAAGTCCAGAAAATATTTGTACTTTGAGAATATCTGTGGACTTATTGTATGGAACGCTCTATTGCAATACCATATCGAGAAAATCTCAGAGTCATAGCAATGGATTGGGCAAAGAATCGAATCCGCTCTGATACCATTATGTTACTCCCCGGCCCCGAGGGCCTCCCGACCACCGTTCCCTCGCGGCGGGATCGGACGTGAATCACCGTACCTCGGCGCACCGGATGCGAATCATCGCGCCTCGGCGCTACCGCGGGTGCGTATGGCTGTTTGATACCGGGACGTGATATCGTGCGAGCCTGGGGTTGCGCCCACACAAGGCAACATCATTTAAGTTGTTTGGCTATCATAGCATCAATCGAGTAAGAAGCGGAGGGACATTGTTGCATTGCATTTATGCATTTAGCCAACCGAGTATTCAGGGCAAATCGAGGGACTGGGTTCTCTTTATACAAAGGCATCATTCCATACATTATGCCCCTTTATACGATAGCAGCTCGAGGCAATCGAAACCAGAATTTTTGGGTCTTGGGGATGGGGTACGCCTATCGCTCCCTCGGACGATCCAGTACCTACAAGCAAGTAAACTGTTGGTGGGTCAACACTTTTATAAGTACTGGTGAGTATAAATAACTGAACAGAAGCAAGCATTCACTAAAATAACACTAAGTAATCATGTTATAAAATATTACATTACTAGTGATCTTTCTAGTTGCCTTAGAATCAATTTTATGGCAAAGGTTTAATAGCCTAACTCGTGTGGCAGTGCGCGGAGGAAACACGGCGAGACTTGCCAACTTATCAATTCTCCTTCCCTGTCCAAGTATAAACCAAGTTAATTTAAGCACAAGCATTTATAAACATTCAGGGACAATAACATATGCAACACGAGTATGCTACGAGCGGGTTCTAAATCAGGTGCACGAGTTCTTCTTTTAAATTATAGAACACAGGTGTACTTGTTACTCAGATTGATTCACAGATTCATTGATCTTTTATCATGATACTTGGATTCAGATTCATAGATACAATGCAATAACTCACACGTGGATTACCGCTAAGCGAGTATGATTATGTATATGTATAGGAGTCGCTGGCATGGCCATTATGGACATAGTCAAAATAAGACGGTGGTTCCGATGCCCCGGCAACTGACCAAACTTATCCGTGCTAGGAACAAACTAGCGCGACTACCGGATCTTCCCCTAGGTCGAATCAGTCCCGGTGCCCCGGCGCCCCGTCCGAGAAAATCAAGCTTGTGCACAAGCGTCCGCGACTGAATGAATGAGTTCTTTTGTTGTTCTTTCATTATTCTGTGTAAACGACAATGGTTGTAGGCGCAGGTCATGATCCTCGCTACAAGCCATCCCAGGCCATTCCTGACTCAGTGGTTCATTTATTCTGAATTTCACACAAGCAGCCATAAAAATCCTTGATTCATTGTTCAGATGTAACTTGACATGATGCGTTCCCCTGGTTCGGGGATTGCCTTGGCGACCTAACGGTCCCGAATACTTTCAATGTTTATACTTTTACGGAACGACTATTAGATAGTCTTCCGATGGTTTGGATAAAAACAAGGCAAGATAACATTCACTAGATATTGGTATGCAATTATATGACAAGCACTAAATCGAGGCAATATATAAGCATGCCAGTATGTATTTGTATAAACATAAGCATTCACATTAGCTCGGGCCCTAAGGTAAGCCGAGTAGTAAAACCGTAAGGGGACTTTCCGAGCGACATTATCTAGAGTCGTGCAGTGTAAACAGGTGAACAGTGCACTAAGAAGAGCATGTATATATCATTCTATCGAGGCATAACAGGGTCCAGTTGCACAAGACAGAGGTAGCATACGAAGGTCTGAATATATAAGCAACGTTTCATTTCCATGTTCTAACACAAGTAGTACAAGTTGGGATTATTCCCTTAGCTAGGTGCATTGGATTCTTATTAGCATGCAGGGGGTGATTCACCTAGTGACTAGCATGTATCGTTCCATATTTTAAGTGTGCTTGCTTAGCAAAGACAAGTTCACCGTAGCCCCCATCTTAGCGATGATTCGCATCGGTTGAGCGATACTCCGAATGAGCCTCTGAAAGCCTAAGCCGAACTCTTGAAGAGACAAATCTGGATATCCTTTGCCTCAAACGAGTATTCTTGCTGAAGCAAAGCGGGTCGGGATGTTGCATTTTCGCTCTTTGAATCGACAGTCTGCTTGAGCGGAATGGGATGTTACATCATACACCATTCAGAAAAAGTCTCGTTCTCGAGACTTACTGAGGACAGGCCGTACTATCACTCTATCAAATCTATCCCAAGCATAGCAATTGGTACCACTAAATCTATTTGAACACAATCTCCTACTCGTTTCTTACGCCATGTCGCGTGTATGCTGGGTCGGGCTCATTTGCGCCTTAGCGCGGGACATATTGCTTAATGCGGGGTACATTTCAATCGACCTTGATTAACGATCTAAGGCTGAGAAAAACTTATACAAGTCGTTTCACTTGTTCAGGTGGATATTCACTTGCACTAGCATTTAAGATCATTATATCGCGAGTCTGGATCGTGCACATATTCAAAGCGTCCTTCAAACATATGCATGTCAACTAACTTAGCGATAGCGAAGTCTTAGCACTCGAGTTTCACTTATCTCATTGAGTCTTGGATCGTGTACACGTTCAAGGCGTCCCCCAAACACATGCATTCAACCAAACTTTTAGATAGTGAAATCGGACAAGCTACTTTAGGAAAATCTCAAGGTTCTTTCGATAGGGTCAATTCAATTCTATATTATTTTCCATTCCAACTCAAGTTTCAAGCATTTTGCACTACCGTTAAGCACGATCTATTTGGTTTACAGACTAGCGTTCCTCCATTTGGGTCAAACATAACACACATTAACATTTTAAGTCTAACCCTAAGTCTTGCTGCCCCAGTTCTATCGCTTGTTCAAGCAATATAGTAAAGTCGGTAACACAGGTTCATTCACTCGATACAGGGTCGTTTGCCTAATTGCTAGGTCAGCTCGTAAGGTCATAGGTACAGGTTCAAGCACACGATACATCGTGCAAATTCGTCGCACGATGCTTGTCCTAATTCTTAGGGTTAAACCATTGTTCATTTGTACGGGGTATTCTACCCAAGCTCGTTTTTATTCAAATTTCTAAACATCGAGCATAGATTTCCCTACACTCAATAACATATTCGTTGCACGGGGGTTCGAGTCCGTTCAGTACAATTCATAATATTCAAGATGCAGGACAAGCCTAGTGATTTGCATAGTCTATCCCTCTAAACATGTTTTGATAGAATCTATATCCGTTCCAAGTCTAGTCCACCAAGCCAAGATTCGATTCTAAACCTTTAGTTATAGCTCCAAGTTTATTTAACCTGATTCATGTATCCATTCACGAAACCATCAAGCGTGATTTATTTCAGGTTCTAGGCTAACTTATCCATCGAAACATTTTCGATCACTTGCATTCCAAATTTGGCTTATCGTGTCAAACCAAAAGTTAAGACGATCTATTAGTTTATCACGCCTCGGTCTCCCGCAAGTTCGATCACCCTCGTTGGATGTGCGATCATCACGCCAACGCTCCCGTTTGATAATCGTCCTTATCCGGGCGTGACGCATGTACGGACATATAGTTACGCTCACATAAGACAAGAACGTTTGAACATTATGGCTATCTTCGACACGATCGAGACACCTTATCTTTCACCTTTACTCCATCCAAGTTATATTCGTTCATGCAGTGATTTTAAATTATTTAGTAAAATCATCCAACTTCAATGTTACCGTTCGGTAATTCCATAGTCTACTCCTTTCATTCCTCAAGCAACTAGTTTTAATTTTTCAAACCCAAGTCTATTCCATTATGATACATTCCATCTATCGAGTTAGTTTGGAATAATCACCGAGCATGTTCCTGTGAGTTCGATCATCCCCGCCGTACGTGAATCACCACGCCGGCGCTCTCGCATGATAATCGTTCAAGTTAGGACTGATTTTAGATGTTTTTCTTTCCGAACTTGATTTCATGATCGTTCTTCCAAACTCCAAGCCAAATTCATTATCGTTCATCTCTTCCATCGAACCAAGATATTCATTTCTGGCTAACTTATATTCGAGCGATATCGTATTCAAGTTCAATTCGTTCGTTTAAATCTGAAATCGCTTGTACAATCCTCAGGTCTCCAACAAGTTTCCCTTAACAAGATATTGATTTCCATTTCCCCTTACGGTTTACTACCACCGTTCCCCCGCGGCGGGATCGGACGCGAATCACCGTGCCTCGGCGCACCGGACGCGAATCAACGTGCCTCAGCGCTCCCGTGGGGTGCGTATGGCTGTTTGATACCGGGACGTGATGTCGTGCGAGCCTGGGGTTGCGCCCACACAATGCAACATCGTTTAAGTTGTTTGGCTATGATAGCATCAATCGAGTAAGCAGCAGAGGGACATTGTTGCATTGTATTTATGTATTTAGCCAACTGAGTATTCGAGGAAAATTGAGGGACTGGGTTCTCTTTATACAAAGGCATCATTCCATACATTATGCCCCTTTATACGATAGCAGCTCGAGGCAATCGAAACCAGAATTTTTGGGTCTTGGGGATGGGGCACGCCTATCGCTCCCTCGGACGATCCAGTACCTGCAAGCAAGTAAACTGTTGGTGGGTCAGCACTTTTATAAGTACTGGTGAGTATAAACAACTGAACAGAAGCAAGCATTCACTAAAACCAACACCAAGTAATCATGTTATAAAATATTATATTACTAGTGATCTTTCTAGTTTTACCTATGTTCGTTACATGCAGCATAAGAACGGAGTCATATTACTTTGTTTTGGAAACATCTTTAGAAAATAGAATTTCATATGCGATATAAGCAAGACAAGCCGATTGTTCTGTTTCAGGGTGTGCGCAGCGTGTCTCGTGAGCTATACTCGAAGACTCTAGGGACAAATGCACATCTAGACACAAATGCACATCTAGGGGCAGTCCTCTATCCAAGCCAACACAATAAACTATCTTAAATGTAGTACGGTCCCCTAGTATCTCAGGATCAGCATCGGTTGATCCAACTAACCAATGACTCATTTATCTGATACTATTGGCAGCCGTAACACATTATTGCTTTCCAATATCTCTATAGCAGCCGTGATGCATGGTTGCTTTCCATCAATAGCCATTGTTCGACCGATACGAATGCATAAAAATACTATCAAATAAACTTTAGGATGCATACGAGATGAATCATCAGACCATATATCTTTGTTGCGGGGTAAGCCGCCTTATCTTTGAACACATTCAAGCACTCGATATGGTTCTCTCGGAGCATAGACGATAGTGGAACATGTTCACACAAACACTTAGTCTTAGACATGCATTTCATGATTCTTAGTTAAGCAGACATGATTGTTTCAAAGACAAGCTAGGTGAGTTCGTTTATTAGCATGCAAGACAGGTTCTATCATTCTCTTATGAAAACAAGCATTCAAAAACTCAGATTCATTTTTAAGGCGTACAAGAATCAGAGAACGAAGTTCTGCCCACTCACCTTGATACATAGTGCCTACGGGGAGCGGGACACTACACATGATAGCCATGTTACACAATTTCATGCATGTCACGTGCTGGAGCACCCTACCATAATATTGTACTATCTTGTTCTTGTTGTGGCTCATAGTAGTTCAGTCATGATTCTTAAATCCTGGTTCCTTTCCTAATTCCTGGTAGTGGCTCATTGTGGCACACTTATCACTCCTGATTTCTGTACTGTTCATGTAGTGGCTTGTAGTAGTGCACTCATGTTTATTGTTTGTAGCACGTAGTTGTTTACCTGTCTATAATGAGCACCCTACCATAATATTGTACTATCTTGTTCTTGTTGTGGCTCATAGTAGTTCAGTCATGATTCTTAAATCCTGGTTCCTTTCCTAATTCCTGGTAGTGGCTCATTGTGGCACACTTATCACTCCTGATTTCTGTACTGTTTATGTAGTGGCTTGTAGTAGTGCACTCATGTTTATTGTTTGTAGCACGTAGTTGTTTACCTGTCTATAGTTCCTGTTTGTGCTTGATAAAGCCATTGTCCAGCCTTACATTTTCTTCAAGGAAGAAACCTCATGTCTAGGATGGATCACCGAATGCCACGACCTGGAATTCTTAAATAAATGATTTAGGTTAATGACTAGATTAATCACATATGTTCATTGTGAAAGGAGGTTTCCAAATTACATGTAATTTCGTTATCTCGACCATACATTTTGGATTTGTCGCTCTCCGGCGTAAGGGGTACACTTCTAGCATACCGTCGAGTATTTTATTCTGGTACATGATTCCTGAATCATGATTCGCTTGGATAGACTGCAATATGTGACCCTTGGTTCCTCAAAATTGCATATGCTAGTAATTAGGGCTTGTGATAACCCTAGTTAGTTAATAATATCAAGTTGTAAGTCATGATTGGTCGTATGTGTTTGATTGATTGTATTACTATCTACTCATGTTGTCACTACCACATTTTCTAGGAAAGGGTATTTTAGTCATTTGATAATTAATTAAATATTGTGCATGTTACATATTTATTTGTTGTATTATTTATTTATTGTTAGCATGTTAGATAATTTTTGGACTTGTGTTAGTGGCCAACTAGTTTAGTTTAGACTCATAGACTAATATTTAATTCTAGTTAGAATTGAGCCCAATAATTAGAAGCCCAATTATTAGGAGGATAATTAATTAATTAAACCATTAGACTAGAAGCTTTCCTCCTTAATTAATTTTTCCATGAGAGGCCCTAAGGGGTATTTTAGACTTTACATAGTAGCTTGAGGGAGGGGACAAGTGAGGCCTATATAAAGAGGATGAAAACTTTCTCTCTCTTCATTTTTTATTCCAAATCTAGATCTAGAAAATTCTCTCAACCAAATCCCTACCAAATTTCCACCCAATTATTTCCCAAATTACCATTGGAGGCTATTAGAGCATAGATCTACAAGGAGGAAGCATGAATCTACAAAGAGGAGTAATGATCTACAAGTTGAAGGCCAATTTCACCAATTTTGGAGGTTTTATTGGGAATCCATCTCCCAATAGGTACAATTCAGTTTTTCCCTTAATTTAGGTTCTAAATCTAAGAATTAACCATGAAAAATCAACCCATATGCATAGGCTATCCATAGGATTTGGTTTTGTGTTCATAGGAGGCCTATTGAGAAAGTTATGGTACTTTTTGTGTTAATTTTAGGGAAATTCCGATATTGACATTTGTTGTGTGTGTCAATTGGTCCTATAGATCAATTTGGCATGTGCTTGTGCGTTTGGGGATAGTGCCGTGTCTACAATTGGGTACGTGTAGGTCATATCCCATCAATTTGGTGATACATGTTGATTTAGGGATTTTTCCTCCGACACGGGACTTTGTACATGTCATATTTTGACACGGACACGTGGATTTGTATTTGACTCTTCGTATTGTTCATAAATAATATATGTGACTTGCTCGTGTCCTTCGGGGTACGTTTGGATGTGTGGTGGACTCGTGTCACATGCGTATCCTAGATCTAGTGGGATACAGTGTGATACTCTCCATGTGTTTGTGCAAATTATATGTAGATCTATTTCTTGTGTTCTAAATTCATGGAGGATGTAATTATATATATATATATATATATATATATATATATATATATATATATATACACTACCATAAATATACCTACACTCTCATAATATTATTATGTACAAATAACTATACATAATAATATACATATATATATACACAATATATATATATATATATATATATATATATATATATATATATATATGTATTGGGTTATATATATATGTATTTATATATATATGGTAGATATATATATGTTATTATATATATTAGATATATATAGGTTTCAGCGACAGCAGGAGAGTGTCGCAACAACAAGCGTCGAAACAGCGGAGAAATAGCAGCAGCGGTAGCAGCTTTTCAGCGACAGCAGTCAGCCATAGTTGCAGGAAACTGTTGCTGAAACAACAATGTATCAGCAGAGTATCAGAAGCTTCAGCGACAGTTTTTAGTGACAGTACAGAAAACTGTCACAAAAACTGCAGTGTATCTATATACACAGCAGCTTATCGGTGACAGTAGGCAGGGTATATATCGACAGTTTGGCAGTTTTTAATATATTAGATATTAATATATATATAGATATATATGTATATATATATGGTAATTAATATATATGTATATATGTTCCTAATTTTCTAATTGTGCTTTAGTATACTATATGTATAATATATTTAGTTGTAGCATATAATATTATTGGAATAGTTAGTATATTTTAGTTATCTATTGTTATGAGTATCTTTAGTTATATATATTATATATTTGTAGGTATGTATGTATGTATGTATGTATGTATGTATGTATGTACGTATATATGTATTAGTATTTAGTGTGTAGTTGGTAGTTAGTATTTATTCTATTTAGTACATACTAGAAGTTATATTGGATTGATATATGTATACATGTAGTTATTGATGGGTAGTTAGTACATATATGAAGTTTTGGCAATTACCTTGAGATACCAAGGTAAGTATCAAGATATACCAGGGTATGAGTAGTAGGTATTGGCATAGTAATAGGATAGTGTAAACTAATTATGGGTTGGTATTAAGATGACTAAAATAAGGTATATAGTATTGTATAAATATTAAATGCATGGTAGTTTATAATTATTGTTGGGTAGTTAGTATAAATAAGATTTTTAATTTACCTTGAGATGCCAAGGTAAGTATCAAGGTATTGGAGGATAATCAAGGTATTAGGTTTGGGTATCAAGATAGAGGTTTAGTGTTGTGATACCAAGTTGGTTCAAAACCAAGATAATTATTTAGCATTTAATATTTACCTATTGTTTGCGTATCCTGAGATACGGTATCTTAGTATCCTAAGTTGTAGCTTGTTGACCTAGATTCATAGTGTATGAACCCAATATCTTTGAGTTAAACTTATGCAACCTAGAAATAAGTAGTTGACCATAGTTTGACTATAGTTGACCTAGTTTGACTTTTGACTTAGAATTGACTTGTTGACCTAGAAGTTGACTACTTTAACTTATTCTCATTCCAGAACCTTGTATTAATGCAATATTCCATATATAGGTCTGTGTGGCACCAGTTCGGACACATTTTGACATTCATTGCTCTGGACCACATGCGAGTACATTCTCTGATAGTTTCTCATTTATGATATCCTCTATGTTCATTGTATCTAGTGTAGATATACATATTTCTTGACACGATGGTTACACGGAATGGTATATCCGAATCTCGTCATGCGATGTTATTCCTTGTATATGGTGTATCTTGTGCAAGTCTTGTTTCATTGATTATCTTGTGCATGTACATACACTAATTCTCGAAAAGAGTCGCTATCTTCTTGGGAAATCCCGTGCCATAGCATACCATGGTTGGATCCACTATACCAGTCGGAGTTGGGGAGTATGTAGTGTAGATATGTGATCATACCCTCCTTGTGCAAGTCTTGTTCCTTGTGAGTATTGATCATACACCGCACGTATGATTAACCAAGCCATTTACTCTTGTGCAAGTTCCCAAGCCGATCACATGTTAAAGTTGGTACTCACTCACTTAGTCATTAGTATTCTTGTTCATTGCCATATTGTTCATTCTTGTATTTATTTTCAGTATTGCCTCTATTGTGTATCTCTTGTACATGTATATGCATCTTGTATATTCACATATATTTACTGTTACATAGTTTATATCATTGATTAGAACTGTTGTTAGAGATGTACTTCGCTCCATTCTTGACTGAAAAATATTTTTCAGAGGATCAGAGAGATTGGTGTCCAACATACTATGGACTTCGACTTATAGATGGTGCAGATTTGGACCCATTAGTTCTGGAGTGATTGACGAAAGGTTTATCCGGATCACTAGTTTTCATAGTTAGTTTCTTTAGCATTTTGGTACTGAATTTGTTTCCGGCTTATAGTTTGTGAATGAATATTATTTTATTGTTGATTATTATATTTTTGATGTATAGTTAGACTTCCTTCATATCTTCTCGTGCTTTAGATTGTGATTGAATTTTGTGTGAGATATTGTTGGCAAACTTTATATTATTGTGAGATTTTAGATAGTATAGTAGACCAAGACAACGTTCTACTGCCGATACTGCGGCGTAGGCTGGGCGTTGTTTCCGACTTGCATCCCTACATCGGGTGCGGGTCGTGACACATGTTCCTGTATTAGTTCCAGTTTATTGTTAATGCCCTTATTGTACTATTCATTTTATATTTTATTGTTGCTCCTATTTATTCTATATGCTCTTGATGTGCATGCTTATTTTCCTTATGCTTTGGTTTCCTGCTTTTCTATGATATGCTTGCATGCTGGTTTTAGTTCATTAGTTTTTGGCTTCCTTTGTGCAGTTACTATTTGGGATTTTGACCCTATTAGTTTTGCCACCTAGATCTCCTACCAAAGCCGAATGATCTATCGTACCTTCCTCTCAATGGTGACCATACAGAGGACTACTAACCGAGTGCCTGAGTGAATTTTTTATCAGTTCACCCACTGACTTTCTGTATATTCTTTTAAGGTATTTAGCCATCGAGCACTTGTTTAGCTCGTAGTTTGGACATAACTTTCTGCCCAAGGGCATACATGGTCTGTATAGATTCTAGACTATAGTTAAAGTTGATCATTTAGTGTGATATTCTTGCTACTATCTCATTTTGTGTTACTAGCTTTATGATAATCTATAGATTATAGTTTGTGATGCTTTATTGCATTATTTGCCAGATGATCTTATATCTTGCTCTTTACTTATTAGCTAGTGATTAAGACACATATGGTTGCTTGATTGATTGCTGGTTTATAGAATAATCCCTCATGTCTTCACAATTGTGACCGTATCTTAGGGTACCGAAGTACTCTAATATACGTAGCTGGCCTAGTTCTGTCCCTGCTCTCCAGTATTCCGGTTATGGAGCGTGACATATAAAGAAAAAGTTTAGATGACAAAAGAAGAAGAAGAAGAAGAAGAAGAATGAAGCAAAAGAGGAAAGAAAATGAAGTATAAAGAATGAAGATGCTCTTCTTCTGCTATTATTAATATAAGAAGAAGAGAATAAAACAAAACAATAAGCTTGTTGTATTTATGAAAGATAGATTTTCACCCTTAACCCTATAACTGAATTAATTACAAATTTAGTGATATATTTTCTTAAAATTACAAACCCATTCTAATCTAATAAATATATTAATTATATTTTATATTCTTATATATATCATAAGCATTAGTTATTGTAATTGATTAAATTATGTCTTACTACCTTAAAATTGTAGGCTTGAATCATCTAGGATTATATTTGTAAAATTGTTTTAGGACCATGAATTATAACTTAGACCATTTTTTTCAAAACCAAAATTTATATGCAAGTAACCTATATATATTAACTAAATTAAATTATAATGAATAATCTACTTATATAAACTAAATCACAAGTTACATTTTATATACTTATAGTATAATTTCAATTGTTAATGTATATTAAATATCTTATAAATTAATAGAACTTCAAAGTTAAACCACAAAAATATAAATTCAATATGAATGCATTAGATTTTGTATAATCTAAATCTTGTAGTCCTTGAACCATATAGCCCATATAGCCTTGGGATAACAAAGGGAGTGTATGGGTACATGGTCGACTGCCCATGTTGGCACCATCCACAGAAGGCTAAGGCAAGTACCACTACCGATATAAGGCAAGTACCACTACCGATATTTCTTACTTATCTCTATATTTGCTTGTATCATGCTTTAGTTAGAATTATGGTAGTGTATATTACATGTATTTTAATTTACACGTTATATTCTTTATCTCGCACGTGCACAAAATTTTAGTTATACATGATTGACTCAAGTTCAAGTTCTAGTC
This sequence comes from Iris macrosiphon, assembly GCA_036927795.1. Classification (NCBI taxonomy): domain Eukaryota; kingdom Viridiplantae; phylum Streptophyta; class Magnoliopsida; order Asparagales; family Iridaceae; genus Iris; species Iris macrosiphon. Next base: position 98,293,571 of record JAYESA010000017.1, read on the forward strand.
ATTCAAGTTATTCTTCAAGTTTAATTTCCAGTTATTGAATGATTCTAGTATGATGAGTGTGGGTATGAAGAAAATATTTAGTAGATATGTGGACTATGATCCAGTTACTACATCGAGGAGGTAGTTATTACCATTTCAGTCTAGTTGCCCATAGCCAATGAGATTGATCCAAGTTGTCCATATATCGAAGAGTCGTTTTCTAAAACACACAGAGTGGCAAACGTATCTAGTATGCTCTAAGCATGATTCATGATTAAATCTAGCATGTTATCTAGTACATTTTCTTATCTAGAAATGACTGTTTATCTCTTCATACATGCTTTCAGTCAAGTTACTCTCTAATTATTTAAAAACATACATATTTTTCAACCATGATATTTTAGTTATTTTTAAATACTATAATTATACTTTTTTTTGCTAAATTATTCTTGCTTATGTAATTATTTGTGTATAAGTTGTTGGTTTGTATGTACTTGCTCCAATCTTGACTGGATATGTTGATAATGTTAGGTAACTAGTTACACTATGCACTGTGGACCATTTGTTGGATTTGTAGATGCTTTTGGAGGTTGATCCTAGATAATTTAGTCAATTAGTTTTTTAAAATTTAAATGTTTTGCGGGTTTGTTATGGAATTTTATTTAAATTATAATTTTGAATTCTATAAACTGTGTAGTTATTGTGCATGAGCAAGATGTTATTTGTGATTAAAATATGGATGCATATTTGAATGATGATTGAAATTGAGGTCTATAAGGCGTAATACCATCGACACTGCGACGTAGGATGTGCTCGACCACGTAATCGTATTCCGAAAAGTGGGAGCAGATTGTGACACGTTTGCCCTCGCTCTCCAGTATTCTTCTTATGGGACGTGACATGATGTTCTTCCATTAACGACTATATCAGTTCTCAAGGAACTTTGTGTGCCTTTATGAACGTCTTTGGTATTATAAGAGGCCACGTTAGTTCTCAAACAAATTTGTGTACAGCCATTGAATGACTTTTCTACCATTGTAGGATGACTTTTGCTACTGCCATAGGAGGCCACATTACTTCTTAAAGAACTTTATGTGCCACCATAGAGAGTTTTGCGGTGGATGTAGAAGAAAAATATTAGATCTAAAAATAATAATAAGATCTACTTACTCTTTCATTCGAAGCACGATCGCATATTGTTAGCCTTCATGGTAGAGCGTATTGATGACATGTTGTAGTCTAATATCGTAGACTATGAGAAGAGATGGACATGAGAAGAAATCTCTTGTTTATAGAAATATGCAAACAAATAACTTAGAATGGGTATTTCTAATATTTCTATAATATATATATATATATATATATATATATATATATATATATATATATATAATTGGTTTACAACAAATGGTCATCATATCTTAAGGGCGAAATCGAAAAATTGAGCTGGAGTAGATTGAATTAGGCTAGGTTGGGCTAGATGTGAGGTGATTGATGTCACTACCACATTCCGAAAATAGGGGTATTTTTGACTTTTTATAATATTTAATATTATTGTAGTTACAATTAAGTAATTGCATGATAATTAATTGTTTTAAATAATTATGTGATGTGTAATTAAATATAATATTATATACAGTGTTCATTTGAGTTTGAGCTGGTAGACTTGACCTAGAAGCCCAGTAGATGAACACCTGTCCGAATTAGGGAATTTTGTATTTAATTATTTTATTTAGAATTAAATTCTTGGAGGTAGTAATTAACTACCGTAATTTAATTAATTATTGTGCATTGCCTTTGCTTCGATATTTGGAACGCTACCCTGACTTTTGTCTTCCAATAAATTTCACAATCTTGCCCTAGACATGCCCGCCTTTCATTCTGCTATTTTTACAACTCATAATTATGCTCTCTGTGCATTATTCCTAGCCGCACAAAAATCGTCGCGGACGTTATTTAATAAATCCCTATTTTGTATCGTTGTGCGTTCTAATTGAAATTGGGGACAATCTTGACCTATTTTTCGTGCGGCCCAAATTAGGGTAATATTCTGTTCTGAGTCTTCTTCATTAATGCTATTGATGACCCGACCTGATTTTGGTCCCATGTACTCCTAATTAATTTTAGAACACAGCTTACATTTTATTTCTAATTAAATTGAGGATAACATTTTGACTGATTTCATAAATCCTAATTTAATTCTAGTACCCGATTAATTAAACCCGTGCCTAACGCACAACACCCTCTCACCATGAAAATTACTAAACACATTTTTCTCCACAATTTTTGTGTCATTTTATGTGTCCGTGCAATTTCCCAAATTTAAGGGGGGCTAAGTTGCAATTAATGAAATTAGGTGCCCTCACCCCATTGGCCAAAATCAAATGGAGGGGTCACAAACTTGGGTCCAATTTACACTCATCCTTTCACCACTCCTCATGAAGAAACTATTTCTCTTCATGACAAATCCTATCCCTCCATTTTGAATAGGAGCATCTCCACCCTCCATCCATTCACCACTCCCTATAAAACAATACATCACCTCACCCTCACAACTCCCCAAGCAGGCCCTAATCCCAAGGAACCTAGAAAACCCCCTCTCTCTCTCTCTCTCCTCCCTCCTCCAATTATTTCTCCATGCAAAGAAACTCCCCCCTCCCTCAATTCTTCTTCTTCTCCTTCCCTACTCCTCTCCGGCTGAGCCCCCACCTTCGACGGCCAACGACGGCGACCCCGACTTGCCGCCGACCTGCCGCTGCCTGCTGCCGCCGCCTGCTGCTGCTCCGGCCACTGCTCAAGCATCCACCGGCCTGCTGCTCCGGCACGGCGCTACGCTTCCTTCCCCGGCAGCCCGCCGCAAGCCCGACTCCGGCTACTGCACAACTCCTCCATGATCCCATCTTCTTCCCCGTTATTCTCCGGCCGTCGACCACTCGACTGTTCCAGTCCTCTCTGCACTTCCCGAGCTTCCCGCTGCGACCCGAACCACCGTACTCCACCTCGACAACCAGACTCCTCCTCCTCCCCCTCGTCGAAACGGAGCTCCACTTCCCTCAACGTCGTCGCTCTCGGCAACGTCGGAGCTGGGAAGTCTGCGGTACTGAACAGCTTGATCGGACACCCGGTGCTGCCGACGGGGAGAACGGGGCGACGCGCGCACCGATCAGCATCGATCTCTACCGGGACGGCTCGCTCAGCAGCATCCCGCCGACCGACTGAACGTCATCGACGACCTCCCAACCACTGACGTCGTTCTCCTCGACCTGACCTCCTTCAACGCCGGACTTCCCTCGACCTCGCTTGAGTTCTCCAGTCCGGCCATCTTCTGCGACGGCTGTGCACCACCGCACCCGACGGTGCCTCCACCATTCCGACTTCCCGTATTGGTTGACTAGCCGAGCCTCCACCGGCGCTAGTTCTCGACACCTTCCTGGAAGCCGACCGCTTCAACCAGCTCGACCGGAGGCCTAACGGTGCGAACAGACAGAGCCGACTGTGCAACCTCCGCAGCTTGCCGCAGGCTTGCACGTGATCCAGTCCCTACCTGAGCCTATCCTTGACCAATGCAAGGGCAGTCCAACTCCTCTCTCGCTCTCTCGTGTCCAACCCCGAAGAAGAAATCGAAGTTATGTTATTTGTGAGTATACTCGACTCCTTTCCTTCCTTTAGTAAACGAAAACACATATACGAATAGGAGATGAGAGGAAGGTAGTTATCACGTTGGCTATATAGTAGAAATTAAAGAAAATAATCATTAGGTTCTCTTTTATATAAAGCCCTCATTGTTTTCCAAATTGCATAAGATTTCAATAATTACGAATTGGAGCATTTGTTGTTAACAAGTTGTATTACCAATATTTAATATATATTAAATATTTTGTTATCAAGTACTTATTACATATCGTATACCATATTTGTTATATATTATATACCAAATTGTTAACAAATACATATCATATATGATATACCCTTATTTTGTAACCAAATACTTACTGTGTATTATATACATTATTTTGTTAACAAATACTTAGTAGGTATTATTTGCCATTATTTTTAGCAAATACTTGTTATGTATGCATGTATGTATAAGAAATTTTATTTATAGAAGTATAGGTATTTTTGTACGTAAGTTTCGTACCTATATGGTAAGTATTTTGTTATATGTTTGTATAAGTAACTCCACATAAGTATATATCTGGTAATTTTGAATGCTTAACTATTAATTATATAAAAATATATGTTTTATGTAAAAAGAAAAGTGTTTCCTTATTTATACACGTATTCATAATTACAGTTAGGGTGTTACCATATATATATACTATAATAAAACCCTAATTAGGAACTTGTTCGTAGGTATATATACAAATATGTATTTTGGTATATAAATATATATTTATATACATCTATTAGTGTATATACACAAATACGTATTTTGTATAATTACTAATAGACACTTATATATATATATATATATATATTATATACGTTTTTATTGGTATATACTCTGAGTGTAAATGTGTATTATATACGTATCCCTACTAGATGACCCTAGTTGACTAGAGCCATGCCTGGCATAGCCCTGAGGTCAGTGTATTTCTGTTGTGTGTTAGCGTAGCATCTGATACAAGTGATATTATTATATGTTTATAGGACTGTCGGATTCTCCAGACGATACTCTGGGACAGGACATTGGTATTGACAGCTAAGGACCCAAGGCGAGTACATTCTCTGATTAGTTTCTAATTTATGATATCTCCTATGTTTCCTGTATCTAGTATAAATATCCATGTTCTTGACACGTTGGTTACACGGATTGGTATACACGGATCTCGTCATGAGATGTTATTCCTTATTCATGGTGTAGCTTGTACAAGACTTGTTTCCTTGATATCTTGTGCATGTACAGACACTGAGACCCGGGGAGATTTGCTACCTCCCTAGGGAATCCCGTGCCATAGCGTACCATGATTGGATCTACTATACCAGTCGGGGGTGGGAAGTATTTTAGTGTAGATATGTGATCATACCCAACTTTCCATGCATCATAGCTCACCCCACATCTCACGTCGGGTGCGGCCTGACCATCTCCATGCTTCATAGCTGTTACGTGTGATTAGCCTGACCTCTACATGCATCAAAGCTAACCAACGGTTAGCCTGACCTTCCATGAATCATAGCTAATCACATGTAACCAGCCTGATCAAGTTCCCAAGCCGATCACATGTTAAAGCTAGTACTCACACACTTAGTCATAGGTTTCTTGCCCATTGACATATTGTTTCTTTTCCTGTATTTACTTACAGTATTTTCAGTATTTCTTTCATTGTACATTTCTCGTACCTATACATGCATCTGGTATATTTCCATCTAGAACTGCTACATAGTTTATGTCATTTATATAGAACTGCTATTTAGAGATGTACTTTGCTCCTTCCTAACTGAAAAATATTTTTTTCAGACTGTGACCTTAGTAGACTGGTTTCTGACACACTTGGGGATTGGAAGTTAATGATTGCAGGTATGATTATTTTGTCGTTAGACTTGTCTTGTATTTCTTGCTTGCCTTGATATCTCATCGTGCTTTAGTTTATGTGATTGAGTATTTCTAGCATTATTTTATGATATCCACGTCTCCTTATGGAGTTGGGTATTCACGTGAGTTTGATTAGATAGTTACATGACCTAGACAGCGTTCTACCGCCGATGCTGCGGCGTAGGCTGGACGTACCCACGCACTCGTGCCCCTAAACCGGGTGCAGGTCGTGACAATTGATATAGTAAAACAATAAATAAAAAATCTATAAAAAATATATATAATTTTTTTGTGATGGGCTAGAGTCCACCTAGCCCCTATATGGTTCCGTCTATGTCATGTAGCTAAGAGATAGACATTAATTGACACAATTAAATTTAGTAGTTAGACGAACTAGAACATATATCAGTATATTATAAAAAAGTCAACCACCGAAGTGGTAATCTACTATTTTTCATATTTAGAAGGTTAATCATTTTAATATTTTAAGAGGGTGTTTGGTACGTGAAATTTATTTTTGTTCACAGACAAATTTATGGTGGAAAAACTATTTCTAAGTTTGGTTTAGGTTAAAAAAAATACATGCTCGAAATTTATGAATACCCGAGTAAATAATTTACCCACAAAATATGTGAATCATATCCCTTAAGAATATGTGGGTATATATTTTTTGCCCGGACAATTTCTTTTAATATTTTTTATCCTTTTTCTTTTTTAAGATTTTTTGTTTCACTTACTTTTTTCTAGCTTTTTTTCGTTTTTTTAAAATTTTAATTTATTTGTTATTCATTTTTTTCAAAATTTTAAATTTTAAATTTTTTTGTTTTTTTTCTTATTTTAATCCCTTTTTTATTTTTATTTTCAATTTTCAATTTTTTTTGGAAATATTTATTTAGTCACAAAATATGAAAATATAATTTTCAAAAAATTTAATTAGGTATTTTTTTTTGAAAAATATAGAATTTTTGGCTATATAATATTTTGCAATACGAAGTGTTCCGAAAGCTAAAGGTAACAGAGGCATTTTGTTTGGGTAAAATTCAGTCAATAGTGTCAAAAAAAAGTGGCACATTGGTAAATAATGGTCATTTCTAAAGGCACATCAAAAGTTATTTGAAGATAGTCCAATTTTTAGGACTGTCAATTTTTTTTGACAGTATGACTGTCAGATATTTCGACAGTACTACCTATTGGAAGGACTGTCAAATTTTGTTGACAGTCCTAAATCTTTAGTCCTTTTAAATTTTTTGACAATTCTAAAATTTTAGGATTATTAAAAACTAGCAGAACTGTAAAAATTTTGACAGTCCTAATGGACTATTCTGACTAACTTTTGATGTGACTTTAGAGAGGCCTAAATAATTAGAAACAGTAGGTTGTTAATAAATAAATATTCTTCCGATTTAACAGCTAATAAATATCCCCATATTGCCGTTGAGTGCGAGAGAGAGAGGTCGACTTACCAATGGCGGAAAAAATTATAGAGAGAGGAAGTTAGAGAGAGAGATAGAGAGACGCGGCGGGTGACGGCGGTGGAGGCGGCGGATGGAAGCGGCGCCGATGCTGAGACAGCTCATCGGAGAGATTCAAAAGTAACTCTCTCTCTCTCTCTCTCTCTCTCTCTCTCTGTTTAGTTTATTTCAATGTAGTTTTATTTTGGTCTAACATTCATTCATTCCAAGACATTTGCGATTTGTATGCCGTGTCGGACACTCCAAATTTCAATACTACACGCCAAGATAGGTGGTGTGTCCGTGTAGCACTTGTCTGTACGGTGTCCCGTGTCAAATCGCACTTGTTCCATGTCCTTTTTAAAATTCACAGTCGACAAATTAGGGCTCCAATGGTATATGTAGTGTGAGTGAGTTCCAGCTTGAATGGACTTAGTGTTATAATAGGGGATTTAATTCTTAATTTGTATGATTGAAGCTGGTACAGAATTTTTGGTATATTTTCTCATATTATTAATTAGTGTTGGAGACTACATTTTAGAAATGTCGAGATTGCTTTCGTTAGGCCCAAGGCATCGTTCCTTCACGGACCTGCCACGTACTCCTCGTCTCTGCTCCCACTGAGCAATGCCACGAAAGTATAGAAGGGAGGTGGTCACCCCTCATTGCTCTGTCATGTTGCTCAATGCAGAAATGTGCAACGGACGGTGATCATCGCTGGGTGCAGGGGCGGAGCTAGGATTTGACCATAAAGGGGTCAAAAAAAGTTTCGTGGAATTCGCCGGAACAGAAACTAAAAGGAATAGCAAATGCTCTATTCGATACATTAAAGACATAACAAAATTAAGAATGTAATTTAATCACACAAAAGTCCGAATTAAATCTGCGGCACTAAAATAATGAGATAAAAATTGAACGCTAATTTTACTTAGAAGCTACCAAATTCTCTTGTTTTCCTATCCCCAAAGATAGAGAACAAAGAGGATGATATCATAAAGCTTGAAACCATGTGGGTCTATTGGAATTAGGCAACCAGTGTTTTCTATAGTAGCCATATGGAGAAAACAAAATAGGGAGGGAATAATGCAAAAGGAAATTATATGGGTTCGGAACCATAAATCTGAATAAATTTATTATCTTTTGTGGCTTGTACTTCAATGGATTATTTTTTGTACGTTTAAAATGTGAATTTGGAATGACAAAAAGTCAAAAATTTAAAGGGTTGCAAAGTTGTGGTTATTTATCAAACTCTTACTATTTCACCATAGCTAGGGCGGTCACTTGCCTCCCCTCAGCTCTACTTGGCTCTGCCCTTGGCCAGGTGGGTGGTGCTAACTGGTCTTGCCCAGTCAAGAATATTGGTGCACATGTATGTTAGGAGCGACTGTCACCACTCATGCTTCTTCTTCTTGACGGCAGTGAAGAATCGCCGGGGTGGCGGTGGTGGGGAGAAACCTATACTTCTGGTGGTATGGGATCTTGGCTGGTGTTATTGTCGATGCAGGTGGTGGTAACTGTTCATCATCTGCCATTTTGTCAGCATCGATTTAAACAGGTGCGGTTATAACCATTGTCATGGGCGGTCATAAGCCCTAATCTGCAAGTGCACATGCCACTTCTATCAGGAGTAGTTGCCATTGCTTGTGCAGGTGGTGGTGACTGTCTGCATGCAATTCTCAATATTGATAAGTAGGCCTATCTTCCAATTTACAATTTTTTGCAGCCTATCTATGTTGCCATTTATATATCAAGTGCAAGTTCTTTAGAGCAATTTATCTGAACTGCCTTTATGTATTGCCAATCAAAATACATTAACATGGGATTCTTGACTGGAGTTTCAAAGTGGATTTTTGTTGACATCTTTGCTTTCCTTTTTAGACCATCATCCATCAAATATTTCATTCCAATTTTTCAGCGCATAACTACAACCTTTGGTAATCATTAGTACCTCAGTTATGGTGATGGCATCGTCAAGATAACACTTGGGATTTACAACTTTAGATGAAGGATAAAAACTAGGAGGTTCAAAAGTGAATTTGGGATCTAACTTAAAAGCAAAGCTACTAGCTGAGACGAGTGAGCAGTTAAACAAAACTATTATGATAGTTTTTGTTACTATGAAGAATCATTTATTTTGATTTCCTGATTAAGAAGGGTGATGCTCATGGAATCAAAGCAAGATATTTGTAGTGGAGTACAAGCCTTGAAATTGAGAGGGAAGTTTACAAAATCAGTAAGTTCAGCCCTGTTTTAGGAGGATGTTGGGCAATAAAAAACATGTCCTGGAAAATGATAGTAGCCGAAATGAGAATGTTGAGATGCAGAAATACCATAAAATAATGTAGAATTAAAGCACTCACAGGAAATTAGAACTGGTCTTTGTAAAATCTAACAGATACACTTGTTAGAGAACTCATATGACCATAGTTGCTAGCACTGGGATTAGGGGTAGAGAACGATGAACATGGATAAAGGTACATAAAAGTTATAGTGGTTGCTAATATTATTGAGATATGGTCATCATTGGAGCTAAAGGGAAGCAAATGAATCATGTAGCAGATGGAAAATATGTGGGTTTATGTCTTTTATGTTATTCTTGTTGCTGAACATACATGTCTCTGTCCAGTTTATGTCTTATATGCTCTGGATAAATTCTCTTCTTCTATATGCAAGTTTACCTAATGTGCAGTTGGCATTTGCTATCAATCATTATCACATTCATGTTCGTATATACTAAATGACATGAACAAGAAAGACTAATAGCATATAAAAGGGTAACTGTGAACTAGTAACAATAACATCAAGTTACTTGTGTGATTTAGAATACTACTTTCGGCATGTAGACGGCTGGGAGTAATCCAGCATGTCAATATGTGCAGTGTATGACGCCTGTCATTTACATACGAATACAAATAAATATAATATGGGTTGGCCACATGCCTACTAAAGTATTCTCCTGCTCAACTCACTCTGAACAATACAATCATGAATCTTGATAACAAGAAGTGAAACTAGATCACGAATCTCAAAAAAATTCTCTCTCACGTGCACGGCACAATATCACAATCATGTATCAAGAACTATGAGTATGGACAAGTATTATAGCATTATAATGTAAAGGTAAATAATAAGCGTAATGAACTTCCCTGATGATCATAATTGAATGAAAGGATAATGTGAACCACATCTACGAACTGTCCACAGGCTAACCACGATATACGGTCCACTAGCAATTATCGATCTATGCTTGGTTTTCTGTAGCTAGATTGTGGTTTGTGTTTTCTTTGTGGGATATAGTGGTTGACGCTCTCATATCTGTTGCGTGATTGTCTAAATCCCAACAAAACTGACACGGATTGAATCATAGGAAACGGTTTAGAAGTTTGTTGTGACAATGAAACATGATTTAATGATTGTTAAATAAGTATTGATTGTATCACTTGATTATAGTAAACTTTATAACTTCCTACAAATTTCCTCATGTAGGAGAATTTAGGACGGCTGATCATTTTTGGGTGAGCCTCAATTGACCATGCTACCAATGTGGTAGATCTTCAATCTCCCAGTAACTAAGTTCTTGAATTTTGGTTAATTTTACATGAGAACCATCTTAATGTCAGAGCTTCATTCGTAACTGATCTGATATGAAACGATGATGGTACTAACAGAATTACCTCACTAGTTGTGAACTATTTGAATTAGTATGGTTCCTATGTAACTCTTTTTGAAGTTCAATTTTAACTGTTCTAGTTCCACTTTGTTCAATGTTTTTGTAGTTCATGGACATCCTTTTACATTGTCATTTCTTAGCATATCAACAATATGATTACACAACAATCTGAAGAACAAGGCAACTGTAAGCTAACTGATTGCTGTTTCATCTGAGCAGATGGTATTTCCTTGATCTTGACAACTGCAGCATGGTCGATAATTACTTTGGTTCAAGTTTTGGTCGGAAACCTGGTTCTCCAACTATGGTGGAAGCTACCAAGCCTCCACTTGCAAAGAAATCTCGTAAAGAGAAACCTTATGCTTCAAGTTCAACTGAGATCTTGATGGACCAACACATTTGGAAAGAGTTCCCTGAAGATATATTAGAACTTGTTATTACTCGGCTTCCAGTTGCAACATTTTTCCGTTTCCGTTCAGTTTGCCAGAAGTGGAATTCCCTGCTGACCTCAGCCACCCTCCCCCATCGCTTTGCTGAAGTCCTGCAAGAACAACCTCCATGGTTCTATGCAATAACAGCTGAGAACAGCAACTGTGGAGCCATGTATGACCCTACTGTCAAGAAATGGTTCCGCACTTCCATCCCTTTCCTCCCTTCCAAGACCATCATCCATCCAGTCGCTTCTGCTGGTGGCCTTGTGTGCCTATTGGACATTCACGACAATACTTGGTCTGTGTGCAATCCTCTCACTTCTTCATTCAGAGAGCTGCCTCCAGGGTCCTCCCATGTCTGGCCTCATGTGTCTGCCGGAATGGTGCAATATGGGTCTCCTGGAGAAACTAGCTATAAAATCATGTGGCTAGGATCTAATGGTGATCACGAGGTCTATGATTCAGTTAACAATAGTTGGACACGCCCTGGAATGATGCCCCCGAGCATCAAGCTACCACTCCGTCTGAACCTTGGTTCGCATACGGTATCCATTGGGAACACGTTCTACTTTGTGCATACGAACCCAGATGGCATAGTTTTGTATGATGTGGTCACCGGTACATGGAAGCAGCTGATTGTGCCCTTCCCGCCACATCTTACATACTGGACGCTGGCGGAGAGCGAGGGGCAGGTGCTGCTCGTGGGCCTTCTTTCAAAGAATGCAGCCACATGCATCGGCATCTGGGAGTTACAGAGAATGACCCTCTTGTGGAAGGAGTTGGACAGAATGCCAAACATATGGTGCTTAGAGTTTTATGGGAAGCACACCAGGATGAGTTGTATCGGAAACCGGGGATTGCTTATGCTGTCCCTGACGTCGAAACTGTTGCAGAGGTTGGTCAGCTACGATGTGGTGAAGAGGCAGTGGGGAAAGGTCTCAGATTGCATTCTTCCTCGTAGTGGAAGGAAGAGGCACTTGATTGCTTGTGGGACAGCATTTTATCCTTGCCCTACTGATGTAGCCTGACTCTGGTAGAGGTATATGTTTCTTCTTTTGTGCATTTCTTTAACATTATATTTCAGCATTGCTCTCGCTCTAACAGTAGCCTCATTCCTTTTGAGTCTTTAGTTTAATTTGTAGAGATGAATGCAATTCCACGTAACAAATTGTATGTCTTACCTTTTTTGCTTAGACCCTTATAAGTCTAAGGGAACTCGGAGGGTGTTCTTTGGTTGAATGAGCTTAAACTGTATATCCAAAAGTATGTATGTCCACCTCGTCTTTGGCCATCTAGGTTTTATGTCATGACTTTCTCATACCCATATATATCTTGGCTAGAAGTTTTGCATCAATATAGTCTTCTCATGTCCATAGATATTTTGGCTAGAAGTTTGGCATCGACCAAAATAGAGGGAGGGTTGACGTCAGGTCTGAGAAGCTGGTCAAAGAAAATTGTTATTTCTTTCGTAGAACTTTTCGTAGAGCTTTCTTATGCTCCATAGGTGTGCCCCATTTTGACCAGAGGATGATGATGTCTTGTTTTGTTTCAGGTTTTGCCCCAGTAGCTGGTGTTGCAGTTATATGCAGGATTCAGTTGTGCACGGGATATTTGTCGAAGTTCTGTTCTATGTAGGCAAAAAGCGGGATATGTAACTTCGGGCGACAGATACTCTTCTTGCGTTCTTACTCGTATATAACAGTGACACATGCAGAACAAAAACCTATTTTGTATCCTCATTTCTTCTAAATCATGGCGACTTTGACATATTTGAATGTTTTTATGCACAGTATACCCACCAATTTGAATACATCTTAAAGTTGTTACTAGTCTTGAATGTTGCCTGGTGCATATAATTTGGATGGTGCTTCCGACCTAATAGAGTTTGTACTTTGAATTTCTCAGGTTTGTGATGATTATTTAAGCAAAGAGCCATTGTCAAGAAGGTTCATATACTACTTGTTTATGCTTGTACACTATATAGTTGGTTGTAAGCTAAGAACATATATTTATGTGAACTTGAGTAATACTGCTAACCTGCAGTCATTCCATGAAATTATATATATTCTATTAGGGAAAATAAGTTCAAATATTTACCAATTTTTTCAAGGACAACATTATTACAAAATAACTAGTAAATTCACGTGCGTTATACGTAAAATAAATATTTTTATGATATTATTAAAAAATAGTTCAAATATTAAATATATTTGAATTAAGATTTAATAATATCATAAAAATATTTATTTTACGGATTCAACTACCTTCACCTTCAAGAACAACTGCTCCTTCACAGTGTGGCCAGCCACACTCCACAGAGGGGTCTCGGTGGCCGGCGGCTGATTGGTTGTTATGCCAATGTCACCAATGTCAATGCCAGGTGTCCTGCGGGTGTGCAGGTCAGGGCGCGCACCAGCGGGACTGGTTTGGTCCAAGCACCTCCTACAGGGCGTCCGACAGGAACCGATATTGTTTGCAGAGGCTGCAAGTCCTCTGGCATACAGTTATGCCTAAGATGATACAACCAACACCTTCACCGGCGCAGGAGAACGAGGCTTGAAAATGGTTCAAAATTGAGCCGTCTAAGTCGTTTGTAAATTCTTCAACATTTATTAAAAAAATTACGGTAAAAAAACTAACGCTCTCTTTTCTTCCGCACAAATATATATTTAAAAAATAAATTTAACTATTTAAAAAATTAATTTAAAGAAAAAAAAATATGAAAAATATTTAAATTGTTTAATAACAACTGCTTTGGACAAATATAGAGAAGTTAATTGCAAAAAATATATAGAAGGAAAACGAAAAGAAAACTGAAATTGATATACTAAAGCAAGGGAGGTTATCCTTTTTTATATTTAAATTCAATGTCGGTTATGAAGATGGACTCGTGTCAGAGTTGTTCTCTATCCACATTGATCGACAAGCTACACAAAGCGTTGTTCTGATTGCAATTCAATGTGGATAGAGAACTCTGATGAGCAATCCTTCTTTAAACAGTTTCATTTTCAATCCCAGTCTGCCTCCAAGCATTTTAATCTGCAACCATGTTTGAATATATGATATTTTAGATGTTGCAATCCCAATTTGAATGTTAGTACGAAGTAATTGAAAAATAAGTAAAAAAATTTAAAAATTTAATTAATTGCCTGGCTAAATTGATAAATATTTATTAATACTAATTATTTAACTTTTTAAATTTTAAATATCAACAGTTAATCACCAAATATTTTATTAAGTAGTTATATCGTATTAAACAATATTACTATTTAATACTTATACTAATTATCTAACTTATTAGAAATTATATTTTATTTAATTTAGCTAAATTGATAAAACTAAGTATTTATATTAGTTATTTAACTTAATTATAAATTAATATTAACAAAATTTTGCAACTTATTTTTAAAAAAAAGTGTTACTTCACACCACGTGTTTGCCTCCAAGTTTTTATCCCCACTTCCATGTTGAACCAAATTCTCCCAAGTTCACACTTCCACACAACAAAACAAGCCCTTAGTGGTGGATCCTTAGAGCTTTTTTTTTTTCCCCCAAAGCCAGCATCCAATTAAATGGGAATGATTTACCACATGGAACCATATTTTACTAAATTTGATAATTTTATAGAACTGGAGTGTCATACTGTTGCAAGAGTGCAAAAGAAAATAGATTTGTTGATATTTTGCAATTGACAACTTCATTTCCAGGCTTAACTTGTATCTTCAGAAAAAGCAGCATGGTTATTGCTCTGATACTGCAGGCATTTTGCGAACCAAATGTAGTAGCTCAGTTGATGTATTTATACCTATCAAAATGAGCATCAAAATGCCCAAATATACTATAGAGGACAATTTGCACATCTAGGTCAAATGTTCCTTTTCCTTCCTCCCAGTATAAAACAGTAATGAAACAAAAATTTCTCATAACATGCATGTGTCAGCACAATATGGATTTACCTACAAATCACAAATTCATAATGCATATATACATCAACACAACACAACACAACACAACACAACACAGCTGGAGAAAAAAAAATACTAGAAGAGAATTACTCCAAAATGTCGCACCTCATAGCCTTTAAAAAATGTATCCCTAGTCTGAAATGGATTTTTTTCCGCAAAAATACTGGAACTGTTCAAAGGCTTGATCTTAGAAATGAGATGAGTACAACATAAGACATTGATGATATACGTAAACATATGATAAATTATTCCCACAACAGTTCTAACCTAAACTAGGAGGCTTAATTACCACTGACAAAATATTTTTAGATGAAAAGTGACTAATATAGGGCATATATGCCATAGAAAAGCTGGTTTCAAAACAACTCAAACATACTTTCGTTAACACACACAGAGATAAGACTCTCTCAGTGAAGATCCAAAGAGATTGTTTTAAATGAAAAGTGGTTTCTCAAGTTCCCTGATTCACAGAACCCAAATTATGTATATCTTACATAAACAGCTCATCTGCTAGCAAAATCATAAAGTAGAATAAAGAAGGGCTTCAATTTTCATGACAGGCTGATATGATGATGGCGAAATCAAAATAAATCACAAGAATGGTTATAAAGTGAATCTCCAATGACATATTTCACCACCGCAAGAAGAAAGTCCAGATATGAACCAACATGACCAGACACCAAAGAGAAGCAATACAGCAATGAAACTGATGCACTACATAGGTGCCCAGGAGATTACTAATTATACTTGTATAGCGGAAATTATGATATTACTGTTGTACCAGAAGCCTCTATCATCAACTTGGTGGCAATGTTTCTATCAATGGCAGAATTTCAAACTTCAAGAACTGAAGTAACAATTCACTAATAACCAAGATATCAAATATTTAACAAAGGACTCCGCTTTATATCTAACTGAAGGATACTTTTGCTAAGAACACAGATTGCATGGCAGAGACCCTCTGATGAGAAACACACAGTACTGTTTCCACTGCAAGGCTCAATTTCGAAGTCTCAACATTTGGTTGGCATAATTCAAAGTCTTGGATACATAATGAGAATGAGGTTAACAGACCAGATCATGTTAAAGGTCAAAGGAGCTGACCTGATAAGGTACAAATTTAGCTTTAGCAAAGCCAAAGGTCCAAATACTAAATCGAAGTAGAATGTCAAAGTTCTTACAAACAATATCTACCAGATATTAACTCTCCAAAATTTCTTTTCTTCGAGTTGATGAATTTTCTAGTGAACTTGAAAAATGACCCATTTTAGTAAAATTATGAAAACCCCAAACAATTAATGACTCCTTCAATCACCATATTGTTGGAGTGGGTGGGGTTCCCAACCTATGTGGAAAATATCTCGGAGTAGGATTGAGTATTTCTTCATATAATAGGAATACCTCAATTTATTTGGATTGGATATTCCTAAATATAATAGGAATATCTCAATGGATTTGGATTGGATATTCCTACATATAATAGGAATATGTCAATGGAATTGGATTTGGATTGGATATTCCTATATATAATAGGAATGCTAGTTGTGGGTTTGAGGCTATATATAAGTGTCTCCTGGCCCTAAAATACATCACTCTCTCTAAAAAAAAATAGCAACAAGGAGAGAAAAGGAGGCAAGAGTGTCATTGCAACATTGGAGAGGAGAAATAAGGACTGGAGGCCGTTTCAAAGAAGGAGATCAGTTTCGGATATTTCTCGTTGTCTTTCTTCTTCGTGGTTATAATCTATTTTCTGTTCCAAAAGAGTTGTGGTGATCCGTTTGGATCGGTAAGAAGTTTGTAAGGAGTCGGTGTATTTATTATTCCATTAGTGGAGACTTTTCAGGGTTGGACTCCGATCGTCCTGTAATTTTTTCCGCAAGGATTTTCCACGTCAAAAATCTCTGTGTCTGCGATTTGTGTTTGGCGTTTTTGGTTTGTGCGTTTTGTTCGGTTCTCTCGCAGGTACTCTCTGGTTTTGGAAACGGTTTTCGCACTTTCGTTCCCAACAAAGTGGCATCAGAACCAGGTTCTAGAATTTCAGAAGGGTTTCAGGAGTTGACAGGCAAACCAGGGAGGAGAGATGGACACGAAACCGGTGCGCATGGTGAACCTGACGTGAATATGATGAGATCTTTTCTCCAGTAGTCAAGCAGTCGTCTATACGGGTGGTGCTAGCATTGGCAGTCAGTTTTGACTTGGAGGTCGAGCAAATGGACGTGAAGACGACATTCTTCCACGGTGATCTTGAGGAGGAGTTGTACATGGAGCAGCCAGAGGGATTCTGTGAGAAGGGAAAGTCATATTTGGTCAGTCGGTTGAGGAAGAGCTTGTATGGTCTGAAACAGGCTCCGAGGCAGTGGTACAGGAAGTTCGAGTCGTTTATGGGGGAGCATGACAATGCACGGATGACGTCGGATCATTGTGTTTTTGTGAGATATTTTGCCGAGGATGATTTCATCATTTTGTTGCTTTATGTTGATGACATGCTGTTGGTGGGTCGGAATGCCACCAGGATAGCAGAGTTGAAGCGCCAACTGGGCGTGACCTTCTCTATAAAGGATTTGGGCACAACGAAGACTATTCTTGGGATGGAAATCAACCGAGAGAGAGAGAGAGTCCAAGCAGCTACACTTGTCCCAAAAGAAGTACATTCACCGGGTACTTCAGCGTTTCGGGATGGACGGATCAAAGAAAGTGAGTAACCCCCTTGCGGCTCACTTTAATTTTACTGAGGAGCAGTGTCCATCTACCGAGGACGAGAAGGAAGATATGGAGCGAGTACCACATGCCTCAGCCGTAGGAAGTCTTATGTATGTTAGGGTATGTACGAGGCCAGACATTGCTCACGCAGTCGGCACAGTTAGCAGGTACACTTCCAATCCTGGAAGGGTACATTGGAGTGGGGTCAAGTGGATTCTACGATAACTTCAGGGTACTGCCGATTGGCGATCGACTTCGGACTATGTGATGATGTTTGCTGGTGGAACAGTATCGTGGCTGTCGCATTTATAGAAGTGTGTTACCTTGTCGACGACAGAGGCAGAATATATTACGGCGACGGAGGCTTGCAAGGAGTTGATGTGGATGAAGAAGCTGTTGTAGGAAATTGGGCTAAAGCAGGAGCAATATCCTTTACTTTGCAATAGTCAGAGTGCTATTCACCTTGTGAAGAACTAGACATTTCATAGCCGGTCCAAGCACATTGATACCCGGTATCATTGGATAAGGGATATGGTTGACAAGAAGGAAGCAGCGCTTGAGAAGGTTCATACAGATGACAACGGAGCAGATATGTTCACAAAGGTTCTACCAAGAAAAAGTTTGAGTACTGCAGGCGGATCGTCGGGATGACGACCCCCTTCACATAGTTGTGAAGGGAGAGATTTGTTGGAGTGGATGGTGTTCCCAACCTATGTGAAAAATATCCCGAAGTAGGATTGAGTATTTCTACATACAATAGGAATACCTCAATTTATTTGGATTGAATATTCCTAAATATAATAGAAATATCTCAATGGATTTGGATTGGATATTCCTATATATAATAAAAATATGTCAATGTAATTGGATTTGGATTAGATATTTCTATCTATAATAGGAATGCTAGTTGTGGGTTTGAGGCTATATATAGGTGTCTCCTGCCTCTAAAATACATCACTCTCTCTAAAAAATATATATAGCAACAAGGAGAGAAAATGAGACAAGAGTGCCATTGCAACATTGGAGAGGAGAAAGAAGGATTGGAGGCTGTTCCGAAGAAGGAGACCAGTTTCGAGTATTTTTCGTTGTCTTTCTTCTTCGTGGTTATAATCTATTTTCTGTTCCAAAAGAGTTGTGATGATCCGTTTGGATCCGTGAGAAGTTTATAAGGAGTCGATGTATTTCTTATTCCATTAATGGAGGCTTTTCAGGATTGGACTCCGATCGTCCCGTGGTTTTTCTCGCAAGGATTTTTCAAGTCAAAAATCTCTGTGTCTGCGATTTGTGTTTGGCATTTTTGGTTTGTGCGTTTTGCTCGGCTCTCTCGCATGTACTCTCTGGTTTGGACAACGGTTTCCGCACTTTCGTTCCCAGCACATATCAATCGTTATATATCTTAGATTATTTTCGTGTGCATGAATACTCTCCAACAATTTATTTCTTGAGAAATTTGCTCAAATGTTAAATTTTCTTGCATACATTGAACCGAACCCCAAAGAGTAAAATTTAATACAGTGTGTACAATTTACAGAAGCTATTTGCATAATGAAGGAGTAAATGCGCATAGAAATAAAGGATCAAATGCCCCTTCACAAATAGACTTAGATAGAAATGAGATGCAAACTTCCATGATATACAGGTAGCAAGTATAGAAGGGAAACATATAAAAGAGGATAACCAAAGTCCCAAGGCTTGTTGCTTTTATAAGAAGCAATATGTGTTGTACAAGTAGTTCATGATATTTATTTGGCATTCAACATTCCTCGGGGAGTAGTATTATAGTACCCATATATAAAAATAATTTATACAACTAAATCCTAAGAACTAAGAAGATGCCCATGGAATGGGGTAGTATTATAGTACCCATAAAAAAATAAGGAAGATGTAGAGTTTTAGTAACTATAAAGATGTTAAGCTTATGAGTCGTACCATGAAACTAAGAGAGAGTAGTTGAGCAAAGATTAAGGAAAAAAACTAGAATTTTAGAGAATTGGTTTGGTTTTATGCCGAAACAAAAGAGATAATTACTATAGAGGAACTCAACTCAAGTCATATCACGAAAGTACGGAAGAGAGTAGTTGAGCAGACGATTAAAGACTAAAATTTAGGAGAATCAATTTTGTAGGAGATCTACTATGGAAGTCACCTACTCATTAAGAAAAAAAATTAATGGAAAGATTTAGAAAGAAAAGAGTGACTTGTATATGGTTTTTATTGACTTACAAAAAGCTTAAATTCGAGTTACTAGAAAGATAATGTGGTAGAATTTGAAGAAGAAACAAGTTCCTAATATTTAAATTGAGACTATTAAGGATCAAGGGCAACAAACTTGTTTATTATTAGAGGAGATGGTAAACTAATCCATTTCTTATCACCATTAGCTTATATAGATCGACATCCAGTCTTCACCTTTTTGTTGCAGTTATAGATAAAATTACTAAGCATATCCATGAGGAGGTTCTATGGTGTATGATGTTTGCCAACTATTTTGTGTTGGTCAGTGAGAGCAAAAAAGGGCTATATATTAAAATAGGAGTGTGGAGAAAAACTGTAAAATCTATGAGAATTAATTTAGTAAGACGAAAACAAAGTATATGAAATACAACTTCAAACATAAATTAAAGAAAAAGGGGGGGGGGGTGTCCATATGATGGACAAGATATACCTAAGCCTCATAGTTAACGATATTTAGGATCAATCATTTAACATGATGGAGAGATTGAAAATGATGTCATTTGTTAAGTTTTATAAGAAGTAGTGTATTAGTCTATTGGACTTTAGTCCCATATCGAATAGAATAATAGAGAGATGTTGCCTCCTCTCATATATATATGCAATCTCTCTTTATGAATGAATCAAATTATT
This sequence comes from Iris macrosiphon, assembly GCA_036927795.1. Classification (NCBI taxonomy): domain Eukaryota; kingdom Viridiplantae; phylum Streptophyta; class Magnoliopsida; order Asparagales; family Iridaceae; genus Iris; species Iris macrosiphon. Next base: position 98,314,165 of record JAYESA010000017.1, read on the forward strand.
CCTTCCTACATGTTATCAGAGCAAAAACTCTGAATCCCTTTCTCCACATTAAAAAAAAATCCTAATCCCCTTCCCCCCCCTCTCTCTCACTCGATCCCCCACCCTCCCCTTGCACGAGTGGCAGCCCCCCTTTTTCTCGAGTGGCAACCCTTTGAGAATACAATAGCGGGGACATCGGGCACTGGCACGACGGTTTCATCGATTCGACTTGTCGATAAATGGTTGGATGGACCATATGGTTACTTGATATGGCGCAAGAAATTCGAGAGGATGCTTCGAAGAATAAGGTTGTCAAAGCATCTAACTGACAACCCCCAGCAGCGAGTGATCCCACATACGAGTAGTTGAAGACTGATGACAGCCGACTGTTCATACAGTTAATGGATTCGATAAAACCATCAATAGAGGACATGGTTTAGAATACAGACTCGGTGAAGGAGTTGTGGGAGGTTCTTGCAACAGCGTTTGATGGCAAACACAATTTGTCTTGTATCTATGACTCGGTCGTTGATGTCTACCGAGCTGATCAAGGAGACAAATCACATAAGGACCACTTTTATGCCTTCAAGGAACTGACTGATGAGGTTAATCGTGTGTTACCTCTAACGATGGATATCAACGAGACAAGAACTCAACTTCAGCAACTCTATGTCATGGCATATCTTGCCTCTCTCCGTCCTGATGCAGAATCTGTACGGTCTTAGAATATTACTAGGGCCGATGTTCCGTCTTTGATGGAAGCCCACTTTCGTGTCCTACGGGCAGTAAAAGTCATTGAGACTACTACGGGTGAGACCCTTGCTGATCGATCTGCCCTGAGTGTAGCTCTTGGTGGATTCCGTGGAGGTCGTGGTGGTCGACGTGGTGGCCGGAATACTGGCCGCGATGGTGGACGGTGCAATGATGGTCGTGATGGAGGAATACCGCGTACATGCTTCAGTTGTGGAAAACAAGGCCACTTTCAGTGGAAGTGTACCAAGGCACCTACCGCCAATGCTACATCAGATACTGATAGACTATCAGTGCAGATGACGACAGAAACCTATGCCGATTTTATCAACTTCCAAACTCAGTGTCATGGTGAAGCTGTCACGCCCCAGTCCCAAAATACAAGGGACTATGCCACGTGGTAATGGCCAACTACGTACCAAGGGAACTCCAGTCCGACTTTGAATACGTATAAGCTGTAAATGAGGGTTATTATCTAGATAACACGGTCTATATGTCTATGTCTCAAACCACAAGGATATGTAATAAAGAAAGGACAACATGTATCATGGTGTGCACCCCACACTACACTCGTCCGAATAGACTCGAAGGAAATAATATGAGTCTACAAATACTGGGCTATACGAGCAGAAAAATAACAAAGATCAGAATAGCTGAACAATAGAGAAGTGAAAACAAATAACGAGTAACGGTACATGCATGCCGGTATAATACTCCTCAGCTGTCTCAAGCCTCCCGCCAGCAATCGACCCTACAATCTGGCAGGGAACCAGGTCCTCAGAGGGACGTAACAAGGTACAAAAACAGTATGCCATAGTATAACAGAAAGAAACAAGTGCAACGTCGGTATAATCTAGCATAACCACCTAAATGAGATACAACTTTGAAGACAATGTTCGACACATGGGTTTTCCAAATATAAAATCGTAGCTCCGAACACAGAGACACACAGGGCGTACCGTAGCTCCGAGCACAGAGTCACACGGGTGATACTACGACTCCGGATACAGGAACACTACATAAATAGGAACATATACATATATATAGCCTGTGTAGAGTAGCCCAAACATCTAGTAACTGTCTTCCCCTCCCAAAGCGGTCAACGAGTATTCGTTGAACCTGAACCTCTATCTAACAGTCTCGTCATACTGAAGTAACTATCAACAATCACGACCCTAAATTCATCCCAGATTTCGGTCATGCTGACAGTATCAGGATACAGAAAATCTGGCACGATGACAGTGTCTGAATGTGTCATAGGGTTCTGATGTAACCAAGTAGGTACATCAAGGTATCGCGAACATCTATCAATCGATACCAGATGTTACCAACGAACGTCTGTACCCGGTTATGACCCGGACGCTAAGTAATGATTCTGATCCAAAGCGCACATAATGCATAGAATATATAAATAGAAATATGGAAACTGAGATACAGGATGGCAAGGTACACTTGCCTGGATCCGGATGCAGAATATGGGGCTCCGGTACAACGTCTAAGTTCACGAATCTCGAAGTACCTAGAGACGAGATATAAGATTAATCAATAAACTATCACGATGCTATTAATAGGTGAAACAAGTCTAGCATATGCTTCAGTCTTAGTAATATATAGCTCACATAGACACTAACTAGAGGGTTGACCTAAGTTGACTAAAGGAACGTTGTATCAAATACGATCAATAATCAGTATAACGTCATCAAACCAAAACTCCAATCCCCTAATATTTATCACGGTGCTTTCAATCGTTCAAGCTATGCTCATCCTCAACCATACCATCCTTGTATTCACAGACATTATTATGTACATTCTATTTATTCATCCTCAAATAAATTAATTATTAATTATTAAGCTCTCAATTAAATAACCTTCAATATATTATTCTAACACCATTCACATATATACCTACTCCTCAATATCCACCATAAAAACTCACAGGATCGGTGCACTTGTCGGCCTCCAGCAGTCGATATGTAGGTCGATCACCGTCGAAATGGCGTGAGCGGATATGCGCATCAAGGGGACTCAAGCACGTAATTCTGCCGAGCTCGTCGGCTCTGCCGGGAGGAGCACACGGTTGAAGGAGTGACTGATGGCATAACAAGTTGTAGTGCTATTACAGGAGATGAAAATACGGGGAAGTGGTCGATGGGGAAGCATCCGGAGTCCAGACGGGGATGATAGGGTTGGAGAATGTAGTCGGGAAGAGGAGATGGTGATGTTGTTGAAGCTTGGTGGAAGGAGGAGGAGTAGGCAATGGAGGAAATTGTTGAGTTGTGTTGTAGAGGAGAAGAAATGATGAAGAAAAAGGAGGCGGTTGTGCTATTGGGATTTAGGGTTTGTTTCTTGTAAACCCCCTCGACTAAAATTTAGGCCTACTTAAGTTTAGATAGAGAGACTAGGGCTAGTTTGAATCCAATTAGAAATAGAATATTGTGTTTTAGATAATTTTACAATATTTATATCACTTAGTGTACCTTACCGTTGCTTCGATAATTGGAGCACTACACTAGCCATTGCCTTTCTACAAATTTCACACCCATATCCTATACGTGCCAGTCTTCTATTCTGATTCTTGTGTAACTCATAACTATGTCTATTTGTGCTTCATTTTAGTCGCACAATATTCGTCGCAAACGATTATATTTAATTCTACATAAATCCAACTTTGTACCCTTGTGCATTCTAGTCGAAATTAGAGACACCATCTTAACCCATTTTATGCAACCCAAATTATGATAATATTCTATTCTGAGTCTTTTATGTCCATGACACTTGTGTCCCACCAAATTATAACCCTATGTACTTCTAATTAATTTTAGAGCACCAATTACATTAATTTTAATTAAATTAATCCAAAATCCACTTTTTGTGCAATTTTCCAATTGTTAGGGACTTTATTGCAAAAGTGCAATGATGTATCACTATCCTATTGGTCAAGCACATGAAGAAATCATCCCCTCCTTCCTTTGACCGTTCAACTCTTTCTCCCTCTCTCCTCCTTTTGGTTTGACATTCCCCTTTATATTGAATCTAGGCCACTCATTCAAATGGAGCCATCCTTACCACACACCATTATATATATATATATATATATATATATATATATATATATATATATATATCCTAACCCCTCTCCCAATGAAAACCTCATCCCAAGATGTACTTGGACCGCCCTAATCCCTAGGTTGTCAACATCATCTCCTCCCACATGCAAAACTCCTCCATCATTTAATTTACATCACCATTACCATCCTTCTTCTTCAACTAACACCAACCCTAAACCCTCCCCTACTGTTCACCCTCTTCTTCCCTCCTCCCGCCGACCGGAGACCAGCAGTCCCACGGAGCCCTCAACCCCCCGCTGTTTTCTTCCATCTCCTTCATCATATTCATCCCTCAACTCATCTCCTCCGCCTGAAGCCGACTGGAGCAGCTCCCAGCCGATCCCAGCCGAGTCCCGTCGGAGCCGACTATACCTCGCCTGAATGTCCCCTCCTTCGACTCGAACACAGAACCCGACCACCCGTCGACAGAACCCGACCGCCGATCACCACCATCTCCCTCTCCTTTCTCATGTTCACCCTCATCACACCTGACCGGCCACCACAGCTACACCACCATCCCCGGTTTCTTCCCTGACTCCACGTTCTCCCCCTCCTCGACTGAGTACAGTTGACTCGACCACCCACTGAACCACCAACCCGTGGCCGAGAAGCCCTCGCCTGACCATTCCCCTCGTCTTTCCCGGACTTCCCTCCTTCCTCCGGTGATCACCCCGAGTCCCCACCATCTCCACTATTAACACCATCTCTGACCCGGCCTGCTCACCGCCCTACCGCGGTTCACCCCGACCTCTCACTTTCTTCTCCAACTTCCTTCCCTCCTCCGCCGAGCAGTGCATCCATCGACTGCAAACCACCTCTCTTCCCTGCTCCCTCCTCCTCCTTGCCTGAGCCGCGGCTGATACCACCACCATTAATGTAAACCCCCTCGATTTATTCTGTAGATAGTTAGAGTGGATCTGGAAAATTTTTGATGACAGATGTTGAGGTTTAGCTTAGATATGTTTTATCTGGAATTTTAATCCATTTAATTAAAACATTATTCCACCCTATCTTTGTCTATTTATTCGGAGCCCATTTTCAGCCCACAAATTCCGTACAAATTTTGTACACTCGACTCAACTCGCCAAATTAGGCACTGGACTTTTCTGATTGTTAAAATCAACTTTTGTGTGCTCTAAATTAATTGCGCAACATTTCGAAATCGTAAACCGTATTTTATTCCGTGTCGGACACCTGTGTCGTTACCCTCGATTTTGGAGTACCAACTTAACCCGTTGAGTCGGACCAACTAAAGGGTCCAAGACTGACTCCAAGCCCCCACCATTTTTGGCCTTTGCGCCGTTTCCAGATTTTGACCCCGCGGGCCCCAATTAAATTAAATTCGCGGGACGCGTTATCATCAATTAAATCGGGATTTAACAACCTTGTAATTTCTATTTTTAATATTAAATTAATCCCAATGCCCTTCAAATTTGACCCGTGCCTGACGCGCGACGCCCCCTCACTATGACAATTTTTAATTATATTTTCTCCGCAAATTTTTGCGTCATTTCATGTGTTCATGCAAATTCCCGAATTTACGGGGGCTAATTTGCAATTATTGAATTGTTGGCAACACCTCATTGGTCATGATAAATTGTTGGGTCCCAAAATGGGGTCCCAAACCCATTTTCCTCATTCCCTCATGAAGAAACCTCACACCCTATCCATATTAAATCACCACCACTCATTTATCCTAGGAGAATCCCAACCACACATTCAAACCTCACATCTCCCTATAAAGTAACCTATTCTCCCCACCCTCAACACACTCAACCGGCCCTAATCCCCATGAGAAAAACTTCTCTCTCCCCTACCTCATTACTTTCTTCATGCAAGAAAAAAACTACACACTTCTCCCTCCATTCTTCTTCTTCTCCTTCCCTTAACCCACTCTCCCCAATTGAGTAACCTCCAGCCGGCCGACCAACCTTCCCCCGACCGCCGGCCATCCCCAGACCGACGGCCTCCGGCGGAGCAGCCGGTCCAGCTCCTCCCGTTCGGAGCAGCTGCCCCCGCCCGGTCGGTCCAGCCACCCCGCTCCTAACCGGAGCAGCCCCGCACAGTGAGCAGCCGACTACCCCACTGTTGCACTCCGGCGCTGTGCGTCCCAGCCACCCCGCTGCAGCGCTCCGGCCATCCCCGTGCGTCCGCTACCTCGCTGTAGCCGAGCAGGTCCGGCGCTGCCGAACCCTCCCCGCCGGCGCCGTCAGTCCGGCCACTCTAGCCGCCCCGCTCCGGCTGTGATTCATCTCTTTCGGCCATCTTCACGGTTGTTCCATCATCACCACCCTCCACCGGCCCTACCCCGGCATCGACGTCGGCGAGGTCGATTCTCCTCTCCCTCTCACGTTTAAAATTCCAGATTTATTACATATCATATTAAAGAGGTTGATGTTTATATATATGGAAATAAGATTGTTAGCTAGGGTTTTGGGTTTATATATGTGGATGTGTAGTGCAAGGTGGTAAAGAAAATATGAGTTTGATATATGCAATTGATGGTAATTGCTAAGTTAAATATTGAGGGTTTACATATGAATTGAAATATATGCATATGATGGTTGGATAGGTGATACATATTGAGGTTGGGTTTTAAATATCGAATGAAAATTTGTTAGGGATGAATACGTATTATTGTATGAAATATTGGTCGTTGATTAAGTGTATGTCGTGATATCTAAGGATTGGTCGATTATTGAAATGGAAACAATAGTGCATTGGATCGAGGCAAAGTTTTATTTTGAAATCATAGTAAGTGTACATATTCGAGGGTTATAATAAATTAATTAATTGTTTATTTTGGGAATGATAGTAAATGTGCAGGTTAACGTCTGTGAACACTGAGGTGAAACCGAGGATTTGATCGGGGTTAGATTAACTAAATATCGTGGTGAGTATAGTAAGACTGAGGAATTGTAATGAAATTGATCGAGTAGTAGTTTTAAGACGAATGATAAGATGATGGTATATTATTGAGGATTGTTCTGATGGTATTAAACAAGTGATTGATCGTATTTATAATGAACCCTTAGTCAACCTTGGTCAACCCCCTAGGGTCTTGTCCCTGGGAGTCGTAGCCGAGACTGAGTTTAGGTGTAGATGTGTGTTGCACCCCTGTCTGTTATGGAACAGATTATTGATTATTGGTTTGTATCTTATCTCTAGGTATTGCGGGACCTGAGGACTTGGACGCAGTACCCGATCCCCGTCATCAGCAGCCGCACGCAGGCAAGTGTACCTTGCCACCCAGTATTTCAGTTTACAGATATTGTTTTTCTTATTGTACATTGTACGCTTGTTTACGTTGATGTTCGATATTCCGTGTCCGGTTCACAACCGGGTGTTGACATTCGACTTAACGACTTAGATTAATTACTGTTGCTTCATAGCACCTCGATGCACGTACCAGAGTACATCGATACCCCAGGACACACTTATACACTGTGTTCGTGCCAGATTCCTGTATCCTGATACTGACATCATGACCAGAGACTGGGACGACCTTAGGGTCGCGTCTGTTGAGTTAAATTCTGTGTGTGTCAAGACTGTAGTTAGAGGTTCAGGTTCAACGCACAATCGTTGACCGCTTGGGAAGGGGAAGACAGTTACTAGACGTTTGGGCTACTCTGCACGCGCTTATAGATGTAGTGATCCTGTTTCATAGTGTAGTGGTAGCACCCGTGTGTCTCTGTGCTCGGAGCTGCGGTACGACCCGTGTGTCTCTGTGTTCGGAGCTGCGGTTTTATTTTGGACGGCCCACGCGTCGAACGTTGTCTTTAAACTGTGTCACACTTGTTTGGTTGTACTAGATTACCCTGTTTCTGCACTTGTACTATCTGTTTACCTGGCATGTTATTTCTTGTACCTTGTTACGTCCCTCTGAGGACCTGGTTCCCTTCCAGGTGTAGGCTACGAGGATTACTCGGAGGAGTACGGACCGGGCATCTATCCAGCAGCTGTACTCACTGCCGAGGACGAGGTCACCCCTGAGGACTTCGCCTGATCACTGGTAGTGACTCCTTCCTTGGGATGGTATCTCTACCTAGTTACCTGCTACCGTCCCAAGTTATCTTATTGCTTATTTCCATTCCAGTTTATTTGTGCTAGCGGGTTTGTCCCCGTATGACTACTCTAGTGTTTGTACTTGATACTTATTTGGATGTTTTTCCTTCCCGCACATTAGTCGTTGTATTTACTTCTATTGTGCTCTTTTATTGCTGCCTGTGGATGAGATTTAGATTGAGTTTACTTGTGTTGTGTGATGGGTTATTCATTGTACTTTACAGCTTAAGTGTACTCCGACGGGCCCATTGGATTGGAATGCCCGCCGAAGTACACTGCTGGCCATTGCCACGTGGCTCGGTTCCTTATCCATGGGACCGGGGCGTGACAATTAACACCTCGCCTCCCTGAGCCCCTCCTTTGTCACAGCCGGACCGTCACCCTCCTTCTCGACCTCGCCTGAGCTCCTTCGGCCATCCCTGTTCATCATCATCATCGTCATCCCCATGCGTGCACTTCGAGGTTCATACCTGTCCCCTCTTCTTTCATGATTTTATGTGTGCGTATGTGTGAATAGTGTAGGGTTTAGTATTGGTTCATGACAGGTTAGTTGGATGTGATTTCAGACCCGTGTCGGTGAACCTAGTGACTCGTATGCATATACGTACGCGTATGTGTATAGTATTCAATTTGGTATATATAGATATATATTTAAGTATGTGCATATATACTGTAAGGAATTTAAATGCTGATACTAGTTAGGATTATATATGTACTTATACTGTGAGACCCTAGTATTAATTACGGAGAACACATATTTACATTGACCATATGACCCTAAGAATTATGAGTTGACAGCCTTGTGTACACTAACGTACTGGCTTAGACCTGTGTTAGTTGACTGTCTGATTATGCACAGTAATCAAAGACCTGACACCCGTACATTTAGACGCACGCTGGACCCTGCTAGATGACCAGCATCACCCCTAGCGTATCTTCTGAGTTCAGTGTAATTATGGTTATGTATGTGCTAGTGTAATGGCTGATGATATATTATATTATATCATATGTATATAGGACCATTGGATTGTTCTGCAAGACTTCAGAGCAGGTTATTGGTACTACGCAGCTTCCTTGCCAGACAAATATACCTTACCATTGTACTGTGATTTATATTCCATATGGTGCATGTATTTTATTTTTGTCATTTAGTTCATATATTTTAACTGCTATATAAATTGCGCGTCCAAGAATAACTTGGGTGCAACGACGGTAGCGTCGTATTTTTGTCTTTATTATATTATGCATGTCGACCTAGTTTTACGACACCACCCCATTATCATGAGGCATTTTTTTATGTTTATTTGGTCGTGACATATTTCTTACACGAGTTGTGAGTCTCATATAGATCACGGACTTGCGTGACGGGTTTGGCCACCGGTACGTATGGGACGTGCGATAGGGAATCACTACTGATAGAATTTGTATGCTAGAAGACTTGGCAGTTATTAGAGGTATTATCGTATTATGGATATGGCATGCTTAGAGCATGGGGTGGGGAGAACAACAAGTAAGGTGTTTGGGCTCCTTTGCACTTTTCTTGTGTAACCTGTACGCTCCGTCGGAGATGCGCGGTCATGATGACCAATATATATTATATATTATCAGGCGGCCTCTGGCGTTCAAAAGATGACATACTTTGTAGGCCCCTGAATCTCCAAAAGAATCATGCCAATCCTATTTTAGCCAGATAGCCCACTTGTTGGAAAGTTATTCTCAAACTGCATTCACATTGATGGTTAGGCGACCTATTGGATATTTATTTTCAGTACTTTATTGGCATGCTTCTATGTATCTTATTACGTCCCTATGAGGACCTGGTCCCTTACCATGTGTAGGCGATCATGATTATTCACAGGAGAGCAGATCTGGACTTGCTACTTATCTTTCGAGGAGATCTTCTCTTCGAATCTCTCTGGTTATATCTTGATGAACTTATTTTGTTACTTTTATATTCTTGTTTGGCAGTGAATTTGTTTTCACCCGACTATCATTCTTTGATACTTCATATTGAGATTCAGTTATATAGTTGATTGGTTATTTATTCATTTATACTTGATTCTGTGGATGAAATTTAGTTATTCCATGTGACTTATGATAATTATATACCACTTGTGACTTATTGTTCATAATACAGCGTATGTATGTGTTATGGTTTTCATATATTGGAGTTTCCATAATCATACGGCTGGCATGGTTACGTATTCCTAGTCCTACGTATTTTGGGACTGTGGCGTGACATATTTTTAGTGGTGGCCCATACAGGTCGAGAGTATATTGTCTCGGTTACGTTACTGTACCGAGCAAGCTTGCAAATAGGATTAGAGTATAGAATCTCATCCACATTTGACTATGACTCACCTTCCTTCCAATCCATTCTATTTAAATAATTGTATCCTGCTTGATTCATGTACTTCCCTAATAGTTTCTTGAATATAGCCTTTTGTTATAATATAGGAATCCTTGTTGTTAGGATGATAATTAGGGTAACACTTCTACTAAGAATACAACTAGATTTGGCACATCACTAAGTTTAGAATACCTAATGAACCCTAGCATCCCTTACTTGTAGATTACTTGACCGTTGTCCCTTGATATATTTATGAAGGGCTTGAGAGTAGTATAGACACTACTAGAGTTAGTTAGAAATTTGACCATATTGTTTGACCCTAGCATTGAGGAACAAATAGAAATCCAAGGTTGAATATTAGGACTAAACCTAACTTTCATAGTGAGATAGTATTAGAGAACTATTAATTTAGCTACTTGTCTTGATATTAGCAGAATAGTACCTTAGAAAGCCAAGAGGAATGAATAGAATATTTTCCTTGATCATACATCGAACATAGAGACTAGCATACCACCTTCCCTTTAGGAAACTATGATATTATCAAGAGTCTCTTATTTTAATTTCATATCTTGTTTCTCCGAAACCTTAAAGCTCGCTATTTGTGCGACGACTAAAACTTTCCTTCATCTTTCAAATTCGTGCCACCTAACCCTTCTGATTGTAGGCCAAGTGATTTTATTTTATGTTAGGATATATAGTTTACTAGGATTATAGTTGTTAACCTTGAATTTTGAAATTATGTGCTTAGTAGTTAGAACTTGATAGTTTGAGTTGCTCATTTAGATTATGATTTTATGATCATCCTTTAGTTGCAAATCACGTAATCTGTTTCACATATCTCAATACAGGTTATGTCCTCTTTCACTTGAGAGCCAGTAACTTCTCTATTCTTAATATTAACACTTTGTTCTATAAGCACTATGATTAAGACTTAAGATGACCATTACCTATATAATGCAATAGGATACCCTAATAAGTACCAAGATTTTTTTCTCGTATACCCTAACAAGAGTTTATACTTTATCCCCACAAGGCAGTTACAGTATTAGTTTATTCTTTTAAGTTGGGTAGTATACCTCACAACCTAGTATCACATCGTCATTTTGACCCATTAATGAGTATAATTGAATGACACCAACTATAGGCTTCCATAAGATGATAATATTTATCCAGACTATAGAGCTTAGAGGTCCATACCCTATTTGGTCGACTAGAGACTTAGACAAGGAGTTAGTATGGCAATTATAGAGGCACAACACTGGACAAGTCTTATCTTCTTTGTGAACTTAAATTATTTTATACCTTCTTTCATTATAATCCAGCGTACTTATATTTTCTGAACTACATCGACCTATGCTGCTATTATAGCCTAGTTTTGCAAGCTTATTCTTTTATCGAGCTTGTTCATGACATATGTGTTATTGGGGTCTGATCAACCACACTAATATATTGTCTAATTAGAATCAGTGTATTATGGTCTAGCTAACCTTAGTGCGCTTGGTTCGCTCTTCGCATGACTACTTTACGTGAATTGAGATATATAGTTGACTAGTGTACGAATATACTTGCCCTTAGACATCTTCGAACATATCTCATCGGTTACATAACTGTACTAATATGAGCATATGAATAGGTATTTACCAAAATAGAATTTTAATCCACAACTGCCTTGACAACTCTCCTTTTTGAATTCTTTGATCGCCTTGAACCCCGTACTTGTATTCTATCACCTCCTCCTTGAATTCTTTATTATTGTTCTCCGTCTTCCCCTATTTTGGAAAGACGAAATCTTGTGCTTGGTATAAGTTTGATACACGGAGAATACTAGATATATCCCATAGGCCAATCACATTACTTGGTGACTATTTTTTGTAATTAAGGGCATATCGCATATGAGATATTTTGTGTGTTAAATATTTTAAGGATTGAATAACGCGATTAAATAATTTGAGGAAGTCTTTCTTAAATGTATAAGCCTTGTGTGATAGATGGGTAAATTCTAAGTTGGGTAGAAGATTGCATTGTCAACTTGAGATAAATTTCTTTTAGATTATGATCAAGTAAGATTCGATTGAGAGATTTAAGTCATTTTAATTTTGAGAAATTTCAGAAGAACGATTAAGATGATGAGGATTTAATAAATTTTAAAATCTTAAAATTGCAGACCAAATATTTATACTTTAAGCACATGAGTTAAATTTTGAATATTGAAGGTTGAATGATCGATTTAAATTTTGAGGAAAATAAATAGAACTCTAAACATGAACATTGATGGATTGAATTCAAAATTCTATAATTTAATGATTTGAATTAAAAGTTAAATTTTGATTGTTGGAACACCTATTTGAAATATTGAGGATAAAAATTGAAATTAAAATTTGAAGAGTATGAAATTCATAAGTTGAAAATATGAATAATATTTGATTAGAATGGTTTCTAGAGGAAATTATGATAGTTGGAGATTGCGATATAAATTTTGATGTGGGATGTCATATAGATTTTAATTAAATTTGGATGTTGATGATTTGAAAATTTAGGAGAGATTACGATAGGTTAAACTTTGATTTAAGAAGTGATTACTTTAATTTTGAAGTGATTGCGATAGATTTGAGTATATTCGTTATTTAAAATTTTGGAGAAGATCGCGATCGACTTGACTTAATGTGAAGGATTTAGCTAATTATGTCTTATTTTTAATTTTGAGGACGAAATTCTTTTAAGTTGGGTAGATTGTAAACCCCCTCGACCAAAATTTAGGTCAACTTAAGTTTAGATAGAGAGACTAGGGCTAGTTTGAATCCAATTAGAAATAAAATATTGTGTTTTAGATAATTTTATAATATTTATATCACTTAGTGCACCTTACCGTTGCTTCGAGAATTGGAGCACTACACTAGCTATTGCCTTCCTACAAATTTTACACCCTTATCCTAGACGTGCCAGTCTTTTATTCTGATTCCTGTGTAACTCATAACTATGTCTATTTATGCTTCATTTTAGTCGCACAATATTCGTCGTAAACGATTATATTTAATTCTATATAAATCCAACTTTGTATCCTTGTGCGTTCCAATCGAAATTGCAGACACCATCTTAACCCATTTTGTGCAACCCAAATTATGATAATATTTTATTCGGAGTCTTCTACGTCCATGACACTTGTGTCCCATCAAATTTTAACCCTATGTACTTCTAATTAATTTTAGAACATCTATTACATTAATTTTAATTAAATTAATCCAAAACACACTTTTTGTGCAATTTTTTAATTGTTGGGGACTTTATTATAAAAGTGCAATGATGTGTCACCATCCTATTGGTCAAGCACATAAAGAAATCACCCTCTCCCCCCTTTGACTGTTTAACTCTTTCTTCCTCTCTCCTCCTTTTGGTTTGACATTCCCCTTCATATTGAATCTAGGCCACTCATTCAAATGGAGCTATCCTCACCACACACACCATTATATATATATATATATATATATATATATATATATATATATATATATCCTAACCCCTCTCCTAATGAAAACCCCATCCCAATATGTACTTGGTCGGCCCTAATCCCTAGGTTGTCAACATCATCTCCTCCAACATGCAAAACTCATCCATCATTTAATTTATATCACCATTACCATCCTCCTTCTTCAACTAACACCAACCCTAAACCCTCCACTACTGTTCACCCTCTTCTTCCCTCTTAACGCCGACCGGAGACCAGCAGTCCTACCGGAGCCCTCAACCCCCCACTGTTATCTTCCATCTCCTTCATCATCTTCATCCCTCAACTCATTTCCTCCGCCTGAAGCCGACCGAAGCAGCTCCCAGCCGATCTCAGCCGAGTTCCACCGGAGCCGACTATAACTTACCTGAACGTCCCCTCCTTCGACTCGACCGCAGAACCCGACCACCCGTCGACAGAACTCGATCGCCGATCACTGCCATCTCCCTCTCATTCCTCCTGTTCACCCTCATTACACCCGACCGGCCACCATAGCCACCACCACCATCCCCGATTTCTTCCCCGACTCCACGTTCTTCCCCTCCTCGATTGAGTACAGTCGACTCGACCACCCACTGAAATACCAACCCGAGGCCGAGCAGCCCTCGCCTAACTGTTCCCCTCGTCGTTCCCGGACTTCCCCTCCTTTCTCCGGTGATCACCCCGAGTCCCCACCATCTCCACCATTAACACCATCTCCGACCTGGCCTGCTCACCGCCCCACCACGGTTCACCCCGACCTCTCCCTCTCTTTTCTGAATTTCTTCCCTCCTCCGCCGAGTAGTGCAGCCATCGACTGCAGACCACCTCTCCTCCCTGCTCTCTCCTCCTCCTCGCCTGAGTCGCGGCTGACACCACCACCATTAACAACTCGCCTCCCTGAGCCCCTCCTTCGTCACAGCCGGACTGTCACCCTCCTTCCCGACCTCGCTTGAGCTCCTCCGGCCATCCCTGTCCATCATCATCCTCATCATCATCATCATCGTCATCATCGTCATCCCTATGCACGCACTCCGAGGTTCGTACCTGTCCCCTCTTCCTTCATGATTTTATGTGTGCATATGTGTGAATAGTGTAGGATTTAGTATTGGTTCATGATAGGTTAGTTGGATGTAATTTCAGATCCGTGTTGGTGAACCCAGTGACTCGTATGCATATACGTATGCGTATATGTATAATATTCAATTTGGTATATATAGATATATATTTAAGTATGTGTATATATACTGTAAGGAATTTAAATGCTGATACTAGTTAGGATTATATATGTACTTATACTGTGAGACCCTGGTGTTAATTACGGAGAACCCGTATTTACATTGGCCATGTGACCCTGAGAATTATGAGTTGACCGCCTTGTGTACACCAACGTACTGGCTTAGACCTATATTAGTTGACTGTCTGAATATGCACAGTAATCAAAGACCTGACACCCGTGCAGTTAGACGCACGCTGGACCCTGCTAGATGACCAGCATCAACCCTACTCGTACCCTCTGAGTTTAGTGTAATTATGGTTATGTATGTGCTAGTGTAATGGCTGATGATGTATTGTATTATATCATATGTATATAGGACCATTGGATTGTTCTGCGAGACTTCAGGAGCAGGTTATTGGTACTATGCGGCTTCCTTGACAGGCAAGTATACCTTGCTATTGTATTATGATTTATATTCCATATGGTGCATGTATTTTATTTCTGTCATTTAGTTTATATATTTTAACTGCTATATAAACTGTCCGTCAAAGAATAACTTGCGTGCAACGACGATATCGTCGTATTTTTGTCTTTATTATATTATGCATGTTGACCTAGTTTTACAAGACCACCCCATTATCATGAGGCATTTTTATATTTATTTGGCCGTGACACATTTCTTACACGAGTTGTGAGTCTCATATAGATCACGGACTTGCGTGACGGGTTTGGCTACTGGTACGTATGGGACGTACGATAGGGAATAACTGCTGATAGAATTTGCATGCTAGAAGACTTGGCAGTTATTAGAGGTATTATCATGTCATGGATATGACATACTTAGAGCATGGGGTGGGAAAAACAACAAGTAAGGCATTTGGGCTCCTTTGCACTTTCCTTGTGTAACCCGTACGCTCTATCGGAGATGCGCGGTCATGATGACCACTATATATTATATATTATCAGGCGGCCTCTGGCGTTCAAAAGACGACATACTTTGTAGGCCCCTGAATCTCCAAGAGAATCATGCCAATCATATTTTAGCCAGATAGCACACTTGTTGGAAAGTTATTCTTAAACTGCATTCACATAGATGGTTAGGTGATCGATTGGATATTTATTTTCAGTACTTTATTAGCATGCTTCTATGTATCTTGTTACGTCCCTCTGAGGACCTGGTCCCTCTCTAGGTGTAGGCGATCATGATTATTCACAGGAGCGCAGATCCGGACTTGCTACATATCTTTCGAGGAGATATTCTCTTCGAGACTCTCTGGTTATATCTTGATGAACTTATTTTGTTACTTTTATATTCTTGTTTGGCAGTAGATTTGTTTTCACCCGACTATCATTCTTTGATACTTCATATTGAGATTCAGTTATATAGTTGATTGGTTATTTATTCATTTATATTTGATTTTGTGGATGAAATTTAGTTATGCCTTGTGACTTGTGATAATTATATACCACTTGTGACTTATTGTTCATAATACAGCGTACGTATGTGTTATGGTTTCCATATATTGGAGTTGCCATAATCATACGGCTGTCATGGTTATGTATTCCTAGTCCTACGTATTTTGGGACTGGGGTGTGACATTTCTTTGGGAATGGTGTGAGGAGTTATTTTAGGAGAATGTGTGGGTGTGATGAAAGAGCATTTTGAATCAAGGGCCTTGATTCATCATGAAGAAATTGTACAAAACAAATGGGGAGAGAGAGGCTGACTTGACCGGTCCATAAGAGGGTGGGGGTTCTTCATTGGCCTTAACCAATAGGGTGGTGACACCTAGCACCATATTTGCTAATAAGCCCCTTAACTTTTGGGTATTTGCACATGAAGGAAAAATGGTAGAGATTTAGTGTGAGAAGTAATATTTGGTGTTATGCAGGATGAGGAGGTGTTGTGTGTTTTCCATGGGCTTCATGAAAGGGGTATTGGGTTAAATTTGGGTTAGGTTGGGATTTGTTTAAGTTGGTGTCCCCAATTTAATTAAATAAAGTGTCATGTGCTCTTAAATTAAATAGGGACATATGGGGTCTAAATTAGGAGTAACACAAAGGTCATGAACGGTGTAGGCTTAGTGTCAGTCTTGACCCCTTTAATTGGTTCGGCAAAAGTTCGGCAAAACGGGTTGAGTTTGTGTCCCCAAATCGATGGCAACGACATAGGCATGCGATATAGGATTAAAGAATTAATTTCGGGACTGGGAAGTTGTGCAATTAAATTAGAGCACAAGGGAGTGTGTTTGTGAGTGACGGAAATGTCCAGAGCCTAGGTTGGCTTGTCAGGTCAAGAGTGCAACAACTTGTTAGAAAATTAAGGGCTATTGTTGGGCTTCAAATATTGTAGCAACGGTAGGGTACACTTAGGGTTTAAATTAAAGAACCAGTCAATGTAGCCAAATTTCTAAACCTTAAACACCCTGATGCTAAACCAAAATTTTTAACCCTATCTAGTCCACCTAAAATAATAATTTAAGAGGGTTTACAGATTCTTCTACTTCTGGATCCACAACCGGGTACTCAGTAGCGTGTGTGGTAAAGTCGAAGCAATGAGTGATTGACTCTGGTGTGTCTGCTCACATGACAGGTGACGCAGGTATGTTGTGCAATTATGTATCGGTGGATTGTGTGAATGATATTACTATTGTGAATGATATGTTACCGACAATTCGTAGAAAAGGAAATACCCATCTTTCTTCCAGACTTTCACACAATTCAGTATTACATACACCTGGAAATCCATTCAGATTACTATCAATTAGTTGGATTACTAGTGACTTGCAATGCTCGGTAATATTTTTCATGATGGTTGTATTTTTCAGGACCTGAAGACTGGAAAGACTGTCGGTAGGGGGCATGTGGCTAGAGACTTGTACCTGTTTGACATGAATTCTTTCGTTGCCTGTGCCGGCGTAAAACTCGATCCTTTTGAGTTACATTATCGGTTGGGTCATCCATCTATCCAAGCTCTCCAGAAAATGTATCCATCTTTAGAGTAGCAAGTTATTTTTTATTGTAAGTCATGTATGGCCAAGTATCACCGGATTTCCTATCCAGTGAGTTTAAATAAAGCTGCATCAGCTCCTTTTGAGTTAGTGCATTATGATATATGGGGGCCTTGTCTAGTTGAATCGATGATGGATTTCAAGTACTTTATTTTCTTTGTTGATGACTACTTACGCGTCACCTTTGTCTACTTGATAAAAAATTGCTCTGAATTATTTGATATTTGGTGCAATTTCTATGCAAAATTCAAAACATAATTCTGATTTCCTATTAAGTATTTTCGGAGTGACAATGGTCGTAAGTATCTGTCTCGTGAGTGCAATTCTCATCTGTCTAGACATGACATCATCTAGCAAACTTTTTGCCCTTACACACCACAACAGAATGGTATGGCCGAACGCAAGAAGCACCATCTCTTGGAAATAATGTGTGCTCTTATGTTTCAAGTACGTACTCCCAAGAGATTTTGGTTGAATGAGGTACTTACAGCTTGTTATCTGATCAATCTCATGCCATCCTCTTTTTTTAATAGCGAAACTCCATTTTTCGGTTATATCCCAAACGAGAGCCGTCTATCTCTCAAAAAATTTGGCTACTTATGTTATGTTCGGGATACTCGACCGACTCTTTCAAAATTGGATCCGAAGGCAATCTAGTGTATTTTTCTCAGTTATCTGAAAGATCAGAAAGGGTATCGTTATTTTTTTTCCAACTTTGAAGCGGTATTTTATGTCTCAGGATGTTACCTTTGTTGTAACTGAGTTTTCCCCACTTCTTCTAACTACCGACTATGTTCCAAAAGTCTATCCAGAGGAGACTTTTCTCTTGTATCCAGTTCAAACACCATATCCCTCCTTAAGGGATCCCTCCCCTGTCGAGCCAGTCTTACCGTCCGATGTTCCCCAAATATCATCCCAGTCAGAACCGACATCGCTAGTCTCACCAGCTCCGCCAGAACAATCATCACCAATGGTGCCCCTGGCCATCGTGCCATCATGCTCCGCCAGTTCCACTGATTCACCAGCTCCAAAAGAATAAACATCACCGATGGTGCCCATAACCGTCGAGCCATCCTCCTCCTCCAGCTACACTGCTTCACCACCGCCTAATATACCGACTCGTCCCCGTTGTCATGCCATAGAACCAGAATACTGGAGAACATGGACGAACAATGGCTAGCTACGTATACTAAGAGCATGCCAGTACTCCGCATATACAGTGAAGCTGTAAATCATGGGGGTTAATGCTACAATCCAACAGTCAATCCTAGGTCAACCAGTCCTAGGTGTCTCAATCAAAAGCAACCAACAACATACAAGGAATATGATCATCTGGAGCAAGATAGTAAATCGTCCCAAACCAAATATACATAGATGATCATGAAGCTAGTAATACAAAATGAAGAACTAGCAGGGTATAAGTATACATGATCAACTCATAGTCTAGAATAAGCTAACCATGCATGGCCCGTAGGCTAAAAGTTAAACCTAAAACATGATCTAAACACGTACTCAGTGGCTGAATGCCTCAAAAGAATATAGTACAAGATATAGTGGATGATCAAGAAGAAACCCACTCAAGTCGCTTGATGCTCTGGGTACTCACCATCCAGCGGAAATAAGGAGTGTCCTCTGGTTCCGCTACGAGATATGGCCATGCAAAACCAGTGGGGTCAGACCCCTAATAGCAAGTACCACAAGGGAAGGCCAAAACTATGAACTAAAATTCATACTATCTTATCACAACAACAATTAAAGGTAGAAGTAAATAAATGGTAACAAGAGTCGTACGATACCACTGTACTTATCTCAAAAATAAGGACAATAAGCTAAATAACAGATGATATAGAAAGTTACTAGTGACAGAAAGATAATCATGAAGCAATAGAAAATAATCGTGTACATGTGAGCATGTAATATGCCGAAGCAAAACTGAGTACCTACTCAGGATCAGGAAACAAGACTAAGAACATGTAAGACGTCCAAGACTAGTAGGCTTGTACAAGACAAGATCTAGAAACATGGCATAATCTGGGAATATGAAAGTACAATAGCAGAAAGAAAATAACTAAGCAACTAACGAAATCCGTGAAAAGCAATAGGCCTGGTTTTTTAACCTTTACACCAAACAAGGACAAAAGGTATACCAACCCCATTACTGTTCACGTGTTTCAAATCTACAACTACAACAATGATGATATAAAAATAACTGTAGGAAGAGAAAAGTCGGCAAGCGTCAAGAGAGTATAGAAACTTCTCGAAATTGAAATCATAACCCGTAAACCAAACAAGGACCGGGGTTATAAAACCTTTCCCGAGCCGAACTTAGCCTCTGGCCAACCACCCACGCATAAGACAATACGAGAAGATAAAGGACATTACGGTAGCATAAGGTAACAATCAACAAGCATGGCCAAGCAATAGTACGGCTTGATACGTTAACTAACTAGAGTTGTCACAAATCCTAGTTACTAACAAATGCACTACTGAGAATTTTATTGGTTGCATGCCCTGTAGTCTGTCCAGGTTATCCGGGCAAGGTCCATGTTAAGAAAAACGATGTCCGAGTACAGACAGCGCGAATATAACCACCATATAAATGTAAAAGCAATGTAAATGTAAAGACATAATTAATCTAATTAACAATGCATAATTAAGGAAACCTAATGTAAGGACAATGTCAATATAAAAGCAATGTCAATATCCATGTCATGTCATAGTTGGGTTGCATCACTTGACGGTGAGCTGGAAGTATGCCCTACTCGATGGTAGGCTACAAATCTATTAGTGTGGCCGGGATAACAGGATTGTATGCAACCAAAAAACCTCCCCTCCCATGATCTAATTTTCATACTAGTATTAATCCTTAACAATTTCTTTTAAGATTTTGGGTATGGCATTCCGCAGAATCCATCATAATCACACATGCAAGACTGGACCAGAAATTTAACAATTCAAGGAGCAAGCAAGACAATCCACAACCGATAATATATGTACAAGCAAGCAAGAGTGCACTACGACAAGTCACCATAAACATGTCAGTATGCAGCCATGAAAAACCAGGTGAAGCCATGTACAACTAAGTAAAGCCAAGTGAAACCAAGTGAAGCCATGAGAAACATAAATATAATCCCATCGAGATCGATATCATAACCCTTAAACAAAACAAGGACTGGGGTTATAGATCTATCTTGATAGGCTGGTAAGCAATAAGAAACTTGGAAACTTCTCGAGATCAATACTAAAACCCTTAAACCAAATAAGGATCAGGGTTATAGATCTTTCCCGAGTCGATCCTAGTTCTTTGTCACTTGTCGATAAATAACTAATAGGGTGAAGCAGTTACACATAAGCACCATATAAGAACAAAGAATAACACGAGAACAATGAATAACACAAGAACATAAAGCATATAAAAAAGAGTGCATGATCGATATACCGTCTGTACTCACCAGTACACCGTCGGTATGTCGGTCCAGAGACAATAAAAATACAGCAGCCAAAAATTCTAACAATTTGGTATACCGTCGGTATACTCCAGTATACCGTCGGTATGCCAGCCAAGAGCTACCAAAAAGACAATATGTTCTGGATTCCAATAAATCGATATACCGTCGGTATACTCTAGTATACCGTCGGTATGCCGGCCAAGCCAAATATCTAACAATATCGGCAGGATCGGTATACTGTCGGTATGCCGATATGGTTCACACAAAAATATCTAGAATCTAAGTTGTTCGAAATCGGTATACCATCGGTATACTGTAGTATACCGTCGGTATGCCAATTTCTTGGAAAAACTAAACCAAGATCAAATCTGATTTTGGTGCAAAAATTGAACCCTAAAAATCACCAATACCAAGTCTAACAAGGAGTCAAGTCTAGTGGTAGATTACATATCACAATATGGACTAGATCTCACGGTCACAACTCCATTACCGTCTCCGTTACCAAGTTATCAAAAAGGACGGAACCTGATTCTACCAGAAATCAAAACCGAAACGGTAAAAAAACTAGAAATCATGAGAAGAACAAGTATAGTAAAACAAGTCTAAGGTAAAAAAAATAACCAAAGCTCCAAGAAGAAAAATGACAGAAAGCAAAAGAAGATCATAGATTCGGCAAGATGTACTTGCCTACAACGAGCTCCCAGCCTAACTCTTTAACTCCACCACTACGAAGGGGTTCAAAAACCACTCTCTAGTTCTCAGGACCAAGCTTCAAGCTTGAGAGAGAAAGGATGAAGAGAGGAGAGAGAAAGAGAAATGAGAAATAAAAAGAAACCAAGAATAATTTATAGAGAAATCTTAAAAAAATAAAACAAATATCTGCGGGCAATATACCGCCGGTACACTGTAGTATACCGTCGGTATACCAGTCAGGAAGTAAAGTTTTAATTTTTTAAGTTTTAAAATTCTACGAAATCCAGAAAATAAAACATGCAGTACAAAATACGTATCTATATACCAATATAGATACAATGAGACAGATTCTCACACTCGTCGTACATGTCGTGACCATCCTTTCAGTTGTTGGTACTACAAATGGCTCGCATGTCAAAATCAGTCCTTGGGGGCGACTATTGACGAAATTCATATCCCCAATTCTGCAGAGGAATGACACAAATATCAAGGTTGGCATGCTGCGATGGAAGAGGAGATGAAAGCTCTTCGAAAAAATTATACATGGGATTCGGTGGATTTGCCTACTGGTAAGAAGGCTGTAGGTTGCAAGTGGGTGTTCATAATAAAAGTTAAATCAGAAGGCACTTTTGATCGTCTGAAAGATCATCTTGTGGCGAAAGAGTATTCTCAAACTTATGGTAAAGATTACTTTGAGACCTTCTTTCCTGTTGCCCAGATGACCTCTGTGCGCGTGCTTCTGGCCATAGCAGTTCGCTATGACTGGCCATTACTTCAACTGGATGTGAAGAATGCATTTCTCCATGGAGATCTTGAAGAGGAAGTTTATGTGATGAAACCTCCTGGATTCGTTGCAAGGGAGGGTAAAGTGTGTCATCTACGGAGGGCCGTCTATGGTCTCAAACAATCTTGTCGAGCATGGTTTGGTCGATTTACACATATTGTTACCCAGTTTTGCATGTGTCAATCAAAGAAGGATTATTCGATATTTTATCGACAAATATCAGCTGGAAGAATACTACTTGGTATCTACGTTGACGATATTCTGATTACGGAAGATGACAACCAGGGTATTGCAGGGCTAAAGAAGTTTTTGTGAGAACAGTTTCAGACCAAGGATATGGGATTGTTGAACTACTTATTGGGCATTGAAGTTACACGAGGTAAGAAAAACATTATAATTCTCAAAGGAAGTATGTGGTGGACATCTTAAATGATGCAAGCTAAGGGAGCAACCTCGGCCATGGATCCAGAAAAGTTACTCCCTGATGAGGGGGTCCTGATGACCAATCTGGATCAGTATCGTAGAGTAGTTAGAAAAATCAACTAATTTACAGTCATGACTCGCCCAGACATGTCCTTCGCCCTAAGTATCGCGAGTAGATTTATGGCTTCTCCACGAGTTCCATATTGGTAGACAGTTCTCAAAATCTTGTGCTATCTAGCCTAGAATCCAAAAAAAAGAATTCGGATGGAGAGTCAGGGATATACTCAGCTTAAATATTTTACAGATGTCGACTGGGGTGCTAGTCTTATGGATAAAAGGTCTACAACTGGCTATTCGATATTTATTGGCAGAAAATTGGTGTCGTGGAAGAGCAAGAAACAGAGTGTGGTCTCACGATCGAGTTCAGAAGCGGAATACCTAGCTATTCATGGCACAACAGAAGTGTTATATCTGTAACATCTTCTACAAGAGATGGGAGAAAAAGACGGATCTAAAGTAGCAGATATATAGTATGACAACCAGTCTGCTATCTATATTGTTATAAATCATGTATTTCATAAAAGGACGAAGCACATTGAGATTGATATCCACTTTATTTGTGATGAGTATAAAAAATAGGATGATAAAGTTTTACCATGTAAAGACCGACAATCAGATAGTTGATATCCTTACAAAATCTCTTTTAGGTCATTGGTTTAATTTCTTTGTAACAAGCTGGGCATGATTAACATCTATACTCCATCATGAGGAAGTGTGTTAAGTATTATAAGCATTAGTGTATTAGTCTATTAGACTTTAGTCCCACATTGAATAGAATAATAGAGAGGTTGCCTCCTCTCATATATATATATATAATCTCTCTTTATGAATGAATCATGCAATTATTTCTATCTACATCATTCATAAAGTTGAAACACGATGGTTGATATATAGTACTCCTGGAGTACTATGTGATGGCAAGATATCTTTAAAGTTCAAAGAAAAGTTCTATAAGACTATTGTAAGGCCAACTATGCTCTATGGATCAAAGTATTGAAAAATTAAGAAACCTCATGCTTAGAAAGTTAGTCTGGTCAAAATAAGAATGCTAAGATAGAAGCAACAATACATTAAAATATATAAGATAAGAAATAAAAGTTAGAGGTGGTGCTAATTGAGGACAAGATGAGAGAAAATTTCTTAGATGATTTGGATATGTGCAATGCATAATATAGTAGTTAATAGAGCCATATGACTAGAGGTAAGCCTAGACAAACATGGCTTGAAGTTTTAAATAATGATATGGTTTTTATTAGTGTTACAGAAGATATGACCCTTAATAAAGCCAAACATAAGAAGAGGATTCAAATAGTCAACCCGAAATTTTTGGGGATAACGACTATGTTGTTATATAAAATTGGTTGTTACCTCTAAACTTGGTTATGGATGTGATAGAAAGGAAACACAAAGCAAAAGCTAATATTTTGTACATAATAAAGCACATGGGTGTTAATGTGTCAAGATACCTCATGAACACATGATATAAATTTTTTAATTCAATCTTCCTACTGCATATAGATTTGAGAACAACTTTTTATAGATATATGTGTTAACAAGCATTGCTTCAAGTCGTGTCATGAATTGAAGACATAAGACCCAGAAAACTAGTTTGGGATGATTCATGTAATATAAAGACCCGAGCTTAAGCAAAGCAATAAGATGTAGACTTGTTCAGAAAAATCTATAGATGTATGATGTATGTATTTAATGGATATTTGAGAAGACCAATTTCTCTACAAGTTAAGATTAGAAATGTCACGACCCACACCCGGTGTAAGGTTACTAGTCGGAAATAACGCCCAACCTACGCCGCAGAACCGGCGGTAGAACGCTGTCTAGATAATATATCTAACAATTTAATAAACCACCAATAATGATAGTATACTAAATCACAGAACTAAGATAGAAATGAGCATGAATCAGATAAGAATAGAATAGTCACAATACAACTCATGAGTCTAAAATAATACATCAATGAGTCTGAAGAAATACAGAAATAAGCTGGAGACAAATCCAGTACAAAAGAATACTACGAGGCTACAACTCCAGGGTCAACTATCTCAGTTGGGATAAGTCCCTCTTGAGCCAAGGTCTCAGAATCTAAACCCACAACATCCTGGGATCCATAATAGGTAGGGTACCACTCCTCAGTGTCATCTGGAAAAATATATTCAGTCAGGAAAGGAGCAGAGTACATCTCTAACAACAGTTCTTATTAATGATAAAAACTATGTAATAGTAAATAGCTGTGGATAAATAAGATGCACAATAGATACAAGAGATATATGTACAATAAGAAAATACTGGAAATAAATACAATAATGAATAATATGCCAATGAAACAATAATACTAATGCCTAAGTGTGTGAGTACTAGCTTAACATGTGATCGGCTTGGGCAAGATGCAATACGGCCTGGCTAATCATACGTGCGGTGCATGATCAACACTATTCTATAATCTGTACTTTATTCAATAGGGATATTGATCACATATCTATACTAATACTCCCCACCCCCCGACTGGTATAATAGATCCAACCACGGTATGCTATGGCACTAGATTCCCCAAGAAGAGAGCAACTCCTCCCAAAAATCGGTGTCTGTACATGTACAAGATAACCAATGAAACAATACCTGCACCATATACACCATATACCAAGGAATAACATCTCATGACGAGATCTGGATATACCAATCCGTGTAACCATAGTGTCAAGAGAACATGGATATCTACACTAGATACAGTGAACATAGAGGATATCATAAATGAGAAACTATCAGAGAATGTACTCGCCTGAAGTCCAATGAACAGTCTCACAGATGTCTGACTCGGTGCCTCAAAGACCTAGATATGGAATACAACATCAATACAAGGTCCCGAAAAGAGAACAAGTTAAACTAGTCAACTTCTAGGTCAAAAGTCAACTATGGTCAAACCAAGGTCAACTATCTATTTCTAGGTTGCACAAGTCTAGTACCAAAATCTTGGATCAAAAATACTACAATCTAAGTCCTAGGAACCACAATCTAAAATATTATGATACCGTATCTTCGGATACGTGAATCCAAGGTAAACCTCACAATACATATATATTAATAATAATGTATAATAATATAGAATATTAATATTTACAACAATTAGGAACCATGGTTTTGAACCATCTTTGTACCCACACAAGTAATGCTCAAGATACATATATATAGTATTTACTCTTATACATAATATATTATATATAAACTAATATATTATACAAATAAAATTATAACAATACTAGTATTATATCTCACAATACATATATATACATATATATATATATAATTATCATATATAAAATATAAACTAAAACTGCCTAACTGTCACTGAAAACAGTGTGTTAAAACACTAATTTTCAATAAACAGACCCTTTAGTGACAGTTCCAACTGTCACTGCAAAAGCCGTCGCCAAAACCGCTGTATAAAAACCCACTGTCACTTAATTGGTGACAGTTAACAATTGTCACAGAAAACCGTCGCCACTGCTGTTCAAAAACCCGCCTGCAGCATTAATGACAGAACTGTCATTAAATGCTCAGTGAGCTACAGCGGCTGCTGCTGCTGTTTAATGACAGAATCTGTCATTAATGCAGCCGTCGCCTAAAAGTAAATAATATATATATATATATATATATATATATATATATATATATATATATAAAACAAATAAATAATATATACTTATATATACATAATCCTATACATATAAATAAATATTAAAAGCTACAATACACATTCCATGTACTAATGTACATATTTAAATGCACACATAAAAATACATTCATTTATATACAATTAATTACATAATAATTATAATTAATATAATTACTCATTTAAACACATAAATATATTTTATAAAATATATATATATAATTTATTTTATTAACATAAGTTGTAACATATATAAATGCATGTAAAGAAAGCTAATATATATTTATACCTTATATTAGTACACATAAAAAAATACATAGATCTATGCTACAATAAATATCATAATAATTACACTAAAATAAATATATAACCTCTATATATATTTACTAATTTATATTTGAAGAATTAAACCACAAATAATTAGATCTACACATAAACACACACAAATGGAGAGTATCACTCCGTATCCCACTAGATCTAGGATACGCATGCGACACGAGTCCAACACACAACCAATTGTACCCCGAAGGACACAAACAAGTTACAAATACTATTTATGAACAAATCAAAGTGTCAAATGTAGATCTATGTGTCCGTGTCAGAATACGACATGTACAAAGTCCCGTGTCGGAGGAAAAACCCCCAAAATAACACGTATCACCAAATTTGTTGGGATACGACATACACGTACCCAATTGTGGACACGACACTAGCCCCAAACACATAAGCACATGCCCAATTGATCTATAGGATCAATTGACACACACAACAAAAAGTCAATTCGGAATTCCTCCAAAATTGACACAAAAAGTACCATAACTTTCTCCATGGGTCTCCTATGAACACAAAACTAAGTCCTATGTGTAGTACATATATATGGGTTGATTTTACATGATTAAATCTCAGATTTAGAAGCTATTTTAAGGAAAAAACTGAATTATACCTATTGGGAGATGGATTCTCAATGAAACCTCCAATTGAGATGAAATTGCTTCCAAATTGTAGATCCTTGCTCCTCTTTGTAGATCCTTGCTTTCTCCTTCTAGATCCTTGCTTCTCAATTTTCTAATGGTGAATTGGGAAGAATTTGGAATGAATTTGGTGGGGAATTGGAATAGGAATGAAGAGAATTTGGTAGTGAAAAATTCTAGATCTAGATTTGGAATGAGAATGAGAGGAGAGAGAATTTTCTCCCCTCTATTATAGGTCGGCCTTACCCCTTCCCCAAGCAATTATAAAATGTCCAATATACCCCTTGGGGCCTCTCATGAAGAAATAATTAAAGAAGAAAACTTCTAGTCTAATGATTTAATTAATTTAATCAATCTCCTTAACAATGGGCTTTCTAAATGGGCCAAGTCTAACTAATTAATTCATGTTGGTCCATTGGTCCAAACTAAACTAGTTGGGTCCACTAATACAATTCCAAAATAATTAAATAACATCTAACAATAATTAAATAATATAACAAATAATTATTTACCATGCACAATAATTAATTAAATAGGAAAAGACTAAAATACCATTTCCTAGAATATGGTAGTGA
Organism: Iris macrosiphon; assembly: GCA_036927795.1. Taxonomy (NCBI): domain Eukaryota; kingdom Viridiplantae; phylum Streptophyta; class Magnoliopsida; order Asparagales; family Iridaceae; genus Iris; species Iris macrosiphon. The sequence goes on from JAYESA010000017.1 coordinate 98,342,767, forward strand.
CAAGAAAGTCAAAGAAAACTTGACTTGATGGATTTCTACCATCATCTTCGATGCAGAGATGGAGATTTTGGAGCATTGATGTCACGACCTGCACCAAAAATTTGGGTATGAGCCATGGGTACGTCCAGCCTACGCCACAACATCGGGGGTAGAACGTTGTCTTGGTCTCAAACTACTAATCACAACTCACAAAATAATCTGTCAATAATCTCAACTCAATAAAGAGAACAATGAATAATGCATCTTTAATCATCAAACATAAGGTACTCAATCTCAATAACTATAGGAAAGTAAATGGCACAATAAGATGTAAAAGATATAAGGAAGTTCCGACATAAGTCTAGAACACTACTCAAATAACAATAATAAGTCTAGAGTCTAACTGACTCAACATAAATAAGTCTCAACATAAATATACCCAGTCTCACATTTATAACAATTTAATACATAAATAAACTAGACTAAGTGTTGTCTAAACGACTATGGGTGGTGTCTCCTCTAAGGAGAGTGGCTCCTCTGAAATCTCCGGGATGAAATCTCCATCTATTCCTGGACCATAGTGGGTAGGGAAGAACTCCTCGAGATCCTCTGAAAATGTTATCCAGTCAGGATTGGAGCAAAGCACAAACACTAACAACAATTTTAATTATATTGACAAATACTATAATACAGTGTAAGGAAATACATGATAAAAAATACTAAAAAATAAGAAATACTATAGAGACATGTAATCAGCATATAGAACTAACTAGCAATGAACAGATAATGGGAATGCTAAAAATGAATGTACTAAAATAAATGAATAGGAATCCTAGCTAAGTGTTGTGAAATATCAGTTTGCTATGTGATCAGCTTAGGACTAGACCAGGCTTGTTATATATGATTGGCTATGGTACATGTAAGGTCGGGCTAACCATCTGGTTAGCTATGATGCGAGCAATAGTCAGGCTAATCATATATAACAGGCTATGAGGCGTGTAAATTGTCAGGCTACACCTTACGTGATATTTGGGATGAGCTATGATGCATGTAAAGTGGGGTATGATCCCATAATATTGCTAATATTTCTCCGTCCCCAGCTAGTACGATGGATTCCAATCACGACTCCTCAAGACAGGTATCTATGATACTAGCCCATGTTTTTACTGTGTCAAAATTAAGTATACACTATAACTAGAATCATAGTAATGATCAAAATAATGAAAACTTTCAGAGAATGTACTCGTCCGTGGTCCTGAGCAAGGAATGAGGATCGATGTCCAAGATGGAAACACAAATACCTAAATATCAAAATAATAATGTTATTTGGTATTTTAGAAGGACAATATCATTAACTATGTTGAAATACAATTATTAGGTCAAAACTAGGTCTTTAATAGGCTAACTATGTCATTACCTTGTTATACTAGGTTCTCTAGGTCTTACCAAGGTTAATTAGTCAATAGTAGACTGCACTAGTCATTACCTAACTATACTAGTCATACCAAGTTATACTAGATAATATTAATAAATACTAGCTACTACACTATACTATATACCATATAATGTATAAATAGACCTTAATATAACACTAACCTATAGTATCTTAGTCTATAAGTTCATTACCTAGCTATCACCTTAGTATTTCCTTATTACCTTAAGATACCGATACCTTAACTACTTAAAGTATTATCTAGTATCAATATCTTCAAGGTATTCTTATGTCCTTGCTATAACTCAATACTTAGATACCACTAATATCTCAACCTATACTCTTTAACTATATATCCTATATTTATAAATAATACCTTAGTGTATAATCTCTACATCACTTGTTCACACCCTCACAACTACATATGTGAACTCAACTGAATCATAACTGTTAACACTACTGATACTCAATTACTGATACGCCAATCCCCTGCTCACTTATACCTTAACCCACCTAAAAGTCACTATGCACTGCCTGCACTACACTTTAATGCACCTAATGCACCTTGTACACTGCACAGTGGTGCATCTACTGCAATCCAACTGCAGTGTGCAACCTATCATATTGCATGTGCCAACACCAAGTCAACAACAACTATCAACAATATCACCCTATTGTCAAACACTTGGGCTTGCATACCAACATTATTCAACCCTCAACTATATTTTCAGGTAGCAGTCCCTAGGCAGGGTACTGATACATTACCCACAACACACCCCATAATGCACAACACTATTACCTCACATCCCCATGGTTCACTGTTAATTCCTTTCTTAATCACTTCCTTCAAGAGAAGCAACCATATTCTACTCCACCCACCCTTGCATCTGTGGTTCTACAACAGTTGAGTCACCAAGCTCATCCATCCTAAATCCCCTTTGATACTCTTAATATCAGCCCGTATAATACCTTGTTGCACTGACTTGAGTCAAACATGTGCACTGCACTCTCTTGTGTAGGATACTCTATACTACTTACCCACAGTCCAGTACCAATGTACTGATACTTTACCCCATACCCAGTTCCTCCTTAACTCAATGATGGCCATACATGATTTTCCCCTATCACCTGCACACAGTGCACAACCAACAAGTATTACTCATCCTCAGTACTCGGGTACCCTTCCTTCTCAACATCTAAATACCCTATACCAATATCAACTGATACCTGAACTCAAGTATAGCCCAACACTCTGCACAGTTAGCTCGTGCACACATACTGCAGTTAGAACTAACTTCACTGTAGTATACTTGCTGCAGTTGATCCCCTATTCCTTTTCACTTATGCATTGTTATTGTTGCTAGGTTATGCTATTTAGCACATCAAGTTCAGTGTAATCAAACATTGGCAACCATAACTATAATTTATTTCCTACTACTCATATTCTTTACCAAGACTTACCCCTACTGCAGTAGTGCATCAGATACATACTGCCTCGAGCAGCAACTTCACTAATACCAGTGTATCAGTTACTGCCCTCTATAATTAATCACTCACCCTTGCACCAGTGTGCACACGATCCCCTATTCCTACACATTGTGATATAGTGCACTAGCTCCCTGATATTCTACTCAACTGTGCACGATACAGTGCACAGTCCAACCTCCTTCTCAGTAAACACTCTCACACACACACTCAACAAACTGAAACCAAACATACACTAATGCAAATGTAACACACACACACACACACACACACACACACACACACACACACACACACATATATATATATATATATATATATATATATATATATATATATATATAGACACACACACACACACACACACATATATATATATATATATATATATATATAGACACACACACACACACACACACACACATACACACACACACACACACACACACACATATACAAACACACACACACACACACACACACACACAATAATAATATATGAAATTAGCACTCTAAATAGGTTATACCCTTTATTGGTCATTTTATCGAACACCTAGTGTGGACAAGCAAGATACTCATGTTACACAACCAATCCTCATGCCAAAACCTTTAATAACCTATTAATCATACTAATACATATTAAATATATATCAAATATAAACATATATATATATATATATATATATATATATATATATATATATATATATATATATATATATATACGTAATATGATTTTTTTTTATGATTTTTTTTTTGTTATAAAAAATAGGAAAAAACACACCCATAAATACAAAACCCCAAATATTGATACAACACCATAAAGAAAATATCATGAAACCCTATAGAGACTTATTCTCTTTCCTTATGGCTATTTTTAAACCATGGGTGGGCTCCTAATGGCCAAACAAATAATAAAAATAGAATTTAAAGGAGATATTTTAGATTTTTACCTATTGGGAGATGGGTTCCTAATGCAAACTTTTTTTTTCTTCCAAGCTTGTTGAAACCTAAGCTTTTAGGCTTCTTAGATGAGGAAAAAGAGGGGATTTAGGGTTTTAAATTCTGAAATTTGATGGAGGAAAGAAAGGGTTCGGGGAAGAGCTATTTCTAGGATTTTTCTTCATAAGCTATGATGAACTAGAGGCAGGCTCCCTCTCTCCTATATAGGGCCAAACACTAAACCTAGGGCTTGGCTAATGCACAAAGTCCATAATGCTCCCATATATTTGTCATGAGGAGATATTTAATTAAGTAGAGTTTAATCCTAAGTGAGGGGTTTAACAAATTTTTAATTAAAATGATAGGGATTAACTAGTGGGTTTAATTATGACTAGTCTAATATAAAGCCCATGGTCACATCAAGTCTAGTCCACTAATCCATATCATTAATAATAATAATATAATATATTATCACATATCATGTAACTATAAACATTATATATATATATATATATATATATATATATATATATATATATATATATATATATATATATATATATATATATATATATATATATTGCAAATGACATCAATGTTTCTACTCAAGAAATATGGTAATGACAAGTCTACCCTCCTAAAAAAGATTTTATCCTCAAAATTGAACTAAACTAGCACAAGAACACAATAAGAACAATAAGAACTGTACCTCAAGTGTCGAAGAGATACGGGTATTGCTCGCGCATTTCGTCCTTCCACTCCCAGGTTGACTCACCTGGAGAGTGATGTCTCAATGCAACACGAACCAAAGGAATAGTCTGGTTCCACAACACCTTCTGCATGCGATCCAAAATCTCTACGGGCTGCTCAGGATAGCTGAGAATCGGACCAACCTCGATCTTCGAGTAATCTAGTACGTGACTCGGATCTGCCATGTACCATCTAGCTGTGATACGTGAAACACGTCATGTACTCCTTCCAGTGCAGGAGGCAAGTCTAGCCTGTAGGCCACTACACCGACCCTCGCAAGAATAACGAAAGGTCCAATGTACCGTGGACTAAGCTTCCTGCCTCCACCAAAGCGAATCGTGCTCCGTTTCAGAGAAATCAGCATGAACACCAAATTGCCAACCTAGAACAATACAACCTCACGCAATCTAAAACAAAGTAATCACAAGCAATTTTAACAAAACCTATACCTCAAACTCCAAGGGTCTATGGTAGCTGTCGGCCCAATGCCGTTGTTTGTCCTGCGCCACTCAAAGTATATCTCTGATGAGTTTTACATTCTCAGCTACATCCACGACCATCTCTGGTCCCAACAAGGTTCTTTCACTAACATCATCCCAAGATAACGGTGTGCGGTACCTCCATCCATATAGAGCCTCGAATGGTAATATCTCAATACTGGCTTGGTAGCTATTATTGTAAGAAAACTCTACCAGGTGTAGATGATCCTCCCAAGAACCACCGAGATCCAGAACACAAGTGCGAAGCATATTTTTGAGAGTCTGAATAGTCCTCTCTGACTGCCCGTCTGTTTGGGGATGATATACATACTGAACTTGAGTTGGGTGCCCAAGCTAGCCTGCAAACTCCTCCAGATCTGGGAAATGAAATGACTATCTCGATCCGAGATGATGCTCACAAGAACCCCATGTAATCTGACAATCTATCGCACAGACATCTCTGCTAGCTTCTCCATCGATGTACCCACTTTGAATGGTAAGAAGTGGGCAGATTTGGTCAACATGTCTACGATGACCCAAATTGTGTCTTTTCCTCCTGAAGAATGCAGAAGCCCTGAAACAAAATCTATAGTCACATGCTCCCACTTTCACTCTGGGATGGGTAAAGGCTGAAGCAATCCAACTGGCCTCTGTCTATCTGCCTTTACCTGCTGACACACTAAACACCTGGATACAAACCGTAATATCTTCCACTTTATATCATACCACCATACATGCTCCCTCAGGTCTTGATACATCTTGTTGGCACCTGGATTCATCGAGTACCGAGAGCGATGTGTCTCATGTAAAACCTTCTCATGCAGCTCCCCACTCGGTACACATATCCTAGTACCGTACCGCAATGACCCATCATCAGCAATAGTAAAGTCCTCTGATAATCATGTCTGAACCTGTGCCCTGATACTCCTCAGAGCCTCATCATCATATTGCGTAGCTCTGATTCTGTCCATCAGCTCGGACTGTATCTGCATCTCAATACCGAAAACTAACACCTCAATTTCCAAGCTCTCAAGATCGACCAACCAGTGTCTGTCTTTCATCAAGTACATAGCTATCAGATACCTTCTTAAGGCATTGGCGACTACGTTGGCCTTCCCTGGGTGGTACTATAATAAAATATTGAAGTCCTTCATCAACTCTCACCACCTCCTCTGCCTCATGTTCAACTCTTTCTGTGTAAACATGTACTTCAAGATCTTGTAGTCTGTGAAGATCTCCACACGCTCTTCGTGCAGATAGTGTTTTCACAGCTTTAGAGCAAAGATAACCGCTGCCAACTCTAAATCATGGGTGAGGTAGTTCTTCTCATGATGACGTAATTGCCTGGAAGCATAGGCAATCACCTTCCCGTGCTGCTGAAGAACGTAACCCAAACCCTTCCTTGAAGCATCACTGTAAATAGTGAATCCACCTGTCCCTGATGGAAACGTCAATACTGGAGCTATCATTAATCTCTTCTTCAGCTTATCAAATGCGTCCTGACAATCCTCCATCCAGAAAAAATCCATATTCTTCCTGGTCAGCCTAGTTACCGGCTATGCAATCCTGGAGAAGTCTTATACAAACCTCTTGTAGTAACCTGGTAGTCCGAGAAAACTCCTGATCTCAGCTACTGAACTGGGAGTAGCCCACGACTCTACTGCCTTGATCTTCTTCGGGTTAACCAAGATTCCATCACCTGTCACCACATGCCCAAGGAATTCAACCTTGTCAAGAAAGAACTCATACTTTGAAAGCTTTCCCATAAAGCTTATCTTTCCTGAGAGTCTCCAAAACCATCCTCAGGTGCTCCTCATGTTCCTCCGGAGTCTTCGAATACACAAGAATGTCATCGATGAACACCACCACAAACTTGTCAAGGTCTAGGTGGAACACCTTGTTCATCAGGTTCATGAATACTGCCGTGTATTAGTCAACCCAAATGGCATCACCATGAACTCAAACTAGCCATATCGAGTCTAAAAAGCTGTCTTCGGAATATCTTCTTTCTTTACTTTTACCTGGTGGTAGCTTGACCTTAAGTCTATCTTTGAGAATATCTTGCTCCGCTCAACTGATCGAAGAGATCATCTATCCTCGGCAGCGAATATTTATCCTTGATAGTGAGGTTGTTTAGAGCTCTGTAGTCGATACACATGCGTACCGATCCATCCTTCTTTGGTATAAACAAAATTTGAGCTCCCCATGGTAATGAACTGGATTTGATGAAATCCTTGTCCTGCAACTCATCAACCTGCTTCTTCAACTCTGCTAGTTCGCTGTTGTTGACCATATAGACGTGTTGTGATATTGGCTCTGCACTTGGCACCAAGTCTATAAAGAACTCGACATCTCTATCTGGTGGAAAACCTGGCAAATCCTCTGGAAAGACACCCAGGAACTCCGCTATCAAAGGATGTGGCAACTCCTCTTCCTCCATCCTGGCTCCACAAAAGGTGCCCCTGCTCAACTCCGCTGCTCCTCTAGCAACCTCAAACTCTGGCTCTCCTGGCGGTCAAAATATTACTCTGCCTCCACGACAATCTATAGTAGCATGGTTCATACTCAACCAATCCATTCCGAGTACAATATTGTATCCAAAAAGTGGCATTACGAGTAAGCACACACTCAACTCTCGGCCTCCCAATAAAACTCTTCGGTCCTTGCAATAATTACTGACTAGGATGAAGCCTCCGCCAGTCGTGATCTTGCAAGTCCTATATAAGGGTTTTGCCTTTAAACGATGCTTAAGAGCATAAGATACAGATACGAAACTATGGGAAGCACCAAAATCGAATAATGCAAGTGATGGAATGGTATCGAGAAGAACTGAACATGATATCACATCTCCTGCTGGCTCGGCCTCCTCGATCGTCATGGCATACGCTCATCCCTGGGGTGCACCTCTCTGTTGCTGCTGGTGCTGGGCAAACCTCTGCTGCTGTGGCGGAAGGGGTGGTCCCCTCTGCTGGCCTATTGGTGTAGTAGGTGCTCTAGCAGGTCCCTTTTGAGTGGTTGCTCTGCCCTGACCTGGACGAGTCTGAATAGACGGATAATCTCTCAACTGGTGCACTGACGATCCACAAGACAAACATGTACCCAGCATCTTTCTGCAGATATCTCTCGTGTGTCCTGCCTTTGCACAGTATGCACACTGGACAGCAGGCTGGGTCTGCCTCTGTGGCTGCTGCTGGATATATCCTCGAGCTGGTGCCTGGTGATGCTGGTGCTGATACGGCCTCTGTTGCTGCTAAAAGTGGGGACGCTTGGCCTGTCCCGTGCTACCACTCGCTTCTCTAGAAACGTCGTATCCTCTCTTGGGCCTGAGGTCCAAATCATCCTCAATAATCTGGGCATCCATCAGAATACCCTAAAAGGTAGCAGTACGACTTCTAAAAGTACGAGAATTGATCTCTCTTATCAGTCCCTTCCTGAACTTCCAGGCTTAGTCTCCTGGATTTCGAATTATCGAAGGTGTGAAATGACTCAAACGGCAAAACTCTGTGGCATACTCGTCGACCGACATGTTCCCTTGGACCAAGTCATGGAACTGACTCTCCAAGGCCACGTCGGGAAAGAACTTCTCCATGAAAACTCCTTGAAAGCCTCCCAAGTAAGCCCTCTAGTAGTAAGTCTCGGCTCCGTACGATGCCAAGTCAACGCGATATCGAAAATCTGACTGTCGACAGCTTCGATCTGCAGACTCTCTGGAATCTGATCCAAGCGCAAGTTCCTCTCTATGTCCTCCAGCCAGTCATCAACGTAGAGTATCCCCTCAATGCCCTTGAACTCCCGAGGCATCATCCTCTTGAAGTCTACTATAGTGCCTGGTCTCTGTTGCGGCTACTATTGCTGGCCAGGATGCTGTTGTGCGACTCTCTCCACTACCTGGAGAGCCACCCGATGAGCATTCTCTATGCTCTCCCTCATCAGCTCAGTCTGTGCTTGGTACACCTCTGCCTGCACCCTCTGTGCCTTAGTCTGAACTCGCTGAGCCTCTGCCGACGTCCTTTGAGCATCCACCATGCCCTGGATCAATGCGAACATCTGTACTGCGTTAGTGGGCATACCTCCTGGAAACAAAATCTGTGGTGGTGGAAGGTCCTCCGTAACAGCCGAGAGAACCCTCCAAAAAGGTGGGGGAGGAGGACCCATAAAAATTGTGGAAACTCCTACACGAACTTGTGAAGTAGGAGGAGCAACTCTAGCTATCTTGGTAGCAAGTCGAGAGGTGGCAGACCTCTCGGAAGCTGTGGGCCCTAATCTCAGCGACCTAGTCTTTGGTGGCATCCTGAAGACAGATAAAAAAATCAATTAAGGTAAAATATACGATATCATTAAAGAAGGACAGTAAAATTTAAAGGAACCAATTATTCAAAAATAATAAAATAAAATTAGAGATTTCCTAGTTGTGATTGAGCATACTCTCATTTATACCCTATATCATGCTCGTAATAGTACTCTAAGTCTGAGCACTACTAGGATACTACACTAGGTGCAACCTAATCTTACTCTTCTAAATTAGATTCGACCTGCATGGGCCACCACTAAAATGTGTCACGACCCATACCCAAAATTAGGGCATGAGCCGTGGGTACATCCAGCCTACGCCTCAGCATCAGCGGTAGAACGCTGTCTAGGTCTCAATACTACTAATCACAACTTACAAAATAACCTGTCAATAATCTTAACTCCATAAGGAGAACAATGAATAATGTATATTGATCATCAAACATAAGGTACTCAATCCCAATAACTATAAGAAAGTAAAAGGCACGATAAGATGTAAAAGATATAAAGAAGTTTCAACATATATCTAGAATACTACTCAAATAACAATAATAAGTCTAGAGTCTAACTGACTCAATATAAATAAGTCTCAACTTAAATACACCCAGTCTCATCGTTGTAACAATCCAATACATAAATAAATTAGACTAAGTGCTGCCTAAACGACTGTGGGTGGTGTCTCCTCTAAGGAGAGTGGCTCCTCTGGAATCTCCGGGATAAAATTTCCATCTATTCCTGTACCATAGTGGGTAGGGCAGAACTCCTCGAGATCCTTTAAAAATATTATCCAGTCAGAATTGGAGCGAAGTACAAATATTAACAACAATTTCAATTATATTGACAAATACTATATACAGTGTAAGAAAATACATGATGGAAAAATACTGGAAAATAAGGAATACTGGAGATTAATGTAATCAGCATATAGAACTAACTAGTAATGAACAAATATATGGGAATGCTAGAAATGAATGTACTAAAATAAATGAATAGGAATCCTAGCTAAGTGTTGTGAAATATCAATTTGCTATGTGATCGGCTTAGGACTAGATCAGGCTTGTTATATATGATTGCTATGATACATGTGAGGCCAGGCTAACTATCTGGTTAGCTATGATGTGAGCAATAGTCAGGCTAATCATATATAACAGTCTATGAGACATGTAAATGGTCAGACTACACCCTACGTGATATGTGGGGTGAGCTATGATGCATGTAAAGTGGGGTATGATCATATAATCTTGCTAATATTTCTCCGTTCCCAACTAGTATGATAGATTCCATTCATCACTCCTCATGACAGGTATCATAGTAATGATCAAAATAATGATATACGGAATCAAGTATACACTACAACTAGAATCATATTAATGATCAAAATAATAAAAACTGTCAGAGAATGCACTCGCATGTAGTCTTGAGCAAGGAATGATGATCGATGTCCAAGATGGAAACACAAAGACCTAAATATCAAAATAATAATGTTATTTGGTGTTTTAGAAGGACAATATCATTAACTATGTTAAAATATAATTATTAGGTCAAAACTAGGTCTTTAATAGGCCAACTATGTCATTATCTTGTTATACTAGGTTCTCTAGGTCTTACCAAGGTTAATTAGTCAACAGTAGACTACACTAGTCATTACCTAACTATACTAGTCTTACCAAGTTATATTAGCTAATATTAATAAATACTAGCTACTACTCTATACTATATACCATATAATGTATACCTAGACCTTAATATAACACTAACCCATAGTATCTTAGTCTATAAGTTCATTACCTAGCTATTACCTTAGTATTTTCTTATTACCTTAAGATACCCGTACCTTAACTACTCAAAGTATTATCTAGTATCAATATCTTCAAGGTATTCTCATTTTCTTGATATAACTCAATACTTTGATACCACTAATATCTCAACCTATACTCTTTAACTAAATATCCTATATTTATAAATAATACCTTAGTGTATAATCTCTACATCACCTGTTCACACCCTCACAACTATATATCTGAACTCAACTAAATCATAACTGTTAAAACTACTGATACTCAATTACTGATACACCAATCCCCCACTCACTGATACCTCAACCCACCTAAACACTCACTGTGCACTGCCTGCACTACACTTTAATGCACCTTGTATACTGCACAGTGGTGCATCCACTGCAACCCAATTGCAGTGTGCAACCAATCATCTTGCCTGTGCCAACACCAAGTCAACACCAACTATCAACAACGTCACCCTACTTTCAAACACCAGGGCTTGCACACCTACATTATTCAACCCTCAACTGCATTTTCAGGTAGCAGTCCCTAGGCAAGGTACTGATACACTACCCACAACACATCCCATAATGCACAGCACTATTACCTCACATCTCCATGGTTCACTGTTAATTCCTTCCTTAAATACTGCCTTCAAGAGCAGCAAGCATATTCTAATCCACCAACCCTTGCAACTGTAGTTCTACTGCAGTTGAGTCACAAAGTTCCCATTTGTTACATCCATCCCAAAGCCCCTCTGATAATCTAAGTATCAGTTCCTACAATACCTTGATGCACTAGCTTGAGTCAAACATGTGCACTGCACTCTCTTGTGCAGGCCACTCCACACTTGTGCAGGCCACTCCATACTACTTACCCACAGTCCAGTACCAATGTACTTATACTTTACCCCATACCCAATTCCTCCTTAACTCAATGATGGCCACACCCGATTTTCCCCTATCACCTGGACACAGTGCACAACCAACAAGTATTACTCCATATTGCATTCTCAGTACTCGGGTATACTTCATTCTCAATATCTGAATACCCCATACCAATATCAACTGATACCTGAACTCAAGTGTAGCCCAACACTCTGCCCAGTTAGCTCGTGCACACACACTGCAGTTAGAACTAACCTCACTGTAGTATACTTGCTGTAATTGATCCATATTCCTCTTCACTTATGTATTGTTATTGTTGCTATGTTATGCTATTTAGCACATCAAGTTCAGTGTAATGAAACACTGGCAACCATAACTGTAATTTATTTCCTAATACTCATATTCTTCGCCAAGACTTACCCCTACTACAACAGTGCATCAGACACATACTGCCTCGAGCAACAACTTCGCTGATACCAGTGTATTAGTTACTGCCCTCTATAATTAACAACTCATCTTGGCACCAGTGTGCACATGATCCCCTATTCCTACACACTGCAACACAGTGCACTAGCTCCTTGATATTCTACTCGACTGTGCATGACACAGTACACAGTCCAACCTCCTTCTCAGTAAACACTCACACGCACACATACACACACTCGACAAACTGAAACCAAACACACACACTAATGCAGATGTAATACTTAACATATATATATATATATATATATATATATATATATATATATATATAAACACACACACACACACACACTGTAAACCCCCAGAATTTTTAAATTATTAAATCTTGGGTTTTTCCTAATTTTCTGGAATTTTCTGGGAATTTTCTGAAATTAAAATCAAGGTTCTTAATTATCTGATTTTTTTTATTGTTAATAAATAATATTAAAATATCATGGAAATAACATTTTTGGGTGAAAAATGAAAAACTGGACTTAGGATAATTTTTCTGGATTTTTCTGGGCCTCAGACCTATTTTTAAATGCCTAAAAACTAATTTTAATTAATTATATAAATTACTGTTTATTTATTATTATTATTATATTTTTTTTTCTTTCTTTTTCTTGGGCCCGGCCCGGCGCAGTGGGCCGAGCCCAGCAGCCAGCCCCAGCCCGCCTTCCTTGCGGGTCGGGCGGGTCTGTCCGGACCCGTTAGCCACCCGACCCGCACGAACCATTCCCCCCCACCCCCACGCCGCCCACATCCCGCGCCGGCCTCCGCGCGCAGCGCCGCCTGCTCCGGCCGGCTTGCCCCGCTCCCCGTGGCCACGTCCCCCTCTTTCCCGCCTAGCTCGGCCCCAGCAACCGCCTCCTCCCCTTTTTAAACCCCCCCTCTTCTTCTTCTTCCCCACTTCCTCACCGGAACCCTAACCCTAACTCTCCGCCGTGCCGCCGACCTCGCCGCCCTGCCCTCGCCGCTGCCCAGCCACCCTGCCGCCGTCATCGCCGTAGCCTCCAGCCGCCTTCCTCCTCCGTCTCCGGCGTCCACAGCAGCGGAGACAGCATCAGCAGCCGCAGCAGCCGCCTCCGCCGCCTCCGGCACCGCTGCCGACCGTCCCCGCGCGCCCTCTCCCCGACGAGCCACCCTCGGCCTCCCCGCCGCCGTGCCGATCACCGGCCACTGCAGCAGCTCCAGAAACCCTAAACCCTAGGTTCCCTGTATCCGACACGAGTCGGACACGTGTCGGACACGACTCGACCCTGTTTTTGGGTCCCCTTCAGGTACTCGTAACTTTTTGTTCGTAGCTCCGTTTTCAATTCCGCAAATTGCGTTGTGAAGCCTGTATGACCCTCTCTGTGCCCGGACAAACCGCTCGGGGCATCGCGTCCTGTGGTGATCGCACACCGCGATCCAAAAACAGGGAAAACCAGACCCTGTTTCACCCCGGAACTGAGTACGTCCCGTCAAACGGGACGACTTGGTCGCGTGCGGTCTTCACAGATACGTGCGCGTCGTCGATACGGACGTGTGAGTTTTCGCGGAAGCTGATTCGGGTGTGCGTGCACACCGAAATCAACGCGTATCCGCGGACATCGCCCCGTATCCGACTTTTCTGCAATTCGCTCTAACTTCTTGTACACTCGTCAGATCGAGACAAAACTTATGCCATCGGACTCGTAGCGATACGCTGGTCCTGTGGGTCAAGTTTGGTTCGATTCTGAGAACGTTGACGAAATCGCGTGTCGTGGGCCCCATAGGCCCCGCTCGACGGGCGATTTTGTGTTCGGCTCATCGGAATCCAAATTTGGAAGTTTCGTTGGGTTCGTATCAGCGTTCCTGACCTGTTGACACTAAGTTTGGTGAATTTGGAGACCATTGACCCGGACATATTTTTCGGTGCAAAGCGGGCCCACCGGCGGACCCCGTTTTGACCCGAAACTGTCGTTTTTGCTCTTGTCTCCAAATTGGACCCAAGGACAGGCGTTTCTAGCTATTTGACACCTTCTGAGCGTGATGGTAATATCTATTTCAGCTTTTGGACTCATCTCTGGAAATTTTCCCAAGAATAATTAATCAGATCCAAACAACAGGCAAGTACCTGCACTTCAAGTTAAATCTTTATATTATGATAATTAATTCCCTGCTCTACTAGTACCCTTGATGATTACACGTAGTTCTAGAATACTGGATTTTATGTCTTGAATATTGAAGTTCATGTCTTGTTTATCATGTCGGGTGGGAGAATACTAGAAGGCATGTAGTTTACCCTTTCCCCTGCCATGTTTAATAGCTGTTGGTACACGACTGTACCTCAGCCGGATCTCGATTTTTCCCTGTTTAATAGCCGTTTATGACGGCCAAATTAGCCTTATAAACCCCTACATGCCAACTATGTATTCTAAAAACAAACACAAGTTCACACAGATAGTTTCTAGTCTTGTCATAATTCTTGCTGACTGTTGTAGTTTCATTTTCTGTCTCATTTATTTCTGTTTTCTCATATTCCTGTTTACAGCTTTAACTCTGAGATATTGATGTTCTTTTATGCAGTTTCTCATTAATGATACTCAATTTAATTGTCATAAATATTTAGTTTAATCTTGTTGTGCACTGTATACTTTGCTCCTTTCCTGACTGGATCTGTTAATTTAGGCGATGATGAGGACCTTGCCCCTACATATTATGGTCCCTATGAGGGTACAGATGATACTTATGAGGAGCCAGAACCCACCCAGGAGACCCCTGCTGCAGAGTAGATAGCAGTAGCTATTCTTATTTATTTGCTCTTTATCTTAGTAATCGGGTTTGTCCCCGATTTCATTCTGATTTCTGTACTAAACATTTGAATCTGTTGTCGTATTTATTTCAATTGCAATCTTAAGTATCTATTTCCCTTTATTATCTTGCCTATGTTATTTGTGAATTAGCTAGACTAGTTAAATGTGGATATGACCTAGACAGCGTACTACCGCCGACTCTGCGGCATAGGCTGGACGTACCCACGCACTCATGCCCGAATTTCTGGGTGCGGGTCGTGATACGTTTTTATGGTGGCCCATGCAGGTCCTATCCTTAAATAGGGTAATACCCTAGGACAGGGTATGGAATAAGATTGAGGATTATAGGAAAAGCTCATTCACAGTATAGTGTCCTTATTTCAATTCTTGATATCATTTCTGCTCAATTTTCCTATCGCCCTTGATTTCCAAGTAATCTATTCTGATCTCCCTGTCCCTTAATCTTTCAGAATGGTCCAGACAAGGAACACAGTAGGAGGCACATCAGAACCAGCTGAGCAAATGTGCCCGAGACTCTTGCACTCCCGCCGCCTCCATCTGTTCCGGCAGTTACTCTGGATGGGGCACAACTACTTGGAGTATTCCAGGGACTGGTGGAATCCCAGAAAGAACAGACTGCACTTCTGTGGACCAGCCTCTTAGAAGCTCTTAGGTCCCAGGAGTCGCCACTCAAGAGGCCAGGGAGTGCCAAAGACTTCAAGAACCTTAGACTCCTGGAATTCTACGGAACTGAGGGCATTCTCTATGCCGATGAGTGGATAGAGAATGTCGAGAGACTCCTGAAGACTGCTCGGGTCCCTGATGACCTCAAAGTAGAGTCCGCAAGCCTGCAACTGTTCGATATTGCTCGAACCTGGTTCAGAGATGAACCCCAACTATCTGCTCCTGACCTCACCTGGGAGGACTTCAAAAGGCTATTCAAGGAGAAATTATACCCCGAAGTGGCTCGGGAAGCTCTCGAAAGCCAATTCGAGAGACTGGAACAAGGTAACCTGTCTGTTGATGAGTATACTGCTGAATTTAGCAGGTTGAGCCACTTTGTGGAGTACATGGTTCGTACCCCGGAGGACAGAGCCCATAGATTCAAGAAGGGGCTGTCTCCGGATATTCGCCTTGCTGTCACCACCAGCCGAGCTCGCACCTATGAGGAAATCCTGAGCGTGGCACAAGGCGTTGAGAGAGACATGGGGCATAAACTAAAACGAGAGAGAGATACCGGAAATGCGGGACCCAACAAATGCCCTTTTTAACAACAACAACAGCAGAGGGCCCTGCAGCAAACTCAGCGTCCTCTCCCTCGAGCTCCAGCACCCCAACACCAGGCTCAAGGACAGAACCAACAAGCTGCTGCTTGTAACTTTTGCCAAAAACCAGGTCATACTTGGCAAGTCTGCAGGAAGAGGCTAGGTGCCTGCCTCTACTGCGGCTCAGCAGCGCATCAAATAAGGGACTGTCCAGCTGCTCAAGGACGCACCGCTGCACCCAAGGCTCCAGTCCAGGCCAGGGCCCCAGCAGCACAACAGAGGGGACCCCCACTTCCAACACAACAATAACGCTTTGCTCAGCACCAACAGCAGCAACAGAGGGGTGCACCGCAGCAAGGCCGTGCTTATGCTATGACTCTGGAAGAAGCAGAAGCCACAGCAGACGTGATCACAGGTTCTGTGCTTATAAATTCAATACCAGCCATTACTTTATTTGATTCTGGAGCTTCACATTCATTCATGTCAGTAGATTTCCTTATGAAGCATAGCTTAATCACTAAACCCCTTAAGAATTGTTATAAGATCATTACCGGTGGAGAAATCATCCCGGTTAGTGATGCCTGTAACAATTGTCCTATTACATTATGTGGAAGAGAACTGTATGCTAGGCTACTTGTAATGCCAGTTCCCAGTTTTGATATTATACTGGGTATAGATTGGTTGAGTCAACATCATGCCACTATAGACTGCCACAGAGGTAGTATAATCTTCAGGCCCCCTGACAAGCCAGAATTTGAATTTGCTAGAGGTTCTAGAGAAATGGGTAATAACAAAATTTGTGGAGCCCTAGTAGCAGAAGAATTGCCACTACCTATCATCTCTGAATACCTTGATGTCTTCCCTGAGGATCTTCCAGGCTTACCCCCAGACCGAGAAGTTGAATTCTCTATTGACTTAGTGCCAGGAGCAGCACCAGTATCTCAAAATCCCTACAGAATCAACAAGAAGGAGATAATAGAACTAAATGAGCAAATCAAAGAGCTAGAAGACAAATGCTTCATTAGGTCTAGTGTCTCACCCTGGGGAGCCCCAGTATTATTTGTGCCCAAGAAGGACGGAACATCCCGAATGTGTATTGACTATAGGGCCTTGAATGCCTTAACAATTAAGAATAAGTATCCCCTGCCCAGGATAGATGACTTATTTGATCAGTTGAGTGGAGCTCGAGTATTTTCAAAGATTGATTTGAGGTCTGGTTACCACCAAGTAAGGGTGAGAAAGGAAGACATCCCTAAAACTGCTTTCAATACCCGGAACGGACACTACGAATTCTTAGTAATGCCGTTCGGGTTGACGAATGCACCAGCAGTTTTTATGAACTTGATGAACAGAGTCTTTCAGCAATATCTAGACAAATTTGTAGTGGTCTTTATTGATGATATTTTGATCTACTCCAAGACCCCCGAAGAACATGAAGAACATTTGAGGCTAGCATTGGAGACTTTGAGGAAGGAAAAACTTTATGGAAAATTATCTAAATGTGCTTTCTTCCTAGACAAAGTAGAATTCTTGGGACATGTTGTGACTGAAGATGGAATAGCAGTAGATCCTAAGAAGATAGCGGCAGTAGAATCCTGGCCCACTCCAGACTCTGTAGCAGAGATTAGAAGCTTCCTGGGACTAGCTGGCTACTATCGGAAGTTTGTGAAGGACTTTGCTAGAATTGCTGAACCCATGACAAAACTAACAAGGATGAAGAGTTCACCTGGACTGATGAATGTCAGCATGCTTTTGAGGAATTGAAGAAAAGGCTGACTACTGCCCCTATTCTGACCTTACCTTCTGGAACCGGAGGTTTCGCTATTTATAGTGATGCTTCTGGAAAAGGTCTAGGTTGTGTATTGGAGCAGAACAAGAAAGTAATAGCATATGCCTCTAGACAGCTTCGACCCCATGAAAAGAACTATCCAACTCATGATTTAGAATTGGCAGCTGTCATTTTTGCTCTTAAACTATGGAAGCATTATCTTTATGGAGAAAATGTGGAAATATTAATAGACCATAAAAGTCTAAAATATATCTTCACCCAGAAAGAGCTGAACATGAAGCAAAGAAGGTGGCTGGAACTAATGAAAGATTTTGATATCACCCTTCAATATCATCCTGGGAAGGCCAATATAGTTGCTGATGCTCTCAGCAGATATCCTATGGCGATGTACTTGACTATGGACCGACACTTGCTCGAGGACTTGGAAAGTCTAGGTATTGAGGTAATTATCCCAGGAAAAGAAGGCCAAATGATGAACTTGCAGATTCAGTCTACCTTAATAGATAAGATCAAGGAGACTCAGTTTCAAGACGAAGGCCTACGAAGCCTTCGAGGTCAAGTGCAAGCTGGATTAGTGGAAGATTTCAGAATTCATGAAGATGGATCACTGAGGCATGGCGATAGACTATGTGTACCTCAAGGAGACATAAGAGAAAAAATTATGCAAGAGGCGCACAGATCACAATACTCTATACATCCAGGAGCCAACAAGATGTACAAGGACCTGAGGACGCATGTTTGGTGGCATGGCATAAAAAGAGAAGTAGCCAGGTTCGTATCTCGTTGTTTAGTGTGCCAGCAAGTCAAGGCAGAAAGACAAAGACCTGGAGGATTGCTTCAACCCCTACCCATTCCGGAGTGGAAGTGGGAACATATCACAATGGATTTTGTTTCCGGACTTCCAAGGACACCTAGTGGAAAGAATGCAATCTGGGTGATAGTAGATAGACTGACCAAGTCTGCACATTTTTTACCCTTCAAAGTAGGGCTATCTACAGAGAAGCTGGCAGATTTATATATCAGACACATTGTCAGGCTGCATGGAGTTCCAGTAAGTATTGTCTCCGACCGAGATTCAAGATTCACCTCTCACTTCTGGAAGAGCTTACAAGCCAGTTTGGGGACTCAACTCAAATTCAGCACAGCTTATCATCCCCAAACCGATGGACAATCGGAACATACAATCCAGACACTTGAAGATATACTTCGTACATGTGTTCTGGATTTTGGAGGATCCTGGGAAGACTATCTACATCTTGTGGAGTTCTCTTATAATAACAGTTACCAAGCAAGCATTGAGATGACTCCATTTGAAGCTCTGTATGGACGAAGATGTCGTACCCCGCTATCATGGGACGACGTAGGAGAAAGAGCCTTACTGGGACCTGAGATGGTGATCGATTCAACTGAGAAGGTAAAACAAATAAGGGATAGACTTCGAGTGGCTCAAGACAGGCAACGACATTGGGCAAATAGCCACCGAAGGCCCTTGGAATTTGAGGTTGGAGAACTGGTATTCTTGAAGATTTCCCCGACACGTGGCACCATTAGGTTCGGAAGAAGTGGAAAACTCAGCCCAAGATTTATTGGACCTTTTGGCATTCAGGAGAAAATCGGAGAAGTGGCATACCGACTGGCATTGCCACCCTCTCTGGATGGAGTCCATAACGTCTTCCACGTGTCGCAGCTGAGAAAGTACGTGTCAGACCCCAGCCACATTTTGGATCACTCAGAGCTCGAAGTAGGCCCAAGTTTGACTTACCAAGAGCAACCCGTGGAGATACTGGATCGATCGGAGAAAGTTCTACGGAACCAGGTTATTTCCCTGGTTCGCGTAGCTTGGAAGCACCATTCTCCCGGCGAATCCACCTGGGAGCGAGAAGACGAGATTAGAGAACGCTACCCCTATCTTTTTGAACCCTGAGGTATATTTTAATTCTCGGCCTTTCCTTTCGTGCCTTTGTTATTCTTAAATTTTGAGGACGAAATTTTTATAAGTTGGGTAGGTTGTAAACCCCCAGAATTTTCAAATTATTAAATCTTGGGTTTTTTCCAATTTTCTGGAATTTTCTGGGAATTTTCTGAAATTAAAATCAAGGTTCTTAATTATTTGATTTTTTTTATTGTTAATAAATAATATTAAAATATCATGAAAATAATATTTTTGGGTGAAAAATGAAAAACTGGACTTAGGGTAATTTTTCTGGATTTTTCTGTGCCTCAGACCTATTTTTAAATGCCTAAAAACTAATTTTAATTAATTATATAAATTACTGTTTATTTATTATTATTATTATACTTATTTTATTTTATTTTTATTTTTTTTCTTTCTTTTTCTTGGGCCCGGCCCGGCCCAGTGGGCCGAGCCCAGCAGCCAGCCCTAGCCCGCCTTCCTTGCGGGTCGGGCGGGTCTGTCCGGACCCGTTAGCCGCCCGACCCGACCCGCACGAACCATTCCCCCCCAGCCCCATGCCGCCCGCATCCCGCGCCGGCCTCCGCGCGCAGCGCCGCCCGCTCCGGCCGGCTTGCCCCGCTCCCCGCGGCCACGTCCCCCTCTTCCCCGCCTAGCTCGGCCCCAGCAACCGCCTCCTCCCCTTTTTAAACCCCCCTCTTCTTCTTCTTCCCCACTTCCTCACAGGAACCCTAACCCTAACTCTCCGCCGTGCCGCCGACCTCGCCGCCCTGCCCTCGCCGCTGCCCAGCCACCCTACCGCCGCCGTCGCCGTCACCTCCAGCCGCCTTCCTCCTCCGTCTCCGGCGTCCACAGCAGCGGAGACAGCATCAGCAGCCGCAGCAGCCGCCTCCGCCGCCTCCGGCACCGCTGCCGACCGTCCCCGCGCGCCCTCTCCCAGCGAGCCACCCTCGGCCTCCCGGCCGCCGTGTCGACCACCGACCACCGCAGCAGCTCCAGAAACCCTAAACCCTAGGTTCCCTGTGTCCGACACGAGTCGGACACGTGTCGGACACGACTCGACCCTGTTTTCGGGTCCCCTTCAGGTACTCGTAACTTTTTGTTCGTAGCTCCGTTTTCAATTCCGCAAATTGCGTTGCGAAGCCTGTATGACCCTCTCGGTGTCCGGATAAACCGCTAGGGGCATCGCATCCTGTGGTGATCGCACACCGCGATCCAAAAACAGGGAAAACCAGACCCTGTTTTACCCCGGAACTGAGTACGCCCCGCCAAACGGGACGACTTGGTCGCGTGCGGTCTTCACAGATACGTGCACGTCGTCGATACGGACGTGTGAGTTTTTGCGGAAGCTGATTCGGGTGTGCGTGCACACCGAAATTAACGCGTATCCGCGGACATCGCCCCGTATCCGACTTTTCTGCAATTCGCCCTAACTTCTTGTACACTCGTCAGATCGAGACGAAACTTGCGCCATCGGACTCGTAGCGATACGCTGGTCCTGTGGGTCAAGTTTGGTTCAATTCTGAGAACGTTGACGAAATCGCGTGTCGTGGGCCCCACAGGCCCCGCTCGACGGGCGATTTTATGTTCGGCTCATCGGAATCTAAATCTGGAAGTTCCGTTGGGTTTGTATCAGCGTTCCTGACATGTTGACACTAAGTTTGGTGAATTTGGGGACCATTGACCCGGACACGTTTTTCGTTGCAAAGCGGGCCCACCGGCGGACCCCGTTTTGACCCGAAACTGTCGTTTTTGCCCTTGTCTCCAAATTGGACCCAAGGACAGGCGTTTCTAGCTATTTGACACCTTCTGAGCGTGATGGTAATGTCTATTTCAGCTTTTGGACTCATCTCTGGAAATTTTCCCAAGAATAATTAATCAGATCCAAACAACAGGCAAGTACCTGCACTTCAAGTTAAATCTTTATATTGTGATAATTAATTCCCTGCTCTACTAGTACCCTTGATGATTACACATAGTTCTAGAATACTAGATTTCATGTCTTGAATATTGGAGTTCATGTCTTGTTTATCATGTCGGGTGGGAGAATACTAGAAGGCATGTAGTTTACCCTTTCCCCTGCCATGTTTAATAGCTGTTGGTACGCGACTGTACCTCAGCCGGATCTCGATTTTTCCCTGTTTAATAGCCGTTTATGATGGCCGGATTAGCCTTATAAACCCCTACATGCCAACTATGTATTCTAAAAACAAACACAAGTTCACACAGATAGTTTCTAGTCTTGTCATAATTCTTGCTGACTGTTGTAGTTTCATTTTCTGTCTCATTTATTTCTGTTTTCTCATATTCCTGTTTACAGCTTTAACTCTGAGATATTGATGTTCTTTTATGCAGTTTCTCATTAATGATACTCAATTTAATTGTCATAAATATTCAGTTTAATCTTGTTGTGCACTGTGTACTTTGCTCCTTTCCTGACTGGATCTGTTGATTTAGGCGATGATGAGGACCTTGCCCCTACATATTATGGTCCCTATGAGGGTACAGATGATACTTATGAGGAGCCAGAACCCACCCAGGAGACCCCTGCTGCAGAGTAGATAGCAGTAGCTATTCTTATTTATTTGCTCTTTATCTTAGTAATCGGGTTTGTCCCCGATTTCATTCTGATTTCTGTACTAAATATTTGAATCTGTTGTCGCATTTATTTCAATTGCAATCTTAAGTATCTGTTTCCCTTTATTATCTTGCCTATGTTATTTGTGAATGAGCTAGACTAGTTAAATGTGGATATGACCTAGACAGCGTACTACCGCCGACTCTGCGGCGTAGGCTGGACGTACCCACGCACTCGTGCCCGAATTTTCGGGTGCGGGTCGTGACACACACACACACATAATAATAATATATAAAATTAGCACTCTAAATCGGTTATACCCTCTATTGGTCATTTTATCGAACACCTAGTGTGCACAAGCAAGATACTCATGTTACACAACCAATCCTCATGCCAAAACCTTTGATAATATATTAATCATCCTAATACATATTAAATACATATCAAATATAAATATATATATATATACGTAATATGATTTGTTGTTATGAAAAATAATAGAAAACACACCCACAAACACAAAACCCCAAATATGCATACAACACCATGAAGAAAATATCATGAAACCCTATAGAGACTCATTCACTTTCCTTATGGCTATTCCTAAACCATGGGTGGGCTCCTAATGGCCAAACGAATAATAAAAATAGAATTTAAAGGAGAGATTTTAGATTTTTACCTATTGGGAGATGGGTTCCCAATGCAAACTTCTTCTTCTCCCAAGCTTGTTGAAAGCTAAGCTTCTAGGCTTCTTATATGAGAAAAAAGAGGGGGTTTGGGGTTTTAAATTCTGAAATTTGGTGGAAAAAAGAAAGGGTTTGGGGAAGAGCTATTTCTAGGTTTTTTTTTCATGAGCTATGATGAACTAGAGGGAGGCTCCCTCTCTCCTATATAGGGCCGGCCACTAAACCTAGGGCTTGGCTAATGCACAAAGTCCATAATGCCCCCATATGGTTGTCATGAAGAGTTATTTAATTAAGTGGGGTCTAATCCTAAGTGAGGGGTTTAACAAATTTCTAATTAAAAGGATAGGGATTAACTAGTGGGTTTAATTATGACTAGTTTAATGTAAAGTCAATGGTCACATCAAGTCTAGTCTACTAACCCATATCATTAATAATAATAATATAATATATTATACATATCATAACTATAAACACAATATATAGAGAGAGACTGCGTTTGCTTGGTCGCTTCACTCCCTCGCGAGACTCCGGTCCGGCATGTCAGGACCTTCCGCTATATTGCAAATGACATCAATGCCCCAACTCTAGAAATATGGTAGTGACAATTGAGATAATGTTACTTTTTATCAAAACTCTCTTTACAATTCCCCATGCATTTTTTTTCTTTAACTACTTGAGGCGCAATGCATCAAGTCATTTTTTTTATTATCAAAACTCTCCTTACAATACCCCGTCTATTTTTTCTTCTTCAACTAATTAAGATGCAATGCCACATAAATGAACTCTATCATACAATAGATGCCCATTGCTTCCAGCATCCCATTTGGATATAAACAAAATAATAACCTTCTTGTTGTAGTGATGTTTCAAAAAGATGTTTAGATTACATTGTAAAACTAGGTTGATTCATGTAAAATAAAGACCCTAGCTTATGCAAAGCAGTAAGATGTAGACTTGTTCAGAAAAAATTCTATAGATGTATGATGTATGTGTTTAATGGATATCTGAGAAGACCAATTTCTCTACAAGTTAAGATTAAGAAGATCGAAGATGGATTGCTACCATCATCTTTGATACAGAGATGGAGATTTTGAAGCATTGAGATCATGTCACTTTTTATCAAAACTCTCCTTACAACCCCCCTATTCATTTTTTTCAACTACTCAAGGCAAAATGCATCGCTCCACTTTTTACCATAACTCTCTTTACAATCCCCCATGCATTTTTTTCAACTTTGAGGCACAATGCATCAAGTTATTTTTTTATCATCAAAACTCTCCTTACAATACCCCGTATATTTCTTGTTGTCTTCAACTAATCAAGGTGAAATGCCACATAAAAGAACTCTATTACACAATAGATGCCCACTGCTTCCAACATCCCAGTTGGATATGAACAAAAGAATAACCTTCTTTCCTACATACCCCACTTATATACCCTCACACTAACACTCCTCAATTATACACACTGGCACTTGTTGCCAAGAGCCACTACTGCTATTGCTCATACTCAAGCACCCCTATCCCTGGATCACTATTGTTGTAGTTGTAACTACTGTTGCTACAAGTTAATTTTGCTACTCCAACTGCTTGCTATTTATTACAGCGGTTGTTGCCTCCCACTACAACTCCAAGGCAACCATTTCATCTGCACCCTTAGCCCACAAGCCTACAGACCCATCCTAATATCTGCACATGTAGATAATATCTCTGCCCCTCCAACTCTTATACACTTGCACTCGAGCATGCCCAACTGAGCCTCCACCCTATACTTATCACACTGAAATCTGAAGCCAACCCACACTTCTAATTCCACTCTATACCTCTACCCCTCCCTACTGATACCCCCCCCATTCTCAGTATCTCACCTGAGCTACTCTCTCATGCAATCAACGATTGGTACCTCCCCCCTATAGGAACTACACCAATTCACATGCACACATATAAGACACTACACTGACACTAAAGGTCTGATACATGAGACAATTAAAACCTGCACTAAACTGCAACTTACCTACAGGCCTGGCACATTTGTTCTCATGCCACACTAAAAGTTGCACCCAAATTTAATACCAATCCACCTATAATGGTAACTGACTTAATTTCAAAACTGAACACTAAGTATCTGATCTCAAACCCCCGTAGTGCACTTGACTGATACTCCAATTCCAAATCAACCCAGGTATCTGGGCTACTTATCTAAAACCCCAAGACCTAGTTGCAACAGGGCTCTTCTTACCAGCCATCTGAAGGTGAGTGCTCATTGTTCAATTGGCCTACTACTACATGCTTCCCTCCATGATACCTGAACGCTCATACCCACTGATACAATTTAGTATTAGTCACCCCATCATCTGATACATGCTTATACTAGACACTAACCACTCCCTTACAATGAAACACACCCTTAGGTTCTTAGATACTCCATTACACTATGTCACGCCCCAGTCCCAAAATACATGGGACCAGGCCACGTGGCATTTGCCAACTGACACGTCTCCGCGGATATTCCAATTTAATGGATCCTAGCAATGCGTGCTACGCTGTCCTAAATCTAACAAATCTAAAAATATCATAAAACAGGCAGAGTCTAATCTCATCCACAAATACAACAAGAAATACTGAAATGAAATACTGGAAAATAAGAACAGAGTCGAATGTTATAGTACAAACCGAAATATGTCCGGTAGGAACAAATCCACTACAAATGATGAAATAGAGTACTGAAGACAGAAATAAAGAGTGTGACTAGAGCAACTGCTATCTAGATAAGAAGCTCCAGTCCTAGGCGGAAGGCCTACCAAGTAATCAGGAAAACTCTGACGGTAGCACCTCTAGCTCCTCCTCGAGAGCGTACCTCGTCTCCACTCCTGGTTCGTACACAGTGGTGTAATATGCCTCATCCAAATCTGGAAGGGAACCAGGTCCTCAGAGGGACGTAACAAGATACAAAAATGCATGCCATAGATAGTACTGAATAAAATAAAGGGGGTGTGCTAACCATCTAAGTGGATGCAATGTAAGAAAAACCTTGGAATGTATAGGTAGGTGTAGGCATAACGTCCATACTCCGAAGAGCATGGTATCTGTCCATGTAACGTCCATCATTCCGAAGAATGAGGTATCTGCAATGTATATACGTCCGTATCACTCCGAAGAGTGCGGTATCTGAATATAGGAAGTCATCGGATCCGTGGCTCCTCTGGATACTACGGAGTCCAATGTGTGTATCCCATACATTTTATCAGTTGTCCTCCAGGCCCAATGTGGATACACAAGTCGAATACACGACGTGAATATCTCGTATCTATATGCCAAGTCACATCTAACTAGATTACTCTAAATTATGTGCTAATCCGTGATGCATGTCGTACGCACCGATAGCGAGTCGGGTATGCGGACCCGCATCCCAACATGAATTTACCATCATGATGCGTGTACAAGTATCACGGTCTAGGAAGATATCAGAATATCCTCACAATAGTAGGTGAGTCAGCTAGCAGCTAGGTCAAGTACACTACTCATCGACGCATCCGTCGACTGCACCCGAGTCAATCTCGGACGCGCACAGTTTATGTATATTGCAACATTTATCATTTAAATTAAACAGTAATCCAGCAAGGTATACTTGCCTGAGCCCGATAGCTGCGAATGTCAATATCCTGCTCCTGAAGCCTCGCTTGTACGGTCCAGCAATCCTATATATGATATAATAATATCAAGGTCAGTCACTACAATAGTACGACCAAGACACACTACTTGCAGCAATAACTGACGTAGGGTCTTGACTGTACATCAGTGGGACCACGTAGTACATATATTTATATATAACACCTATACATGTATGTACTCAAATACTTATTTAAATAAAATAAAAATACGTATGTTTTAATTGTACATTTAAATAGCATCTATATATATTACCAATAAATATGTACATATACACATATTCATTAAATATATTTACATATTTAAAATACATAATACCATATATATAATTTAATACATAGTCATATATATATTTACATATTTTTAAATAACAATTTATATGTATATACACATAATGAAAAATGTACTAATATATATACTATATTAATACACACAAGTATGTATATATTTATGTACATATATATACACATATTTATTTAAATACATACTACAAATATACTAATTACACAACATATATATATATATATATATATATATATATATATATATATATATATACACATATTAATATTTTATTATACACTAATATACTAAATACATAGAGTACATATAAATATTTATATTTATATATATATATATATATATATATATATATATATATATATATATATATATATATATATATATATATATATACACAAAATATATATATTTATATTTATATATATATACACACAAAATAATAAATACACCAAATATAGATATTTATATATATACACAACATATAATAAATATATAATATACCAATACATAAAATGTATATCTAAAATATATACATACATACATACATACATACATACATACATACATATATATATATATATATATATATATATATATATATATATATATATATATATATATATATATATATATATATATATATACATAATAGATATTAATATATATAAAGTATTTAGATACAAGTATATAGTATATACTATATGTATACATATAATACGAACCTCACATATATATATATATATATATATATATATATATATATATATATATATATATATATATATATATATATATATATATATATATATATATATATATATATATATATATATTTATTTATTTATTTATACAAACAAAATACAGGATATTTATATAGAGTATATACATAAAAATACCAAAATAGTATATACACAATACTAAAAATAGTATACGTAAACAATGCATTACAAATATACTATGTATAGTACGGTATTCGTATATAAAAATTATACCTATGTGCAGGAGGGGTCGAGGTGGGTCCGCCGGACGGGTCGTCGCCGACGAGGGTGGCCGGGCGAAGCTCCGGCACGCGGGGGGGGGGGGGGAGTCGACAGCAACAGCGGGATTCTGAAATCGACGGCACTGCGGGGGCTGTGCCGGCCGGCTGCGACGTCGACCGGGGCCGAGAGTTGGCGGGGACGGAGGAGACTGGTGGCGGAAGGCGTCGACGGAGTTTGGTGGTCGGCCGAGCTGCGGCGGCGAGCTGGGGGATGCTCTGGTGGTCGGCTCGGGCTGCGGTGGGGTTCGTTTGGTGGTGAGGACGGTGGTGCTGGAGGCGGCTGTAGGCAGAGATGTGGCGGGTGGCAGTGGCTGGAGGTAGGGGAGTGGGGGCTGGTCAGAGGAGGATCGTCGCGGGGGTGGCCGGAGGCGGTGGCTGTCCGAAGGAGGGCGGCGGGAAGTCGGGTAGGGTGAGGGTTGTTGGTGTGTAGTTTTAGGAATTTAGGGTTTTAGCCTTGGTATTTGTGTTTTTAGTGAGAATTAATGTGAGCTAGCATATCATATTTGTAGGAGAGAGAAAGGGGGTGCCTTGGGATTAGGGTCGGCTGGGTAGTTGTCTAGGGTTGTGTGAGGGTCTCCACATATTGCACATGTGGCTAGGATTCAATGTATTTGAAATGTAGGGTTAGGATGTGTCCTCCAAAAATAATATAAAGTACATGAAAATGGGGGGGAATTCATTTGTGGACCGGTCAAAGAATGTGGGTTCTCTTCTTCATGTGGTTGGGCCAATGAGAGGGGGGCACCTCATTGCTAAATTGCATAAAAGCCCCTGAACAATTTGGAAATTACACATAATCTGGAATTGAGGATTTGATATGACAAAATACCATGTTTGGTATTTTGTAATGGGCTAGATTTGTGTATGGTGTTTAGTATGAGACTTGTGGGTGTGTGTGTGGGTTTGGGTTCGAGTTGGGTCTAATTTGAGTGAGGTTGGGTCACTACATTAATTAAATTACAATTAATGCACCGAGTGTCCCTAAATTAATTTAATAAATACAGGGGGTCTAAATTGGGTGGGCACAAGCGTCATGGGCGTGGTAGGCTTAGAGTATAATAATTTCATGATCGGGGTTGGTCAAAACGGGTTGAGGTTGGATCTCAATTTCGATTGGAACGGACAACGAACGTAAATATACAATTAATTTAATTTACGTACGGACGTTTGTAACGAATTTTGTGCGACTAAAATCAGGCACAAAAATCAGTATCTGGGGGTTACACAAGGGTCATTATGGTAGGTTGGTATGTCTAGGCCAAGTGTATGGAATTTGTTTCAGGGTAATAGCTAGTGTAGTGTCCTAAATATCGGGACAACGGTAAGGGGTCCTAAGTAATAAAATCACTGCACAAATATTTAATACTCTGTATAATAAATTCTAATTTCATCTAATTAACCCTAAACATGCTATCTAAGTTAATTAAACCCGAATTTTGGTCGAGAGGGTTTACAACATACCCTCCTTAGAGCATTTCGTCCTCCAAATTAAAACAGACATATGAAAAAACTATTGATTGAAATAGAATGCTATTACATACCTAGGCCTTCGAAGAGATGGGAAAAGCACTGCTGAATATCGTCCTCTCGTTCCCAGGTTGATTTGCCTGGTGCATGATGCCTCCATGCGACACGAACTAGAGGGATAGTCTGGCCTCACAATACCTTCTCGCTTTGGTCTAGGAGCTCTACTGGCTCCTCCTGGTATGACAAACTCGGCCCGACGGTGATCTCCGAGTGGTCAAGCACATGACTCGGATCCGGTATGTACCTCCTCAGCTGAGATATATGGAAGACGTCATGAACTCCTTCCAGTGTCTGTGACAAGTCTAACATGTAAGCAACTTCTCCGACGCGCTCTAGCACATCGAATGGTCCGATGTACCTCGGACTCAGCTTCCCTCTGCCTCCAAATCTGATGGTTCCTCGGGTAGGTGAGATCTTCAGGAATACATGATCTCCAACCTGGAACTCTAGGGGTCATCGATGCACATTAGTCCAATGCTTCTGCCTGTCCTGTGCTGCTCGCAGATGCCCTTGGATCTTCTTCACCTTCTCCACCGTACGGACGACCAACTCTGGCCCTAGAATCTGCCTCTCGCCTACATCTCTCCAACATACTGAGGAACAACACTTTCTACCATATAATGCCTCATAGGGAGCCATCTGAATGCACGTTTGATAGCTATTGTTGTAGGAAAATTCGACCAAATACAAATAGTCCTCCCATGAACCGCTGAAGTCAAGCATGCATGCCCTCAACATGTCCTCCAGCGTCTGAATGGTGCGTTCGGACTGGCCATCTGTCTACGGATGGTACGAAGTGCTAAACTTTAGGCGGGTACCAAGACTCTCTTGCATACTCCTCTAAAAGTACGAT
Organism: Iris macrosiphon; assembly: GCA_036927795.1. NCBI lineage: Eukaryota > Viridiplantae > Streptophyta > Magnoliopsida > Asparagales > Iridaceae > Iris > Iris macrosiphon. The sequence continues at coordinate 98,373,651 of JAYESA010000017.1, forward strand.
ATGAACCTCGTATCCCTGTCAGACACTATACTGACTGGCACTCCATGCAGTCGCACGATCTCCCTCATATACATATCTGCCAAGACTTCCGTAGATTGCCCAACCATGAAGGGTAAAAAGTGGGTGGACTTGGTGAGTCGATCTACGATTACCCATACCGCGTTGCGACCACTAGGACTTCTCGGGAAACCCGTAACGAAGTCCATGGTGATGTGCTCCCATTTCCACTCAGGTATTGGGAGCGGTTGAAGTAATCCGGCAGACCTCTGATGCTCAGCCTTGACTTGCTGACACACCAGACACTTAGACACAAAGTGGGCTATCTCCCTCTTCATCCTATGCCACCAATAGTACTGCCTCAGGTCTCTGTACATCTTCGTGCCTCCTGGATGAATAGAGTAGGTTGAACTGTGCGCCTCCGTCATCAGCTCCTGATGAAGTTCTCCATTTGAAACATAGAGACGATCTCCACATCTCAAAGTTCCGTCCTCGTGTATATGCAGTCTCGTCTATATTCCAGCCTCTGTCCTTTGTCGAAGCCTCTGAAATCTGGCGTCTGTCGGCAAAGAAGCCTTGATCCTCTCCACCAATGTCGATTATAACTGGAAACTCAACATCTGGCCGTCTACTCCAGGCATAATGACCTCTATACCCAACTGTTCTAGATCTCTCAACAGATGTTGTTGGGTAGTCAGGAAAAATGCTATGGACTTCCTTCTTAAAGCATCGGCTACCATATTTGCCTTTCCCGGATGGTACTGTAGCTCGATCTTGAAGTCCGCATCACTTCGAGCCAACGTCTCTGTCTCTTGTTCAGGTCCTTTTGGGTGTAGACGTACTTCAGGCTCTTGTGATCGGTGAATATCTCCACGTGCTCTCCGTATAGGTAGTGCCTCCAAAGCTTCAAAGCAAAGATTACTGTGACAAGCTCCAAGTCGTGGGTAGGATAGTTCTTCTCATGGATCCTCAGTTATCTAGAGGCATAGGCCACAACCTTCCCATGCTCCATCAAGACGCATCATAATCCTTTCCCGGACGCATCGCTATAGATCACGAATCCTCCGGGTCCAGAAGGTATGGTTAAGATGGGTGTTGTAGGCAGACGCTTCTTCAGCTCATCGAACGTCGTCTGACACTCCTCTGTCCAGGTGAACTCCTGCTCCTTGTGGGTCAAGCGGGTCATCGGCTCTGTGATCCTTGCAAAGTTCTCTACGAACCTCCGGTAATATCCGGCAAGTCCTAGGAAACTCCTCACCTCCGAGACGTTGGTAGGGGTCGGCCACGTCTTTACTGATAAAATCTTCGCGGGATCTACCGAAATGCAGTCTCCTGAGATAATGTGCCCAAGAAAAGTGACAACGATCTAGGAGAAACTCGCACTTGCTCAGCTTGGCATAAGCCTCTCACGTCTCAGTGTCTCTAGCACTAGCCTCAAGTGTTCTCCGTGCTCCTCGTGGTTCTTCGAATACACCAAGATGTCGTCGATGAAGACTACCATGAATTGGTCCAGATACTGGTGGAAGACTCTGTTCATCAGGTTCATAAACACAGCAGGCGTATTTGTCAATCCAAAAGGCACTAAGAACTCGTGGTGACCATAACGAGTCCTAAATGCTGTTTTTGGAATGTCTTCCCTCCGCACCTTTACCTGATGATAGCCCGGTCTCAAGTCGATCTTCGTGAACACCACTGCTCCTGTCAGCTGGTTGAACAGATCGTCAATCCGTGGTAGAGGGTACTTGTTCTTGATAGTCAAAGCATTAAGGGCTTTGTAATCAATGCACATCCGGAATGTCCCATACTTCTTTGGTACAAACAATACTGGTGCTCCCCAGGGTGATGCACTAGGACGGACGAATCCCTTGATCTGCAACTCCTCTAACTGTAGCTTCAGCTCGTCAAGCTCCTTCTTTGCCAACCGATACACATTTGAAGATACCGGTGCTGCTCCGGGCACTAACTCAATAGTGAACTCCACCTCTCTATCAGGCGGTAGGCCTGGCAACTCCTTTGGGAAAATATCCTCGAACTCTACAATAATTTCTGGGGGTGCCGTCTCCATAGCCATGTAAGCTCCAGCTGTCTGTCCTACTCCTCGCTCGATGGTGCCCCGCATGTACTCGAACTCCGGGTGTCCTGGCGGTCTAAAAGTAACGCTACCCTTCCAGCAATCTAGTACGGCATTGTACTGACTTAACCAGTCCATGCCCAATACAACGTCAAAAGTTGGCATTGAGAGTACCAAAAATTGTGCTCTCATCTCTCTACCACAAACTACTACCGAGCACGTTCTAATAGTGCTGGTAACCGGTATGATGCCTCCTCCGGTAAGAATCTTCCAACTCTTAGGTAAGGGGGAAGTTGCTACTCTATGCATGGCTACGAAACTACTAGATATGAAAGACAGTGTAGCTCCAGAATCAAACAATGCAGTTGCAGGTAATAATGCAACTAAAATGGTACTTGTGATAGCCTCCCCTTCTGGTTCCTCCTCGATAGTTGCTAAAGCAAAGGCTTGCCCGTGCCTCTGCCCTCCAGCCTGCTGTCTGGCCTGGTTGAACTGTGCCTCATATGGGACCAAGGGTGGTCCTCTCTGAAGTCCTCCGGTAGCTGGTGGACGCTGACCTCCTGAAGGGGGTAGTATCCTCAAGGGTGGTGTTGTTGGCCTCTGTCCGGTCTGCGGTTCTGCATCTCTGCGCTGTGGGCAGTCTCTGGCAAGGTGCTGGCTCGCTCCACAGATCATGCAGAGCCCGAGCT